>CM021104.1:485400138-486083152 GCA_007115665.2 Sequoiadendron giganteum
GGTTGAGGGTTGAGGGATTAAGAGGGTATAGGGGTTGAGGGATTAGGGTTTAAGGGTTGAGGGTTGAGGGATTAAGAGGGTATAGGGGTTGAGGGATTAGGGTTTAAGGGTTGAGGGTTGAGGGATTAAGAGGGTATAAGGGTTGAGGGATTAGAGTTTAAGGGTTAAGGGTTGAGGGATTAAGAGGGTATAGGGGTTGAGGGATTAGATTTTAAGGGTTGAGGGTTGAGGGTTGAGGGATTAAGAGGGTATAGGGGTTGAGGGATTAGGGTTTAAGGACTAAGAGTTGAGGGTTGAGAGATTAAGAGTGTATAAGGGTTGAGGGATTAGGGTTTAAGGGCGTAGGGTTGAGGGTTGGGGGATTAAGAGGGTATAGGGGTTGAGGGATTAGGGTTTAAGGGTTGAGAGTTGAGGGTTGAGGATTGAGGGATTAAGAGGGTATACGGGTTGAGGGATTAGGGTTTAAGGGTTGACGGTTGAGGGTTGAGGGATTAAGAGGGCATAGGGGTTGAGGGATTAGGGTTTAAGGGTTGAGGGTTGAGGGTTGAGGGATTAAGAGGGTATAGGGGTTGAGGGATTAGGGTTTAAAGGTTAATGGTTGAGGGTTGATGGATTAAGAGGGTATAGGGGTTGAGGGATTAGGGTTTAAGGGTTGAGGGTTGAGGGATTAAGAGGGTGTAGGAGTTGAAGGATTAGAGTTTAAGGGATCAGGGTTAAGGGTTGAGAGATTAAGAGGGTATAAGGGTTAAGGGATTAGGGTTTAAGGTTTGAGGGTTGAGGGTTGAGGGTTGAGGGATTAGCATTTAAGGGTTGAGGGTTGAGGGTTGATGGATTAGGGTTTAAGGGTTGAAGGTTTGAGGGATTAAGAGGGTATAGGGGTTGAGGGATTGTGGTTTAAGGGTTGAGGGTTGAGGGTTGAGGGATTAAGAGGGTATAGGGGTTGAGGAATTAGGGTTTAAGGGCTAAGAGTTGAGGGTTGAGGGATTACGAGGGTATAATGGTTGAGGGATTAGCGTTTAAGGGTTTAGGGTTGAGGTTTGTGGGATTAAGAGGGTATAGGGGTTGAGGGATTGAGGGATTAAGAGGGTATAATGGTTTATGGATTAGGGTTCAAGGGTTTAGGGTTGAGGGTTGGGGGATTAAGAGGGTATAGGGGTTGAGGTATTAGGTTTTAAGGGTTGAGGATTGTGGGTTGAGGGATTAAGAGGGTATATGGGTTGAGGGATTAAGGTTTAAGGGTTGAGGGTTGAGGGTTTAAGAGGGTATAGGGGTTGAGGGATTAAGAGGGTGTAGGGGTTGAGGGATTAGGATTTTAGGGTTGAGGGTTGAGGGATTAAGAGGGTATAAGGGTTGAGGGATGAGGGTTTAAGGGTTGAGGGTTGAGGGATTAACAGGGTATAGGGGTTGAGGGATTAGGTTTTAAGGGTTGAGGGTTGAGGGTTGATGGATTAAGAGGGTATAGAGGTTGAGGTATTAGGGTTTAGGGGTTGAGGGTTGAGGGATTAAGAGGGTATAGTGGTTGAGGGATTAGAGTTTAATGGTTTAGGGTTGAGGGTTGAGGGATTAAGAGGGTATAGGGGTTGAGGGATTAGGTTTTAAGGGTTGATGATTGAGGGTTGAGGGATCAAGAGGGTATAGGGGTTGAGGGATTAGGGCTGAAGGGGTGAGGGATGAATTGGGTATAGGGTTTTAGGGATTAGGGTTTAAGCATTGAGGGTTGAGGGATTAAGAGGGTGTAGGGGTTGAGGGATTAGGATTTAAGTTTTGAGGGTTGAGGGATTAAGAGGGTATAGGGGTTGAGGGATTAGGGTTTAAGGGTTGAGGGTTGATGGATTAAGAGGTTATAGGGGTTGAGGGATTAGTGTTTAAGGGTTGAGATTTGAGGGTTGAGGGATTAAGAGGGTATAAGGGTTGAGGGATTATGTTTTAAGGGTTGAGGGTTGAGGGTGGAGTGATTAAGAGGGTATAGGGTTTGAGGGATTAGGGTTTAAGGGTTGAGGGATTAAGAGGGTATAAGGGTTTAGGGTTTAGGGTTTAGGGGTTGAGGGTTGAGGTTTGAGGGATTAAGAGGGTATAAGGGTTGAGGGATTAGGGTTTATAGGTTGACAGTTGAGGGTTGAGAGATTAAGAGGGTATAGGGGTTGAGGGATTAGGGTTTAAGGGTTGAGGGATTAAGAGGGTGTAGGGGTTGAGGGATTAAGAGGGTATAAGGGTTGAGGGTTGAGGGATTAAGAGGGTATAAGGGTTGAGGGATTAGGGTTTATGGTTGAGTGTTTAAGTTTTTATAGGGTAGAGGGTAGAGGGTTTAAGGTTTGAGACTCTCCCTCCTACACCCCCTCTCTCTCTCAAGTCTCTCTCTCTCACACTCACTCCTATCTCACTCCCCTTTATCCTTAACCCTTAACCCTTTAAACCCTTAACCCTTAAACCCTTAACTCTTAACCCTCTACCCTATATTTCTCTCCCACTCCCTCTCTCTCTCTCTCTCAAATCTCTCCCTCCTACCCCCTCTCCCTCTTTCTCCCCTCTCTCCCTCTCTCATCTCTCCCACTCTCCCTCTCCTCCCTCTCCCTCCCTCCCACTCTCTAACTCTCCCACTCTCCCCCTCTCTCCCTCCCTCTCTATCTCCATCTCTCCCACTCTCTATCTCCCTCTATCCCACTCTCTCTTTCTCCATCTCTCTCTCAACCCTACACCCTCTACCCTTAAACCGTAAACTCTTAACACTCTACCCTTAACCCTCTACCCTCTATATCTCTCCCCTCCTCTCTCTCAAATCTCTCCTCCTACCCTCTCCCTCTCTTAGGTCTCTCTCATTGTTCAATTAATCCCACTCTCTCTTTCTCCCTCTCTCCCTCTCCCTTCCTCTCTCCCTCTTTCTCCCCCTTTCTTGCTCTCTCCCACTCTCCCTCTCTCCCACTCTCTCTTTCTCCCACTCTCCCCCTCTTTCCCTCACTCTCTATCTCCATCTCTGCCACTCTCTCTCTCCCTCTCTCCCTCTCTCCCACTCACTCTCTCAACCCTACACCCTCTACCCTTAAAACATAAACCCTTAACCCTAAGCCTTTAAAACCCTCAACCCCCCATCCCTCTCTACTATATATCTCTCCTCTCTCTCCCTCTACCTCTCTATCTCTCTCATACACACACACACTCACCTCTATCTACTCTACTATAAGGGTATAGGGAGAGATATAGAATTAGGGTAGAGGATATAGACAAAGAGAGAAAATAAATCTATTTAAAAAATCATCTTTCACATAACATGAGCACGCTTTGAAGAAGTAGAGATATGGCCATTTTAGCAAGAAATAATGCGCGCGTGTTATAACGCGAGCGCATTATAACTTGAGTGTGTTTTGTCTTGCACTAAAAATTGTAAAAAAACTCAATATACCCATGATCTCAAGGCCCACATTCTGCATATTCTCTTGGTTCTACGCGTGTGACGATAAAACGACGCTTTGTGATGATGCTATAAAGTGCGCATGCATTTTTTTCACATTCCACCACCTTTTTCCTGATCTTTCCACCATATTTGCATGAAATAGCAGAGTTTTCACATTGAAAGGCATATAATATCAATTCAAGTCTGAATTCCATTCAAAAGTGATATACAATTGAAGTTTGGAAGGGAACAAGCTTTTGAAAAAGTCAAATTGTTGAGTTTGAAGAAAGAAGAATCAAAGGATACATAATTGGGTTCAACTCCTCCATTTGAAGCTCTGGTTTTTTAGGTATGTGAAGTCTTTACAAATTTTCTTTCAATCTATTATGGCTTGCTTTCATTTTTGTTATTTTGCATATTCCATGTTGATAATTATTTGTTTATCATTATAACCTTAGGTTGTCAATGCACATTTTAAATTACACAATTATATACACTTGCCAATTACATTTTTAAACCTGATATAGAGCATCTACTAGGATTCATAAATCATCAAGGCTACTTTTGACCCTAACTTAAATTGGATAAGATCAACCAACAAACCCAGTCATCTTTTCGTCAAAATCCTTCAATTTCACTTGATTTCATATTTCCACAAAACATTAGAACTTGGCTCAAACTCTTTCTCAGACTCAAAAATAGATTAACCATCATAAAATTAATTGTAACATAGCATAAACTTTATTAGAAACTCAGAACCATTCAATTCCTTCATGATTCACTAATTCACTCTTCAATGCAACTTACATGGCAAAATAACAAAAAATCATGGATTCTTGCTACCAACCTTTATCCAGACATCCAAGACACTGCAATCAACATTTTATTGATTTAAATAAACCAAATACACATTCATGAACCACTGATCCATCAAGATCTTTAATTATTGTTGTTATAACATCATTTTTCACAAGGAGTCAACTTTGCTCAAAACAACAAATTCCACAAGTTAGCCTTTCTAACTTCTACCAAGCATTGAGACATATTTTCCAACATCTTTTAAACAGTTTCCAAACATAAACAATCAACCTTTTCACTATTTTATCATATTCACTCCTTGTAGCAAACTATCCACCATATTACAAGAAGGTCACCAAACCCTTAAATCAGGTGATCCATCTTCAGTCATTTTGTATCTTTAAAACCTAAAGGCATAATTTGAATCCCATTTTGACATACATTCACATACCTTAATGTCAATTAAATTTACATTTTGAAACAAACATCAAAAAACTTGACTAAATGTTGGAATAAGCCTCAAATTAGGCCAAATTTACAAATGAAGTATCCTAAAATCACCACCAAAACACCTAATAACTCCAAACAGTCTTAAGACAGATCATAAAAGACCAGATTCAACCAATTTTAAGAATGGAAAGGCTCAAATAAATGTTTTTCAACAAAACCCTTACTTTATGCTCCCAAACAAGCTTTCCAAATGAGGGTTTATTAGAAAAGAATACTCCAAACCTTCACATGCAACCAAATGATGGATTCTTGTTTCCCCCTACAAAAAAAAATATTCACACAAGATACATATCCTAAAACTAACCTACTCCACTAAACTACAAAGCCTAGATCGTGGAGTAGTCATAATGAACCTTCTTAGACTCTCAAACCCCCTAGTGCACCAAAACCACATCTCTTTGAAGCATTTTGTTATTTAAAATTTGACTTACCTTGTGTATTGATGCAATTAGGGGAGGTCCTATAACACAACTCAACACAAAATCAACCAACAACAACAATTCACAATTAACAATTCATAAAATTCTTCACTTTCACCAATTCAACAGTCATCCTTGTAGCAAAGCTAACTCACTCAACCAAGTATATCTTTTAGATAAGGTCTTCTTAGACCAAGACCTAACCCTTCTCAAAGTCCCAATAGGGCACACAATAACATATCAACAAGCCACAATAGGATTCTTTTTTACAACTTCATCAAAACTGGATTTCTACACCAACAAGGCTTCAAATTAGGCCTCCTTTACAAAGGACCTTATCTTAAATCCTTTTCCAAAACACCAAAATACATTAGGCAGAAGTCTATATGTTATCAAACCAAGGATTCCACCATTTTTTTTAAAAAAATCACTCACTAAAGTGTCAAATCACAAAACCCTCCTTTTTACCCAAGAAACTAGGGGTTTATTGAAAAACACTCATCCAACCCTCACACAATCTTATGAATACTTCAAATAGGTCTAAAATTCCCTAAAAAAAATCAATTCAACAAGAAACCATGCATCCCCAACACAAAAAACACTTTATCATATCAAAACCACTCGAAATCTCATGGAAAACTCAAAATTTCACTCTAGGGCTTCATGCCCAACACCCTTTTAGACCTCCACTGCACACAAACAACATTCCCTCACCTATTTATTGATGATGCAGAACCATTCCACCAATTATAGTAATCACGGTGAGTGGAATGGGCCAATTTACATTCAATGGTGCTCCTGCACCATGTATGCTTCCACATTTTTTATAGACATATATATGACATAAGTTCTAAGGAAGTAAAATAAAACATCATTTCTCAATCCTTTATTATGGATGTTCATACCACATGGCTTGTCCATGCTTCCATTTTGAGCCTATCTTGCAATCATGGCATGCCACATTACCACATCTCTTTAAGGCATTCCATTGAAAAAAATCATGTGACCTTTGTCTATGCTAGAAATTCTCTTGTACAGGATGATTGTAAGTATTCTTTATGAAGCCTTGAATGACATATATTTTGATTTATTGGAATGGATACATTTTTGAGGAGCTAATATTTGTCTCATTACCATGCTACAGGCAAAATTATCAGCCATGCCGAAGAAATGAACAAGGAAGAAAGTAACAGACAAAGAGTATCAAACCTTCAAGAAAAAGGAGCGAGACCAGTTGGCAACATATCATGAAAAGAAGAAATTGGAAACAATTGACAAAAAAAATCCAATTAAAGAGGAACATCAACCATCAAAAAGAGAAAAGGAATTGGCAGCACAAAAGGCACTAATGCGAAAGCATCATGGTAAGACAAACTTAGATACCGTAGTTGGAGACACACCCTCTACGAAAAGTGAATATGAAGGGACACCATTAAGCACAAGTGAACATGGAGGGACACCATCTACCACAAGTGAATATGGAGGGACACCATCTACCGCAAGTGAATATTGTTGGACACCATCCAATTCATCTCAAGTGGAGAGTACATCATCACTCGGATTTGAAAAAGAAGGTATGCCATCATCCCCACATGAACCTCAAGGTATGTCTTCTACTCCACCCTCGATCAAAGGTACGCATCTAGCCCACTTCAATTAAATATTGATTAAATTCTTAATGTTGAGATGTATGTACCTAGGAGAACACCACCTAGAATACTGTGTAGAAAGCCAAAGTATTTGATTAATATTGATGGGGATATTTTGCAGCACATGGAAGGTAAGATTTCAACATGCACTTGTAGAAGATATGCTGATGAGATTTGGAAATTCTTCTTTGAAAGGCTAAATGAGACCACAAGATGTCAACTATTTGTTGAAATGATGCGGGGTATAAAGTATAGAAACATCATGAAAACTCTTGGGTTGAGAACATCAAATGCATTAAGTGAAAACACTATTGTGAAGAATCTAATGGATGCTTATGAGAATGTGGGTAGGACCTCACGCTCAAAGGATAGTAATGTCACCCGACGTGTCATTACATCGACTTTGGTAAGATTTCAAACAAAGAGAGCTCGTCTCATCAAAAAGATGAGTGAATAAATGAGAATTAGTAGAAAAACTTTATCAAGAGTCGTTCAAAGGTGGAAAAGAATTGAGGGCATCGATTCAAATGAATTATGGAAATTCTTGGGGAGACTGCCACAAAAAGATAAAGAATTTGTTGAATCCTTGAGAATAATAATTGAAGAGTATTGGAAGAATAAAACAAGGCCATCTCTGAATCAAATGGATGTGGTAAGAAGGAGAATCGGCAGTCAGAACCGTGAGCCACATCCAAAGATTTTTTTAGATATGACTCAAACCCAATTTTTTCATATATTTCAAAATGATTATCCTCAAATTATTATTTGTCAAAAAAAATTTGAAATGATTAAACCTTCTTATGTCAAGATAAATCACACATGCACTACTTGTTGTTGTAGACTACATATTGAATTTTGTAACCATTATGATGTTTATCATTCTATATATTTAGAATTGCATACTAACAATGTTTTGCAGGATTGTGGAATAGAAGCCCCACCAAAATCTTCAAGAGAGTTCTTATCAAAAAAATTATGTGAAATAGAGGATGGCCAGATATTCTGCAGGACAGCATGCTTGGATGGTTCATGCAAGCATTTTGGTGGCTTCCAGCGTATGCCAATATGTCAACATATGGAAAGCATAGATGAGGTGGGACAAAAACTAGTAGAGTTTGGGAAGTATAAAATAGTGGCATATGCTACAAAAGATGGGTCTCAAGAAAAAAGGTGTGATTTGGTTATTGAGAAGATTCTGGTGCATCAGTTTATATCCATGTTTTGTGAAAATATACTATCTGAGTATGCAATGCATACCCATAGAGCCTGATGGTTGGACACGCAATTCAAGCTATGCAAGGACACCTTTCCAATTGGCAACATAGTATTAGTGGTTGAATTTGCAGAGAACTACACTCTACAGCCACAACGTGAGATGCAGTCACAGTATTACAACTCCACATAGGTTTCGATATTTGTGCACATAGCATTCATTCATACATCTGATAGTACAGAGGACCAAAGGAAGGTATTGAGGGAGTACCACTTTTACATTAGTGATGATCGTACACATTCTCTAGAGTTTTTGCAGGGTTGCTTCTAGATGTTCTATAGTGGTTTGGCTCAGAGGGGCATAGCATACAGTTGGTATGTAATATGGTTGGATAACTGTGCAACATAGTTCAAGAACTTGTGCATGTTCTACTAGTTGTGCAGGATGCATGTCATTACAGGTGTTCAACATATGTGGAACTTTTGTGAGGCCAAGCATGGAAAGGGGGAGCATGATGGTGTAGGAGCATGCATGAAAAGAGAATTAGCATGAGAAGAGTTAAAGTATAAAGAGAGTGAAAATTTGATAGATGCAAGATCAATCATCGAGTGGTGTGATGCTTCGATGGGTCCAGGTAATGAAGGTATGTCTTCAGTTCATAGATATTTTTGGTTGATGGATGATACTAACATTGCACCATATGAGGATTGTTGTACACTAATAGGATCGAGTGAGCTACACTCTTTCCTTACCTCAAATGAAGGTTCATGGAGTATCGATACATGAAAGATGGAATTCTTTTGTTCTTCATGTACAATGCAAGACTGGAATTATTGTGAGTCAGGGGAGTGGGTTGACAAATGGTTGAAAATTTATCTTAGCCCACTTCACATGTATCGCCCTCTAACTGCATTGGAACTGACACAGATGGAATCATCAGTCAACTTTGACCACATATTAGATCTATTTCAACTAGGTGATATATCTACTAGCTTAGTTTTTGAAATTCCATATTGTTATCTTACTTTGTAGTATATTCATAATGTTGACTAATTTCAAGAGATTTTCTACACATATCAATGCAGGGCATGTTTATGCAGTTATTGCAAATGAAGAGAATGAAGAGGGAATAGATTATTACTTATGTCATGTTGAGGTCAAAAATAAATTGGAGGCCCTAGTTATACATGGAGAAAACATCGAATACCCTACAGGCTCAATTGTGGTTACTAGAATGTGGCTTAGAAGGTGCCCACATAAGGGTGTTAAAAATTGGCTATTTCAAGACTTTCACACGCATTGTAAGATTCTTCATTACTCAAACATTTTTGTGGCATCCAATTTTCATTTGAACAAATATGGGGGTAGATGTTTAATCAAGACCTTGTGGAAGGTTCGTGAGTCTGACCATATACTTGACACAATAAAGAGTAGAGTAGACCCGGATGGTTCGTTGGATTATTTTGTAAGTATATGCACATTGGTTCTTATTAATTTTATACTTTTATGCACAATAATTTGTTTGATGCCAATGCTATCATATTTTTTTACTTTACCTATTTGTAAGTAACCTGCTAAACAATGATTGGTGTCCCCTTGCAAAAAATGCAGATTTATGAGCCATCCAAGAGAATCTCAACCAGAAAAGCAATGCAACATCCTTATTTTGATGATCTTGACAAATCTCAATTAGGATTTTAAGCCATTACAAAAGTGTGTGCAAAGCTTTGTGAGGTAATTTCAAGTTATTTGTTTGAAGTTAACCTTATCATGAGCACTTATGATGTAGGTATTACAAGAGCATCTCGAATTTCAAGATATTCTATTCATGAGAGGTGTTGTGTGCAATAGGTACCTTGGAACTCCCAATGAAGATGTATGACCAGGAGTGACTAAGTTGAGAGACTGCCATGCCTATCTGTAACTGCCTTCCATCTATTTTCATTTCATTTCCATTTTGGATGCTCTTTCTTTTTCTTATTTTACTTTGTGTATCTATAAGTAAACTACTAAAAATTGATTGGTCTCTCCTTACAAAAAATGCTGATTTATGAGCCATCGAAGATAATCTCATTCAAAAAATCAATGCAACATCCTTATTTTTATAATCTTGAGAAATCTCAATTATAATTTGAAGCCATTGTAAAAGAGTGTGTGAAGCTTTGTGAGGGAATCTCAAGTTACTCATTTGAAGCTAACCTCGTAATGAGCACCTATGATGTAGACATTATAAGAGAATCTTGAATGTATGAGTGACATTGTAAAATATCTATGAGAATAGACTACTTAAGGCATTTTAATGAGATTTAATTGTAATGAGATTTACTGAAATAGTGAAATTTGGTGCAGGGGCACCAAGGTTGTTGAGCAAATTTGGTTCATGGAAGTCTTAAGTTAGTTTTGTGTTTTGAGTTTTGTTAATTGAATAAGGTCATATTAGACCAATTTAAAATTTAATAAGTCATGTTAGTTGGTTTTGGGGTCATTTTGGAGTTCATGTTGCATATTTACACCAGGCATGGTCCTCTTTCGCACCCAAACATGCGGAATCGCTTTGAGCTACATTCAACTAGATCGATTCCCTAAGGGTCCAAAGTACAAAATGGTTGCAAACTTCAGCATGATGTTACTAGGATACCGTGATGCTTAGAAACTTCTCGTATGATCCTATGGGATTCTATTAGGCCCCTCTACAATAATCTCTCTCAATTTTTTCTATCTCGGAGGCATTTTCCTGTGGTGGCAAATTTTCACTTAGGGAAAAATTTGTCAAATGCAAGTAGTTGAAAGTTCCAAAGTGGTGCAACTTTCATTTTGCAGCTCGTGTGACCAAACAGACTATTCCAATGCATCTAATTAGGTATTTTTACACTATGAATGGTCCTCTTTCACACTCAAACATGTGGAATCACTTTGAGCTACATTCAACTAGATCGATCCCTTAAGGGTCCAAAGTACAAAATGGTTGTAAACTTCAGCATGTTGTTACTCGGATACCGTGATGCTTAGAAACTTCTCATCTAATCCTATGGGATCATGTTGGGCCCCTCTACAATAACCTCTCTCAGTATTTTCTATCTCGGAGGTATTTTCCTATGCTGGTGAATTTTCACTTGGGGAAAAAGTTGTCAAATGTAAGTAGTTGAAAGTTGCAAAGTGGTGCAACTTTCGTTCTGCAGCTCGTGTGACCAAACAAACTATTCCAACACATTTAAATAGGTATTCTTACACTAAGCATGGTCCTCTTTTTCACCCAAACACGTGGAATCGCTTCGAGCTACGTTCAACCAGATTGATCCCTTAAGGGTCCAAAGTGCAAAATGGTTGTAAACTTCAGCATGTTGTTACTCGGATACCGTGATGCTTAGAAACTTTTTGTTTTGATCCTTCGGGATTTTTTTGGGCCCCTCTACAATAACCTCTCTCAATTTTTTCTATCTCAGAGGCATTTTTCCCATGGTGGTGAGTTTTCACTTGGGGAAAAAGTTGTCAAATGCAAGTAGTTGATATTTGCAAAGTGGTGCAACTTTTGTTTTGCAGCTCATGTGACCAAATAGACTATTCCAACATGTCCGAATAGGTATACGCTAGGAATGGTCCTCTTTTGCACCCAAACATGCTAAATCGCTTCGAGCTACGTTCAGCCAGATCGATCCCTTAAGGGTCTAAAATGGAAAATGGTTGTAAACTTCAGCATGTTGCTACTCAGATATCCTGATGCTTAGAAACTTATCATCTAATATTATGGGATCGTGTTGGGCCCCTCTATAATAACCTCTCTCAGTTTTTTCTATCTCAGAGGCATTTTCCCATGGTGACGAGTTTTCACTTGGGGAAAAAGTTGTCAAATGCAAGTAGTTGAAAGTTGCAAAGTGGTGCAACTTTTGTTCTGCAGCTCATGTGACCAAACGAACTATTCCAACATGTTTGAATAGATATTTTTATGCTAGGCATGGTCCTCTTTCACACCCAAACATCCAGAATCGCTCTGAGCTACGTTCAACCGAATTGATCCCTTAAGGGTCCAAAGTGCAAAATGGATGTAAACTTTAACATATTGTTACTCGGATACCATGATGCTTATAAACTTCTCATTTGATCCTATGAGATCATGTTGGACCCATCTACAATAACCTCTCTCATTTTTTTCTATCTAAAAGGAATTTTCCCGTGGTGGTAAGTTTTCACTTGGGGAAAAAGTTGTCAAATGCAAGTAGTTGAAAGTTGCAAAGTGGTGCAACTTTCATTCTGCAGCTCTTGTGACCAAACAGACTATTCCAACGCATCCAAATAGGTATGTTTATGCTAGGCATGGTCTTATTTTGCACCCAAACATGCAGAATCGCTTTGAGCTACGTTCAACCGAATTGATCCCTTAAGGGTCCAAAGTGAGAAATGGTTGTAAACTTCACCATGTTGTTACTTGGATACCCTGATTCTAAGAAAATTCTTGTCTGATCTTTTGGAATTGGGTTGGGCCCCTCTACAATAACCTCTCAATTTTTTCTATCTCGAAGGCATTTTCCCGTGGTGGCGAATTTTCACTTGGGGAAAAAGTTGTCAAATGCAAGTAGTTGAAAGTTGCAAAGTGGTGCAACTTTTTTTTTACAACTCATGTGACCAAATGGATTGTTCCAATGCATCTGAATGGGTACGTTTATACTATACATGGTCCTCTTTCGTACCCAAACACACGAAATCGTTATGAGCTACATTCAACCAGATCGATCCCTAAAGGGTCCAAAGTGCAAAAGGGAAGCAATCTTTGAAGGGCTATTACTTGGAAACCGTGATGCTTATGAGCTCTCCATATGAGTCTAAGGGATCATGTTGGGCCCCTCTAAAATAACCTCTCTCAATTTTTGTTATCTCAAAGTCATTTTCTTGTGGTGTCCAATTTTCACTTGATGGATAAAGTATCAAATGCAAGTAGTGTAAAGTTGCAAAGTGGCGCAAATTTCATTTTGCAATTTGTGTGACCAAATAAATTGCTCCAACATGTCTCGATAGGTACGTTTATGCTAGGGATGGCCCTCTTTTGCACCCAAAACACACAGAATTGCTCTGAGCTATGTTAAACCAGCTTGATCCCTTATGATGGCATGAAAAATAATCGAAAAGAGAAACATGCACATGACAGTTGAGAAGTCCAAGTTTTCCACAAAAAAAGTGTATGATCATTGGAAACTCCAAGTTATTGGTTGTTGAAGAGTTTGAAGGAGAATATCCATCAAATATCTTTGTTTCTTTGTCAATTTTTGTGCATTTTCTTCATTTCTAGCCTGTGTACAGTTCCGTATAGCAAGAGTTTACTCTAAGACGATCTAAATCTGTTGTAGAATGGTTTTAGATTTTATTTGAATCCATTCTTGTGGAATTCTATTAAGTTCCAAGCAACTTATAAGTAGATTTCTTAAATAGGTCTGAACTTGCTCATACAAGGGTTTGAGTGTAATATGTTGAAATAGGCCATTCCACCTATTGTTCAGGTTGTGTCTCAGTGGAATTGGCTTGATTTAAGTAGAATATGGAGTAGGTATAAAAAAATATCATTGGTAAAGGCATTAGAAGAGATTACTAACGTTGGCTCTGTTGAAAATTCAAAATTTAGGCCTTGAAAGCAAGGCTAGAAGAGGTGAAAAGAGAAAAATGCTTGAGAATAAGTTAGAATAGGTTGGAGATAGAGTGATTTTGTGGAGTTTGATGTGTTCAAAAGGTTTGCAAGCATAGGGGAGGTCAAAACTATGTTATGGCATGATTCCCTAGTTGGGAAAAGAGGGGTTTTCAATGAAAAAGAGAGGTTTGAGGGGGTACAAGTGGGTAAAGTCATGGGGCAGCATAATTTGGTGGTCAATTAAGTTTATGCAGGAATAATGAAGAGTGTTGGAAGAGGTTTTGAGGTTGTATGAGGTTCGCGTACAGGTTTGGGGGTTCGGTTTGGCCAAAAAAAATTGGAGGGGGGTTCGGTTCATTTTTAGTCTGTTAGTACAAAAAACATGTATAAAAAGTATATATATGCATCCTAGAAGCATGAATTAGGATTAGAATATCGCATAACATCATATAAACAACAAAACCACCATAAAATTGAATGTCATTTAAAACATGCATGATAAATATTCATCGTTGAAACTTGAATTGTGGTACTTGATATACAAAGAGCTCTAGAATCAAAAGTCATCGCTCTCCATACCCTCAAAATAAACTCTTTCACTTTGCTTGTCGATTGGATGGCGATACATCTATCACTCATTTATGTTGCGATCGAGGCATGCTCTTGGTGCTCCTCCTAGTGTTTAGTTCTTTGTGAAGTTTTATTTGTTACAATAAGAAGTAAAGACATTAATATATAGAAATTGCATTATAAAAGATTATATATTTAAAAAAATAATCACTTACCGCCATCTAATGATCACTCTCCTTGAGGGAAATATTTGCATGCCCGGGCTGAGGTGTGCTGAAGCCCTATATAAACCATCCAAATAGAAATTAAACCAGGAATCAATAATGGTTTTCTTTTTCACTAGAACTAACATCTATAACAATGAATGTAAATTGAAATTTAGTAATTTGCCTCATACCTCCCCTGTTAGAGCCATTGAGGATTCTGTAGTAGATGAAACACTGATCTCCATTGCCCTCATCACATTCGGAGGTGTCTCTGCTTGCAACAGCTAGAAATAAAACAATAAATTATTCAATCACAAAAACTACAATAGCGATCCACATCATGACTTATAATGTATGAGATAATAAACAAAATTTTGAGTACTTATTAAACTATATATTTCTGACTATCATGCTTACTATATTCCCTATCTATATCTTGTTCAAAAGCATGTGTTTTTAGGCTTTTACCAATAGCAGCAAGTCGGTGAACCGTTTGATAAAATTCTTTTGTAGACATGTACGATAACTATGGTGGCATAGAGAAGGCAATGAACTATTTGAAAAAATGCCTCAAAGAAATGGGGTCTCATGGTGATGGAATGCCATTACAAACAAATGCATGTCATGGCATTCCATGACCATAAGACTGCATTTCTTTTAGGCATTTTTTCAGACAGTTCATTGCCTTCTCTATGGTATTATTTCTTACTATTATGCTTTGATAGAGATTTTACTAACCATCCATAGTTTGTTGGAAAAGACCTATTTTAGGCTTTTAGCCATAGCAGCAAGGAAGTGAGTAGTTTGATAAAATGCTTTGGTACACATGTATGGAAAATGTGGTATCATAGAAAAGGTGGTGATTTTTTTGAAGAAATGCCTCAAAGAAATGTGGTCTCATGGTGAGGGAATGGCATTACATCACAATGAGACAGTATTTCTTCAAGGCATTTTTTCAACCTACTAACTGCCTTGTCTATGTTATTGCTTACTATTATGCTTTGATAGATTTTTTCCAAGCATCCATAGTTTGTTGGAAAGCACCTTTTTTAAGCTTTTAGCCATAGCAATGAGGAAATGAGTTGTTTGATAAAATTCTTTGGTAGACATGTATGGAAAATGTGGTAGCTAGAAAAGATGGTGAGTTGTTTGAAAAAGTGGTGCAGGTGCACCTTTACAAGAGCTTGCCTCCATGAGGCAAATTTAGAATTTGGAGGTTGTATTTCATGATGTAATAAGGCTTAAATAGTGATTTTTGAGTTTGTAATGGTCTTTGGTAGTCATTTTAGGCATAAATTGTAAAGTTGCAAAATCTTAACAAAAGTTGTCAATCAATGTTGCAAAAATGCAAAAAAGGTGCCAAATGGAGGAATATGAAGAGTCAAGATAGTTGTAGAGGAAATATTAGGTGCATAGGAAGTTGAAATGATTGGGAAAGTGTTTAAAAGATGTGATTCATCATTGTTAGCTGTTGTTGAAGCATTTTGAAGGAGAAAACTAATAAAATATCACTGTTATACTGCTATTTTCTATACTTTCCTCCATCAACTGCTAGTTTACAGTTCTGTGCAGGTGGTAGTCCATCTGTAATGTGTGTGAATTGAAGGATTTATGTAAAGTGCGAAATTCTAAGATTCAAAACTTTGACAAAACTTTAAATAATTTCATTTATATTCAAAATAAAGTCGACACTTCATTTATTTAGACATCATAAAAACCAGTCGATTCCAAAAACAATGACTTAAAGTCGATAAGATAGATTCATTATACAATTCTAGTTTAAATACATAAACGTGTCATAATACACGAAATTGATAATAATACAAGAAGTTGTAATATAAGTTACAATTCGAGACTTAGGCATTCAGACGCCATAAGCTCTTTAATTCATAATTATAGAATACAATATAACATAACTAAAGATGACATCCTTTGATCTTCCTTCCAATGGCATATCTTCAATAATGAAGACGAGAACAAGGATCAGGCACTTTTTCCGCCCAACCTCGAAGCTTATGCTTCCCCGGAATTCCTTAGTCATTCAATAAATACCCGACCCTACATGAATCGCTTAGCAAAAAGCAGTCGACAAGCAAGATGGAATCTAGTGCGTGCCTAATATAACTAGTAAAACCACAAGCATTTTCATTTTTCTAATTCATTTAAGAAACAAGCAAGTTTGATACTAGGATATGGTAGAGAGTTCAATAATACCATCTATTTCAATGGTCCTTAAGTTACTAGGCCAAGTAAAATGTCATGCACGACAAATAAAGCAGTTTTGGAAAAACAAAACTACACTCTCTAATAACCCATATTCGGCACCCGTCCCGGAAGGTAACTTTCCCAAAACATGACATGCACATTCATTTATCAAGCATGTATGGTTCTAAACAGTCAAATACAATCTTTCAAAAACAATAAAACTGAATCTTGTTTGAAGCGAAAATAGTTTAAAAGTTGTTCTTTTCATTCGTTTTAATCCATAAATGACATTAAATCAATATTTAAATAGATTAAATTAAATAATCAAAAAAATAAAATAAAGAAGGTGTATCTCGAGTATGTAGATTAAATACATATAGTAAAACAGTCATAAAAGAGCACACGTTCTTTCGCTCTTTTTACTCATCTATTTTGTTTCCTCTGTGAACTAATCTTAATTTGTTTTGTTTCAAGTAAATCATATCTTTAATTTTAATTGCTTTACTTTTTGTTTTACATACTTGCAAAAAATAAATTAATTAATTAATACTTTTCAAGAACAGTTTTAAGATAAATCGTTTCAGTTTATGTTTCTGAATGTTTTGAGTTTCATTGGCTATTTTCACTGATTCCAACCTCTACTTCGAAATTACATTAAAAATTTATAAGATATTTGGACAAAATCTTTTTGTTTTTAATTCTTTCAATCTGTAAGTAACGTTTTCCGTTTAAAAATATAATTCTTTTCAAATCAAATTATGAGTTTCTCTTAAATTTGTAAAACAGTTGTTTCTCATTATTTTCTAATTCATTTTTTCCTACAATATTTAATGTTTTGAACTTTTACAATGGAGTTTGTTTTCCCAGTAATTCATAGTTTACTGTTCAAGAATTTACACAGAAATCTGAAGTAATAGAATTACTTTTTTATAGTTTTAGAGAAATCAGAATAAGAAAATTATATTTTCTATTTGAATTCACTGTATGCATGATTCTGTTTATTATTTGCTAAAGATCTTGCCTGGTATTCTGGAAATGATGAATTTGAATTTCCTCTGTTCTTTGTATAATTCTTGTCCTTGTTCTCGATTGTTGTTATGTTGTGTATGTTAATTCTACTTCCAAACTATTGTTCTAATTCTTTCTCCCTAGTGCCTTTACCTCCCTGTCACCCATGTCTTATTATTACTATCTTGGGCGCACTATTCCTTTCCCAGTACTACACCCTCTACACTCTCTCCATACGCATGAAGAATGAGAATCTTGGTTCTGTTTTCCCCAGTCTTCCTACTGCCTGGGCGCGTGTGTAGAGTGGCTGCTTAGGAATCTCCTTGGCAGCGCCTTGTTCCTTCCAAGCGTTGGGTGGCTGCGTATGAATAGGATGGGGGTCTTTTGATCTGCACAACACCCTTCTCGCCTCTTATGTGTACCTTACTTCTCCCTGATGGTGTGTCCTTACCTTCCTTGTAGTAGTGCGTGGGGAGTGGGAGATGAGGTAAGTGTATTATGAGAAGATGACAACAGAAACTAAAAAAAAATCTTAAGTTTGACTCCTCTCCTCCAAGATGTGTGTGCATGGAGTAATTAGCAGCTCCAAAATAAACAAGAAGATCCTCTATCCATCTCTGCCTCTATCTAATTTATTTCAATTCCTTGGCAAAATTCCTCTGCTTATGTCTATTTCTTCTCCTTCATATATAAACAGATTTTTTTTGCCTCTTTTCCCAATTCCCATTTCTTTTAGATTCATTTCCCTCTTTTTCATGCAAAAAGGTAGATGTTAACAAGAAATGAGATCCCCAATTTGAGGTTGATCTCCAGTTCCATTTTCTAACTCCAAGTTTTGAAAATCTGATTGCTTTTCCAATTAATTGAAGATATTTCTTCAATCTGTTCAACTGAAGTTTTAAATGTCATTTCAATTTGCACATGAATTGTTTTCTAATTTTTTTTCAATAACTCAACTTAGATATTTATTTATTTATTCAACTATAATTTCCTCTTTCATAATTTTCAAATGAGAAATAAAAACTATTAATTTCATAACACTTTATTTTTTACATTTTAATAAATTTTGTAATAAAAATCTATTCCATTAAATTCAAAATAAAAGCATCATTATTTTTAAACAATGATAAAATATCTAAACAAGGAATCCATCACAAAAATGCATCAAAATATCTACTAAGTGAGTGTGTGTGATTCCATCATACTCATAAACATCTAATGGCTAAAACGACTATACCTGATCGATGTTCTCACCTTCAATCATGTTCACTTGTTCATGCATTCACGTGCACTCAAGTTTTCATCAACAATGACAAACCCCAAATTTAAATGAAAATGCATTACAAATCATTGCACTTGCACTTCAATTTCAATTTCAGTTTCATTTCAATTTAATTAATCTTTTAACATAATATAATTAATCAATATCATGATTAATAATTGCATTTAAATAATCAATATAATCTATACATGACATCCTTCCCCTCTTGGAAGAGACATCATCTCAATGTTTTATTAATCATTCAATAAGCATAACATCACAATCAATAAAGCATACTATCGCTATCAGTAAGAACATAGTATCTCAATAGGTAAACATAGTATCTCAATCATAATGAAATAGTAACTAACAACATAGTTCTCAAACATAAGCATAAGCAAATCATAGTAGCATCCATGCTATCAAATTTCACAACATGTGAATCAAAAACCAAAGTATCAAGTATCTCTGCATAAAGCAAGTACTAATCTATGAAAGCAAATGAGGAAAAATGACGGTCAATTGTCACAGAATCCTCCCATGTAGAACTATCCTCAGTATATTGGTCTCACTGGAACTTGTACTGAGTACTATCAACAACTAGATTAATGACTTCCAGTACATCAAAGGGTCCCACCAATCTCGGAGCCAACTTTGATGATTTCCCAAATTACGTAAGATTTACAAAATAGTCATCCTATATAGTAATCTTGTCCTTTCTAGACTTTGCTTCAAGTGTCCTTACTATCACATAGGGAAATTTTGTATGCTTCACACATACTCTCCCAAGAGATTTATTCCATAATTACATCCTATATATAATAATAACTATAGTTAGTGATCATAATTCATTGGTCCATGAATTTATCCTTAGTATAACCCAAATGGAAGAGGAATGTCAATGTATTGTACACTACATTGTGGGTCCAATCCTTTCCTTTGAATTTACACTGTTAGAAAACTCATAACCTAAGTCCATCCACCACTTACACATTCATTATCCTTACCATAAATTACTTTACCTTAATTACTTTTCTATCTCGAGCATAACCTTGCTCCTAGACACTTATCAATTTTAATACTGCTCCACACTTAAGCTTCGTTATCAATTAAGTTTAATTGATCACTTCTATCTATTATTTCCTTTTTAACATTTTATCAAGTCTATGATTATATCCAAGCCTTTTCAGCTTTATTAGAGTTTCCTTTCTTTTCATATAATAGTCCAAAACCTCAATTTTTGAGTTTACAATTCATTCAAGATTTAGTCCACCATTTACTTATTTGACTAAAATAATATAAAGCACATTTATTCAAATGAATGTCTCATGGTATGATTTTGGTTTTTCACAACCCTTTCATCACTTGCTAGACTGAAATAACCTTTCAGGTTTACTAAGCAACTACTTCCCACAATAATTAGGACCATAATCCTATAAGTCGAGTTTCCAAAAACTGTATGTTTCCTGATGAGTCTATCCACTAGAACATTATGTTAATTCTACTAACATCGATAGATCAATTTGTCTTGTGTTCTACCATTTTCCTTCAATATCTCAAGAGAGTTACATGTCCTACCAATGATGTCTTATGGTCTTCTTTTCCTGGCATATGAGATATTACCTTGCTACATTCCATGTAGCTTCTTATTATATCTTCTTCTGGATGATAGTGGATCCTTATCTAACAATTCCCTTTGTCAATCTGATGTTCTAACTCTGACATTATTTTCCTCGTTCCATTCTCGAATCTTCCAAATTTTGGAGACATGGGTTCTTTTATATCCAACAATAGTCTATCCTTTGACTAAGTGATAACCTATTTTGATCTTTCGCCACTATTATTTTTCCTGTAAATGGTTATAGATTTTACAGAGGTAATTCCCATTTATCTCAAGACATCCATACCTTGGATTTTCTTTTGTCCTTGAATTATTTTCAAAGATGCAATTCATCTTTTAACTCAATCTAATTTCCTTGATTTAATCTGATACAAATATTTGAATTTTAATCCTTGTTCAATCACATTGATCTCTAGATAATAACCAATTTAATTGCATACCTGATTGTCAAGCATAAGCATTCAAATCCATGAATTTCTTAATCATAAGATAATCTTAACTTCCATATTTCATTTTGAGCACAAGTAACAATTCTGATGTTCTTCTCCGTAAGATTTTCAGCATTTCTTGCTAAGTGAAAATTCAATGATGTCCTATCATGACAATAGATGCTTCCTTTTGAAAGTGTTTCTCTTTTAATATAAGAGCTACTTAAAATAAAGTCTTGTCAATAATACGACTTCCTTTTACTTACTAGGCATCCCTCCTATGCGTCTATCCTTGTAAGGTTTCATTAACTCTAATGATATTCAATCGCATGGCAAATCTTAACCCAATATTCCCTTCCAATTCTCAGGATGAAATCCTTAATTGTTGACTAGTCTAATTGTTTATAGATTTCTCCACTTTATATGGCTATATTCAAGACCCAATGTACAACTCATTCAAGTTTAATTCCTACTTATAGGTATTTAAAGAATAATCCAATACGTAATCCAACTTAATAGGTTTTAGTCTCATCACTAGATATTTCTCTTTATTGAATAAACTTCTTGTCCCACATAGGTTATCTTTAACCCAAGGTTCCATTAAAAATTAAGGTAGTGATTAGGTGATTTAATCATTCTCATTAAGATATTTTGGTGTGGTTCACCTAACGTCACATCTTACTTTATTTTTCACTTCATCTCAATGGCTTAAATAGCCAACCTTTTTCTCGTCCATAGGTTTCTTAGCATAGTGAGCTTCAAAGTCAAGTTGTTTCACAACATTGATATATTTCATATCAAAATAACATCGTTATTTAAATTCTCTATATAAAGTATATAGGAGTAACGAGACACTTTCTTCCAATCACGAGTCTTTGAGATCTTTCCTTGTCAATCCGTAGACAATGATCTTCCTTATCATGATCCAATTATCTGCCTATTCTTTTCTAAGGCATTGATAATAATATCCTTGATCTTTAGATCAAATAATCATAAGGTATACAGATCATAGTTCTTAACCTTTCCCTTTTCATTTTTCCCTTATGGTCATAAAATGTATGACTTAATTGTCCTTATGACTTGCAAAGAAGTCATAACCAAGTTTCGTTAGGTGTGGTACTTAGCTTGAGTCAATCACTCTCTTCCTTCCCCCCCCCCCCCACTCTTAGTGGTTCCACAACTTTCATTCTTCTTACGTTGAACTTTTTAGTAATTTACTTGCTTCCTTGGAAAAAGGTTTGTCATTCCTTATTGTTAACCTTTCATTGCCATCTTCTTTTTAATATCTTTTTTTTTTAATGAAGGAATATCCATACTTACTAACCTCTTTTTTTGATGTACTTCTTAACTCACAGTGTTGCTTTCCTTGCAACTTCAAGGGTCCTAACACATAAAGCCATGTGGTATTCCTATTCCCTTTTGGAGCCATTATTCATAAGTTGTTTGATTCCAAATACTTCAATAACCTAAATGATTTTGGTTGGAGGAACCTTGCTCATATCATTGATTGTTTCATCTAACCATTTTGGTCTTTTTTCAATTCCTCGGTACTAACTCTTTTCTAACAAGGTCTTTATCTTAACACAAAAGTTTAAGTCATGAGTTCCCCAACCCTTGAGGATACTTCCTTCGTTCGTATCCTACTTATGAACAACCTAAAATTATGTTGACTTTGCATATGTAGATCTGTGGTGTTTACACTAATCCAAGAGTTCCTAACTCTTTTACAATTGTAGGTTGCTACAATCCAATTTATCTCATTCCTACTCATTCTCTTTTTCTTAGAGCCATGTATGTACAGGTTATTCTTCCTAACATTCCTACATAACTTGATTGCATAATCTTCCGCAATTCTAGGTTTTATCATAAGTTGTTGGTTTAGGAAATCTGATTCCAGGGATGAATCTTTAACTAGCCCCAATTGACCCAAGTTACTAAGACTTACATCTTCCTTTTCACTTCCTTAAGTTCTTTCTCTTGCCATTCTGGCACAAGAACTTTTCAACCTTTATCTTCTGGTAAGGTTTACGCATTATTGCATAATGAGCTCATAGGTTGCAATGCAGAACCTGGTTGCTCTGGTACCAAATGTAAAGTGTGAAAATCTAAGATTCAAAACTTCGACAAAACTTTAAATAATTTCATTTATATTCAAAATAAAGTCGACACTTCATTCATTTAGACATCAAAAAAACTAGTCGATTCCAAAAACAACGACTTAAAGTCAATAAGATAGATTCATTATACAATTCCAGTTTAAATACATAAACATGTCATAATACACGACATTGATAATAGTACAAGAAGTTGTAATATAAGTTACAATTCGAGACTTAGGCATTCAGTCGCCATAGGCTCTTCAATTCATAATTACATAATACAATATAACATAAATAAAGATGATATCCTTTGATCTTCCTTCCAATGGCATATCTTCAATAATGAAGACGAGAACAAGGATCAGGCACTTTTTCTGCCCAACCTCGAAGGTTACGCTTCCCCGGAATTCCTTAGTCATTCAAGAAATACCTGACCCTACATGAATCGCTTAGCAAAAAGCAATCGACAAGCAAGATGGAATCTAGTGCGTGCCTAGTATAACTAGTAAAACCACAAGAATTTTCATTTTTCTCATTCATTTAAGAAACAAGAAAGTTCGATACTAGGATATGGTAGAGAGTTCAATAATTCCATCTATTTCAATGGTTCTTAAGTTACTTGGCCAAATAAAATGTCATGCACGACAAATAAAGCAATTTTGGAAAAGCAAAACTACACTCCCTAATAACCCATATTCAGCACCCGTCCCAGAAGGTAACTTTCCCAAAACATGACATGCACATTCATTTATCAAGCATGCATGGTTCTAAACAGTCAAATACAATCTTTCAAAAACAATAAAATTGAATCTTGTTTGAAGCGAAAACAATTTAAAAGTTGTTCTTTTCATTCATTTTAATCCATAAATGACATTAAATTAATATTTAAATTGAGTAAATTAAATAATCAAAAAAAAAAAAAGAAGGTGTATCTCGAATTTGTAGATTAAATACATATAGCAAAACAGTCATAAAAGAGCACACATTCTTTCGCTCTTTTTACTCATCTATTTTGTTTCCTCTGTGAACTAATCTTAATTTGTTTTGTTTCAAGTAAATCATATCTTTAAATTTAATTTCTTTACTTTCTGTTTTCCATACTTGCAGAAAATTAATTAATTAATTAATACTTTTCAAGAACAGTTTTAAGATAAATCGTTTCAGTTTCAGTTTCTGAATGTTTTGAGTTTCATTGGCTATTTTCATTGATTCCAACCTCTACTTCGAAATTACGTTAAAAATTTATAAGATATTTGGACAAAATCTTTCTATTTTTAATTCTTTCAATCTGTAAGTAATGTTTTTCGTTTAAAAATATAATTCTTTTCAAATCAAATTATGAGTTTCTCTTAAATTTGCAAAACAGTTGTTTCTCATTATTTTCTAATTCAATTTTTCCTACAATATTTTCTATTTTGAAATTGTTCAATGGAGTTTGTTTTCCCAGTAATTCACAGTTTACTATTCAAGAATTTACATAGAAATCTGAAGTAATAGAATTACTTTTTTATAGTTCTAGAGAAATCAGAATAAGAAAATTATCTTTTCTATTTGAATTCATTGTATGCATGATTTTGTTTATTATGTTCTAAAGATCTTACCTGGTATTCTGGAAATGATGAATGTGAATTTCCTCTATTCTTTCTATAATTCTTGTCCTTGTTCTCGATTGTTGTTATGTTGTGTATGTTAATTATGCTTCCAGACTGTTGTTCTATTTCTTTCTCCCTAGTGCCTTTACCTCCCTATCACCCATGTCTTATTATTACTGCCTTGGGTGCACTGTTCCTTTCCCAGTACCACACCCTCTACACTCTCTCCATACACATGGAAAATGAGAACCTTGATTATGTTTTCCCTAGTCTTCCTGCTACCTGGCCGTGTGTGGAGAGTGGCTGCTTGGGAATCTCCTTGGCAGCACCTTGTTCCTTCCAAGCACTGGGTGGCTATGTATGAATAGGATGGGGGTCTTCTGATCTGCACAACACCCTTCCTGCCTATTATGCGTACCTTACTTCTCCTTGATGGTGCATCCTTACCTTCCTTGTAGCAGTGTGTGGAGACTGGGAGATGAGGTAAGTGTATTATGAGAAGATGATAGCAGAAACTAAAAAAAAAATCTTAATTTTGAGTCCTCTCCTCCAAGCTGTGTGTGAATGGAGTAATTAGCAGCTCCAAAATAAACAATAAGATCCTCTATCCATCTCTGCCTCTGTCTAATTTATTTCAATTCCCTGGCAAAATTCCTCTGCCTATGTCTATTTCTTCTCCTTCATATAAAAACAGATTTTTTTTGCCTCTCCCCAATTCCCATTTCTTTTAGATTCATTTCCCTCTTTTTCATGCAAAAGGGTAGACATTAACAAGAAATGAGATCCTCAATTTGAGGTTGATCTCCAATTCCATTTTCTAACTCCAAGTTTTGAAAATCTGATTGCTTTTCCAATTAATTGAAGATATTTCTTCAATCTATTCAACTGAAGTTTTAAATGCCATTTCAATTTGCACATGAATTGTTTTCTAATTTGTTTTCAATAACTCAACTTAGATATTTATTTATTTATTCAACTATAATTTCCTCTTTCATAATTTCCAAATGAAAAATAAAAACTATTAATTTCATAACACTTTATATATTACATTTTAATAAATTTCGTAATAAAAATCTATTCCATTAAATTCAAAATAAAAGCATCATTATTTTTAAACAATCATAAAATATCTAAACAAGGAATCCATCACAAAAATGGATTAAAATATCTACTAAGTGAGTGTGTGATTCCATCATACTCATAAACGTCTAATGGCTAAAACGACTCTACCTAATCGATGTTCTCACCTTCAATCACGTTCACCTGTTCCTGCATTCACTTGCACTCGAGTTTTCATCAGCAATGACAAACCCCAATTTTAAATGAAAATGCATTACAAATCATTGCACTTGCACTTCAATTTCAATTTCAGTTTCATTTCAATTTAATTTCAATTTAATTAATCTTTTAACATAATATAATTAATCAATATCATGATTAATAATTGCATTTAAATAATTAATAAAATCTATACGTGACAATTTATGTGTTGGCATCAATTTAAAACTAATTTTAGCGTTTGATATTGAGTTTCAAGCTTTTGGTGGCCTGATTTCTCTAGGTGTTCGAAAAACAGGGGCTAAGGGTTTGATTGCCGAAATGAGCTAAAAAGTCCATTCTACCTTTCTATAGCAACTATTTCTTGGTGGAATAGCAACTGTTTCTTGGTGGAATGGACTGGTCTAAAGTAGGAGTAGGTGTAGAAGGTAAGGAATTTGTTTGGTGAAGTTTTTGTGTGAGTTCTCCTCGCTACCCTAGTGAAAAACCAATTTTCGTGCCTTTTAAACAAGGCTAGAGTGAGTGAAAAGAGGATAGGGGTTTAGAAGTGGATAAGATCCCTTGAAAACTATGAGAGAAAGTGAGTTGGAGGGTGTTTAGAAGATCTAAGAGGTTTTAAGTGGTCATAGAAGTGAATAAGTGAGAAACCTTAGGTGAAAGAGGGTGAAAACTAGTGAAAAGAGTGATTTTGTGAAGGAAGTGTATGTAGATCTTTGGGGAAACACTATTTGAGGATGGAATGAGCATGTACAGGCATAAATAAGCCTGATTGAAGTGATTATAAGCTTCTGAGAGGTCAGGGTATAAGAGTTTCAATAAGCCCTAATTTATTGCAAGAAAAGTGAGGTTTTTATGAAAAGGGTCTAAATGAGCGAGAGGAGACTTGAAAGTTGAATAATCTAAGGTTTTCTTGGCTTTCTTTTGATCGTTTGGAGGTTTCAAGTGTTGGTTGTGTGTTTGGAGAGGTTCTCTTTAAAAAAGAGGCCTAATTATGGCCTAATTCAGCATTAAAAGCCAGATTTGGGACAGTTGCTCCAAAAGAGTTGCAAGTGAGTTTCAAATTTGTGAGAGCGGGCCATAATGGGTGCCTAGTTTGGAGCATAGATAAGGCAGTGAACTATTTGAAAAGATGCCTCAGTAAAATTTGGTCTCATGGAATGTCATGACAAGCAAATGCAATTGGAAGTTTCTCCTAGACTTATTACTTATGCTATGTGAAGTAATTGCATCACTAGTTATGTTGACTTTCTAAACACCTATATTGTAGTTGAAACTTTGTCATCTATCAACATCTAGTTATTAGTTATGAAACATGAAGTAATGCTTTGAGTTTGAATGATGTGAAATTCAACATAATCAATGATATGAATATAAACTACACAAATCTATTAAGTACAATTCCTTAGTTAAACTCTTTGTTCTATTACCTACGTGAAGGTGTGACTAAATCCACTGGCATTGGGAGGTGTTCCCTCGAAACCTCCAATATTAGCCTATTCAACATCCAAAATCACATATTACAATACCATTCGTAAAACAATGCTATTAACATGTAATAAATTTATAATTGTTTACTAGTTACATTCCCCACCAATAGGTGTGCTACAGAAATAAGTAGGTGTAGGGTTGATGTATCCAGTATCAACACTATGATCCTGCAAGTTTATTAAAATCATAAAACTAAATTAGTTAATCTTGCATTTCAAAATCAAAATTTAAATAATTTAAATTCAATGAACATTCTAACTTTTACCTGACTATCAATGTCATATGTGTCATGCAAAATGTCAGCTACCCTCTCCATCTCCATAGCCACATACAGATCCTGTGTAGCAGCCTCCTAAGTGTCGTTGGGGTCATATGAACAAGTTGCCCCACAAGATTGACACACATGGGATCGAAGCCCACCTGTTGAAGACTCCCCTGGATGGCACTGTACAAGAGGGCTAACATGTTGGATGACACTCTACATCAAAGAGTTGATGGCTTGCAGGGTCTCTATGTCGGCACTCTCCTTCGCAACAAAAGGGATGACGATGTCCTCATGAGGCGGCCTCGTGAGAGGTCGTCTCGCTTGCCACCTAGAATCCAACTGTGCACCGGGTCTATCTTGTGTCAACCCCCCACCTCTCCCCTGGAAGTCTCTCATATCAAAATAATTTGAGATTTTGTTCAAGATGAACTCAGTGTATAGTTTCCTAGGGAAATACTGTGGGACTTCATAATTGTTGCATCGTGGGTCATCAAAAACCATGTACCACCTATCCTAAAAATATTTTGTAATCTCTTGGTGGTTGCACCAAAGAATAGGAAACCTCTTCGCATTGAGGGAAATATTTTCATTTGACCGTGGGTCAGTGAATAATGCACACAAATCTAATTTTATAATTTTTAAATCTTTTACATATTTATATGATAATTTATCTTGATAAAAAGCCCTAGCCACCTGTATCCTATCGTGCTAACCAGATAATCATTTGTTGATTGAATCTACATTGTTTAACATATCTTGCAGTGAAGTTGCCAGGGCCATTCTTTCCACAGTTGAACTATTTGGATTGTTCAACCTCCCAATTAAATCCTCAATTTGTTTTCTATTGTTCTCAATTTCACTCATTAAATGTTGTTGAGTGTTAGGAGGGTATTGAGGGATTGGTGGAGGAGGTTCTTGTTGTGGTTGAGGATTTTGTTCTTGCTGTAGATTTTGAGGAGGGTTTCTAGGTTGATTAACATCTCCTACAATTTCAAAAAATAAATATCAAATATAACCTAAAACTAACAAATTCAAAAATAAATAAAAAACCCTTACCTCTTTCACCTCCTCGTCGACGTGGCGGCATCCTAGCAATGAATCAGCAATCGTTGATGAATTTTTTTGCACAAAAGCACCTCCTAGAACGCGAGCACACAATTTTGAGGTTTTTGGCCACGGGCAACAAAAAAAACTAGTCACAAAAGAAAATGAAATTCGATTCTTTTTTTTTGCTTTAAACATGCCATAACATGAGAACGTTATAACGCGCTCGTGTTATGAGTTTTCAATTTTTTTAAAAAAGTGGCCATGCACTTACCCTGCTACTAGACTAGATATCATGCATGCATTATGTCATGTGCTAAGATTTCAAGAAGAACCTAGAGAATCACATGTGGCAACAGTGAAAAGGATATTCAAATATTTGAAAGGCACTATGGACTTTGGTTTGTGCTATCCTAAGGGTATTGATTTATCTTTGAGTGATTATACAGATGTAGGTTGGGTAGGTTGTATAGATGATAGAAGACTTACAAGTGGAGGTGTTTTATTTCTTGGTTGAGTAAGAAGCAGGATTCAGTGTTACTATCTACTACAAAGGTAGAATATATTGCACCAGCATTTTATTGCACATAGGTGTTGTGGATGAAGTAGACATTGAAGGATATTAGAGTATCATATGATGAACCTATTCCTATCTTGTGTGATAATACAAGTGCTATCAACATTTCAAAAATCTAGTAATGCATTCGAGGACAAAGCATATCTCTATCCGATATCACTTTCTAAGAGAGAAAGTTGTTGAGAATGAAGTGAAGTTGGAGTATGTGCCTACAAAGGACCAAATAGTAGACATTTTCACAAAGTCTCTTCTGAAAGATACATTTGAGTATCTCAGGAAGAAGCTAGGGTTTATTTCAGCTCCTTCCAACTAGATGCATGAGTCGGTTCTTGTTTTTTTAGACTACGAGAATCGAGCAGCATGACCCCCTATAAATTGTAATGTACCTAGTAAACTTTTTAACGTGACTGGCAGCGCTAGCATGACATGCCCTCCAATACCACGGGGGTGGGGGAGACTAGACCTCGTGACCAACCTCCTGCAACAAGAAAGGTTTAGCCAACTGAGCTAGGGTCCCCACCCCCATGAGTCAGTGCATTTTTCCAAGTGAGCAATTCAAGATTTATTCTTTGTCCTAGATTGATGAAGGATATCTCTCAAGGGGAGTAGGTAGTAGTGTCTTTGGTTGGTGCAGTCAGGGGGTGCATATCTTGTGCCCCTAAGGGGGAGAGAGTAGTGAAGATAGAGCAATGAAGAGAGAGCCGTGGAGAGAGAGTAGTGGAGAGAAAGTAAATGGGAGAGAAACTATTTTGCAATTGTTGTCTGAAGTAAAGTTTGCAGGTGTTGCCCTTTTCCATTGATGTCAAAGGGGGGGAAAGTGACGTCAAAAAAAACATAGAGAAAAAAAGAAATTTAAAATGTAAGAAATATCCAAGTAAGGGGGAGTGTTGCTTGATGTAGGGTTACTTTTTTTGTTGATGGTTTTTCAAAGCTGGCGTTTCCATCAATGACAAAGTGGGAGATTATTGAATATTAGTGTTGTCATTGATGTCAGTAGGGAGATTATTGCACTATGTTGTCTTTAGTGTTGTCATTGATGTCAACCTATTTCAAACTCTAGTCTGGTCATGTTGAGAAGGTACTTGTGGTGTTGAGCAGGTGTTGCTGATGCAATGGTTCACTTGGTTTCCAACTCCTCCTGATAAAATTTGAAAAAAGAGTGTACAAGGTTACATAGTTGTTTTTTGAATTGAGCTCCACATTTCTTCATGGTTGAATATGTTCTTATGTGTTTTGAATGAAATGATTAGAGGTTTTTAGAGGTTTTATATCTAGATTTCTAGGTTCTAGATCATGTGGCAGTGGAAGATGTGTATGACAGTGTGTTGCATATGAAGAAGGTTGTCTGGGAGAAATGGAATTGTTGCACATTTCATCACGTTTAGGTTTTTTGTCTTACGGATTTGAGAAAATTATTATATTGCTTTCATCTACCTTCCCTTGGAGTGTTTGGTGTTCAATTGTTCCACAAGGTTGGCTAGTGAGTTGTATGTTTGTGGCAATGTGGTTGGTTGCATAAGATGATAATATTCTCAATTTCAAGTGGTTGTGATAGTGTTGTTGAATATTTTGATGGTTTTGGAATATTCTAGGATGTTGTGTGATGTTTTTTTGTGGTCTGTAGGATTTTTTCGGACATGGTGAAGAGTGAATTGATTGTTTGATAGTGTTAGTGTAGGTTTGGCTTACTTGACATGTTAGCGTTGATTGCAGAGATAGTTTGTTGTTTGTGAAAGCATTGTGTAGCTTGTTAGTGTAGATTTAGGTCCTAGTTAACTCTTAGTGTGGTATACCTTCACTTCTTTCCACTGCAAAAGTATTTGGTGCCAACCTATTTTGTGGTTGTACATTTGAAGTGCATACGTTTCATTGAGGCTGACCTAAAGAAGTGGTTTGAGGTCGTGAAAGATATATAAGAAAGGTTATTTTTTGGAGATGTTTGTGGTGTAAAAATATGTGAATGTGATCAAGTGGTGTGATTTGAGTGTGATCTTAAATTCCTAAGGCTACTAGAAGTAGTGAGCAAAAGGTGTCTACATTTTTAGTGTACCTAAGTTGCTAGAGGCAGTGAGCCAAAGGTTGCGGATGGTGTAGAGTTGTTGTGGTGGATCTTCTTTTTTATTTGAGGTAGTGAATCTCCTTGTAATAGTATTCTTCTATTTTCTATTCTAGATAGTGAGTCCTTTGGGTAGTGAGCCCTTGGCAATGATCCATTCTTTTCTTTTAGGTAGTGAGCCCTTCTGGCAGTGATCCTTTTGTAATTGGTGTTGTTATTCATTATATGTGAGTTAATCCTCACAGTGGTTTTTCCCTAATTAGGGTTTGGTTAAGTGTAAGAAGTTGGGTCCAAATTAAAGGGAAGTGTCATTTTTCAGCTCTAAAATAGATTCCCGGTCATTTTTTAAAATAGGTACCCATTTTAAAGTGGGTACTCATTCCAAAAGGTTTGAAACTCACAATACATGTTTTTTATTTGGATTTAGGCATAGAAAAGGCATGGCAACCCAATACTTAGTCTTGAACTTGCAAGTACAAGGTCGTGGCAATTTCAAGAGAAAAAACTAGCTTTGGAAATATAGTTGATGAAGTTTTTTTCAAAATTGTTTTATGAAATAAAAACCCATTATAGATGACAATGTCTAGTTTTCAAAAAAATAAAAATTTATGATTGGATTATTTTTAATATTTTCTAATTAATTTATGAGGAAACTAGTCCATAAACTTGAAATGTCAGGTTTTCGTATTTTTTTAATAACTTTTAATTTGTTAATTTTATTGTTAAAAAAATTATATGGCATCAATCTATAAACAATTATTTACACAATAAATAAAATAAAATTCAAAAAATGATAGCTTTATGTCAAGTTATGATGTTTGTACACAAGCATTTTAAAAACCAGCAATTAGGGCCAATAGAAAATTAATAAATAAAAAAATATTGAGAAAAAAATTATAAAAAAATATTCTCATCAATCTTCACTATAATACATATATTTTTGCAAAAGGAATCAAAAAGATACTTTTATTTAGGTCAAATTATGGTGTACGTACACGTGCATGGTGTGGTCCTTAAAAAGTGACTTTTAAAAAGTGGTTTTTATACATGAATATTAAAAATTACTTTGTATCATTTGGGTATTAGAATAAATTACATATTTGAAAACTAGACTCAAAATACTAAATTTAATATTATTGAACTTTTTAAAGATTCAATGTATAAGTGCTTCAAATTTTAAGTTCAATTGTGACAAATTTTGAAAATCAGGAAAAACACTTCCACTTTTTTAACATTTTATGGACCCAACTTCTTGCACCTACCCATTTTCCACTTAAAACTGGTGTTCTATGGTGTATGGTTGTGAATGTGTTTATGTTTTTGTTTCATTATTTTACATTCATTTTGATGCATAATAAGGGTTTGAATGTTTTAATGTACAACTGATTAACTCCCCCCTCTCGATTGTCCCGTGTGTCAAACACAATGAATTTCAAGCCTTGAGTAATAAAATATAACTTAAGTATTGTGGTGCATTTCCATGTGTGGATGTACCTAATTCCTCTAATCAATAATGATCTTTATCCTATCATGTTGCTCATCACTACGTGGCATTCTTAGTTTTATGTGTTTTTCTCATTGTCATTCATAGTGGTGCAATCTTAAGTGCAACCATATTTTTCATGGAAGCAACATGATAGTCCTTGGTGTGGTTGTCCTTGTCCCTACACTTGGGGGCAAGGATAACTAGTTTTGGGAGGTGTGCATTCTTTTCAAGGATCCCCTCTTTCTCCTTAAAATACCAACATAGCAATTATGTTGACATTTTAAGGGGGAGCATACATTGGCATTTTTGCTTCACTTTGTTCACACGTGTTGGACTTAGTGATGCATTGACATTGGCATTTTTTGCTTCACTTTGTTCACACGCGTTGAACTTAGTGTTGTGTTGGTATAGCATTTCGATCATTTTTGTAATGCCTTATCAAAGTTATCAGGGAGTATAAGTCTTGGTATGGTTATCAATGGGTGCACACTTAGTGAATATCGAACTTCACTAGACCTTGTGTGTTTCTCATTTTGTTATCTTTGTCTTGGGGTCTCACATAGTGAATATCAGACTTCACTAGTTTGTGTTGCCTTATGTTTGTGATTCACCTCAAAAATATCAAACTTTGCTAGTTTGTGAGTAATGAACACCTTTTGGTGTGGATCCTAGCACAATACAGCTTGCTAGCCCATGATTATCCATAACCTCCTTTTGCATTTTGACTTTGACATCGTGTATGTTTTCTTGTTGCATTTCATACATGTGTGTGTTCCTTTGTGCTTATGTTGGTTTTCCATGGGATCCTGGGGACTCGTGCACTCCTCCTTGATCCTTAGTCATCATATCTCTTCAACATTTGGACAATTGGACCCCTCTTAACATGTATTTTCTACTTTAGCATGAGTTCGAGCATATGTTCATACTCTCACTAAAGTGGGGGCTAAATGTCGCATCAAAAATTGTCACCCTTGACAATTTCACACTATGTTTTGCTCCCCTCTACTTATTGGACCTAATTAAGCACCTAATTTCCTAAATTATGCATTCTATGGCCTATTTTTAATAATCTCTAAGAAATTGCAAGCATAAAATAAAATATTTCTAGTTCAAGTTGCAAATGTTGTCTATCAAGATCTAATATGTGGGAAATTGAATAAATGCCTATAAATACCTAGTTATTACATCATTTAAAAACTAACAAGAGCTTTCTTGGAAATCACTGGAGAAATTATTGTCAAAAGCACTATCAAGAGTAGTATTTCAAAGCTTTATTGTAGCAATTCAAGATCCAAACATCATGTCAAATCTTATGTGTGTTTATGCATGTTCATGTTATCATTGTTTGTAAAGGCTAACCTTTTTGTAGGTCTCCAAGAAATTCAAACAATTCAAGAAAGATCCAAGACCTTGAGGTGATGAACATGACTTCACTCTTTCAAGGAAGCCATTGAAGGCTGGCGAGTTGTAGCATTTTGTTGATTCATCATTCCTTCCTATCATTTATCTTTCTATCATTAACATTGCCATTGTGGAAGTGGAAACACTAACACAAGGTTTGACTAAGGTAAGCCCCTAAATGGCACAACATTTCCTCTCTCTTTGAATGTACAGATTTCAAGTTTAAAATAGATTGAAGGAAGTTTGAAGATCCATTTTACATTGTTGCATTCAAAGCCCTACACCTTGTCAAGCCATGGAAACTCACTTGCATAATTATCTAACAGTGATCTAACAAATTTGTAAGCAAAATCGGGAAGCTCAAATCTGACATTAGAGGACTATGAAAATATATCTAAAATATCCCTACAAAGACATAGTCACCATTGGCCGAAACTATCCTCCTATTCAAACCATCTCCAAGTTTTTAGGACAGGTGCACAGAGTTCTTCCTTTCTCAGATTTGCTTGCAAATTTTTGTTATCGTTTCCTAATTGTCATAATTTAGCATTTTCATATTAGGTCACATAGACTAATTAGATTAATGAAGAAAAATCAATTCCAATTCATTTCTAAGACCCACAAAGATGCAGATCTAGGTCTAATTGACTCATCTTCATGGTTGAAAATCAATCTAATCACCTTGTTGATTTGCATCTTAATGTTCTTTTGAAAAAGGCTAAATTGATCCTAGGTTCTTGATATTGGACTTAGGGTTCCCTTTTTTCATCAAAACAATCATAAACACCCAATGAATTATAATATCTAGATTAAATAATAGGGTAAAAGCACAAAGTTGCATTACACCTTATAAAGGAAACAACCAACACTGATCCAACTTTTAAACTTGAATCACTAAAAAGTGGCATATATGTTTTGAATTTTGAAATGATGTAAACTAATAAAATGTGTATTTTTTAGTATATTTTATGTTTGTATTTTTTTTAAAAAAATAAAAAAATAATTTGAATATAGTTTTTTTATAAATTTACTATACAATTTTTTTACTGATAAAATGCTGAAAAATGAAGTTACATGAGACATCAATCTTTATATAGTAAATTTTATTATAATTTTTCCTTCAAAAATTTTGTGTGTATTTATAACTTTAAACTTTAGTGCATAATTTTTTTTTCAATTTTGATAAATATATATTTTTAAATAAATATTAAAATGTGTGTGTACTGAAACACAATTGTTCCCATTCGACGTCAACTTTTATATTGATTATTTATCTAAAATAGAAAACAAATTATACCATCTTGATATAGATTCTTTTATCTAGTGCATCATGTTTTTTTATTTATTTTTAATAAGTTTTAGTATTTTTCTTGGCATGGTAATTAACCTAATATTTTTGTGTTGATAACCTACTTTTAGTAAAAATAAAATATAAAATATAAATAATAGTTAAAATATTTAAATATATATATATTTTTCAAAACTACACTTATGGATCTACAAAAGGGTGTTTATATTTTTATAAAAATATTATTTACATGACTAGGAGTTGTTGAAACATCAAGTTTTTCAAGAAAAATCTATTTCAGTAAATTGGCTTCAAAGTGGTGCTACATATGCATTTATCTAACAGTTTTAGTTGGAAAAGTTGTCGACATATATAACTTAGCTAGAATGAATCTTACTAGATGATATGTTTGACCAAGATTGATTTTTAGTTAGAAATACTTAAATTCAGCTGTGCTAATAAGTTAGCCGAAAGTGTGACACAACTTTGTAATTTTACCCAATATTGATAAAATGCATCAACATAAAATCATCCCAAAGCCACATGATCCAAAGACATAAGTGCAAAAATTAATAATTATCTTAAACATAATATTTAACTAGATAATTATAATCAAATCACATATAATAGGTATAGTAAAATTAGTGATGCCAAAGCACTGAAATAGTCCAACATAAACGAAACCAAATATGTGAATCTAAAATACATGATCAAGACCTCTTGATGGCAATCCACAAAGATGCTCATCAGCAAATATGATGTAGTGTTAGAACACAAAAAGAGTGTGTTGGGGTTCGCTAAAACTTTGGTGGAGTTGGCATTTTTCATTTGGCCCCTTGGTTGATTTTTTTCCTTTGGTGCTTATTAGGCCTTGAGCCTCACTAGAAACTTGGAACCTCCCCAAGCCTTGAGCTCCACTAGGAACCTATAACCTTCCCCATTCTTTTCTCCTTGGATTTTAAATGTTGGGTGGAACTTAGAACCCCAAGATTTTGGTTCCATATCCTTAACTACTCCCACTCCCCAACCAATGTTATTACCTGGATCCTGAACCTTGGGTGGCACATAGAACCTCAAGGCTTCAGTTCCAGGTCCGCACTTGCTCCCACTTCTTAACCAATGTTCTTTCTTGGATCCTAGACCCTGGGTGGGATCTAGAACCCGAAACCTCATGGATTCGGTTCCAAGTCATCACTCGCTCCCACTCTTGGGCACTTGATTTTTCTTCATTGAATCCTAGACCCTAGGTGGAACTTGGAACCTTCTAGTTTTAGGTCCTCACCAACTCCTACTCTCTACCCTTTTTCCTTCTCATAATTCAAGCCTCAATAGGGACCTAGAACCTAAAGTACATACTTTCAAAATCAATTTGAGCTCCAAAACTAAATGCCTAATTTTTTCTCCTAGCAGTTGTCATGATTGTAGGTCTCCCAACTACCAAAAATCAATGTCTAACCTAGATTTTGATTTGAGACACACATTTTGGGAAAGATTCATCCATGGTTGTGGATTTACACTACTATAGTGTCATAGTCATGGTTTCATGCCCACCAATTGTTAAAGGAAATTTTTTGGATATTTTTTAAGGAGGTTGGTTTTGTTGTGGTCTCTAAATGCCAAAAATTTGCAAGGTATCCCAGCATGCGAGTCCAATTCCTTTGAGTCGAGTACAAACCTATAGAATCAAGGGATAATATCATTGTAGGTGGATTTTGTTATAGAATTTCTCCACGACATTGTGCATGTATTCAAGAGCGTTACTTAGTCACATATAGGGATTCTTTTCCACATTTGATGACACAAATGTAATATTGGGTTAAAGGAATGTAACAACATTATGAGAACATTGCAAGGATTGTAATGATATTTCTTACTTTATATATGGATATATGTTATTTTGTTATGGATTAATGTTAATTTGCTATGGATTAATAAGTGTTCCTTGTTACAAATTTCATGATCTTTTTTGTATGCAAATACATAGCTTCATGTTCCTTGATTTTAGTTCATTCTCTTCTTTGTGAATTGTGACCTCGTTACCTAGTTAGATTGGCATCAGTCTAGAACCCTTTTACCAATCTCACGTCATTACAAATAAAATTTTAATCAGTAGTGTAGGAGAAGTATTCATGTGCATTCATAACCTGATATCATAAACAAGGATTTATCTTCAGTGAGCCTCTAACAAATTCATTTCACATGGGTTATAACTGCACATTCTTATTAGCTATAGAGGGGTTTTGAGACAACTAGTTGTACATGGTTCAGTGGAAGTTTTAGGGCCAAGTCAATAGATTGGGTTTGGTTGTCAATATGTTAGTTGTCTATTTTATTTGATATCAATACCTATTAAGGTATACGCCTGGGAACACCCTCCCAAGTCTAAGCTAAGCTCAAAGTGAAGGAGATGAAACCCACTCTCGTAGATTTGGATTTTAACCCTCTACAATTTGTTGATGTGCTTTCACTCACATGACAAAAACCTTGGCCTTGTGAGTGGAATTTAGTTCTAGGAAGTGGAGCAACGATTTTAGAACCCAACAAAGTGCAAGCATAATATCACAACGTATGCATCCTATAATACATAGTCAAATAATAGATGTCAATATAAAGCCTCCTCAATAATATATATTGATGGTAATCTAAAATATAACATATAGTGATAAAACACAACAGATCATGACATAAGTACCCAAGGTGCACAATCAAAACACTTCAATGACAATATAAGGCCTCATCTAAAAGTTTGTTACAAAGGATCAAAGCATACACTAGTGAGCGAGCATTATAGTACATAAAGATAAAAAAGACGGTGTGAGTTAATAAGTGGGATCTTGATGCTCTCAAGCCTATAATTTATCATTGGGATTGTTTCTCTTACGATAAAAGCTTGACTTATGTAAAAAAACTTTATAGACAATGGTCATGTCAGATGGGATAATTGCAATATATCCACTCTAGAGCCTATGAATGTAACTATAGATAATAATAATAAGAATATTTGTCAATTTTTATCCCTCAAAGCCCTAGCCTCTTAAAGTGTGTGGATAAGATTAGATTCCATTCATTTTCCCTAATTCTACCCTACCTTTAATTTTTGATTTGTTGCATGTTATGAACTTCATGCTTCATTAAAGTTGAAGTGAGATGATTAATTTCACTCCACTCTTCACTTTGAACTACAACCTTCTCCCTTTACATAGTAGGGTTCCCACCTAAGTGTGAAAGGAGAGTGCAAGTTGTGCCATGGGAAAGCTTAAATGTAGAGTCAATAACACCTCCAAAAGTCATGTCTTCCTATTGCAAATATCTTTGAGGCAATATAAACACCTTCAAATGTCATTTCTTCTTATTGCGTGTATCTTCGAGACAATATAGTCATAAGTTTCCACATCTTGATGATTGAAAAAATTATTCCCAATAAAATAAAAGTTTTGATTATAGAACCACTCCTTGATCTCAAGATATAAAGGTAAAAACAAAATGAAATAATGCATTTACTTCTGCTGAAAAGAACAACAAAATGTTCACTACTATCATTACACTAATTTTATATATTTTATAAATTATTTTTAAAATCTATCTTCTTTACACTTCAAATAAACTTTAAAATAAATAGCTAATCACTCATAATCAAAATGAATTATTATATTCTTTGCAAGTGAGGAAACAAGTGAGTTTAGAGACATTCTTCTAAGTGAAGATGGAAGTGATGATTTCCAATACAAGGCAAAGACTAACCGCTACATAATAATGGATGTTTGATTAAAGGTTTGCCTTGTTTTCAACTTGATTAATAATAGTTTTTAAAAAAATTAAAGAAAGAACCATGAGCAAGGTAAAGTTTTCTCATGTCAGCCTTTTAGCCTATTCGCTCCAGTGCTGATTTTGAATTCTAATCACATTTTCCTGTTAATTTATAAGTAATCTATAAACTAAGTTTTGCTGGTATCATAATCTTCTTTTCAACAAGCCTAAATGCACTGAATCGGTATTTCAAAATATTTAGCCTGCAACCCACCCACCAACATGACAGCTCTACCCTATCCTACAGCTGCAATGCATAGATCATAAATGGCACACGCCATTGTTTAACAGTCTAGATTAGCTGGATTTTGGCAGAAGGGTTCTTCAATCTTTTAGGTAGAATCTTCACCAAGGTTTTTTATTCAATTTAAATTATCAAGTCTTCAATGTCAGATCCATTTCACTTATAAATTAAAGCTCTACATATTCCCGTTATGCTCAGAGAAATAAATGGTTGTTATAATTGTTTCCCTGTCCACTCATAAGATAAAATATACATCCTTTTAAAAGAAAACTAAAGCAAAATCAATAACTTTTTCTTATCACTCTTTAGTCCTAAAATTAAATTTTCTTTCCTATTCAATTAATGGTGTTACTGGTATGATGGTAACCCCATAATCCCCAACAAAGCCCAAGTACTTCTCATAATATTACTACTGCCCAGCAATAAATAAATTAGGTAAATTATAGGTAAAGAAAGCCGACAGGGTAAATGCCACCGAATCCTGATTTCCTATAGCAGTAACAACCCCACTGTACTTGTACTAAACTACTCTGTCTGCCATTATTCCTTTAGATTCACCAACTGCTGTCTGCACCAGCATAAGCCTGTTGTACCTTCTGATCCAAAGATTGTTAGCCTCGCAATCTCAATCCCAGATTAATAACAATTAAATAAATCATCCCTCATGTTGAGTTTTAAATGAAATGAAATGAAAGATTTTAATTACGTCCACGAGGCCACAACAATCTATGGGACCCAAGAACAACACAAGACAGCCATCAAAAAGGGGGACCCTAAACAATTTTATTTCTTCGCTTGAGGTCAACCTTACGACGGTGAATTTTGATGATGTAGTTTGCTGATTTGGCCAAACTTTCCTCCTCAAACAGGGTATTTAAATTATCAACTTGTAAGGTGTCCGCATAGCTGGCCCGAATATCATTATACACTGAGCACTCCATAACAAAATGCCATTCTGTCTCCACCAATCTCATGTCGCAAAACCGACATATTCTTTCTTCCCACTCTTCTTTAGGAGCCAACCATCTGCCCGTTTCACATCTAAGACAATGTGAACTAGTCCGGAGCTGAGCTTTCAACATCTTTGCTCTCCATTTAATATTCGCTCTTATATAGGCCTTTTCTTCATGATCCCCCTTAGGGTTAAATTCTTTGATATAGTAGTCTTTCTTTCATCCTGATTGTTTTGTCCATATAGCATTTTTGAATTTTTGCTTCACATATTTTTTTATTTCTTCATTTGTATTTGGACAATCTTGCATTTTCACACCCCACTTTTCCATCCACTTTTTGTTTTGTTTCATCCAAGTATTCTTTCTTCTATCCAACTTTTCTTCTACAATCAATTTAGGCCAACGGTGGTTCTCCATGTTTTGCACCTTTTGCAGGTAACTTAGTAATCTAATCATCGCGAAAGCCTCCAAGGGGAAGGTGTCTGTCTCCGCTAATAAAATTTCATAAGGTATTGCAGTTTTGAGCTTAAGGCTGCTAACAATTAGATGTTTTTAAATTCTTTCCACTTGCCTCCATTTCTGATCTGACATGCTGCTGCCCCAAATTTCACACCCATATAAAACCATCGGGGTCACAAGTAATCTAAACAACGTTCTCTTGGTTTTCCAATCCCATAATTCAACATTTCTACATCTGTTTTGTAAAAAGTAAAGCGCTTTCCAACCCCCTTGGATCCTTTTTGCTCTACAAGTTTCCCAACTGAGCTTGTGGTGAAAGTCTAGCCCCAAGTATTTGTATTCATCAACAATTTCCAACGGATTGCCTTCGAAGATAAAGCTAATTTGTTGTTTTTTCCTTCGTAAAGAGAAGATCATTATTTTAGTTTTACTAGTGTTCACTTGCATCCCAACTTCTTGACAAAAGGATTCAAAAGCTTTCAAATGTTTTCTGAGTTCATGTATTGATTTAGCGATCAAAATAAGATCATCTGCATACAAGAGCAATTTTATAACATAATTGACCAATTGAATACCTTCCCCACCCCCATTGTCTAACCACTCTTCCAGCTTGTCAATGTAAAACCCAAATAGCGTTGGGTAAAACGGGCACCCTTGCTTGACCCATCTACAACATAGAAAATCAAAGTGCAAGCATTATGGATTTCAGGGAATTGATTTGATGGTAGAAAGGCCACAGATTTTCTGAAATTGGAACTGCATTACAATTTTCTTATCTTCTTTAAGCAAAAACTTTTACACAGTGAGACAGGTTAGCTACTTCTCTTGTAGCTTTTGTCCCGTAGAAAACACAACATTCATTTCAAAAGCCCTCACCAAGGAATTTATCGGTAGAGCTCAATACAATGTCCATTTTAAATATGCAAATCAAATGTTTAAAGGTGTGTACAGTAAATTTGGTTATGATAATATTTTTGAATTTGATTACATAATTTTTTTCATCTAACATTTTGGGTTATGAAATATGATCTAACATGACTACGGAGAAAAAAACGTTTGTATAATACTATAATCAAATTCAAAAATTTGAACTCTGGAAATTTCATGTCTTTTAAAGAACTCTAATGTAATGATACTGAAACTTAAACTCTTTCTTAGAAAAGCCAGGGAGAACTTCAGAAAAAAGCAGTATATACTTCAAATTCTCTTGTCAGCAGTTTCTCATTACAGCGCATGGCAGTGGTCCTATGATGTGTTAAAATCTAGACTCTATATGTTAGTAATAAAGGTAATTTAGAATTCCAGTGAACATGTGATGCGGGTGTTACATAAATAAAAAAATGGAATGTAACAAACTAGTGGGTATGTAGAGCGTAGAATGTTACAAATTACGAAGCATGATTGTGGTAAACAGTCAATCGCTAATCACGGGGTGCAGTAGTAATGACAAAATGGCGTGATAATGAGATGTGCGCAGTAGTACCAACAATAAACAACCGGCAGTCTTACAGTTGACAGAAAATCTTAATTGTGTGTTTCAGTCCGGGCTATCAAAGGTTGTTCATAGCTTTTACCCAGAAAAAAATGCAAATAAAATCCCGCACGAATAATCTTGCGCTATAGGTATTTCCAGTAAAAAAACATAGAGTATTATTGAAGATCTAATTTAAAAAAAGAAGAAAAAGTTAACAGTTGAGAAAGTGTGCGCTGCCATAGCAGAAGAGCACAGATAGAATGAATTTACTACGATGAAATTCCAACCTGTGTCGGCCATACTCATATTTAACTTCCTTCCATTCCAATACTTTCGCTTTTCCCTTCCCAAAAAAAATCTATTTCTTATGAACAAAGTCTGCTATTGCTGTATAATAATAAGCCTATTTTTTCTTTCCCTCCGCTTCAAGAAACTTCTCTGCTATTCCACCGCCCGCCGTGTCCGAGGAACAACTCCATTTGTACAACTGTAAAAGACCACACCGAAAACGAAAACAGAAAGGAGAAGAAGAGTCCCAGGACTCGATCCCTTGACCGGCATATCAACTAGCAGCCATTATGATGCGTCTTGAGGTGCTGTGAGATTTGCGCGAGCGAGTGCAGATTGCACTTGACGATGGTGTCAATAAACAGGCAAGTATCCTCCTTCGTGTTCCCATCGGGGACCTCGACAACGTAGGACTCCACGACCACGGTGCCAGGCTGGCCTTGTATGAGCGCCTCATGAAGCGTAGTCACGGAGCGATAGTTGTTCAGGCGATGGTCGCCCCCGACAATCCGGAAGCTGAAAATGTGGCGCTCCTCGTCAAGAATTTCGAGGCGCTCGGTGCTAGTGGCCGCAGGGAGCCCCGAAACAACCCTCACTTCTCTCAGACACCCGACCTTTAGATCTCCATCGCCGCGCAAGCAGCAGCTCCGCACAAAGTGCTTGTACGCCTGCGGCTCATCGAAGCGCCGCACCACGGACCAAACCACGCTAACCGGGGCCTCGATGCGCTGCACCACCACTGACCGGCACTCGTTGCCCGACACCGCATGCGAATGGTACCGCTCCACGACCTCCCTCAGCCGCGCATACTCGCCTTCCTCCTCCGAGCTCTGCCGCCGCACTGTAAAGTCCGGCGATTTCCAAACTTCTTGCGGCGCTTGCTGTGCGTACATCATTTCCCTATTCTACAGAAAGAAACCAAAATGCTTCCTTCACCCCTGCACCGAATTCAAAGAAATCTCTCTGAAACAAATCTAAGAATTCTTCTTTCTTCTTCCGCCGATCTAGCCTCTGCAAATTTATTTGCCTAAACCTTCTCTCGCTCCTTCTTTACCATACCCTCACCCTTATTCTCCAAGCTTCCCCAGACTCTTGGAGATCGGATGCTTGTTATTCTTTATCCTCTGGTAAAACTGTCAATTCACAGAATTAAATTTCTGAATCACCTGCGTATTAGCTCCATTTTCTCTTCCCTCTTTGCGTCTCCTTATTTCGTTTTGCGACTTCTGTTAGTTGTCTAGTCTTAAAATCCCCATGAGTATCCATCCTTGCATATATACACACATTGGGGATGCATCCATGGGCATGGACCATGGCAACTTGCACAAGTATTTATATATTTCCCATTAATAAAAGAGCTTCTAGATTGCTCCTTGCAATAAAAAAGTGGGTAAGGGTGCATGTTGCAATATCAAGTGGCTTCCCTAGCAAAGCGCCAGAATGTCCAATGGCGTTTTGTGTATGATTTTTCTTTTATTCTACGCATAGATTTTGTTTGGCCACAATATTTTCTCCTTCTTCCTTTACTTCAAGTGGGCAAGTAGCAGCTCGTAGGGACCCAACGCTCTTTCCGTCGGCTTGCATTACCAAGATACCTTTTTAGCCTTTCATTTTTTCTTAAATCAAAAGAAACTTGTTTATATATCCAACGGAACCTCGAAATGGACCCCACATGGAGGCCCTAAATTTGACACTGGGCCCTACTTGTCAGGTAAGTTTTTTTATATGGTTTATCCATTTAAGGCTCTTTCAAATATTAAAATATATTAGATATGTATATAATTATTATAATTATGTAGAAATTTTGAGACTCTATCTATATGTTTCTTTTTATATAACATAATTTTAAATTATATTTTATTTATATATAATCATATAGCCATCAACTTTAATTGCCATAATATTATATTATTTATGGATTTCTTTGATGGCTTTTTTTCCTTATCTAGATATAAATTACTAATTCTATTTTTGAAGAATTTTTATTTTTAACTTATTAGACTTTTAAAATAATTGTTTTAAATTATATTACATAATTTATTATTGAAATATAATTATATATTTAAAAAGATAAAAAATATTATATACTTTTTTATTAGATATTAGTATTTTATTTATATTTAAAACTCTAAAATATGATAAGTTGGAATTCTAATTTTAAATTAAAAAGAAAAAAGAATCATCAATGGGAGTACCTCTAGGCTTTCCCTTTAGATACATTGTTTATATAGATATTAGTTATCTCAACCCCTTTAGTATTATTTTCTTTTTTTTGTTTTATAGAGGTATTTGACATATGGTGTAACTTTTGGAATGCATATTACGCTTTTTTATTTTATAGAAAATTTATTTTATTTTACTTAAAAATACTACTTTTAGATTATTTATTAAAATAATTAGTGGCATCTATTGTGGGTTATGAGGGTGTTGGTAAATAGTAAGATAGAATTTTGGGTTTTATTGTAAGTTAAGTTTGAATGGAAGTTGTAGGTGATAGTGTAAAATTAAACAATGAAAAAAAAAGTAAATCGTAATGACAGAAAATATTTGACAATGAGAGAGATATTAACCCTCAAAAGAATGGTTATAATTCATCTACTTCTAATATGAATGTCAAGACATAGAAGAGCATCACAAATATACTATGAGAAGTTAAACCTAGCATTATTATAGAAGGTGCAAAGTTTCTATTTAAAGATAATAGACAAGACCACGGAAAAGGACTTGTGGAAGAAGGGCATGGAATGTGGAGGTTTGATACCAACGTGATAAGCACCCTTGTTTCCTCAAGAATATTGCCATAATTCCTAATGATGAAATGAGAAATGAATTACATAATTTGGAGTAATTTTGATTGAATCGTGGCACAATTTAACCTTATGAAACAAGCAATGACAAGAAAGAAGATGTATGACATTATGGGGAAATTTTAGCCTTGCAAGTTGTTAGAAAATTGACACATCCACTTGTTTTTAAGCAAGAAAGGATAGTGTAATGTTTTTTGTGTGAGAGATTTATTCTTTTAGAAATATAAACAAAATTAGAACCATAAACAATGTGTAGGAAATAATATTTAGATTTGTAGAAATGTACATGTTCAACAAAAAAAATATTACGAAAGTGTAGTTTTGTTTCACTTGTATTAAAGTATATAAAATAGAAATTGTAGCATAGACACACTATTACATGTTTATGGGTGTTGTATAGCATGTATACTTCCTTTGGTTGAACATGGACAATGTTATAAAGCATATTTTGGTGTTGTAGGTGTGTATTGTTTCATTAATTCCATACCACGAGAAGCATTATAGCAAGTTTCCAAGTGTTTTGAAAAGACAAAATTGAACCCTCTTGAGTGTTTAAGAGTTATATTTTATTTTTATGTGTTTATTATACTAACACAAATAATATTTTTCTTTAATTTCAAAAATATATGATTTAAATATAAATATAAATTTAGAGTTGGACATGAGTGCTTGGTGGCCTTGATGTCTAGAAATGAATTCCTATGTGACACTAGTGTACCTAGAAAGTTAGATTTCCAAATTCAAGGGTAGGTAGAGGATGAGATTATATAGCTTTTCATCTAGGTTTTGCATATCTATAACAATATTTTTTGTTGGGAAATGGTTAGAATCATTCCTAAAAATAACTAAGTGAATGAATGCCAAAATGAGTATAAAACATAAGATGAGAATTATAAAGTAGATAATATTTGAGCTTACATTTTTGCCTCTCTTTAGTGTGTTGATGGAACTAAGTGAAGTACACTAAAGTAAAATACATTACATATATTTTTTTAAAATTATAAAGGATATTGTGAAAATGATATATAAGTGATTATGCTCTATCGTCTCCTAACGTTTGCTTCACTTTAGTGTACACTCCAAACCTACAAATATACATAAGAAAGAAAAGAAGCACTTATCTACATCAAGAGAAATCATGCTAATGGAAATAAAGATAAATCCTAAAAGAAAATCATGCACTTCCAATTTATTATGTATGTCTATTGTAGTAGCACCTTGAAGGAAATAAAATGATAGAGATCCAAAAAGAATCATGTATAGGAATAGAAATATGAAGATATGGATGAGATAAGAAGGAAACGTAAAATTAAAATTTGTTGAGTAGGAAGCATCTTGGAAATGATTTGGTTATGTCACAATCATCAAAACACGGGGGGGATTGAACCAACCCCAAAATTAAACTAGATAAAGGATACCAAGCCATGTCCAAAATAAGCTAGTTGATGGGTATTTGGTTGCCACCAAAAAAGGGGCTAAGCTAGGTCCAAATATAAAAATTGCTATGATCACCATCAAAAACAAAAGGGTCAAAATAAAAATGAAAAAAATCATGTCATCATCATCAAAATAATAAAGGAGACCAAGCCAAGCCAAGTAAATCAATGGTACTTGTATTGAGCACATAAAGAAAGGTAGATTTTATTCCCTCCCCTAAATTTAATTTGAAAGAAAAAAGGAGCTAATAAATTTAAGGAAGAGGTACAAGAGGAGAAAGGAATAATCACCTTGAGGCATAAGTAGGAGATAATAAATATGAATAACAAACTTTGAGGGGAAATGATAGATTATTTATTTTTTATTAAAGGGTAAAATAGGTTTTAAAGGGACCCAAAACCCTACTTATAAAATGTTGCTAGAAGAAAAAGCATAGCCAAACAACAGCCAACTAAAAGAGGAAAACAACTAAAAAGAAAGAAACAACAAGAGGCACTAAGTTTCATCTTCTTCAATATATATTTTTCTTCCAACTCTTTCTTATAGAAGTTATAGTGCAAATTCACAAGGTCCAACAACTCTTTCTTCTCTTCATCAAATGTTTTCTTCTTGTTGCATCTAGTCTGAGAACTAGGACCCTTTTGATCGCTCTAAATCATCTTCTTTCCCTTATCCTTTTTTTCTCTATTATGCATTCCTTTTCACCATGGATGCCACCTCAACAAATTGGTCTTCTTTTAGCTCCTTAAGCTTCTCAGTTAAATTTTGAATGCCCTCCATGCTTTTTTGGATGGTATAATGGTTGATTTTCAATACTTTTTCCAAATTTTGATTAATATATTGGATTTTCTCCTCCAAGCCTGTAATCCTTTTCTCATAATCATTTTTTAAATCACTAATAGTCTTATCTATAGCATACATATTGAACTTCGTATCCCTATCCCCATGCTCATTCCTTTCCATTTCCTCATTAAAACCTCTCTTACCTTCCATTTTTTCTTGCAAAGCTTCAATCTTGACATTAGTTTTATTGATTTCTAGGAAGATCCATTTAGTCAATTCAAATTGACATGTTACCCCTTCTCTAGCCAATCCCAAAACATCATAAATCTTGTCATTGTTCGCATGTAGATAGGTGAAGTCCTTAGGAATATTAGGGATAGTATCAATTCCTCGACCTTCCATGCCAGTGCCCCCATTTGGCAAAGGATTCTTCACAATTTTCTTGTCCACAACCTTCTGCTTCCATTTGTCTTTTCCACCATCCTTTATCTTCAGAATTTGCATGCTTGTATTTTTTATATTTTCCCCCTTATTCTCATCCCTGGGTTGGGATCCATCAAACCAAGAGATCTGCATTTTGGATTTCTTCTTAAGGGTTTTCTTATGCCCAATGTTCTTCCTTTTCTTGGGGTTGTCCTCCTCCTCCAAGGGTGGCAAAGAGTACATTTCTATAGAGGCTTCCCCTTCATCCTCTTCAACCCACTCATCATCATCTTCTTCCCTGATAGTATCAGAACTCATGTCTAAATAGTGAACAAACATGGGTTTTTGTTTCTTTCTCACATTAAGCTTTCCTTTAGAATCAATCTTAGGGATTTGGGATTTCATAAACTCCATAATTAATAAAATTAAACCTCCATGCAACACAAGGAGTTTATGGTTTTTACAATGCTCCTTAATTGCATGACCCATAGAAGCCAAAATAAAATAGGAATACAACTAACATCTTATGGTGGAAATGATTCGAAAAAATCAAGTGCACACCATAAATAGAAATGAATCTACTGTCCAAAGTTATGTACCTCATGATTATGTTTGTGACCTCCACCCAAATTGGCTTGATAGAGAGGCATCATAACCCAAGGGAAAAATATTTACCAACTTGCTTCTTTCATTCCCATTGAATAAATAGTTTAAAGCCTTATCATTAGCCTTCTTGTCCCTAAATTTTTTTCTCCACTAAACTAATAGGCTAGTAATTTGGGCTATCACATCTTCATTAATTTCCATGTCTCGACCAAACACATTCAGTGTTCTATTATTCCAACCTTTTTGTAGCTTCAGGGTCATGGTCGTGTAGCTTTTCTATGTAGGGAACCAAACCCCCTTCCTCGACTATCTTCCAAACCTATATGTTTCTACAGATCTCATCACAAGACAGGGGCTCCACCTAACTCCTTTCCTTGCCCATATCAAGCACCTCACTATTATTTCTACTGTTAAAGCATCCACAAATCAAACCATAAATATAATATCACATACAACATCTATTAGAATAGAGAAAGAACAAACTTGAATCACCCAAAAAATGTGTGAGATTTCCTTTATTCATCATAGCAATGTCCAATCATCCCTTAAGAACCCTATTGGCATTCATGATTAATGATGGATTAAGCCTCGATGGGGGATATATCACACATATCCCATTATTTTAATGAGTGGCAATTAACTCCCACGTTAGAAAACACGTCAACAACCTTATTCCCCTCACAAGATATATGAGATATAATTATCTCATCAAAGGTTTTGGTCATGCTAAGGGATTCTCTAATGAGTGTTTCAATATATTGAAAAGGACTTTTCTCCTTATTTGGGCATTGAATTATGTTATGGGAGTACCCTTCTAACCAAAATTTTTATAGCCCTTAGAGTGAGCTAATCTTAGTACATTATAGGTTGTCATAGCTTCAACATAGTGGTTTTTCTGAGTACCCAAAGGGAGTGTCACCATTGAAATAAACCTACCTCTATCATCTCTTAACAATCCCCCACTTCTAATTGGCCTAGGGTTTCCCTTGGTCACCGCATCAAAATTGGCTTTAATCCAACCCATTGGAGGGGATCTCTAAGCAACATTCTCCCTTAAATTCTCCATTTTTTTAACAAAGTAGATATATCAAAGAGAAGATTTAATTTACGACCACCTGCAAATCATAACTAGGAACTCCAATATTTGGTCCAACTGAGATCTTCATAGAGACCTGATATAAGAAATTTTCCTTGATGTCTCTTAATACTTTTACTTGAACCCCTTCCACCTTCAAGTGCACATCTCTAAAATCCCTATTATTTCTCTCTTTCCATATGTTAGGATTAAGGTGGCATCCACCTTGTAAATCCTATGTCATATGTCATGGTTCCAACATCCTTGGAAAGTATCTCTAGGCACTTAGGGTGTATTGGAAAAATATTTTTTAATATTAATTCTCACCATTTTTTATAATATATTCATAAGGGGTGATGGGTCCTCTAGCAACAATAAAGGTGAGTTGTGGACATAAATGTTTAATATTTGAGATTAGAGCACTAATTATTTATTTCTCCTTCAATATGTTGCAAATGTGTAGATCTTGTAAAATTATCTGATGTGGATTCTATTGGGTAGGCCATATTCTTGGTCACCATTATTACATTGGTATGCTTATTATAGTGAGAGATGGTTATTGGGAGTACCTGATATAGTTGTTCATTTGAATCTATATTAGTAGTTTATGGTGCATGAGAATATTTGTTCACTTTCAGTAAAGTGTTGGCAATGATATTATTCATAATGCCATATATAACTCGGTATTAATTTCAGTGGGAGCTTTATGCAGTTACATAATGTGTTTTATCTTCTTTTTTTCAAGATTTTGGTTCTAAGTTGTTGTTGCTACAATATGTAGTGAGCCACATGGATATTCTTTGATTAGAAGATGGATGGTATTTTCCAATGGTTGTTGGCGTTATTAGAAGCTCTTGGATTTTGTACTTAGAATGTAGTGAGAGCTTAATGACATCTTTGGTTATATTGACAAAGGATGTGTAGAAATTGTATCTTCTTGGTTTGGAGATTATGGTTTTACTTTACATTTTGGGAGCTCGTAGTGTTGATTTCTTTTATTGTGTTGGGGCTATGGAGGATCTTCAGTTAGGAGATGGTTATCATGATGCTTGGAGAGCTTGGTTAGGCATTTCAATGGGAGCTTTGGTAGTGATTTTGATTCATCATTTGATGATGGATGGTTATTTTTATGTGATATCCTAGGAGGGGATGTTAGATCATGATGTCATGATATGTTCTTGATTCTATAGTTGGAACTTTGACAATGGTCTTGTTTGGTTCTCTTTGGTTTTGAGAATTAATTATTTGCTTGGAGCTTCATGATTTTGTAAGGTTGCATTTGAAGTTGGCATGGATTGATTGATGGATGCTTATGGAGACTAGAGAGACTTGGGTGAGGCTAGGAAATCTCTTATTTATGGGATCATATGTTAAGATGGTTACTCTTTGATGAGGATGTCAGCAGAAAGACTGAGGAGCCTACACTTGGTTATGGATGTGAATCCATTATGGACCTAAAGAGAATATTTTCATTTCTTTGTTTTGTATGTATAGGAAAATCTTGTATCCTGCTCTTGGTCTGCTCGATGGGTGAATGATCTGAGAGGTATCGCCCTCCTAAATATTAGATGCATTTTTTATTTTGTATCTTGTCTTCTCATATGAGTTAGTCTTAAATAAGAACATTTTGAGGACTTTTTAAGAAGAAGATGCATGGTTTATTGATTTCTATTTTTCTCCTTGTGTTGGTCTTGAGCTATGGATCTAGTTTTAAGGACTTATTTAGAGAGGTAGAGGAACTGGTTTGCGGCTTTGGGCATATTCCCTTTATTGTGGGAATGATTAGTTGGTTTGATCTACTCTGGTATGAGAGGTTTACATATATTGCTGCCATGTTTTCATTTACTTTGAATGTTAGATGTTGATATCGTTTTAGTTTAGGAATGGTGAAGAAGATCTTACATTACACAACTTGGTACATTTTAGAGTGGAATAAGGATATGGTTTGATTTGTATGTTCTCTTTGGTCATGGTATTCTTCCTGAATGTTTGGTTTTGAATGGTTGATTGTGAAGAACTTGGGAGAGCTATAGAGACTTGTGGTGAGAGAGGTATTGCATCATATTTGTTTGTAGGGTTTACACATCATTGTATGTTTCCTTAACAATATGTAATAGAGGAGTTAGCCACATCCTCTATGTGTAGTACTATAGGTAGACTTGGTATGCCTTTATCTATTTTTAGATTTGACAATACCCATGCAGTGGGAGTTTATGGATATATGTCTAGTTATCCTCTTTGATATCTTGGTTTGTTGGTTACTGATGTGATGGTGACTTTGCATGTTTCGTTGGATTTGAATCTATGAGTTATGCAAGTTGTGGATTAGCTACCCATTTTCTTGAAGTGGGATAACTCACATGTGGACAGTCTATATCCATGATATTTTTTCAGTGTTTATGTAGACTTGTTAGTTGGCCTTGTCTATGGTCATTTGTTCATTGGTATGTTGCATTGAGATAGGAGGATGGATATGCAAAGACTTGATTGCAAATTTTGGGTTGGTATGTTGATGGCATGAAGTTCTATCTATGTTTTGTATACCCTAGTTTAAGGTATGGTTAGCTTGGATGAGTTGCAATTTATTATGGTTGCTATTCTAGTTGGTATGAGTAAGGAAAATACTCAAAGCTTTTTTTATCATTTGAATTTGATGCTTGTGTTCATGTAAATATTGGTGCAACTGTCAGTGACAATTGATATGTTTCACCTTGGCATGTTCCTTTTTCTTACGTAGGTGGCATGTTGGAGGATGTGAAGGAGTATATTTCTTGATGGTGGTTATCATGGTTTCTTTTGCAAGTATCTTGTTGGAGCATGAGAGCATGTAAAGATTCAGATGGTATATGATTGGCTAAGGGATGTTTTTCCTTTGTGATTCCTATAGGTGTATTTACAATGTTGATGTCAAGTGGGAGAATATTAGGGTTAAGGTGCCATCCAACTTGTAAATCCTATGTCATATGTCATGGTTTCAACATCCTTGGAAAGTGTCTCTAGGCACTTAGGGTGTATTGGGGAAATATTTTGTAATATTAATTCTCGCCATTGTTTTCAATATATTCAGAAGGAGTGATGGGTCCACTAGTAGTGCTCAATAAAGGTGAGTTGTAGACATAAATATTTAATATTGTTTTCCCCACGTGTGGATGCCTAAAATGGTATAGTAAAAGATAAGGAAAAGGAAAAATGAGTGATTGTTGGGATTCTCCAAGTGGGATCTTGGAATGACACAACAAGTGTCTCTTGGTATTCCATCATTTATTACATTTAATGTAATGTTTATCTCTCATGTTTGGGCACCCAAGTTGGAGGGAAATTATTAGAGCCAAAATTGGTGTCCTTTCACATTTTGAGGTGGTATTCCAAGGGTTAGGGACATTTGGAATGAAGTTTCATCTTTGGGAGCCTTGTTTGGGGCTTAATATGTCTTCACACATCGATAAATTCAGCCTCTTGGATGTAGAACATTTGAGGCATAGTTGGATGTAGAGTTTCATTGTAGGTACAAGGACAAGTTGAGGCATAAGGAGGTTGTTCACAGGTGCACAAGTGATTTCATAATGGGGGAAAAGAGAAGAATTAAAGCAATTATATTGTAATCTCATTTGTTTGAATATAATGCATACTTCGCCTCTCTTATTGGTGGAGTTTTTTCTTGTAGGTTTCTCCACATAAATCCTATGCTATGTGATGCTCTTATGTTGTTGATTTGTGCCTCATTGATGTTATCTTATGGTGATGTTTTTTTGTAGATAAGTACCACCTTAGGGGGTGGCTCCCTCCATTAGATTCAAAAGTAGTTTTACAACAACAAAAAAATGATGTGAGGCATTCAACCTCAACATATTACAAATGATGCATCCTTCAATACAAGTTATGGTAGAGGTGACCAACTCCCTTTGTGATTACTACCAGGCGTAATACATCTTCTTCCTCAATTAGCCCAGGGTTCTGCTCCAAAAAGGATAGAAAACCAAAAAATTTGTTCTTATGGTGATGTTTTTATTCATATAGTTATGTTATAATTTCACATAAGGTGGTATAATTAAGAATTATATTTTGGTTGGTTTTTGGCATCATTAAGAAGATGGATCTAATCATGGTAATTTCAAACTAAGGAAACTTAAATTTCATATTTACATACAAGTTTTAATTTTTCATGTTGTTGTAACCTAAGTCTTGTATCTATCCATTAAAATAATTTTTTGATAGAGATTTAATTTCTCATCAATTGTTGATAGAACCTATTTATTTCTCATCGCCATAAACCCTAGGCCACATGAGGAGTAATAAGACAGCACATAATTTTAAGGGATGGAATTTCTAGAAGGGGCTTTCAATTGCATACAAAAATCCCTAAAGGAGTTAGGGAAGACCCAACTGAGATTCCACAAGGAAATAATATGATCTTAAATTTTATGGGAGAAGTTGCAACCAAAGAGAATGTGAAAGGAGTCTTATGAGTTATATTCACATAATCAAATCTACTAGGATAAGAAAAACCCCTTCGAAACAAGTTTTTAACAATAAGAATTTTATCTTGGACAAGAAGCCAAAAGAAGATATTAATATTTGGAATAAGCAAAGTATTCCAAAGAGTAAACCAAAAAGGGGGAGAAGCTTGCTACTCCAACAACAAACCAAAGCCCGAAGCAATAGAGTATTTATCATTTAAAGTAGGTTGCCAAATAAAAAGGTCATCCAAGGGATTTAAAGGAAGATGAATAAAGGAGAGGACCTATTGAAATCAATAACAATGAAGTTCTTCCAAACCCCTTCTTGAAAATAATCAACTAGATAGTTGCCAAAGTTTTTAATATAACGATCTTTAAAAGGTTGAGCCCAAGTTTGGGTGCTTAGAGGGGAATTGTCACACCACAAATCTTCCCAAAAATTAATAAGCTTACCATTCCCAATTTTCCATCTGATACCTTTCTCTATGATATACATTGTCTTTAAGATATTATTCCAAATTTTTGAGCCTACAGGGAGATCCTCAACTTCCAAAACCTCCTTGAAATTAATATATCTTGAAAATATTTATTCTTCATGATATTTGTCAATTCGTTCTTTTCAAAAATAATTCTCTAGGATTTTTTGGCTAACAAAGCAAGATTGAATTCCTTTATTTCCATATGTTGATACCACCAAATTTTTTGGGTCTACAAACTTGATCCCAAGCCAACAAAGGGATTATCTTCCTTTCCTCAATTTTGGCCTAAAGGAGCCTTTTTTGGATTTTCTCAATCTTTTCCATATAATTTCTAGGGAATTTAAAAAGACTCATGGTATAGGAAAGCATATTTTGAAGAGTTGTTTTGATAAGTTAAATCTTACCCACCTGAATAAGCAAAGCCCCTTTCCAACTAGCAAGTTTAGATTGAAACCTATCCAAAATCCATAACTAGAAAGGATCTGGAACCTTGTTATCACAAAGAGACAAACCTAAATAAGTTGAAGGAAAATCACCCATATTATATTGGAAAATTCTAGCAATATTTAGCTAACTTTGCAAAGGTGCATTCATGAAGAAACTACTGCTTTTAGGGAGGCTATTTTTTTTACCAGAATCCCTTTCATAGTTTAGTAAAATAGACATGTTTTTTTTTGGCTTCTAAAACCGAAGCTTCCTCCATGATGATAGTGTATCAAAACATTGTTGATGGGAACAAGGAGACCCTCTAGAGGACAGTTGAATCCCCTTTAGAGATCCAACACTGAAAAATCCTTGAATAGATCTACCCAAAGCTTCCACCATTATGATAAAGAGAAACGAAGAAATTAGATCACCTTGTTTGACCCCTATTGAACTTTTAAAGAATCTCGAGGAGGACCCATTAATAATCACAAAAAACTTAGGAGAGGAGATGAATTAGAAAACGAGTTACACAAATTTTCTTCCAAAGTCAAAACTATACAACACTCTAGTTAAGAAGAGCCATTTAACCTAACCATAATATTTCAATAAATCAAGTGTGAGGAAAAATCATGCCTTCTTATTCATAAAAAGAGAATGAATGTTCTTATGCACCAAAATAATGGAATCCAAACTTTATTTTCCATGGTCAAAACCATTTTTTTGATTGGATATGATATCAGGAAGGAAAAATTGCAATCTCACTACTAAAACCATAGAAAAGATATTATATATAAAGCTACACAAGTTGATGGGTCTAAAGTCCTTGAAAGATTTAACACTAGGATTCTTCAAAAGAAGGACACAAAATGTTGAATTCGGCTCTTTAATTAAATTCCTACTCCCAAAAAACTCCTTAGTATCATCCACAACACCCTTCACCACTATATCCCAAAAATATTGAAAGAAGAAAAGAGGGAAGTCGTGCGACCCAAGCACTTTATTACCTTTAAAAGAGAAGACTATCGATATTATCTCCTCCTTAGTAGGAATTTTGATCAATATTTTATTACTTTCCTCTGAAACACTTTTAGGAATAACTCTCAGAAATTGGACTTCACACTCTTGGTCATGTTTAGAATCATTAGAGAGGAGATTAGAAAAGAACGTTGTTGTAGCTTGGGGGATTTCCCCTTCCTCCTTCAAAAAAAGGCCATTGGTCAAAATAACTTTAATTCTATTTTTCGCCCATTTCTTAAGAGAAGAAAAGTGGAAAATGGTATTTTGGTCACCACTTTTGAGCCAAACCACCCTAGATCTTTGTTTCCAAAATTCCTCCTCTTTGGTTATAATATCATGAAGACAAATTAAAAGGTCATTTTCCTATATTTGAAGTAAAGAATCCATACCTTTATCATGAATATCCTTGTAAACCTCATCCATACTATTCCTAATAGTTTCTTTTATTTTAAAAATTTGACCAAAAGATACTTTATTCCAATTTTACACATTGGTTTTGACATAAGATAATTTCTTAGCCATCGTGAACATAGAAGATCACTTGATTTTAATATTCCATCATTATTTTAATGTATTCTTAGGATCCAGGTGCCTAAGCCACATCTTCTCAAATCTAAGGAGGAAACATTTCTTTCTACCCACCCTTTCAGTAGAGAGAAATTTGGAAATGGTATGATCCAATTCAAGTAAGAGTTGAAAGAGAGCAAGATTAATTTGTGTACCGATTCATAGACATAAGACCATGATCCAGATTAACCTAGATGAGGTCCACACCCACTTGGTGATTTGACCAGGTATAAGAGGTGTCTTGTAGGTCCAAGTCAAAGAGAGCACGATAGTAAATAAAATCCATCAGCTCCAATCTACTATCCAAAAGTTTTTTGATCCTCCCATTTTTTCAGCTTCTTTGAGAGGGGTATTAAAATCCCCCATAACCAATCATGAACTCTCATAAAGAAAATACTTAAAAATAATTAGTTTATTCCAAAGCCTTTTCCTTGCCTTCTTGTTATTATGAGCATATATATTTGAAATAATCCAAGTAGTATTATCTTGTAAATGATATATCTGAGTTGCTAAATGATTAGAATCTTCATTCAGAGCAACTCCTTTAACAATCCCTGGATTCCAGAAAGTAGCAATCCCACCTGAAGCTCCATCAAAACTCTTCCATGAAAACCACAATCCTTGAAGAGATGATTCTTAAGCTTTTCCATCTTATCTCATTGTATTTTAGTTTCTTGAATAAGTAAAATATCCAATTTACGATCCCAAATAAGATTGGATAGGAGGTCATATTTATGAGTGTGATTTAACCCCTAATATTATAGGATATAATCTTCACTATTTCTTGTTTGAGGTGCTCTTTGAGCACATTTCAAAAAGGGTTTTCTGAACTCCCTCTGTAATTTCCTTTTTTCTCTCCTTTTCTCTATTTTTTTGGGATTGGGGTCTATCTTGATCCTTTTGCTCAGATCCACAATCCACTTTTTTATGATTTCTTGTGATCACTCCTTGGGTACAAGGCAATGAATTATGATTTTCTTATTCCTACCTTTTACCAGAGTAAAAGGTTCCTTAATAGGGGCTTCCAAAGCTTCCCTCTTAAATTATGTTATGTAATTTTTGCAGATATGCCCCACCGAAGGTGGGGACCCTCTTTTTTCTTTTGCATCTTTGCATCTTGGCTTTGTCAATTTTCAGTTTTTCTCTTTTTGGGAGGTTATTTTGGGATTAAGTCCAGATTTTATTTGATAAAGGCAGTATTTTGAAGCATCTTGAGGGTCTAGGAGAATTCCACCTACCTTGGATTTTGAAGTGAATTTTCAATGTTATATGTAAATATTTTTTGCATCCATGGATAGAGGACAAAAAATTAGGTGAGGTTGCTTTTTGAATTTTTTGAAAATTCCTTCTAGAAAAGAAGTTATGGGGTTTAGGGGATTTTGACTTGTCTTGAATTCCGGAAAATCCGAGGTAGCTTGGATTTCCCATGGTTTAATCTGAGGTAGCTCGGATTTCCCATGGTTTAATTCTCATGGAAAATTCGAGGTAGCTTGGATTTTCCCAAATCCATGACAAATCAAAATTCCTGAAATTGCCATTTTCAAAAAATCCAAGGTCCATCAAAAATCCCAAAATTTTCCAAAACTAGAATTTTTTTCCCGAAATAAATTTTTCAAAATGGATTTTTTCCTGAAATGCATTTTTTCCCAAATGGAATTTTTTCTTCAAAGTTTAAAATGTTCTAAAATGAAAATTTCTTGAAATATAATAAAAATTCAAAATTCAAAAAATAGAAAATTTCCAAAAATGGAAAATTTTCTTAAAAGGCCAAAATTTTATTCAACTTTAATTTGGATATTTTATGGATGGGATTTTTTTTTAACATGTGGGCTACTAATGATGATATTTGCTTTTCAGGATTAAATAAATAAAAAGGGGACTTACATATGGAAGTGTGCTCAAGGGGTGGAGTTTCAAACTATTTTTAAATGCACCTACATAAGAATTTGTGTCACAACCTGTCTACAGCTGGAGGATATATTTTCAAACAAAAGAAGACATGTGAACTTGTTTAATTGCTCCAATCAGGATTCTCATTAATGTCAAGGTGGAAGAATGTTGTTTTCTCATTGCTCCATAATGTAATTGCTTGAATGTAATTGGATGATGATGTACCACGTTTGTAAAACCCTAATGTAACCTCTTGATGCTTCTAGAGGAGTGATCTATACCATGGGATTTATTTAATCTTGGCCTTTGATTCAAAAGTGTAATATCTATAAAAGGCCTTTGCCTTTTCATTTTGTAAGGGGTGAGAATTTTGAGTTAAAGTGGTTAGAAAGCTAGAATTGGCTAAATTAGGAGTTAGATTCTACAAGTCAGTAGCTATAGGAGGGGAGAGAACTGTAAATTGTTATGTAATGCTGGAGAATTTAATGAAATTGGGTCATTGTTTGGTGAACTTTGTATTGAGCTTCAAAAAGTTTTATGGTTTCTTGTTCTTGATTCTTAATGTTAGATGCTAGTTTTCAGTTCTTTCATAATAATGGTGAAATGTGAATCATTTTGATCGATATTCGATCCATACTTTTAGCAATTTTTTGATTGTAGATTGGTGTGTAAAGTTAGTTTGGGCTTAATTTTGTGCTAAGTTCGACTGTGAATGCCTATTTACATTGCTCCATTTACTGCGTATGTGGATGAAAGTTCATAGTTTGAAAATCTTCCGATTTCCTTAGAAGATTGCACCATTTTTGTGTAGTTGTGGGCTTGTTCTTGATCAAGAAGAGATTGGTTTTATTGGGGATTTATCCATTTGTAGCTTTCATCATTGTTGTGATTGATCTTAGGAGTTAGAATAGGAAATCTCTCTTTGAACCCTTATCTCTTTTGATCTTTCTTTGATTCTAGGTTAGTTTTAGGATTGAAAGCATCACCATATTGTTACATCTAATGAAAGTATACTTCCAACATTGTTCATTTGTAAGGCCCCTTGTGATTATCAACATTTTCACATTTATCACTAAATTGTTTTATTGCATTGTCAAGACTTGACATTAGAGACCTTGGGTTTATCTCTTGAGGCTTGCTAATAGAGATTTACCTTTCAAGAGAGATAGGATATTATATTTTGTCTAAGTTGTTGTTGTGCAGAAAACACCATCAACAAATTAACACTGGAAGGAGAGCTTGAACGTAGGTGACATTGCTGGAAGTTAAATGAGCATTCATGTTGAAAATATGAGATATGATAGATCTCTAAATCTGAAAGTACAAATTTTGAGTCAAGATGGAAAAGCAACCTTATGCTTTTCATGATGGAAACAGTCTTCAAATTGATGTTCCTCAACTTTGTGAGTCTTTGAATAAGATATTGGATCTCTGGAATAGTAAGGGTTTGAATCACTATGCATTATCAGACTACTATAGAATCCACAATACCACTAGGCATAATAAGTCTGAATGCTTAACCTTTTTGGGTAAAATTGGGATGGTTTTGGAAAGGGATATTTTCATGTGAAACTTGCCTAAACTACTAGCCTTTATAGATTTAGAGTTTATTGATGTTGTAGTTGAGGCATTTACAAAGATAGTTAAAGATCGGATTAGTGGTGGTAAGTGTTTGCAAGATTTCATCTCATCTAAATGGTGCATAGTCCATAATGCATCTCATTCAGAGTTCACTTGCCATTCCTATGTCGAAATTGTCATTAAAGTTGGGAGATATCTGGAGTGGAAGGAACAGTCGGTCAAGGCACAATGGAAGAAACAGTAAATTTTAAATATAGAGATGATGTTGAGTGTAAGAAAGAGGAATCTAAGGTACCAGTAATAACAAAGGTAATTGATGAACATTTCAATGAAGAGAAAACTATAGAGATGAAGGATGTTGGTCCTACAAAGGCTAATCAGGAGTCTGAAATGGGAAGTATAGTTGAAGATGAGCCACATGAAAAGGAAGTTACTATGCAAAATCCTCTTATTTAGTATGAAGACCCAATACAACCTTCGTATGAGGAGTTTGTGGAAAGATATTTGAAGGATTGGTCAAGCCTAAGTTATAGAGTCCACCTAGAGGAGTTGTTGCTACCTACTTGGTGCAGGATACATGAGGAAGAGCATTTTGAATTCATCTGTTTCTAGTGCCAGACAACCATAAAGGAGGTGAAGAACAAGTACAATTTCCACAACATACAAGGGATACACAGAAAGATACATCAAAAAAGTCTCTGATAGAAGAATTTCAACAAGCTACCGATGAATTCCTTGAAGAAGGAAAAGAAGGAATAAATGGAGGAGTCAATTTCTTAGATGGCTATGATCAAGAATCTAAACCAATAGAAGATGAATTCAGGGATTCCTCTCATTTATCAAATTCTATTTTTTCTCTATCTATTAACAAATTGCACAATGAAAATTCACATATTTTATGTATTAAGGATGAGGTAGCTAATGTGGTTCATACTGATGTGCAGGAAAACCTGAATGATGCTGAAAACAATAATAGTATAGTCATAATTGATGTGTTTAATCACACAGTTGTAGGTGAAAAGGTGCTTGAGGATCAGTCTATGATGCCTCCTGATGACCATCCTGTTGAGGAAGATGTTATACATGATGATGCCCATGCATTCTCATCATTGATCTCTCATGAAAAAATGCAAATAGGTGAAAAGTTCCATGATGTTAATTATGAATTTATTCAGTCTGATGTTTATCCTGAATTGCTTATTAATGACTCTACTACTATTTTGCATGTTCTAAATGTGAGAGGGATATTGCACCATCAGTGGAGACCTCTTGATGACTTGGATATAAACTCTTCACAATTGGAAGCCAACAAGCACCACATGTTGCTTGAGCGAGGGTCACACCACGTTGTTTCTTTCCTCGCTATGAATTATGAAGCTTATCAATTTGATTATGGAGGTTTAGGGAAGACAAATTGTATATGGATTGATCATGGTTTCAATGAGTTGCCTCAGTTGCTGATTATTCCTGTTGATGAGGTTGAGTTTGAATGTTGCATTATTGAGCCTTATTTTTCTGAACAAAAAGATGAATTTGCATTCTTGAGGACTGTTACCATCACCTTATGGATTTTTCGTGCATTGATGAACCATATGGGGTTGGGACTCAGTTTGCCTTGTCTGATCATGATTTGTTTTTAGTCTTCTTGTATATAATTTGATTTGAATAAATGCAACTTGCCTTGTTGTTCTTTTGCTTTGGTCTGCTTTTTGTTTTTTTTAGGATATATGGCTTTAGTTTAGATTGTTTTTCTTTTCCTTTGGTTTGCTTCTATTTTGGTTAGTTTAGGTTTGCTTTAGGTTTCAGTTTGGTTGATTGCTTTGCTTCTCCAGCTTGGGTTTCTTTTTTTTCTGGTTGGGGAAGTGTCTTTCTTGCACAATAATTATTCATTATTTGGGATTGTTCTAAGTATTCCCTTTACAAACTTTAATCATCCTTCTAGGATATGTTAGTGGAAGTCTTCTATTCAGTGTCACATGTGCTAAATATTTAAAGTGGAGAAGTCATTGGATTGAGTTAGCTCCTGAATGTGCTCAAATCTTATATTTCTTACATACATCTTAAGAATCTTGAGGTTACTATTTGGTTCCTTGCGAGGTTTGGTTAAGTGAAAAATCTTATATTCTGCTTCAGTGCCACTATGGTTATCATCCCTGAGTGTGAGCTTCATTGGTTACGGGTTGAAATGAAAAAAAAAAAAAGAGATATCAAAAAAAAAGAAAAAAAGAAAAGAAAATATTGAATGTTAAAAGAAAGTGAATTCAACTTTTCAGGAGGATTCGAATATCTCTACCGAGGCTATGGATGCCTAGCTAGAATTAGAGCTATATTTGGGAGAATCACAACAATAACCTTGTCGGGGCTATGGATTCCTGACTGCCAGCAAGGCTCTATCCAGGTTGCTTTTGAAGTTAGAATCTTTATGTAGCTTAACTTGACTGAATTTGGTTCTTGCAGTAGCTTAAGGAGCGAAATTTATACACTTGCACACACTTGGATTTCCAGCATAGGAAGGACTAGCTTGTTCATTAACTTTGAGACTTTGGTTTATTGATTGACCTGATGTGAGGATCGAAACCAGAGATTCAAGGTTCTTGATTCTAGTTTTTCATCAAAATGCTCTGGAGCATTTTCCCAGCAGAAGTGACCATTTGTTGTACAATTTTTGCACACACGCCTCATCGGAGGCGGGGACCCTCTTTTTTCTTTTGCATCTTTGCATCTTGGCTTTGTCAATTTTTAGTTTTTCTCTTCTTAGGAGGTTATTTCGGGATTAAGTCCGGATTTGATTTGATAAAGGCAATATTTTGAAGCATCTTGAGGATCTAGGAGAATTCCACCTACCTTGGATTTTGGAAATGGGGATTTTGAAGTGAATTTTCAATGTTATATGTAAATATTTTTTGCGCCCATGGATAGAGGATGAAAAATTAGGTGGGGTTGCTTTTTCAAATTTTTAAAAATTCCTTCTAGAAAAAAAGTTATGGGGTTTAGGGGATTTTGACCTGTCTTGGATTCCGAAAAATCCGAGGTAGCTCGGATTTCCCATGGTTTAATCTGAGGTAGCTTAGATTTCCCATGGCTTAATCTGAGGTAGCTCATATTTCCCATGGCTTAATTTTCATGGAAAATCCGAGGTAGCTTGGATTTTCCCAAATCCACGATAGATCAAAATTCGTGAAATTGCTATTTTCGAAAAATCCAAGGTCCATCAAAAATCCCAAAGATTTCCAAAAATTGAATTTTTTTTCTTGAAATGCATTTTTTTTTTCAAAAATGGATTTTTTCCGAAATGCATTTTTCCCGAAATGGAAAATTTCCAAAATGGAATTTTTTCTTGAAATTTTAAAATGTTCCCAAAGATGAAATTTCTTGAAATAAAAAAAAATCCAAAAATAGAAAATTTCCATTTTTGGAAATTTTTCTTAGAAGGCCAAAATTTTATTCAAGTTTAATTTGGATATTTTATGGATGGGATTTTTTTAACATGTGGGCTACTAATGATGATATTTGCTTTTCAGGATTAAATAAATAAAAGGGGACTTGCATATGGAAGCGTGCTCAAGGGGTGGAGATTCAAACTATTTTTAAATGCACCTACATAAGAATTTGTGCCACAACCTGTCTTCAACTGGAGGATATATTTTCAAACAAAAGAAGACATGTGAAGCTGTTTAATTGCTCCAATCAAGATTCTCATTAATGTCAAGATGGAAGAATGTTTTTTTCTCATTGCTCCATAATGTAACTTGTTGAATATAATTGGACGATGATGTACCACATTTATCAAACCCTAATGTAACCTCTTGATGCTTCTATAGGAGTGATCTATGCCATGGGATTCATTTAATCTTGGCCTTTGATTCAAAAGTGTAATATCTATAAAAGGCCTTTGCCTTCTCATTTTGTAAGGGGTGGGAATTCTGAGTTAAGGTGGTTAGAAAGCCAGAATTGGCTAAGTTAGGAGTTAGATTCTGCAAGTTAGTAGCTATAGGAGGGGAGAGAACTAGAAATTGTTATGTAATGCTAGAGAATTTAATGCAATTGGGTCATTTTTTGGTGAACTTTGTATTTAGCTTCAAAAATTTTTATGGTTTCTTGTTCTTGATTCTCAATGTTAGATGTTAATTTTCAGTTCTTTCATAATAATGGTGAAATGTGAATCATGTTGATCGATCTTGAGTCCATACTTTTAGCAATTTGTTGATTGTAGATTGTTGTGTAAAGCTAGTCTGGGCTTTATTTTGTGCTAAGTTCAACTGTGAATGCTTGTTTACATTGCTCCATTTATTGGGTATATGGATGAAAGTTCATAGTCTAAAAATATTTCAATTTCCTCAGAAGATTGCACCATTTATGTGTAGTTGTGGGCTTGTCCTTGATCAAGCAGAGATTGGTTTTATTGGGGATTTTTCCATTTGTAGCTTTCATCATTGTTGTGACTAAGCTTAGGAGTTAGAATATGAAATATCTCTCTAAACCCTTATCTCTTTTGATCTTTCTTTGAATCTGGGTTAGTTTTAGGATTGAAAGCATCACCATATTGTTACATTTGATGAAATTATACTTCCAACATTATTCATTTGTAAGGCTCCTTGTGATTACCAAAATTTTCACATTTATCATTGAGTTGTTTTCTTGCATTGTCAAGACCTCACATTAGAGAACTTGGGGTTATCTCTTGAGGCTTTCTGATAGAGATTTACCTTTCAAGAGAGATAGGATATTAATTATGTCTGAGTTGTTGTTGTGCAGAAACCACCATCAACATATTCCTCATTTAACTAGGTAACCCCCTGTAGACCATCACTTTAAAATGATGGAGGGTTTCAAAACCACCACCCCCACCTTCCTTAGTCAACCCAAGGGTAACCTTGCAAAATTCCTTTAAACTTTGGTCCTTATCAAAATTGTCCACCTTAGAATCCACAAAAAAATATTTTCATTAGAACTCATTTTCCCTAGGTGAAGAACGAGAAGAAGCCCCCAAAACATTAAGAGATCATGATTTTAGGATCAAATTTATCATTTCCTTCCCAATTTTTGCATTCTTCGGCCCTCCAAAGCTTTCCCCAAAATGTTAGAAACCTTCTCACAAGAGAAAACTTTTTTTGCCACTTTCCCATACTTTTCCCTCCAAACTTTCAACTTTGGTTTGGGTTTCTTTCTTGGGAAAATTTTTGCCCAATGACCCACCTTTTTACATAGGAAGCAAGCAAAAGGAATAGATTCAAACTCCACCAACTTCTACCACTTACCAAGTTTAGAATTTATCTTGATCTAATCAGGCAGGTTGGTTGACTGCTCCACACTAGTTGACATATCTTGGAATAGACTAGGCGCCTTTTGGAGATAGTCATATCATCAATAGATAATAGTTGTCCAAAAGCACTAACAATGCCCTTAAAGAATTCTTCATCCTAGAATTCCATACGAAGACCAAGTAATCTTACCCAAATAGGAACCTTATTGAATGAGTAATTTGAAGCATCAAACCTTGGTTCCTATTTCTTTAAGACCAAAGTGGATTTACCAATGAGCCATGACCCTCTAGAAAGGATGTTCCCCAAATATTCATCACAAGAGAAAGAGAAGGAAAATAAACCTTTAGCCATAGCCATAATATCAACTTTCCCAAATTTAGTTCTCCATTTATTAAGGGCCCAAGATCTTACCACATCAATATTCAATCTAGGCCCCAAGAATTTACCCACCAAAGTCATCTTCACTAGAGAAAAAAACTTCTCAATAAGATAATCAAGAATAGAAATGATGAGCTCACTTGAAACAAGATTCAAAGAAACTTGGACTAGAGAGGAAGAGTTTTCCCCTTTTGGTTTAGCACCAAAAAGAGTTGACCATTGAGGGATTTATTTTGAGATAAGGTTCTCAACAAGTCCTTTAGAACCTTTTTGATCCCCATCACACAAACCTAGGCCATTATCCTTGGAAGAGGAATCAAATGATGTACCTCCAAGGTCCAGAGGTACCTCTATTTCAACACCATCCTATAAGTTTACCCCACCACCTAACACCTATAGGACAAGGCCTACCATTGGGCCCTCACTCACCAATAGACTAGAACTGACCACCACTCTAGTAGCACTGTAACCACCAGCCAACCTCCCACTATCTACAACCCTACCATCATTCAAATTCAAACCAACATTTATCGCTTCTTCTCTCACTCCTTCCATTTAATTCTATTGGTATTGTCATTTTAGAACAAGATTCATAAAGGAGTTGTTTCCCTAGGAAATATTAGCATTTCCCATGAAAAGAGGGTGAGGAATAAGAGAAAGGAAAAAACTATGGTTTGAGATAGTGTATGATAGACTAAGAAAAATAAAATGTCAAACCATGGTATATAGAACAAAAAGAAAGATATAATATAATATGATAATATCAGATTGCATTATAATATTATACTTGTAAGTGAATTTAGAAAATAAAATAAGAGAATATTCATGGAAAGGAATTCCAAAGAGTAGGGAGTAGGAGGAATGTAGGAAACATAGAATTATTTAGATGAAATATAATGCATCTAAAAGATCATAATAGAAGTAATAAGAATTGCAAGGAAATAATGTAGAGAATAAGGAAATTCATTAATTTGAGATATAAAAAATAAAATTGGAAAATAATTTACTCCATAAGTAAAAATTTGGTGGCATGTATATAAGAATGCACATGGAAAATACATGCATGGAGTATATAGAAACAAGCAACCCAAGATAAGTACCATATAACATGTGAACACAAAAAAATTAAAGAGAGCACTAAGGGTTCTATAGAAGTGGATTCAATCCTAATATTATAATAATATTATGATCACTAAGGTTGGTCATCATCATCCATCTCATAGAACAACACATACATGAAGTAAGAGGTAGAAAATAACATGAATAATTGGAAAGTTGTGATATTTTTGGATCAACACAAAAAGGGTGTGATACCCCAATACTTGTCATCATCCCCAAAAAACATGAAGAGTAAAGGTACAAAGAGTGTAGATGAACCAAATAAGCATCACTCATACATGTTTAAGGACAAGGAGAATAAGAGAGTCAAGAGAGAGAGTGGAAGTAAACGACATAATATTGTAGAGCTAGAGAGTATTCAACCTATGATATCTATATAATAGTCATCTAGAGAATCACCAATCTTGAAGTACTTGGTGGAAATCAAAGTGGTCCACTTAGATAAGGGAAAATGATTTTCAAAGTCATCAATAAAAATAAATGCTAGTAAAGGTGTATATAGCTTAGATTATAACATCTTATCCTTAAGATGAGGAAAAACTATAAATGTAGGGGTAATAGGAAAAAAATAGTAATAGTAGAATTAAAAAGAAGGGGAGGGGTATCTTTTTAATGAATGTACTAATTGTAAGAATATGTGGAGCTCAAGGATGAATAATATTATAAATAATAGGATCCTCAAAATGAATGTCATTATTAATAGTAATGGGAGGATCCTAAGAAGGTGGTAAGGTCTCCACAATAATAATAGGTTAAGACAGTGAAGCTATGATAGGTGGGTGTTAGGTGAAATTAGAGGTAGAGACATTAAATGGTCTAAGAAGAGTGGTATGGACCATATAGATAGAATTTGAGGGTAGGGTAAAAAATATCTTTTTTTTTGGGTGGAGTAGAGGAGGATGTTGATGTGCTAGTGACTAAAGAGTGGTTGTAATCTTAGGAGTAGAAAAGACAGGGGGAATGATAGAGGGAGGATGAATAATAGGGGTTTTTGGTTGGGAAAGAGGTGGCTTAGGTTTGTGTTGGGTAGGAGAAACTTGAGGTTACTTGTTCTTGGGTTAGTATTTAGGTCTAGGGCATGCAATCATACTAGAAGTAATAGGAGAAGAAGGATATTAAATTTCTATAACCTCATTTTTACACTAGTCTAGAATGATTGGGTTAGGAGGATGGGTAGATATATTTGGTAATAGTATGAATATGTGTTAAATATTATTTATAATACCTAAATAATCCAAATAATATATCATGACTTCTAAATGGGTTCCAAACTTGGGACATCCTAATTTTTGCTTGAAATCACATATTTTTTTAGAAAAAATAAAGATTTAAGCCTTGAGGGGTTTCATCCAAAGGATTTTAATTGAAAAGGGTTAGATAAGACCCCCTTAGATAAAACCCCATTGGATAGAACCCCTTTAGTCTTAAATCATACCCACAAATGAGTCTCCTTCGCACCTAACAAAATGTTGACAAAAAACCACTTTTTATTTACCTTTTGAGGGGTCAAATAAAGTAATTTAGAAATTATGCTTTATAAGTATGCATCCCTTATTATAGGCTTTCCAAAAAGTAAAATTTTAAATATTTTTAACTTTATTATTATATCTATATTTTATTTCTTGTGAATATAGGTTTTTCACCAAAATTTAAGGTATTATTTCATACACATAGAAAAAAAGAAAAATAGAGAAAAAAATATAAAAAATAGGTGTGCACCAGGTATTAGTGTTCATATTTAAAAACTAAAATAAAATAAAAATTCAATACATAAAAACAAGTTATGTGTTATGACATACACGTGTGTCCAAATTATAATTACCTTGACTTTGAAAATTGATTAAAAAAATTATGGAACAAAAAATTATGAAAAAATATCAATGCACTGGATACTGATGTTACAAAACTATATTTAAAAAATTATAATTTTATCCTTTCAATAAAAAAATTTGTGTTACGACATAAACGTCACTTTTTAAAAATGTTGTTTACTATAAAATCAAGCTATTAAAATTTACATAAAAAATTTATAATTTATTTCTAATTTAAAAAAAAATATATATTTAGAATCTACAGAAAAATACTCACAAATCACTAGTTCACATCATCTCCAAATTAGTAATGGTTTAGTTGCTATAGGTTTCATAAAGTGAAAATTTGGTAAAAAAATATTGATTTCAATGTCCTACTTTGGCCAGAAAGTGGGACATAATATTGTGGGCTGACCTTTTTCCTATGGTGCACCCATAGGTTTTAAAATTAAGCAATCAATAGAAAAATCACCCAACTCAAAAATGGGTTATAACTCATGATGCCATACTATGATCACCTTATTACTATGTATAAAATTTAAGTACTAGTGAAGTAAAAGGGGGGCAACTTGGGCTTGGTCAGCCCATAACATTCCCAAAGGAATGATAAATTGATCCAAAGTATTTATAATATGGAAACAAATATCAAGTTCCTCTAGACCAACCTAAATAGCAGTAATAACACCCTAATATTTCAGTGAAAGTTCCATTATATAATTTTAATGAGACTTTAAATTTTGCATAAGTCCTCATGATGATGGATATTTTATAGGTAATTTTTGATTATGACTTTCAAACAACAGTTTACATCCCTAAGAAACTCATAAGTTATCTTACACATAATTGAGGCTTCAATATAAAGAGACTCATGATATCCATTCTCTTGAATCTCAATATGTGATAATGTGAAATGAAATAATGATTAGAATAATAAGTGTATGTGTTAAGAGAACCAATAAAATCATTGAAGTGAAAAGGAGATAACTATTCCACTATCACTCTTGCATCAATTTTATAGGATGAGATAAAGAAACATGACAATATAACATACTCCAACTCGAGCCAACAAAAGCAGGATGCTTTCAAATTCCTCATGGAGGAATGAGAAAATCTTCCCAAGCAGGGTGCCCTTATCGTTTATTTTATTTTTGGTTATTACTATGTTGTACTTTTGTTGTTTCTTTGTTGTCATTGGTTAGTTTTTGGCTTATGACCTTGGAATTTTTATTGCTTAAAACTCTTTGCCCTTGGGGATTTTTGTGTAAGGGTACAACGCCCTATAAATTTTTATTATCTTATCAAAAATATATAGGAAAGGGTGAATAATGTAAAAAATAAAGTGCAAGAGAATCTTCATGAGAAGGATTAGAAAGTTAGAAACCTTGGGAATGTGATCTAAAGTGTTTGGTTGATTTTTTTTATGGAAAGGGCTCATATATGTAGGTTTTGGTTTGAAGGGGCTATAGATTATTACATTTCTCATTATGAGAAGCAATATGTATGACATTATTATCTATATGATCTAGCATCTTATGTTGTAGGTACATAAATCTCTACATGTTATGGCCGAGAATTTGATGATACTAGAAAAAATCCTTTTAATTATACTCACAAGATAGAGGAAGATAGGTATCCAAAGGATGAATACGAGGAAGAGTGATAATATTTTCTACTAATAGTTGATTCACTCTAGATTGGATCATATCCACTAATTAGCTAAAATTATAGGTATATTATAGATTAAATAAAGAGAATTAGAAGGGTTGGAAGGAGACAAATTAACATAACTAAAATTGGCTTTATGTTTCATTTTTTAGAATTTTAGATGAATTATTCTTAAATGGAATTTTAGAAAATTTAGAAGGAAAGGTAGAGGAAGTGGAAATAAGAGTAGAAGTACGATTAGAAGAGGGATCATAAGATAGATTATCAATATTTTCAATCTTGATTCAATAATTCCTCAAGATAGCATAAGGATAAAAAAATAGTGTAATAGAAAATTATTAACAAATATTCATCAAGCCTCATCATTAGGCAAGTGTAAACACATCTTAACAATAATAGATATGAAACAAAGAATAAAATCACCCACCCTTTTTGTGGGCTCTTTCTTTTAGTATATAAAATCAATAAAATTAATCTTAATCCTATTTATACTTGAAACTGTCTAAGGAATGCCTAAGAAAGATTGACAAAGGAATAAATAAAGATATATGGAAGAGAATAAAACCATTAAAGTGAATAGTCCTTGAGAATTATTAGAAGGAGATCTATAAGGATGTTATCATCATAAGTTAGATTTTACAAGTTACATCAAAAGATTAAAAATGTGTTGTAAGGTTTCCTTTACCATCATAGATTACAAAGAAATGTCTAAAAACATAGGATAAATAATGAGAACCAATATACAAAGAAAGATGGTTATGATAAATATCCATAGTACCTCATTTGTATAATAAGGAAGGGAATTAGGTTTATGTTCCATGGTTCTAAGGTAATACAAGACATGGGTCATGACAAGATTAAATAAGAGTGGCTATAGTAAGGATAGTTAAAGGAGGTAGGAAAAATCTATAAGAAGGGTGTGGAAAAAGAATGGAAGGGAAAAGGGATGAGTTCTAAGGTGCAAGGTGAAATAGAAAGAAGGAAGACATGGCTTGAGAATGGGATGGAAAAGAGAGAAAATGGATGAATATAAGTAATGTAAAAGGAATTATAAGAGAATGATCATATTGAATTTATCATATTCAACATATATAATTTAACTTACACAATTAATGTTATGTCTTAGAGATTCTATATGATCATATAGATTGATATAATTAAAATTATATTTAATTTATCATTAAGTGATTTATACATATTCAATTTATCATTTATCTTACAATTTTTATGTTATGTCTTAGAGATTCTATATGATCCTATCTATTGATAATGATATTGATATTGATATTTAATTTCTCATTATTTGATTTATAAATATTCAATATATCATTTAGTGATTTATTCATATTGAATTTATATTAATGTGATATACATACATACATATGCACATATGTATGTATGCATATGTATGTACATGTATATACACATACAAATGCATATATACATATATACACATACATATGTATATACATATACATACATATATATACATATATATACATATACAAACATATACATACATATGTATGTATGTATATGTATATATGTGTAGACACCTAAAAACGACTAATGTATTTCATCTTGTCATGTTATCATTATCCTCATCAACTCTTCTATCCATATTAATTGAATAATTTTTAATTATTAATTAAGCTAATATTTCTCCTGTTTCATTTATAATAATTAAATAATTATTTAATTATTTTAATCTTGTTATCATATCTACATTAATTAAATAATTTTTTATTATTTAAATAATTCATCACTTATCATTTTCCCTTCAATATTTAATTAAAATCAAAATCAAATTATCTTTGGTCTATCATAGTTCAATAATTTTTTAAAAATATTTAATTAGCTTGCTCCCCCCTTAACTATTTCACATACAACATGCCTATAAGAACTTAAATCCCACAAAATCAATCATTTATCCCTTCATCTAACATATTGCAACACTTTTTGAAATGAGTGTTGGGTGGGAATCGAGTGATGGGGAAAATCTCCCGATTCTTAGGATCTCTCTTAGTTGCAGGCGCTTCTAGGTGGTGGTCCTATTTATTTTGGAAAATTTGTGTCTTTTTATGGGATTCATGGGCCTAGTGGGACACCCCATTCTCTGGCTAAAGTATCCACTTGTTTGACTCCTCCAACCTGTTGGAAAGATCTCTTTTTGGGTAGTAAAAAAAATTCTCTAACAACGTTAAAATTGTCCTCTCTGAAGAAGGAACTACTATCAAAATAAAAGATACATATCTTGATTAATGTTTGAAAAAAATGGAGAACTCATTGATTGGAAGGTTTGTTGGTAGGCATCCTGATATTGAATTAGTGAGAAAATGGGCTTCTTCTCAATGGCCAATCAAAGGTTCCTTATCTATTTCGATACTTCCAAAGGGTCTTTTGTACTTTACCTTCTCCCTTCAAGGGTATTGTATTAAGGTAGTCACCTATGGCCCTTGGTTTTTTGAGAAGCAAAGTATTGTGCTCTATAAATGGCATCATGGTTTTGATCCCTCAGTGCATCTAGTTGTTGCCATCCCAACCTGGGTTAGGCTTCTAAGCCTCCCCTTAGAGTTATGGGATGAGGAGATCATTACAATAGTTTCTAACTCATTTAGTAACTTCCTCTCCTTGGACCATGTCACCAAGTATTGAGCCCAAAAAGGTCCTACCAATCTTAGTCATTTTAGAGTCCACACTTAGTAAATAGACTTAGCCCATCAAATATGAGAATTCAAATCTCTTCTGTCAAAGTTGTTCCTCAGTGAGTCACCTTTGTAATGCTTCCCCAAAAAGGTGATAAGATACTTAAACACTCCCATCGAAGATAAGAGTGTGGCTAATTCCATCCTAGAGCACCTAGGCCCATTGAGAAAAATATTTTGAAGTCCCCTCTTCCCTCATCAGTAGTGAAATCCACCTAGTTTCTAGTTGAGGCTCACCTATGGATCCTCTTCTTCCTATGGGGGTGTCCTCTAGTGAAGCTTTGACAAACTTAGTTGATAATGGTCCTTCAAAGGTTTCTCATTTGGCCTCTCTCTCCTCTTTTAGGTTAGATTTGGATAAGTCTCTAGAGGTCATTACTTCCTCTCTAGAAGATGGTTCGATAAAGGAGGACAAGGTTACCTCTCCCCTTCTCAATATTATTCCTAAGAAGGAGTTTCTTATGTCCAATCCTATCTCTCCAACTCCTAGAGAGGTTAGAGTTGGTCTCCTATTCTCTCATTCATCTCCCTTGTCTATGAAACCTGGCCAGGGGCTATGCAAAATGATTGATATAGCAACTAGCTCAAAACTAGGGTAGAAATCTATCAGGGAAACTAGATAAAAGAAAACAACTAAGGATATCGTAAATGGGAACTAGAGCACACTTGAGCAGTTGGGATCCAAAAGAACTAAAAAATATTAAGTCTCTCTTGGAATTTTAGGGGGATAAATAGCCTCCACAAGTAGAATATTGTCATGGAACTCATCAAGTAATTTAAGATTGATGTCATTCTACTTATTCAAGAAACCAAAATGAGTGCAACCGATTTCAAAAAAACATGTAAGTATATTTGGCCTAATGCTCCTTCTATTGTTGTTGATGCAAATGGTTCTTTTGGTGGTTTAGCTACCTTGTGGAAACCTAATTTCCATGGTTCCCTTATTTCTATGATTTTTTTTCTTAATATTCTCTTTTCTAATATTCTTGGACACTCTGATTGGGTGTTGCCCAATATTTATGCCCCGAATAACACTGTTATTCAAAGAGAGTCTCGGTCTAACCTACTAAGTAGTAGAAAATCCTTCTTGAGTTATCATTGGATGTTGTTTGTAAATTTTAACTCTCCTCTCTACCCCTTAGAGAAGATGTATATCCTTCAATATTTATTTGATAACATGATGGACCTAAATAGCCTTCTTATGAATGGTGGTCTTTTGGATCTTGATCTTGAAGGTAGCCATTACACTTGGTCCAATAAAACTAAGAGTCGGCTCCGACAACACCCCTCTAGCTCTCAAATGGAATACTCCCAATATAAAATACAAGTACCCTTTAAATTTTGAATTAATGTGGAATCATCACCCTAACCTCATTAGAATCATGTTGGAATTGTGGAATATTGATGTTAACAGTACCATGATGGTCAACACTGCTTTCAAAGTCAAAATCATAAAAATAAATCTGAAAGCTTGTAACAAAAACTCTTTTGGAAAAAATTTCACTCAAGAATTGAATTTAAAGGACCAACTCAAACAAATCTAAAAGGAAATGTATGAGAGTGGAGCTTTTGAGGATCTTTCTAGGAGGAAGAAGTCTCTTTTGAGTGATCTTCATAATATAATTGAAAAAGAGGAAATTTATTGGAAACAACATGCCAAAAATTAGTGGATAAAAGGAGACAAGAACACCGAGTTATTTCACCTATCGACCATTAAACATAGGAAAAGGAATAGAATAACTTATATGATTTGAGAACAGGGTTCTCACTTATCCAAATAAGAAGAGATTTCTCAAAAAGGACGTAGATTTTTCATGGACATCCTCAACCAACCATCTAAAAATTCTTCTCATTTGGATATTATTACTTTAACCAATTGTTACAGGTGATCCCCTTCTCTCATACCACCTCCAATCTTGTGACCATGAAAAGAACGACCACTGTTGAAGAAATAAAGGCTATATTGTTCTCCTTTAACCCTTCTAAAGCTCTTAGTCTTGATGGGTTCTCCCCATTTTATTTCAAAAATATTGGGAGATCATTGTCATGGATATGGTTCAAGTGGTTAGAGAATTCCAATCCTCAGTCAACATCCTTAAGGAGATTAATAATACCTTAATAGTCCTCACACCTAAAACAATTAGGGTGCATAGATTGTCTGAATTCATACCTATAAGTATTTTCAATACCATACACAATATTTGTTCCAAATTGTTGGTGAATAGGATAAAATATTTCCTCAATAAAATAATCCATAGTGCTCAAAAAGGTTTTGCTTGGGGAGTCAAATTACTAATATTATCCTCTTGGTTCATGAAACTCTCCATTCTATGAGAAAAGAGTAACAAGGAAATTATGGCCCTCAAGTTGGACATCTCCAAAGCGTATGATAAAGTTTCTTGGAGCTTTCTCTTTCAAGTCCTTTAGAGATTCAAATTCAAAGGAAAAATCCTCAAACTAATCAAAGCATGTGTTTCCTCCCTTATGTTCTCAGTGCTAATCAATACTTCTCCCTATGGTCACTTTGTTGTGTTGGGAGGTATTAGGCAAGGAGATCCCCTTTCCCCTACTTATTCATTATGCTAGTAGAGGTCCTTGGTCGGAATATTGCTAAGGGAGTCTCATGGGGAAGCTTGACAGGCTTCCCTCCCTCTTCTTCTTTGTAGTTGGTTTCTTATCAACAATTTATGGATGAAACCATCCCTCTGGGGGAAACCACTATTGCCGAGGCTAAGGTATGTATCTAAATTCTCTTTTATTTTTCCTAAACATCTAGTCAAAACATTAACCTAGATAAAAGTGTTGTATTCTTCCTAAATGTGCCTCACTCTCTGCAACTCAAAATTGCTAGGATTTTTAAGTGTCAAATCTATCTCCTCCCTTCCTATTATTTAGGAATGGCTTTAACAAATAGAAAAGAATAATTTTGTTTTGTCCAACTTGTTGGAAAGGGTTCAAAGGAATCTACTCTATAGATTATTGATGTCTACCTCCTTTCCCTTTTTATTATTATCATTACCTAGATCGATAAACTAGAGAAAAATCAAAGAAGGTTTCTCTAGTCTAGAAATCAAGAAAATAATCGCTTCTCCTTGGGGAAATGGGACATGGTCTTCTCACACAAATTTTTTGTAGGTCTATATAATATAAAGATTAGATACATGAATATGGAACTCCTATCTAAAGTCAGCTAGCACTTGATAAAATAGAATTAAGAATGGATCAATAATTTAAGAGCTAAGTATTTATATGGTGGAAAAGGAATCTCTCTCCTGTACAACAACCATATCCCTAAAGGTTCTATTATATAAAAAAACCTTTAAAAACTAAGGAAATCATAAGACAAGGCTCTTCTTGGTAGATTAGAAATGGGGACTCTACTCTACTCTACAGATTATTGTATTTAAATTAATCTTTTTAGAAGTTTGGGCTTCAAAGAAAAAGATTATTGGGTCCATTCCTCCAACCCCCTATATGGAGGATTAATCCCTATTGGTATGATCCCCTAATCTACTCGGCCGCTATTGAGCTTCTCTAGATTATTAAAATTAGAGGTTTTACAAAATAAATTCTACTGACTCCCTATTTTGGGCAGATTCCAAAGATGAGAACTATATGGTCAAGTATGGATACAATTTATTGGTTCTTAATTGGGCTTCTTAGTTCAATTGGATACATATTTGATATAATAGAACTATTCCCAATGTAATATTCTTTTGGTGGATGACTTGTCATGAGAAAATTATCACTTTCGACATTCTCCAAAGAGAGGCATGCAACTGGTTAACAAGTGTTTCCTTTTCTAGGAGGAGGAAGAAACTATTGTTCATCTCCTTTTTAATTATAATTACTCTTGGAGAGCTCATAAAAAAATTAGTCTTTGTTTCTCCTCGATTGGATTTGGCATAAGAACACTAAAAGTATAGTAGATTGATGGAACCCACTATTCAATCATCCCCTTCTCTCTTAGTTGTGATAGAAATCCCTCCTCCTTTCTCGTTAGGCACTCTAGAAGGAACAAAATAATAAAAATTTCAAGGGTTAAATGCCCTTAGAATGTTATAACTAACCAAACTATTTAAAATATCAAGGAAAATCTCAAGATTGTGTCAATCAACCCTAAAAGAAACCCCTCCAATTTGGAAATTAGAGTTATTTATTCTTAGGGAATTATTGATGTTCTAAATAATCCGAGTTCTAAAATTCCCATCGAGCGTAATAATATTTTTTGGACCACCCAACCCACGCTAGGTTAAACTTAACTTTTATGGTTCAACCAAAGGGAACCTAGGTTGGTAGGAGGGGGTCACATCCTCTAGGATCATAGAGGTAGAATGATATTTTCCTATGTGGTTGATCTTGGTACACAAAATTCAAGTTTTATTGAGGTGGAAATGGCCTATCATGGGATTTAACTTCCTAATCGTAGAGTCTTCACTAGTTTGGCTATCGAAGGGGATTCTAGGAATACTATCATGATGTTGAATGACGATGGCTCACCTTGCTAGTTGCTACATGATCTCATTACTTTTGCATGATTTTACATAATGGGAATAGACAATGCCAAATAAGACACATTTATTGGGAAGGGAATATGGTTGTTGATGGTATGAGAAATATTGGAGCCTCTGTTAATAATATTAAAGTTTGGGATGATATTCATATGATATCAGAGCATGTAAGAAATTTAATCATAAATGAAGAGACCTCTTTTGCACATCATGCTAAGGAATGACCTATATCTCCCTCGAGATCATTATGGAAACATGTATCCTCCTAATTTATTGAAGGATAATTATTGCTACTAGTTTCAAACTCCTCATATCAAGCTTACCTCGCCTTTGGTTACTAATTGTTTTTGGAGTCGTCTGAGATTGGGTCTAAAAAACTTTTCTATTGTTGATTTGTCTACTGAAATGGGGAGACCTGATTCAAGAGGATCCCAATTGTTAAAACTCACTAAGAAATGACCCTCAATTATGGCATATTCTGTAGAAATGCAAACTCTCCTATATTGAGGCCATGAAGGGTCATGACTTGAACCTTTCTGTGGAATTTTCCAATTCCTAGAAGGATGGTCTCATAGAAGTTAGGAATTTCTCACTAGAAATCTCTATGGAGCTCATATCAGTGGCTATTAGCCTCCCCTTGGAGGGAGCTAACATCCCCAAAATACCTAAAGGTAATTACTAGAAAGACATGGAGACATTCTTAAATAAAGGTGAAAAGGTGAATAGGTTGTAGAATAGATACTATGTGATGTAAAAATGTGCGTATCAGAAAGATAAATCTAACCACACAATCAATGAAACACATTACATTAATGAAATTGAAATAACAAAACAAGCTGCTACAACTATTCATGATTAATTTCTGTGATCAATTGTTAACAATTGATGATCTCAAGGAAGCCGTTTCCTCCATGGCCGATGATAAGGCTCCTAGGATTGATGGCTTTCCTTGTGAATTTTATAAAGCTCTTTGAGACTGTATTGGGAGTGATTTGCATCATGTTTATCTTGAAGCCTTTCAAACCAATTCTCTAGGCAATTTAATAAATAAAGGCAATATTAAATTCATACCTAAGCTCGGGGATCCGAAGGATATTTGCAACTGGTGGCCCATCACACTTTTTAATGTTTCTTACAAAATCATTGCCAAAGCCTTGGCTCTAAAAATTTGCCACCTATTGCCTCAGGTTGTGCGTCCTGAACAGACTGGTTTCATTAAGTCTAGGTTTATTCTTGATAACATTATTGTTGTTTGGGAAGACATGGAGTGGGCCCGACGGTCGAACCAAAAAATAGTGTTCATTAAAGTTGATTTTGCCAAAGCCTATGACCATATTGAATGGCCTTTGATTTTTGTGATGTTGTAGGCCTTGGACTTTGGGCCCAATTTTATGCAGTCTGTTCACATGCTTTTTTCTGATGCCTCAGCTTGCATCTCCATTAATGGCTGTCAGTCTTTTGCTTTTGGTCTTTTTCATTCTATTCGCCAGGGATGTCCTCTTGCCCCTGCTTTTTATGTTCTGACTGCTGAGGGCTTTGGATATCTCCTGGCCAATGCTGTCTCCCAGCAACATGTTAAAGGGATCTCTCTCCTAGACTCTCAAGAGCAGCTTGTCAATGGTCACTTCGTGGATAATTCCTTTCTCACTCTCTTAGAGGATGAAGGCTCTATCGCTGCTACCCTTGAATGCCTTCATACTTTTTGTCTTGCATTCGGCTCCGCTATTCAATGGCATAAGACCTTGTGCTACAGACAATCGGTGCTCCCCACTCCTACGTGGCTTCAAACTTATAACTGGAAGTGGATTGGTCAGGGAGAAATCTTTTGATTTCTGGGCATCCCTTTCAGCTTTCAGGCTTCCCCTTGGGAGCTCTAGCAAGTCGTGCTCTCTATGGTTGAGCAAAAGCTGGCCTATTGGGTTACTAAACCTCTTTATCTGGCTAGTGAATTCCAGGTGTGCTCTAAAATTTTGGCTGCCACCCACGTCTACTATTCTTCCTGTTGGGCTCCTTCTAAAGCAGCCTATAGCAGGCTTGAGAAATTGCTCCACGATTTTCTATGGGCCTCTTTTGAGACCCATAAGGGATTTCATCAGGTCGCTTGGGAATTTTTCTGTCTCCCCAAGGACTCGGGAGGGCTTGGCTTGATCTCCACTCAATGACAAGGGACCGCTCTCTATTTCAAATGGATTATTTGTGCTCTTACTGGGGATGAAGCCTAGAAGATTCTCCTCAGGCATTGTATTCAGTCCGGTTTTCCTGTTCACAGACCTGCTTGGAAAGGAATCAGACTCCAAACCCTCCTAGTTATGAGGGATCTGGTTCAAATTATGGGCTCCTTTGTGGCCAAAATCATTTGGCATTCTTGGGAAACCGTTAAGCCTTGGCTCCATTGGGCTAGGGCTGGATTTCGTGATGGGCTCTCCATCAACCAACATAACCTCTGGTGGTCTCCCCTTTTGGCTCAGAATGGGCAATCCCTGGCTAAGTCGCCTTGGCTCAAGGCTGTCAGATTTCATAAGAAGGGCATTCATACACTGCATCAGCTCTTCCACCATCCTACCATGCGTCTTTTGCAGTGGGATGCTTTTAAAGCCTAGTATAGTCTTCAAAACCAAGATCATCTTACTTTTGACGGGCTGGTGAGCGCCATTCCGACAAAAATACTTCACAAAGTTGGTATTCGTGGGCACAAACCTTGGTGGAAAGACTGGAAATGGTTTCGAGGTACTCTTCTCCGAAGCTACAAGTCGTGGCTTGGTTACAGGTGGCTTTCACCCCATTTTCCTATGATCAACTCTTTGAACCAGAGGTGGCTTCTTAACTCCTTAGCCCATACTTGGTGTAGGAGGTTTGATGCCACTTGGTCTGTAATTGTTAATCCGAAGCTTGCCCACTTTGCTTAGTGTATTCTTTTCCAAGGCTTGCCCGTGGGTTCTAGGCTTGTTCATTTGGGGGTTTCTGACCCTCGCTACCCTTTTTGTGGGCAGCTTGAAAGCTTTAAGCACCTTTTTTGGTTTTGTCCCAGAGCTCAACAGCTTTGGACATGGATTCATGACTTCTTTCATCCTTTTAAGTTGGAACCCTTTTCGTGGCATATGGTTCTGCTGGGAGACCCGCCTGGAACCCCAGCTAAGTTCACCCAGCTTTGGCACACTTTTAGGGTGGAAATCCTCTTCAATATATAGAAAGACAGAAATGCTTGTGTATTTGCTCATTCTCATTTATATGTTAATGTGTCTCTCTATGCTAAAGCAGTTATATGTTCTAATGTTCTCTTATAGATTCAAGTGCAAGCTGACAAGGTTGCACTAGAAGTGGCTCACCTGCAGGTTCTCCTAGACCACTAGGGCAATGCCCCTTGTACTATGGCTCAGATCCCTGATTCACCCTCCTCTTCCAGTGGTCGATCACCTTCTCGAGGCTAGAAGCAGAGTGATTCCGCGCGATCTCGCTCCCAACCTCCTGCTCGGCGAGATTCTCGGCCTCCCAGGCAAGCTCGTTCTCCTTCGCCACATCCTAGTCAGGGCTAGCACTCTAGTGGTGCTCTAAGGAGTGGTGGTGGTGGTTTTGGGTGGCCCTCTGATACTCTGGTTGCTTCTGGCTCTGGTTGGCCTTCTAGTGGCAAAAGTTTTCCGCGGTTGGCTCTCACAATCTCACCTCGGTGCGAGGAAAAAGATGCTGAAAAAGATGAAGATAAAGTTGATGATGGTTGGGGTGCTCCTCCTGACATCACTCCAAACCTCACTGATGTATGGGGGAAACATCTGGATGACAGGGACCCCCCAGGATCTACTGGCACTGCCTTGGCTACCTAATTTTCTTTCTGTTATTGGACTTCTAGGCTAGGCCCATGTGATATTTTGGATATTCTGGGCTGGGCCCATGTGTTATTTTGGATTTTTTGGGCTGGTCCCATGTGACATTTGGGGTGTGCCTTTTTACCACCTGCCCCTTTTTTGTGAATTTGTAATTTTATCTTTGTTAATATAGATATCTAGAAAATTCATCAAAAAATCATTCCATTGCTCTCTAATCTTAGGGATCTTCTAATTCATGCTCTCAGATTTGCATGTTGCACATGAATTCATCAAATGGAAACCTAAGAAACGAGATGATATATGAAATGCAAGACTATATTCCTACATTAAACATGATGGTCGATTGTGATATACAATTTTGAATGGTAGATGACATGTTGTTGAATTTCAGAATGATGCTAAGATGATTGCTATGAATAGGATGCAAATATAAATGAAATGCTATGTGAAATACTCCAAAAATAATGCAACAACTAAGATTATATAAAGGAAATTTACCATTATAAAACTACTTCAAATCAAATGCTAAAATGCAAGACTAAGATGCTATGCTAATGCTCTCAAATGCTATACTAATTTCTATAGAGTAAGTTTGTTCAAAGATGTGTAATGAAAAGATGAAGGATGATGCTGTATTTATAGGATTTTAGAGGCATATTGTGATGTGGCAAGATTCAACAGTCAAGATTATGATCCAGAGAGATCAACGATAGAATGTGAGGAAGTTGGAGGGAATCATGGAGGTTGTCCCCTTTAAAAGAGCACTTTGCCAAGTGTCGAAGAGCATCAAATGAAAGAAGAAGCCATGTGTCTCCAATCTTATTAGGATTTTGTTAATCAAAATTCCTATTTAGAAAATAGAAATATTTAAATTCATGTGACACATGCTGAGGTGGCAGATGAGGTGGAAGGAGGTTAGAAGAATATGTAGAAATGTGACAAAATTGAATTAAAAATTCAATTTTAATGAGAGGGACATAATCAAATAAAACAAATTAGTTAGATTTGTTTTATTAATTAAATCAAGAAGAAAATGATTTTAGATAGGAAGAATTAAGAGATGAACTATATAAATAAATTTTTCAATTTATTTATAAGTAGAGGAATTAAGATTTATTAATTAAATAACTAGTATTTAATTAATCAATTATTTTGACCAATTTTAGGTGTATACATTTTTCCCCTCTTTGAAGTGATGCCTTTACGCATTGCTTCAAATAATTTTTTTGATATGCCCCAGATGCTGGATTTTTAGGTGATGACGGATATATGCCCCCTCGGGAGATAAATCAGTGAATTTTTGAATTTTTCAGATTTTAGGAAATTTTTTGATGATTTGATATTGATTTCAAAATTTTATGATGCGAGAACGATTTATCTCTCGAAAATGATAGTGAAATCTGCCCCAGTTGATTAGTTGACGAATTAAGCCCCTTTGAAAAATAAAATAAAACAATGCCACTTAATTACCCACTTAATCATCCTTTAAAAAGTAAAAAAGGAATGAAAAGGAATTCATTTGTGCATTAGCAAGTTTGAAAATTTGAGCAATCAGAGCAAGATGGTGATCCCCATTTAGAGACATCGATTTGAGCGCGTGTGATGTCACAATCGCTCGACAACGTATGCACCTTTGGTACAAATTTGTAGAAACCTCCTCGTAAATTGTGCATTTCATTTTTCCTACTTTTTTTCACATTTGAATTTTCTTTTTAGCGGTTTAGTGCATAGGGAACCCGATGTAGCACATTGGGTGACTGTTCTAGCGCATAGGGTAGATTAGTGCTTAGGTTAATTTTTGTAGAGCATAGAGTTAATTTTGTATCACATAGAGACTTTTAGCCCATAGAGTGCATGAAGTAACACATAGGTTTATTTCCCTAGCGCATAGGGTCTTTTGGTGCAACGATGTCAAGTTTTAGCATAATGGGTAAATTCTTTAGCACATAGAAGCATTTAGTGCATTGATAGAGGGATTTAGTGCATTGATGAATTTCAATGGCACATACATAGATTTGGTGCATAGAGACTCTGTTCTAGTGCATCAGTGAAATTTTCTAGCACATCTAGGTTTTTAGCGCTTTGAGACACTATTTTAGCGCATCTAGGCTAGATTAATGATTTTTTGACTAAATTCCCTAATTTTGATGAATTTTGATCACGTCAACCTTGGATTAGGTATTTTTTGATGATGTTGATAGATTAGGTGATAATTGATCTCATGATAGGTGAGATTCAATAATAGGATGATGATGATTGACCTCATGATAGGTAAGGATCAATGATAGGTTGATTGTTGATTGTCCTCATGATAGGTCAGGATCAATGATAGATGCTCATGAGACATGATCAAAGTCTCATTAGAACTGATTAGATTGATAGGTTGACTGATGTTTGATTGATTGATTTTTGATTTGATATGTTATGATGATAGGAGCCTTCGCCGACCTTGATGTCGTGAGAGTGCTTCTTGAGGACCTGGGATTTGATACCGCATTTAGATCAAGCCGATCTAAATGTGATTGGACGATGTGGATTGACTTCCTTCATAGATATGCCCCAGATTAGGATTAATCAGGGAATCTTGATGACTCTAGCAGAGAGGTGGCACAATTTTTGGACTCAAGGGAATATTGAGAGGGGGGGTGAATCAATGTTCAACAAATCTTAACTTCATTGATATGATATTAGAACCCTTTCAACATTCAACCAAAGGAAATATAAAAGCACATAAAGAAATCATCCACAACACCATAACACAAGGATTTTGTGTGTGGAAACCCTATTAGGGGAAAAACCATGATGGAGGTTAATCCATAATTTGAGTACTCAAATAAAAATTTTACAAAAGAGAATGCACTTGCATTCAGGCACACTGCCTAGAGCTCACTGCTCAAAAGGGAAGGCTCAGTGCCTTAAAAAAGTTTAGATTAAAACCATATGAAGTATGAAATGAGATAGTAGCATCTATTCATGCCAGATTAAAGTTTCGGTGAAGCTCATAGATTAGATATTGGATCCTTTTTCAGACTCTGCACTTCACTCTACTCTACTCTGCCCTTTTCTGCTCTTCACATCACACATAGATAAATTCACACTATTACTTTGCTGACTTTTGCACCACACACTGATATACTTCGCATTCCACACTTTCTCTATGCTCGCTTACTTCTCTATATTTTAAAATTATAAAACCGATCTCATATATGTATCCACTATCAAGGATTTGATCATTTATATGTCAACTTCATAAAACATTAAGTTCTTTAAAATTGTTGGCTAGATCCTTAATTAAATCTTTATGTGCATCCTCCAAAGTTGGTTAAGACATAGAGAGGACTTGAAAAACATAATCAAGCATGAAAAAATTTAATCAATTGCTCCTTATACATCCGCAATTACTTTATTTGATGAGCAGACATTCTAGCACAAATAACCAAAATATTTGTGCACTGGATCTCCTAGATCGCATACTAGTGAGTGTGCATCAATATAATTCTCGAATAAGGTATTATAAAAATAAAAAAACCTTTCTCAGAGATCCACAACCCAAAATAATAGTCCATTGAGGTATTTAGATCAACTTTTATGCCTTTAACCATATGTCATGTTCTTCACTCTGTTCTACTGGTATAAACCAAAACTATACTATAGACCAGATGTATGACTTAGGTTGCTATCAATGAAAACACTTACAAGCCATATGCCAACAATCTCCCCCTTTGGCATTGATGGAAACACTTAGTGAAAAATGACTAAGTGTTAGAATCATTATAAGTATGATGCCAAACTCTATTGCTCTCCCTCCTTTACGCTTCAAAAATTTCAAAACATAGCTCCCCCTATGATAGATAAGACATTTTTCACTACACTCTCTCCCCCTTTGACATCAATGAAAAAGCATGGAAACCATATGCCAAAAAGACAAAAAATGTGCTCAAAATCTCCAAAACTTCAAAACATATATGTCGACAATTCTCCCCCTTTGACCAAAACTTCAAAATTTGAATAAGTTTTGAAAATAAAAAATTGTTACTTTAGAGAATTATCTTATGATTTTCCTTCATTTTTGGAAGGAACTTATTTCAAGCATCTATTGTGATCCCAATGATAATAATAATGTTGTTGTTCTTGTATTTCTTTTTGACAATTTCAACGAGAGATCTGGAATTGTAATTGCTTCCTCTAGTTTCTCACCTGTCCTTAGTATCTCTACCATCTGCTTTAGTTTGCATTCAGTTAGATCCTTCGCCTTCCAAAAAGTGTCCACAAGTGTGTTCTTGGTGGATTTAACTTTGGTGTGTTCAGACTGTAGCTCCCGAATCTTTTTCTTGATGGTTCCATCCTGATCTTGAAACATGTCAAAGCTTTTTCCAATCCAATTCAACTCTGTTTCAATTTGCTCCAATTTCTCTTTGTATTTTTCGACTGCATGAGGCCAACAGATGCAATAGTTGTAGATGTTATTAGTTGTTCTTATGAATTACCTCAACTCATTCATTTTCTTCTTCCATTTGGCGAGTGATAGCTTGAACTATCCCTTTAAATGAGAGATAACTTCACCTTCTTCTTTGTCTTTATCCTCGGAGTTGATTGTTTCTTTACTGCATTCAATCATTTCTTTAGGTAGGATGTTCTACAAACTTTCCAATTTGATCTTCCAGTGCTCAACATGAGCATTTAGTACACTCCCAATCATGTCATGATCATATGATGGTGTGATAGACCATAACTTGGCGATTTTCTACATTCCACCTTCTTCCTGAATAAGTTGTTGTAGCTTCTCCTTTGTTAGGTCATATTCTTCTTCACTAGCCTCTGACATTTTATTTTATGGTTCTTGTTCATTTCTCTATGGATCCACAACTTCATCATCAGATTCTTCATCTGGAATATCCACAATTTATTTTTCTTTTCCTTTTCCTTCAATTATGGGAATCTTGCATTCTAGAGGGTTGTATTCAATAGTTTCTTTTTCTCTTTTCTTCTTTTTCTCCATGGCACTAGAAGAGGAACCAACTTCAATTGATCTTACTTAAAGGGAAATACCGATTGAGCCACACTTTCCAAGCACATTCTTAAAGAAATTTTCAAATTCTTGATCCCAATTAGCCAAGCTCTTAGAATATGAGTATATTTGTTTGCATACTGGTTCATTTTCTTTCCACACCACATTGTCGATCTTTGGCAAACAATTCAAGAAATACATTACTAAACATATAATCATTTTACCGAACCTGAAAGGGTAGCCTATCTCTTTTGTTAGTTTCACATTCTCCATTAGTTGTGTAGACATCTAAATTTGATCACTTCCATATGATCAAAATTGTCTACTTTGTTCATCTATTTCATTAATAGTGATTAAATAATTTATTTAATCATTATTTCATTTTTTGCCTAAGGTTCTTAAAGTATATAATTAAATAAATTAAATACTTTACCTTATCCCTTTTCTTCTCTAAATTAAATAAATATGACAAATTATTTGATTTAGTCTTTTAACCCATTTGGATTAAAATCAATTTTTAATTCCCCTTTTTCTCTCTCCTTGTCACATTCTCCATAACCCTCTTTTAATCTAGATTAAATTAATTAATCTGTGATTAGGATGTGCACCACTTAATCTTGATTAAGTGTCACATCCTCCATAATCTCCCACTTGCCTCTAATTTCTCATTAATTATCCTAATCTTGTGTTTGCACAACCTTAATCAGAATCATTAGCCACATTTAACTTACCTTTTCTGGTCAACCTTCCCACTTACCATTTTTAGCCTAGACTTTCTTTCCCATGTGAATTTTTAATTCACATTTATTTTCCCAAGGCTCTTCTCTTTCCCATGTGAATTTTTAATTCACTTTTGTCTTCCCAAGGTCTTCCCCATCCCCATGCAAGGGTCTAGAAGGCTTGACTTGTCACTTTACATGTGCCAAGGACTTCTAGAACCTTGGACTTGTCACATCACCCACATGTTACAATCTCCAACTTTTTGGAGACCTTCTTTTACCCAATAAACTCTCCAATGAATGTAAATTTTTAATTTGCATTTATTCTTCCAACCACTTCCCCTTTTCCCATGGAGATTTTTGAGGAATTATAAACTTTCATCCTCATTTGGGAACAAGAAGTTCCTTTTTGAGGAATTCTTCTCATCCCCAAGGTACCTCAAAGGTACTTGTCCTTCGTCCACCTCATGTACTTCTCTTCCACCTCATTTCCACATCATTTCACCCTAAGACATCTCACATTCCACATGTCAAGATGTGAGGGCTTGTGAGTCCTCAACTCACCATAGCCCTTCATCTTGATCTTGTTGGATCAATCTCAACTGTTGAATTCTCTAGAGAATTCCAATTATCCTATAAATACCCCCTCATTTCTCTATTTTGGAGATCAAGTCTTTTGCTACCAAACTTATGTCAAATTGGTTTTTGCAGCATTTTAGGATTTTCATAGCATTTCTCATCACTCCATCTTACATCTTGCATCCACTTCACTCCATTTCCATCCAAGGAGCACACAACTCTTCAAAAATAAAAGGGCCAACCAAGGAAGGAGCAACATAAAGGTATAACCAATTTCAATTAATTGTCATCTTGTTTTTATTCTTATCTTGCCTTAGGCTAATCATTGAGGTGCCCTTTTATTATGTTATTTCCTCTTATTGCATCATTTTAGCATCTCACATTAGGACTTGACATTTTATTAGGATCACATTTCTAGCACGTCCGGTGGGACCCACAAAAGGGTCTCTTTCTTTTACATTTGTTGTTGTTTAACTTGTTTGCAGGTTAAGTTCACATAGGGGCGGATTTGCCCCGTAGAGGGGCAAATTTTCCCTCCTGAGCACTGCAGAAGTGTAGATACGCCCTCACGATCAGATGTTTCTGACAATTTTTACTGCAGAAGTGCGGATATGCCCTCATAGTCCAATGTTTTTGCTGACTTTTTTCTACAGAAGTGCGGATACGCCCCTTCAGTCCAACATTTTTGCTAACTTTTTTTTGGAGAAGTGCAGATACACCCCCGCAGTCCAATGTTTTTGTTAACTTTTTTTTGCGGAAGTGCACATACGCCCTCGCAGTCCATCGTTTTTGCTAACTTTTTTCTGCAGAAGTGCGAATACGCCTCCATAGTCCAACGTTTTTTGCTAACTTTTTTCTGCAGAAGTGCGAATACGCCCCTGCAATCCAACATTTTTGCTAACTTTTTTCTGCAGAAGTGCAAATATGCCCCCACAGTCCAACGTTTTTGCTAACTTTTTTTTGCAGAAGTGCGGATACGCCCTCACATTCTAACATTTTTGCTAACTATTTTTCTGCAAAAGTGCGGATATGCCCCCACATTCTGACATTTTTGCTAACTATTTTCTACAGAAGTGCGGATACGCCCTCCTATTCCAACATTTTTCACAGCTAACATTTGCTTGTAGGGCCTTTATTTCTTTCAAACTTTAAAGTTTGTTTTACTGTTTTATCTATTCACCTAGCATAATTAGGGGGAAGTAATACTTGTTTCTTGTTGTGTCTATTTTTCTTTGTGTTACCCTAAGGGGGAATTAGTTTGTTTTCACCTTCCCCTTTGCACTTTGTGCGGATCCGAGGGGGTAGTTGGAAACGATTAGTGTCTTCTTCTTAGCGGGACTTGCTTGGGGATTTCATCACCCCAAGGGACGATCCCAACCATGCGTACCGGCGGGGTATAAAAAGGGGGGAGAGCCAAAGTTGTACCCCAATCCAGTTGTGTCATAATTGGCAGAGCGTCGAAGCTAGGGTGATACCTAGATAGACGTGAAGAGTTGGTCTGAGCCTTTCAGTATCTCGCTGGGGTTCTCGACTCATGCTTGTGGCAAACTGGTGTTCATGATTGTGCCTCACGTATCAAGCATATATCGAGGACTCCCTAGAAACCTTGTTCATCCTAGAGTAAGACCTTTTCTGGCCATACCCCTTAATACTAATCATAAGATTGTGCTTATTCAAAGTGTCTTTCTATGAAAAACTAGTAAATTTTGATAAGTCAAACCTTCATTGAGTCATTTCAAGTCCTTGCCATAATCCCTCATTCCAAACCAAGTCACTGTTCCTACAGAGGGGCAGATTTGCCCCCTTGTTTCAACACTTTTCACTGCAGAAGTGCAGATACGCCCCCCTATTCCGATGTTTTTGCCAGTTTTTTACTGCAGAAGTACGGATACGCCCCTCTGTTTCAACACTTTTTATTGCAGAAGTGCGGATACGCCCCTCTTTTTCAACACTTTTTATTATAGAAGTACAGATATGCCCCCCTGTTTTGACATTTCTACCAGTTTTTTTACTCTAGAAGTGCGGATACGCCCCCTATTCTGACGTTTCTGCCAGTTTTCTTACTACAGAAGTGCGGATACACCCCCCGTGTTTCGACGTTTTTGCCAATTTTTTTACTGCAGAAGTGCGGATATGCCCCCCTATTCTGATATTTCAACCAGTCTTTTTATTGCAGAAGTGCGGATACGCCCCCCTATTTCAGCATTTTTCACTGCAGAAGTGTGGATACACCCCCATGTTCGATGTTTCTGACAGTTTTTACTGCAAAAGTGCGGATACGCCCCCTAAACGGACAATTTCATCCATTTGACAATTCTAAACCCCCGTTTGAACTCCCAGAGTCTCCATTTGACCATTTGATCATCCTAAACACTCAACAAATCCAATCCTCATCCAAAATCATCAAATTGATACATCATCAATTGATTCATCAACTTATCCAAACAATCCAAAACCAATCTTATCCAGTTGATCCAAACAATCCAATCTTTATCTGAATCATCAAATTGATACATCATCAACCAATCCTTATCCAATCATCAAATTAATTGATACATCATCAATTAATCCATCATCCTATCCAAAATAAACTTATCCTATCATATCCTTTGATCCAATCCCAATCTAAGCTCCAATCCAATTCTAATCTGAGTGTTAAATTTATCATCCTAATTTGAGGTTTTATCCAATCCCAATCTGAGCTTTCATCCAATCCCCATATGAGCTCCCAATCCATCATAGTTCTCTATCCTTCATTTATTCTTTCCTTCTAATATATATCCATCATGAATCTTTATCCCCCTCTCACACGACCAATAATAGTAGTCAAGGGGAATCATAACTCCGTTGATGACGATAACAAAAATCTTGTTGATCATGAAGATTGTTATATAGATCCCCTTGATGCTATCATTGCTAGCAAGCTCTCTCCAATCGCCTTCCAAAATCCCACTACTTCTTTGAACTATCCCACCATGCCTTCATCTACATATAATAATGGTCTTTATGCTACCCTTGACAAGGGATATCCAACATCCTCACCATCGACATATTCATCATGTCCCCCCTCTCAACTTCTATCCTATCGAACATCCATATCCTCCTCTCCTTATCATCATCAACAATCCCAATATCTCTACCTTAATCCCACATACCAATCTTCCCATCCTAATCCAACACCCACACCTTCCTATCACAATCCCCCATCCCAATATTCCTCCTATCTTAATCAACCATCTCAATCCTCTCATCCTAATCTAGCATCCATATCCTCCTATGCCAACTCACCATACATGTCTTCCTATGGTGGTCCACCACTTCAATCTTCCCATCCTAATCCAACATCCACACCTTCCTATCACAATCCCCCATCCCAATATCCTTACATTAATTCCACATCTGCCCATTCTAATCCTTCATCTACATCTTTCTACTATCACTCACCATCCCCATCTTCCCAATCTAATCCAACATCCACATCCTCCTACGTCACTCTCCCTTTTCCTACATTATATCTTAATCCTCCATCTCCTCCAACCACTCCTAGTCCCCCATCTAGTCCCATCCACTCACCTAATCATAATCCTACATCTCCTCCTAGTTCTACATCTAATCCTCATCCACACATCCACTCATATAATCCTCCAATTCTTAATTCTAATCCTCCATCCAATCCCATCGACTCACCTAATCATAATCCTCCATCTCCTCCTAGTTCTACATCTAATCCTCATCCACACATCCACTCATATAATCCTCCATCTCCTCCTATTCCTCCATCCAATCCCATCCACTCATGTAATCCTAATCCTCCCTCTTCTCCTAGTTCTACATCTAATCCTCATCCACACATCCACTCATATCATCCTCCAATTCTTAATCCTAATCCTCCATCTCCTCCTAGTCCTCCATCCAATCCCATCCACTCATCTAATCCTAATCCTCCATCTTCTCCTAGTTCTACATCTAATCCTCATCCACACATCCACTCATATAATCGTCCAATTATTAATCATAACCCTCCATCTCCTCCTAGTCCTCCATCCAATCCCATCCCTTCATCTAATCCTAATCCTCCATCTCCTCCTAGTTCTACATCTAATCCTCATCCACACATCCACTCATATAATCCTCCAATTCTTAATCCTAATCCTCCATTTCCTCCTAGTCCTCCATCCAATCCCATCCCCATGTCTAATCCTAATCCACCAATCCCTAATCGCAATCTTCCATCCATCCCTGATCCTCCATCCATTCCCATCACTCTACCTAATCTCTCATCCCTTTCAAATGTCGCCCAAGGACTCATGACCGAAGAGACACCATGCCCTCCCACTCTATCATGTACTATCACTAATGATGAGGCCCTCCTCCATCCTACACCATGCCCTCCCACTCTATCATGTATTGTCACTAGTGATGAGGCCCTCCTCCATCCTATACCTATCCCTCCCATCACCATTCCTAACATTGTCCAAACAGTTGAGCTGGTCAAACCCATCGAATCCATTAAATCCCCATCTCCTACTCCTAGATCCACCCAATCCATTGATGACATCCAATCCCCTCCTCCCAATCCTAATATTCACAAACTTCAATCCCATAACCTTCATGAATCCTCCATCCTGCTATCTCCCCCAATTGAGGCATCCCTCCAACACTCTTCCATCATCATACATCCCCCACAAGATGAGTCATGCCAAGAGCTTGATCCAAAGCATACAAGCATATCCCCTCCTCCAAATCAAGATCATAATCCCCCATCCATCCCATCTCATGATTCCTATCCTCAACCAAGTCATGATCCTATCCTCCCATCCACCCCATCTCAAGATCACACTAGCTCATCCACTCCATCCCTTGATCCCCTTTGCATTCAAGATCCAATCACTCCATCTCATGAGCCCTTATCATCCACTACCATAAATCCAGATCCCATCATACTCCCCAATTCTTCTCTTGATCCCTTATCAGTCATTTCTCCTGATGTGGCTATCCCCTCATCTCCATCGCATGATCCTTCATCGCCCATCCCAACGCCACTTTTGTATCACCTTGGTCACATTACACTTATCCATGGTGGACTTCTTATAGAAGAAACAACGCATATGCACCACCCTACCTCTTCCACTTACTAATGTGCTTGCATCATGCTTCCAAGAGAATAAGCATCCTACCATAAATCACATGCTACAGAACATGAACTATCAAGGAAAAAGTTTAGGCCTTCATGAGCAAGGTACTTTAGAGCCCATCCAAGTCAAAGAACATCCACGCACACATGGTCTTGGATATGTCTCCCAAAAATTGCACTCTCAAGATGTTGGTACAACCTCCATCATCCTAAACGATTCTCTTCTAAAGGCACAAGGGGTACTTTCCATCGTTCTACCAAGTCATTTTCTGCCATCCCCCCTCCTCCATCATATTACCTAAAAAAAACCATCCATCTTCCTCCCTCATCCTCTCAATCCATTTTGGGTCCTTATGTCCCTCCATCCATCATTGCTCATCCTCCATCTACTATGGGTTCCTATATCCCTCCATCAAACCCCACACGTCCTCCCTATACACAGTCTATTTTGGGTCCTTATATCCCAAAATCACCCCCTCCATCTTATCCTATTCATCCTTTCATTCATCCACCCCCTCTCCCTCGTACACAACATAAAAATCCTACCTTCATAACTCCTAATCAGGATCAAAAAAGGCACATACCTACACATTATCCATCTACACATAATCCATATAACCCTACCTCCATCACTCCACATCATCCATCTCCTCGCATTTATCCCCTTGCTACTAAAAGCACTTTGGATGCCAAAGCAAAAATGTATAAATCCAAATTTCCAAATGAATCTAAAGCTCCTCATGTCCCCTTCAAAAGACATGTTGAAGAAAATAAAAATCAAGTCCAAAATTCCAATCAATTCAAAAGGCCACAAAGGCCCACCAAAGAAAAAATAAAAACCATGTGGATCCCAATGAAAAAAGGTGCTCTACCTTCAAATGAAAAATCCATGATGACATCCAAAGTTGCTATTCCCCCACAAAATAATTCACCTCCTCCATTTCCTAAATCTATTTTGGGTCCCTACATCCCAAAAATCACTATCCCAACTCCTCCATTATCGCCACCCTCTCCATCCATTCCCCCATCTATATTTTCACATCCAAAACATGTGCCAATGTTGGTCCTAAACACCTTCCCCTATCAAACATCCACTCCATCATTCCATCCATACAATTTTCAACACCCCATCCACTATCCCCCCTATCTCCCCCATCCAACCCCTTTGATTCATCCTCTTGCATAATTCATTTCTTCTACTAAGGTTGTACCAACATCCACTGGTCACTTTACACATGGGCTCTTATTACCTCATATGGAACTTGATGCTTGAGTCCTTCATCCATCTCCTTATCAAATATCCTCCAACTTCGCATATCCATCTTCATCCACATCCTAGTCCAAAAAATACAAAAAAAATCAAAAAATCAAAAGAAAAAAACAGAGAAAAAATCAGAAAAATAAAAACAAAAATAGTAAAGAGAAAATCATTCGTCCAATGGTGAAAACTTGGAAAAAAAGTGCCTTGGATAAGTACCATGATGAAAACTTGGAAAATGGGCATCATGCATAAATTCTCCATCTAGTCTCCTTCCATGATTGGGGGCAACCTCCACTTACACATTCCTTTCCTCCATCTCCTACATCTGCCTATCTTCCACATCCTATCCATCCTATTCCATTTATCCCACTTCCTCCATCTTCCTTGTGATCTTAGGGGCAAACCTATATACATGCTTTGGACATCTCTTGGCATATTTTCCCTCCATAAACTATCATATTCCTTATCCACCCCTCTCTATCTTCCATTATCCGTGCATCCTATCCACCTCTCTCTATCCTCCATTGTCCATGCATCCTATCCACCTCTATCTATCTTCCATTTCCCATCTTGCTATCCTTCTTGCCTCGTCATGCATAACACATCTAGAGTGGGGGCATCTCCTTATTTACGATTGATTCCTTGAGACATCATACATCCATTCCTCCAGGGAATCCTCTCCATCTCCCCATCCTACCCATCCTTACCCCCCATCCATTTATCCATCCAGTAATCCCTTCCATCTCCCAATCCTTATCTTCCTATACTCTCATCCACTAGTCATTTTCCATCTTTTCATCCTTATCTTCCCATCCATTTATCCATCCACTAATCCATTCCATCCTTCCAATTCCTTATCCCTCTATCCACCTATCCTCACATCTTCTTATCCATCCATCCCTTTCCCTCTATTTTTCTCCTATCTCATCATCCCTTGTCATTAGTATCTCGCTATAGGCTACCCCCATGCACTCCAATGCCATTCACATCCTAATTCGTCCCTCCTATCTATTTCCTACATCTTTCAGATATATTATCACTCTTCATCATTCATCTATACATCCTCTCATCCTCCCAATTCATCTTCTAATAATATAGATCACTATCCCATCCCTGAGCTTCACATAACCCATATCCAACATATCAACCATCCCATCCGCACGGCCTATCCTGTCTCATCATATCAGCTCCATCCATTTATCTTTGTCATCTCATCATCCCTTATCCATTGTCTATCATCGGTCTCTTGTCGAACTACGTTTCCCCTGCGCTTTCACATAGGAAAGGTAGATCATTTGATCCACCCCCGGGGTTCTGCATTTTGTCTGTTTTGTCCTCTTCCATCATCTGTCTTTGGCCTTGTGTCGAACTACGTTGCCCCTGCGCTTTCACGTTGACAAGGTCAATCATTTGATCCATCCCCTGGGCATTTGTCCATCTGGTCTTTGTCATCCATCAAGGTCTTCATTGTCCTCTTTCCACTTTTATCCATGGTCTTTTATCGAACTACGAGGGCTCTGCACTTTCACATAGGCAAGGTTGATCTTTGATCAACCCTTGAGCCCCTAGGTCTTTAGGGTGTGTTAGTCCTGTTGTCTTGTCATCTTGTTATCTTGTCGTGTCATCAAGTATGTCCCTATCCTAGTTGGTGCTTACAAACAAGATCCACTTGTATCCTTAGATCCAATTGGTTTTGAATATCCTACGTCATATCGATCTCAACAGGATGTATCCTTCCTAACAGACCTCATCAACCCAATCCATCATCTTGATCCTATGGCAAAGGACATTTGAAATTGATTGTGATCTTTTGATGCTTTTGGATTTTGTTTATCATTTGAGCTCCCTATCATCACTTCTCATAGTCACCTTGATCCATCATATCACGGTGTGCTTTGAATAGTCAACATAGGGTTATATCTTGCTCATTTCTCTATTTATGTCTTCTTGGTTGTCCCATGTAGTACCCACCAAGATCCTCTTGTGCTTGTGGTTATTCCAATACCGGGCCCGACCAAAGTCATTGTGACTTTGGGGTATTGGGATAGCCTTCTTGTTTTGTTGTGTTTGTTTTATGCATTAGACACTAATTCATCTTGGTTTACATACCCTGACGCCTGGTGTCTTATGCTATAGCAAAAATCAGTGCTCTAAGGATGGAAAATTGCATTAGGATTGCATTTCATTTTCCATTCCATCATCTTGCATATCTCCCCCATCCTCATCCATTAAAATAATCTAATCACACTCTTGGTATTAGCCTTGCTACAAGCCTTGATCCAATCATCCTCATCATCATCCTTATCATCTATGGGATGTATCCTTCCCTATCCTTGTGTTGTTTTGGGATGTATCCTTCCCTCATCAACAACACTCTCATCGGGATGTATCCTTCCCTATCCTTGTGTTGTCTTATCCTCATCCTCATCATTAGTGGGATGTATCCTTCCCTATCCTTGTGTTGTTTTGGGATGTATCCTTCCCTCATCAATAACACTCTCTTTGGGATGTATCCTTCCCCATCCTTGTGTTGTTTTGAGATGTATCATGTCCTTATCAAACAACACTCCATCATCCATCCGGCCACCTTGGCTTGTAGCTTGACTGGGGGCAACATCATCTGTGTCGTCAACTCCATTTGTTCTCACCTTTACCTCCCATCGCTTATCATCCTTTCTTATCCATCACTTTACATTGTCATTTTCATATCCCCTTTTCATCATTTCATCTCTCATCCTTTCCCTCATCTCTTCCTCCTTCATCACCCCCCCCCCCCTTTTTTTTCGGGTTGAGGCAGATACACCCCTAGCCAGAGGTAGCATCACCATCGCTTGCCGTGGGGTGGATCCACCCTTTTTTAGAGGCGGATTTTCCCTTCTGCAGTGAGGCAAATCCTCCCCTCTGCAAGAAAACAAGCCATTTTTGTTTTCCTTTCTGGGGCCGCCATTTGCAAACTGTGCGTCGGATCGACTTTGTTCAAAAGGAAAACTTGCTTATTTTTTTGAGCTCTTTCCAACCATACCGTTTGTTTCTTCCTATCAAGAGATTTTTTTTTCCAGGACCCCTCTCTTTTCCCTCCCTTTTTAAGGGGTGTTTTTTACCCCTTATTTACCTTTTTTTTTCCTCCGACTAATCTCTTCTCTTCCCGGGGCCACTATTTGCACCCTGTTTATCTAATTGAATTCGTTCAAAAAGAAAAAAAAATCACGCTCTTTCCAACCATACCATCCATTTATTCTTATCTAGAAGTTGCCCATGACCCCTCTTTTCCCTCGTCCTCCTCTTAAGGGGGCATACCATTCACATTTATCTATTTTCCCCACCATAGTCAATCCCTTCTAGGATTGGGGCATCCTCATCCATTACCCCGCTAATTGGACAACTCAGGTCCTCCTCCCCACGCTGGGGCATCATCTTTTGGTCACTTCCTCTATAGAGTCATCTGCACTTTCTTTTCTTCGAAGCACAATTATTCTAATGGTACTTCGAAAAGGGGCAAAATGTAGACATCTAAATTTGATTGCTTCCATATGATCAAAATCGTCTACTCTGTTCATCTATTTCATTAATAGTGATTAAATAATTTATTTAATCATTATTTCATTTTCTGCCTAAGGTTCTTAAAGTATATAATTAAATAAATTAAATACTTTACCTTATCCCTTTTCTTCTCTAAATTAAATAAATATGACAAATTATTTGATTTAGTCTTTTAACCCATTTGGATTAAAATCAATTTTTAATACCCCTTTTTCTCTCTCCTTGTCACATTCTCCATAACCCTCTTTTAATCCAGATTAAATTAATTAATCTGTGATTAGGATGTGCACAACTTAATCTTGATTAAGTGTCACATCCTCCATAATCTCCCACTTGCTTCTAATCTCTCATTAATTATCCTAATCTTGTGTTTGCACAACCTTAATCAGAATCATTAGCCACATTTAACTTACCTTTTCTGGTCAACCTTCCCACTTACCATTTTTAGCCTAGACTCTCTTTCCCATGTGAATTTTTAATTCACATTTATTTTCCCAAGGCTCCTCTCTTCCCCATGTGAATTTTTAATTCACTTTTGTCTTCCCAAGGTCTTCCCCATCCCCATGCAAGGGTCTAGAAGGCTTGACTTGTCACTTTACATGTGCCAAGGACCTCGAGAACCTTGGACTTGTCACATCACCCACATGTGACAAATCTCTAGCTTTTTGGAGACCTTTTACCCAATAAACTCTCCAATGAATGTAAATTTTTAATTTGCATTTATTCTTCCAACCACTTCCCCTTTTCCCATGGAGATTTTTGAAGAATTCTAAAATTCCTCAAATATCTCTTTCATCCTCATTTGGGGACAAGAAGTTCCTTTTTGAGGAAATCTTCTCATCCTCAAGGTACCTCAAAGGTACTTATCTTTCATCCACCTCATGTACTTCTCTTCCACCTCATTTCCACATCATTTCACCCTAAGACATCTCACATTCCACATGTTGAGATGTGAGGGCTTGTGAGTCCTCAACTCACCATAGCCCTTTATCTTGATCTTGTTGGATCAATCTCAACCGTTGAATTCTCTAGAGAATTCCAATTATCCTATAAATACCCCCTCATTTCTCCTATTTTGGAGATCAAGTCTTTTGCTACCAAACTTATTCCAAATTGGTATTTATAACATTTTAGCCTTTTCATAGCATTTCTCATCACTCCATCTTACATCTTGCATCCACTTCACTCCATTGCCATGCAAGGAGAACACAAGAAATCGAAAGATCAAGGGCCAACCAAGGAAGGAGCAGCATGAAGGTATAACAATCAACAATCAAATTTGTTTATCTTGCTTTCATGATATCTATTTCTTAGGCTAATCATTGAGGTGCCCTTTTATTATGTTATCTCCTCTTATTGCATAATTTTAGCATCTCACATTAGGAATTGACATTTTATTAGGATCACAAGTTGATCCTTTATCAATCTGCACCAACCGAGGTCGCTCCTTCTCGGTTTCTAAAAAAGAATTTATAAGAAATTTTGTGTGCAATATACTTTGTAATAGGGTTCTTGATTGTCACAATTATCAGTGCCCTCTAATCTCCAGCTATTCTGGTTAGGGGTTCAACTTCTTTGTTCCAGATGGATTTATTTCTTGGTATGTCTCTATCTTTGCATAATCCAGTCAAATTCTCAATTACTTCCTTCGAGATGATGTAGGGTTTTCCCAGAGTTAAAGTGTCATCATGCAATCTGTTCAAGATGAATTTAATGAATTTTTCATTCTCAAAGTACGGAAACTCATTCCAAATATCCAAATTCTTGTGTTTGGCTTCTCTCAATTGCTTCAATTTGATGGGTAATAACATATTTCTCACGGACCTAATCTTTCCACTGTTGTATCATCCAAAATGATTGACCCTTTGGTTTGTTCCATTTTCTTTCCACATTTAATTTTTACAGCCGTACACCAAATTATATGAAAAATCTGAAAACAATTGAGATACTTGATAGATTTTGAGTTTCGTCAGCGAATAAACTTCTCTACTTCAAAATTTTGCTACCGAGTTCTCTCCTTCTTTTCTCCTTTGATGCAAAGTGACAAATGAGAGTTTCAACTTGGCTTTTATAGTTCACACACATGTAATAAATGCATTTTCCCTAAGTTTTTTGGGTGCTTTGTTTTCTCAGACAGTGAGAGAAAAAAATAATTCTACGGACCTATGAATTCTCTGAATTTTCTTATGAAGGTTTTCCAAAACCTCTGCATATCATTGATACACCTTTTTGACCATTCTTCACATTCTGGTACCAACTATGGATAGGGGAGGAATTTTTTTCTTGAAAACCTCCGATTAGGCCAGTGGCTTGAAATCAATTACCAGAAGCAAGTTCTGGTGTAGAACCATTTCCAATATCAGAATTGTCCTTCCTTACCCATGTCTTCTTCATCTAATCTCTTATCTCATATATAGTCACTTTTCCTTTGCCTTTTTCATCTTTTTGTATATTTTTGCCTCTGTATAGTGGACCTCTTCTATCCATATTCTTTTTTCTGGAGAATCTTGCAATGCGACAATATTTATTGCAATTGTAGCACACAGTACTTCCTTGTCTAGACCAATCATTCCATTGATTTCTTCTTGATTTGAATTGATTAGGAATATGCCCAAATCCTCCACATGTGTAAAATTCGACATTCTTTCTATTGACAAAGTGGTTTGACACATTTGTACATTCGATTGATTTATGACCAATTTTTTTTCAATTGAAACGCTGACCAGAAAATGATGAATCTCTTGATTTCATATTACTTCTACACTGAGTAGCCATATAGCCAAATTTATTGCAAGAAAAACAATATTTATTAAACTTTTGAGCATTAGGTTGTCTTACCGGATACCTTCCACCTTTGTTCATCTAGTTTCCTTGTCTAAAATTATTTTGTCCTAATCTGGAACTTTCTCCTTTTTCATAGCCAAGACCTCTCTTGTCATTTCCACTCTTTTGTCCTTGAGTAAGCTCATCAAGCTTAACTGATCTGATCTTAAACTTCACCCTATATTCATTTGCAGTGGTAAGTTCATTCCTAAGAATAATAATATGTTTACCAAGTTCTTCTTCACTGTTGTAGTTCTCTTTCCAATTGAGTGAATTCTCGATTTCTTCTTCTGCATTCATTAGATTTCTCATTTAAGGACTGAGCAAGGTTCTCCTCATTCTTCTTCCTTTCTTCAATCTATTTAGTCAGCTTCATCACCATAGATTCCATTTCATGTTTTAGGGTAGAATTTTTTATGGCAATCTTTTCATATTCTTCAGTTATCTCCTTCAAAGTTTGATTCAGGTGAGCATCATCTATGTTCTGGTTCTCTTGTTGCTTAATTTGGTCACAAAGATATTTTCTCTTCTCCTCGGATTTAACAATATGATCCTTTAATGTCTAAATGAATTTCTCAGCATCCCTAAGATTTTCTTTCAATTCCTAGACTTCTACTTTAGACTAATCAAGGTCATCAAGTGCCACCAAAAGTTGTTGTTGAAGACTACCAGAGTCCATCAAATTCTAGATCCACCTCAAGCTGCTAAACTTCTTCTAAGGAACCAGATGCCCTGATACCAATTTTTGGACTCAAGGGAACACTGAGAGGGGGGGTGAATCAATGTTCAACAAATCTTAACTTCATTGATACGATATTTGAACCTTTTCAACATTCAACCAAAGGAAAGATACAAACACATAAAGAAATCATCCACAACACCATAACACAAGGATATTTTGCGTGGAAACCCTATTAAGGGAAAAACCATGGTGGAGGTTAATCCATAATTTGAGTACTCAAATATTTTTTTTACAAAAGAGAATGCACTTGCATTCAGGCACACTACCTAGAGCTCACTGCTCAAAAGGGAAGGCTCACTTCCTTACAAAAGTTCAAATTAAAACCATCTGAAGGATGAACTGAGATAGTAGCATCTATTCATGGTAGGTTATAGTTTCGGTGAAGCTCATAGATTAGATTCTGGATCCTTTTTCAGACTTTGCACTTCGCTCTGCTTTGCCCTTTCTTGCTCTTTGCATAACACATAGATAAATTCACACTATTACTTTGTTGAATTTCACACCACATACTGATATACTTCAAATTCCATGCATTCTCTATGCTCACTCGCTTCTCTATAATTTAAAATGATAAAATTGATCTCATATATGTATCCGCTATCAAGGATTTGATCATTCATATGTCGGCTTCATAAAACATTAGGTTCTTTACAACTATCGTCTAGATCCTTAATTAAATATTTATGCACATCCTCCAAAGTTAGTTAAAACATAGAGAGGACCCAAAAAACATAATCGAGCATGAAAACATTTAATCAATTTCTCCTTATACATCCACAATTACTTTATTTGACGAGTCGACCTTCTAGCCTAGATAGCCAAAAGATTTGTGCACCAAATCTCCTGGATCACATACCAATGAGTTTGCATCAATATACTTATCGAATAAGGTATTATAAACATCAAAAAACCTTTCTAAGAGATCCACAACCCAAAATAATAGTCTAGTGAGGTATTTAGATCAAATTTTATGCCTTTAACTAGATGTCCTGTTCTTCACTCTGTTCTATTAGTGTAAACCAGAACTATACTGTAGACCAGATGTATGACTTAGGTTGCCATCAATGCCAACACTTACCAGCCATATGCCAAAAATACTTCGGTATATCCTATCGTCATTTTGCATAGTGAGCTACTCCCTGGGGCATGCCTTGTACCCTATCATATTTTTGGTGTACTCAGCCTAGAAGGAATCACTCAATAATAAAGGGTATCCTACTGATAAGATATCTGCAATGCACACATAGGGCATCTTTGTGTCATCCTCTGGCCACTGCTCGTAATCAAGATATGGTCTCCAAATCATAGAATATAAGTCATCCAACACTCTCCTCCAGTACTCCAATTTTCCCAGCTTATGCTGGACAATTGGACCAATGTAACCATGAACATAAGGTCTCTCAGCAACTAGTCTCATGACAGCTATATGCTCCCACATCTATATCTGTAATAATGTAACTCAAGTTGACAAACTATATGCTCTAAGGCATACAACCTGATGAAGATCATGGTACAGATGTGCCAACATGTAGGATCCCCAAGCAGATCGAGTCTGATGAAGAATCAAACTCTCTAGTGTTTGAACCCATCCAACCAACAATCCCTTCTCGAATAAGGTATTATAAACATCAACAAACCTTTCTTAGATATCCACAACCCAAAATAATAGTCTAGTGAGGTATTTCGATCAAATTTTATGCCTTTAACCAGATGTCTTTTTCTTCACTCTGTTCTACCAGTGTAAACCAAAAAATAGTCTAGGGACTGTTAGCTGGATGGGGTTGGACACTAGAGAGCTTGATTCTTTATCAGACTCGATATGCTTGGGGATACTACATGCTAGCACATCTGTACCATGATATTCATCAGGTTGTATACCTTAGAGCATATAGTTTGTCAACCTGAGTTACATTATTATAGATATGGATGTGGGAGCATATAGTTGTCACGAGACCAATTGCGAAGAGACAAAGGCCAACTGAGAGACCTTATGTTCATGGTTACATTGGTCTAGTTGTCCAACATAAGCTGGGAAAATTGGAGTACTGGAGGAGAGTGTTGGATGACTTATATTCTATGATTTGGAGACCATATCTTGAATGCGAGCGGTGGCTAGAGGATGACACAAAGATGCCCTATGTGTGCATAGCTAGATATTTGATCGGTAGGACACCCTTTATCATTAAGAGATTCCTTCTAGGCTGAGTACACTGACAACATGCTACGGTACAGGGTATGCCCCAGGGGGTGGCTCACTATGCACGACGGTGACAAGATATACCAGAGTGAGAACCTATCCTATCTTATGAGGATGCATGTCAGGAGTATCATGGATTGCATATGATGATTTGGGAGTATCACCCAGACATTATAGAGGTTGCTTGCTCTAAGGATTATGCATAATACTTATTTACACATCCCTTTCCTTGGATATTGAGTCTAGACAAGCCCATGTCCCTATTAGATGATGATGAGAGGGCACCACCATGTACACCCAGGCAAAGGAGAGGTAGAGGAGATAAGGAGGAGGAGGAGGGGGAGAGAAGTGATGGGGGAGATGGTGATGATGGTGGAGATGATGGTAGAGGTGGTGGTGGTAGAGGTGTCACATTTGATGTCAGGGACTTCATGGTACCTCGATTGAGGATATCTTTGGTGGCTGCAACACAACAGCGTGTGCAGATCAGGGTGCCCTCGTCATAGCAACAGACCTAGATAACTGCTTTACAGGTGCAGGTTTAGATGTTGTAGGGTCAATTGGAACAAGTTTAGGCCTTACTAGAATAGGCACAAGCACAGGCAAATGTATCCACATTGATAGCCGAGAGAGATGCGACCAGAGAGCAGGGTGAGCAGATAGTGTCCCTAGTTGACAGGTTATAAAGAGTGGTAGAGGGGACCACTATTAGTGATATGAGGAGGGAGGTCACTCGAGTCACCAGAGAGGTAGAGTACTATCGGGGCCAATATCATGTTTTTGTGCTTGTAGAGAAGAGAGTTAGTTATACTCAAAGTAGATCAACACATAGCCTGTCTCGGACCACTAGTATGGGTGTGACACAACCACCACACAGAGATCTGGGTCCGGACCCAAGTATAGGTGCAACAGGTGTAGGTCCATCAAGGGGTGTTACAGGAGGTTTAGCTAGGCCAATGAGGTCTAGGGGGAGCACTTCATAACTCCGATGATTTGATATTTCTTATACTTTGAGACATTTGATGATGTATACACAGATTTGAGGCATTTATGATATTGCCATATTTTTGATGTTGTATCCCTCTACATTGTTGGACATCCTTGTACACTTGACATTATGATTATTTTGAGATTTATATGGTATGAAGTGATGATGATTTATCTATATGTGTTTATATCATGCTTTATAATGGATTTCTATGATGAATGCATTTAATTGCTATTTTGTATGCTATTGAATGTTTATATGTTTATTTTTTCATGATTATGTATGGATGCAATGATGATATGCTAATGCATAGATGATGATTCTAAATGTTATTGTGGATGATGTTTTATGAATGCAATGGTGATATGATAATGTTTTTGGATGATGATATGTTAATGCTTTATGGATGATGATTTATGATATGGGATGGATGCAAATGAAACGTGATGCAATTTCCTTTTTGTTATTTTCTTGATGTAAATGTATGATGATGTTGCTACACTATATGAGAAGAATATGATGCAATGCACTTATTTTTGTGTTTTGTAATGCAAATATTATGATGAAATGTATGGATGGATGAATGATGTTTTTAATGCATTCTAGTGTATGTGTGATATGCAAGATGATTATGCAAATATATGGGTGCTACCACAATAGTGGTTTACACTTTTTGGGAGATCCTGATTTTTGCTGAAATCACATATTTTTAGAAAATATAATGATTTAAGCCTTGAAAATTTCCATTTAAAGGATTCCAATTGAAGAGGGTTTTATCAAACCACCTTAGACCAAGCCCCCTTGGATAGAACCTCGCTATTTTTAAACCATACCTATAATGGAGTCTCCTAACACCTATCAAAATGCTAATTAAAAACCACTTTTGATTTACCTTTTGGGGGATCAAATGAGTTCATTTAAAATTTATTTTTTGTAAGTATGTAGTCCTTATTATAAGCTTCCAAAAAAGTATAATTTTAATTAAATTAAATTTTATTATTATATTTATTTTTTATTTCTTGTGAATGTAGGTTTTTCACCGAAAATAAAGCTCTTTGTTCTGCACATGTGGAAAAATAGTAGATTATCAAAATAAAATTTTAAAAAATATGTTCAGGCTGGGTATTGATGTCCTTGATCCATTTTTATTTTTTTGAATTTTGATACATACAAAAAAAATTATGTTGTATACAGTCTTCCTATGTTTGAATTATAATTAGTTTGACTTCAAAACTTGATTAAGGAAAAAATATTTAATAAAAAACTATGAAACCAAATGAACTAGTTAGATACCATAGTTACAAATCTAAATTCAAAAAAAATAGAATTTTTATCTTTCATACAATTTTTTTTTATGTTGTATATAGTGAGCATCACTCCTTAAAAATGTTGTTTATTGATAAAAACTAGTTTTCGAAGGAGATTAAAAAAAAGTGCAATCTGATTCCAATTTTTTTGAAAAAAAATATTTATAATCTATAGAAAAAACTTCACAAATCACTAGTTTGCATCATCTTCAAATTCCTCACGGTTTAGCCGCTATAAGAGCCCGAAAGTGAAGATTTAGTTAAAAAAATTAGTTCAGTGTCCAATTTGCCAAAAAATTGTAAACCAGTATTGTGGGATCACCCATATGGAAATGATGTGTTTTTGGTAATGCCAAGTGTACTCAATCCATTTAATAATAAAGACAACATCATTTTTGAAAATTGTTCATGCCTTGGAAAATGCCAAAATATAGATGCAAAAACTATTATGGATGCAATCTAATCTATCATGCAAGGTTACCATTCTGCTTAGTCGATTTCATTGTGCTTTTTATTATCATCGAGCCTTTATTATGTTGAAAGTTATTACAAATATTGATGGTATAACTAGACCATGATGACCTGAGTACAACTTCCATACAACTTTCGTTGAGTTTTGATAGTGCAAGATAACACAAGCATCTAGGTATAATTGAACCAAGATGACCTGAGCATCACTTGCATAAACATACAAAATTTAATCATTTTCCCATGCAAATTTAGAATGTCACCAATGATACTTTGTAGAGCATGTCCTGCAACAATTTGCATAGTATTAATGATTGACTCATAGACAAAAAACAAAGAAAATATCATTTTCCTTCCTAGTCCCTCTAGTTTAGGACATCATCAAGGTACTCCAAATAAATGATAACAACAATCAAGATACAACAATTGAACATTCATGCCAAAGTGATGACACCATGATTCAAAAGATGATCATCCAGTGAGATTTGATTGGTTTGTCTTGATGTTGATTTGGATGGTCGATTGTTTGATTGATTGTAATTGATGTTCAGTTTGATGTTTAGTGTGATTGTTGTTTTTTCCGAGTTGCCTTGTTGTTGCTTGCCTTCAATTTTATGCTCAAAATAGGTTGCCCCTAGTGAGTTCAGGATTTTTCCCCCAGTGAGAAACAAACCAATTATTACGGATATGCACATTGATAACCAAGCCAAGGTGGGACACGACCACAACAACTAGATATGTTCAAGAAGCTCAATTTATGATAAGAATGTATGCGCAATGATGGAAAAAGCAGACGGTCAACACACATTCCAATAGATGGAGAAGCTGATTCATCGCAAATAACGCCTATTTGCTAGGTTTTCATCGAGGCAATAATTTCTTTTTCATTTTTCAATCTTTTTTTGTATTTTTCTCTTTTTCTGATTTTTTTGTATTTCTTCAGGACTTTTTCTAAATTTTTTTTGTTTTTCTTCAAGACTTTTTCTGATTTTTTTTGGATTTCTTCAAGACATTTTAACATGCAATGGATGAATTATGTGTAGAAATTTTTGAGATGGAGGCTATTCATAGGTTCCTCAAATAGGTCCCCTTTAGGTGTGGATAACTGATATGCTTGTAATCCATAAATTGATACAATGACAAAGGGTCCCAACCAATTCAGTTTAAAATTTCCCTTCTTTTCTTTGTCTTGCTGATTATGTGGATTTTCCTTCAATACCAAATCACCCACCTAGAATTTTCTTGATTTGACCTTGCGATTATAACTTCTTGACATTATCTGCTGATATGATTTCAGATGATCAACTGCAAGCTAACGATGTTCATCCAACAGTTCCAACTCTTGTAACCTAGATACCCAATAGTCTTCATTTGAAATGGTGCATTTCAATGAAACAGAGAGTGATGGTATCTCAACCTCAATAGATAAAATAGACTTTGATCCATAAACAAGAGAATATGGTGTGGCTCCTGTCACGGTGCGGATATTGGTGCGGTATGCCCACAAACTAGAGTTTAGTTGAATGTGCCAGTCACGTCCAACATAATTGACAATTTTCTTTAGGATTTTCAAGATGGTTTTGTTGGAGGCCTCTACTTGGCTGTTCCCTTGATGATAGTATTGTGTAGAAAACCGATGCTAGATATGAAACCTTTCGTAAAGTTCTTGAATGTCCTGATTCTTGAAAGGTTTACCATTTTCGATGACAATGGTTGAGGAATTCCATACCTATAGATGATGTAATTTAAGATGAAGGATGGTATCTTCTTTCTAGTGATGGTAGTTGAAGGAACAACTTCAACCCACTTCATGAAGTACTCAGTGGTCATGATTATGCATTTGTGCCCATTGGAAGAAGATGGATGGATTTTTCCCACAAGGTCAAGTCCCCACTGACAAAAGGGCCAGGTTGATGCAAATGGTTGGAATTCTTATATCGGTTCATGTACGAGGTTACCATGGATCTGAAATTTATTGCATCTCTTGATAAACTAGAAAGACTCCTCCATATTCGGTCAGTAATACCCCAAATGTAGGAGTTTCTTTGCCAGGGTAAGACCACTTGAATGTGTTCCATAGATACCCTCGTGAACTTCCTATAAGGTCATTTCAGACTCATCACATTCTAGACATCGAAGGAGAGTTCCATCAAGACCTCATCGATAAAGTACATCCATGATAAGGGTGTGTCAGGTGGCTTGACGGATGAAGTTTCATTTTTGATTTCGTGATAGGTTGGGGGCAAGGGTGTTATCTTTTAGATAAGTGTAGATCTTTCCATAGATTTAGGTATTGACGTCAAGTAAATAGAAAATGACTTGGGACTCAGGATCATCATAGGTAGGGGTATACACTTGTTCCACCATGAACTCATAATGACTCCATTTATTTGGAATTTGTAACAGATAAGAAATAGTGGCCATAGCATCAACAACTTTGTTGTCTATTCTTCGGATTTATTCAAATTTGATAGTAGAAAATTACTTCTTAAATTCATCAATCATCCTTTTTTAGGGCATCGATTTGTCATCCTTTGTCTAATAGTCATCATTGACTTGATTTATGACCAATTGAGAATCTCCATAGACTTGCAGCTCTGTGATTTTCCATCCTACAACTATCTTGATGCCAATGATGAGTGCTTCATACTCCACCATATAGTTGGTGTAGGGGAACATCAATCTATATGATTTTGGAATGGTATTTCCTTGAGGAGTGACAAATAAAATTCCCACTCTCGATCCATGTTGAGTGTATGATCCATCAAAGTATAATACCCACTATTTTATTCTTATGGTAAGGACATCAACATCTGGAAACTCAATGTGTAGAGGATGATCATCATGCAATGGTGCTTCAACTAGTGTATATGTGATGGCTTTTCCCTTGATGGCTTTCCTATCGACATACTAGATGTCAAACTCGCTCAATATCATTATCCACTTTGCCAGTCTTCCTATTAGATTTTCCTCGTTGAGCAGATATTTCAATGGATCAATTTTGGCTATTAACTTGATAGTATGAGTTAGCGTATAATGTCACAATCATTGAGTGGAAAAAACTACTGCCAAGCAAGCCTTTTGAATTGACGTGTAATTTACTTCATAGCCATTTAATGTTCTACTGATATAATAGATTTCCCTTTCTTTTCCTATTGAATCCTCTTGCGCTAATAAAGCTCCCAATGATGCGTCAGTTGTTGCTATGTACAGTAAGAGTGATTTTCCTTTTGTTTGTGGTATTAAGATAGGTGGACTCATTATATATTGTTTTAATTGGTTGATAGCAACTTCACATTTCTCATCCCATCTAAATGAAACATTTTTGTGTAGAAAGTGAGTGAAAGGATGGGTCTTGTCTGCTAGTTGTGAGATGAATCTTCGTTTAAACTGAAATCTTCCTTGGAGTGATCTTAGCTAGCTTATGTTCGTTGGAGGCAAAATGTCCATAATTTCCTTAACTTTCATGGGATCCACCTCAATGCCTTTTTCTGAAACTATATACCCCAACAGCTTTTTAGATGTTCCCCCGAATACACATTTTTTTGGGTTCAGTCATACATTGGATTTTTCCAATCTGGTGAAGATTTTATCTAGGATATCTAGGTGTCCTTCTTTGATGTATGATTTTTCCATTAGATCATCTACATAGTCTTTCATGAAGGTGTGCATCATATTGGGAAGATTGTCATCATGGCTTTCTGATAAGTAGCTCACGCATTCTTCAATCCAAAGGGCATGACGTTCCAACATAATGTACCCCATGGGCATGTGAAGGCTGTTTTATCATGGTCTTCAAGTGCAATTTTGATTTGGTTATATCTTGAAAATCCATCCATAAGCGGAAACATTGCATGTCCTGCTATTAGGTCCACAATGATGTCTATGTTAGGTAGAGGAAAATCATCCTTCGTGCAAGCTTTATTGAGATCTATGAAATCTGTGCAAATCTAGATACTGTTGTCAAGTTTTGAAAATGGTACAATATTGGAGATCCACTTGGCATAATCAATAGGTCTGATGAACCCTACATCCAATAGCTTCTTCAGTTCTGATTTCACCAAGAGGGCAATATGGGGATGCATCTTTCTTAAATTTTGCTTCATTGGTTTTACTCCTGGTGGTAAGGATAGATGATGCATGATTATCCTTGGCATGTTGGCATAGGACCAAGCAAAGTTGATTTGTCACTCTTCAAATAATTTGGTGAAGCTTGGTTTTTCTTGTTCTATCAAGGATGCTGCTAAATGTAGAGTCTTCAGTGCTTCAGTCATGCTAGTGTTGATGGATTGAGTGGGATCAATCAATACTTTTGATATCTCTTGAAAGTGTTTCGGGAGAGTGTCAAATATCCCATCCTTTGACATCTCAGAGAGGTTTTCAACGTTGGATGCGCTCTTTATTTTTAATTTTTCTTGATCTAATACCACCATAGAATTGTTTTTAGCATTAGATCGATTTCTTGTATTATTCATTTTGCAGTTGAGAGATGTGAAACTCCCATGATTGGAAGCTTCGTTCTAGGATTCAGTGGTGGAACAAGTTTTGGGGTTGTCAACATAGAGAAAGTTGACAATGGCATCATCATTTGAAAAGACAGGGATTTCAAAAGGCTCAGTTTGGTCCCAGTCAATAATTTTTGATGTACTATAGGTAGGGAATCGTTGGATTGGTTTAAGTCAGAGGCAGTGAGGGTCCTGAAGGAAATGTCTTCGAGTAATCCTATAGAAAGGTCAAGGTCTATAATGTAACTCTCCTCCGAATGATCTGTCCTGCTAGGAGTCTGATCATCTTCGCTTCAGCCATCGATAGGTTGTGATCCAAGTTCAAGTGGTCTTAACCCCAAACTTTGTCTCTTCTCATGTATAGGTGCATACTTTTGTATCACATAAATTCCCTTTTCATGACAAGACTCTTCAGATAACTAATCCCACTCATATTCATTTGAGTCAGTTTCACAATCGTTACTAGCTTGCAATTGTAGGATTCACTCAACAACCTTCTAGGTGGCTTCTTCTTTTGTTTCCTCTTTGTATCCCAGTCCTATCTTGTATTTTGCATTGTTTAAGATGGGTTGAATTGGTTCCACGATGCCTTCTTTTCTCTTTCCAATAGGTCCTTATCCTTCATATCCCATTTTCTCCAAGATTGAGAATCCTTTGCCATATTGTGTCGCTTGTACATTAGCTATTGGTGTTTGGGATTTAGTTTCATCCTTGTAAAGCCAGTTCAAAATTTCTTTATCATTAGATTCCTCAACTTGAGTACTTGATTTTATGAATCTACTATCAAAGAGTGTGATAGGTTTTGAAGACTATTGTGTTGAGGTTGATGGTTGACCATAGGACTTTGGGGAGGATAGTTGCGAGAGACACAAGGATTGCTCAATAGAATATTCACCCACGCCTTTATCTTTGACTTGGACCTTTTTCTCAAATTGTTTGAATACAATATTGAGTTGGGCTTCATGATTGGTAGAGGTAGAAGGGGTAGCTTCTTCTCTTTTCTCAGGCTATTCAGGAGGAGAACTTGGTTGGATTTCCTTATTTGAGGACATGGAAGACAGTTTTGACAAGGAATTTGATTGGCTTAAATTATTTGGGGTGGTGGATGGGGAAGCGAGAGATTCTCTATTATGGGGCACAAAGACATCCTGAACCAACTTGAGGGTGTTACAATACTGAGGACTATTGGAATCAGCTAGAATGGTGATCTCTTGCCCATTGCAAGGGAATTTGAAAAATTGATGATAAGTTGAGGGGATTGCTTTCATATCATGGATCCATGGACGACCCAACAATATATTGTATGTCAAGTCTTTATCCAAGACTTGGAAAATTACGTCTTTTTGAATTGGCCCCACCTGAATTGGAAACACAATTAATCCCTATGAAGATCTTTCCTCATCATCATATGCCTTGATGGTGATATTTTTCCTTGCATCTATTGCATTCTCAGAGAACCCCAATGCACAAATGAGCTTTAAAGTATATATATTGAGATCGGCTCCTCCATCTATTAGAACACACTTGACTCAACTTTTATGTATTAAGACTTCAATGTGGAGTGTTGTGTTATGAGGATAAGCGATGGATATGTCATCATTTTCAGAGAAGGATAGGTAATGAGGTGCAACCAAATGCCTCACCATGGCTTGGAAGGTACAAACTTACAAATATGTTGGTATGGTTGTGTCCACTAGAGCCTTTTCAAAAATTTCCTTGTGGGCGGGTGAAATATTGAGGAGTTCTAATATAGATAATTTTGTTGGGATCTTTTGAAGTTGATCAACAATGTTGAATTGATGTGGCGAGGCAACGGGTGTTTTGGATGTGCTTCCTTTTAAAACATATTTGGATTTTTTCCTCATGGTCACATTCACAGGTATGATGTCTTTGTTAGGAATAAGGTGTCTCAACCTTGGATAATTCCTATTCTTATTATTTGTTTTGTAAAATGTATTTCTTGCAAATAATGTAATTAAGTGTGAGTGTACATGTCTAGTTTGCATATTGATGTGTCACTCCACTTAATGTGTCGGCATCTTGAATTGTGTGTAAGGAGATCATGGCTGAAACGGTTATGACGGATTCCTATGACACGTAAGAGCTATGTCTGGAAGATTCAATGACAGGTGAAGACATGTGGCAATTGATAAAGTTGAGTACTGTACACTCTTCCACGATAGTAAAACCCTAATTCCTATTTTCTCGGAGAATGGTAAAACCCTAATACAATTATCTTCGGAAGTTGCCCTAAAAAGGGAAGCGCATGATATAAGCGTTTTTTAGGGTTGCGAAGATGTGTGATGTGAGTGTATCGTTGGAACGTTTTTTGATGCTGCCGCATTTTGTCTTCAAGGATTGGAAATCTCCTGAAAGAACTTGCATTGCAAGTGTGTTGTAACCATTGTGTTGAAGATAATACATTGTGCAGGTTTTGGAGTGCTGGGGTTTTTTACCGAAAGGTTTTCCCCAGGGTAAATCATTGTGTCGTTCGTCATTTTCTGTATGTATGGTATATTGCTGCAATATCTTTGTTAAGTAGATTAACGAATCTGAAATTCTAAGGGTTTAAAACGAATTTGCACCATACTTTCCTTAAGAGATTAGTGTTGGAAGCTGTTTTCGCACCTGAGTTTCCTTACAGTCTTGTCTCCCTTTGATTTTTATGAAATTGATTTGGTTCTCTGTTACGACTGTGCATTGTTTGATGTTATGGACCTGATTTAATGTGATGTTGGTGTCATTGATTTTCTTTATCAGCTATGATGGTGCTTTTTCCATGTTGAATTTGAATGTCATTAATTTGATTGTTGGCTATGACGATGTCTTGTGGGTCATTCGCCTTAATGTAATTTGTTTGATCCTCAACTGTTGAAATATGAAAGATGGTAGTATCATGAACATAGTTTACATTTTTCCCATTTTTATTCATTGTAGAGGATTCCCCTTTGTCATAATTTGGTAAGGGATTCTTGAATGCACCATGATTAGCATTTTCTTGGGTTCCTTCTATTTGTATGATATTTTGGTTGATCAAGTCTTGTACCTTGTGCTTTAATTGCATACAGTTATTTGTTTGATGACATTTGCATCGATGAAATTCACAATAATGGGCATCATTCCATCATGATGACTTCACTTTTGGCTCAAAACCTCGGGTGTTAGGAAAAGTGATAAGATTTCCTTCAAGAAGTTCTCTTAATGCAGACTCAAGTGATTGATGCAAAGGTGCGAATTTCCTATGATTTGATGGTATTTGATATGGTGGTGGTCGAGACAGGGCACTGTTTTGGTTACTGTTTTGATTGGTGTTGTTTTAATTGGGGGTTTGGTTTGTCTTAGGTGTGATTCCTGATAGATTAAAGACTAGTTTGGTATTATGCATTTCAGCTAAAGCATCATTGTTACTAGCATTCTTGTATCTTTTCCAAAACTTTGGTTTATCATCAGTGTTATAGTTATTGGAGGAGTTAGCTGAGTTGTTTTCATTGTAAATTTTCAAGACCCCTCTCTTGACCAAAGATTCTTCAATTTTGATTTCATTTTAAATTAGTTTCTCAAAGGTTGGTGGACATTATAATTCAAGCCTATAACTCATATCATCATTTAGATTGTCAATCAACACTTCCATATTTTCCTTTTCTCGTATAGCATGAGGATACCTTGCAAATAATCTTCTCTACCTTTGTAAGAATACAATAAATTATTCTCCCTTTTTTTTTTTACATTTCAAAGGTCTTTCATTTTAGTCTCATGTTGAATGTTGTAAGAGTATTGGGTGATAAATTTGTTGACCAATTCTTCAAAGGACTTGATCCCTCGGGGTAATTATGAAAACCATTGCATACATTGTCCTCCCAAACTTCGTGGGAACAATCTCATCAAGTAATTTTCCTCATGTGCAAACTCTAGGCTCATGGTTTGGAATTCCCTTATATGATTTGTTTTACCATTGTATTTATCATACTTATGGAATTCACAATGTTTGAGAAATAGAACCATGTTCACACTTTGATCAAAAGGATATGGACATATGTCTTGTATCGAGTATCTTTTTTGTGGTTCCCTTTTGCATATCGAGAAGTTGTTGCAGATTTTTCATTTGATGAGTTAAGGCAGCCACTAGATCTACATTTGGGGGATTAGTTTCAGTCTTTTTGGTTTCTCCTTTCAATTGATTTACATCAAAGTCATCTGGAAATTTGACACCTTGTTTAGCCAACACTAAAAGGTATTTTCTCCATCTCTTTCAAAAATATTTTCTAGGAATTTGTGGAAATTTGGATCTTGTTGAGCTTGTTGGACATCTTCCTCATTTATTTCCTCAGTTTCAGGTGTGTGAAATTTAAGGAATGGATTTTCCTCAGCTTTAGCCATGGTGTTTTGAGTTTCTATCTTTGTGATCTTGTTTGAACGAGCATACAAGTGATGGAAATGTACTAATCAACTTTGGTCATTTTTGGGGAGTGCCAAAAGGACAAATTAAATATGATTATGAAAAAAAAATTCAGGGTAAAGGATGATGAATCCTGATAAAGGATAATGAATCTTTATGTTCAAACCTAGCTACTAATCAGAGATAGGTGTGATGATGAGGCACTTTTAGATGTTTTTCTAAAGCTTAGGTAAAGGATTTTCACTTGTAAATGCTAGTTTTAACAAGTTTAAGAATCTGTGGTATATGAGGAATGATTATGTGCTAATAAAGATCCTTAAATCCTAGGTTCAAACTGATGAATAGGGGATAAATTTAGCTCTTTGGTTTTTTTTTAATTTACTGGATGCACCAAAATAGTGTAAAAATGTGCTAAAACACAAATGCGCTAAGGAATGGCATGGATGCACTAAAAGATGGTCGGTATGTGTCGAAACAACAAATGGATGTGCCAAAATGTGGAAGGTATGCATTGCAAATTTACAAAGATACACTAAAGTATTGGAGGTATGCACTGGAACAACAAATGGATGCACTAGAATATGGAAGGTATGCACCAGAACAACACATGGATGTGCTAGAGAAAGTAATATATGCGCCAGAATAGGGAATGGATGCACTAGAATATGGAAGGTATGCACCAAAACAAGGAATGGATGTGCTAGGATATTGAAGGTATGCACCAGAACAAAAAATGGATGCACTAGAGAAAGAAATATATGCACCAGAACAAGAAATGGATGCGTGAATCTGAAAAAAATGATCTCTATTTTTTGATAGTTTGATTGCCTTTTCTTGCTTTCTGGTAGAGAATTTGATTGTTTGCTTGGGCATTCTTCTGAATCAGTGGTTGTACATTTTTGTGTGTGTGATGTTTATTTTCAAAGTTTTTTTAAAATATGCATGTAAGACACCTCAAACAAGTACAATTACTAAGGCTGTGTTGGACAATATTTACTGGATTCCCACTTAGATTTTACTCCAGTTGTGCTTACTTTTAGCGGATGATTAGAAGCTTGACCACACTGGCTCCCCCTTACATTACACTCACTTCTTGGGTTAGCCAAGCTTTAGTTCTCATGAATCTCCCATGACAAACTCTTCATCTCTACTAAAAGCCACAAGAATATGGGATGAATTTAGAGGTTAGACCTCTTGCACCAACAAATAGAAAAGGGATTTTGTCTTACTATAACAAAGAGGTTCTAGTATAGGCATTTTATTCATGGGGAATCATCCATACGAAAAGAGACCATTGATGCCCTTCTTGTCAGAATAATCCTCATGATACTTGAACTTTCCTCACGTACCCACACTTATATACCAGGTGGAAGTCGCTTGGCTTTAGCGTATTCACGATTGGGTCGTTCCCAGGGGTGATTAATTTTTCCCACTAGGCAGGCCCTCTAAGGATAAAATTGCAATAAAATGAAAAGAATGAGTTTGGATTTTTGATTACCCAGTTAAGGGGAGAGCATATTCCTACCACTCAATAATCACAACAGGCATGGTGTTTGTTTTCCCCTAATTAAGATAAGTGCCTAATTTAATTAAAAAGAAGAGAAAAATCTTTAGGCCCTTCAAAAAAACCTTTAGTATTTTTTGATTATTGGTCTTTGACAACATTCTTATGGTTTCAGCAAAGTCTCTGACAACATTTATAATACCTGTAAAATAGAGAATATAGATTACTCCTCGAAATTTTAATTTTCTGCAAGATAAACCAGATGCACCATAACATAGACTCTATGCACTAAAGTATCACTCCTATGCGCCAAAGAAACTAATGTATGCACTATAATAGTCTATGGATGCACTAAAAAAACCCTTGTATGCACCGAAAGACAATCTATATGTGCTAGAAGAATGGTTGGATGCGCTAGAATATGTCTCAAACATGTCGTAACAGGAACTGTATGCACTGAAAGGTGTTTCGTATGCACCAAAAGAACTCACGGTCACACTAAAAGTTCTCACACCGGACCTGCAACACACTTTCTAAAATATATTAATAAAAGGAGCTTGGCCCCATGGTGGGCACCAATTTATGTGTGATGTAAAAATATGTGTATCAAAAAGATAAATCTAACCACACAATCAATGAAACGTATTACATTAATGAAATTGAAATAACAAAACAAGATGCTACAACTATTCATTCAAAATCATTCCATTGCTCTCTAATCTTAGTGATCTTCTAATTCATGCTCTCAGATTTGCATGTTGCACATTAATTCATCAAATGACAACCTAAGAAAATAGATGATATGTGAAATGCAAGACTATATGCCTACATTAAAGATGATGGTGGACTGTGATATACAATGTTCAATGGTAGATGATATGTTGTTGAATTTCAGAATGATGCTAAGATGATTGCTATGAATAGGATGCAAATCTAAATGAAATTTTGTGAGATACTCCAAAACTAATTCAACAACTAAGATTATATAAAGAAAAATTACCATTATAATACTACTTCAAATCAAATGCTAAAATGCAAGACTAAGATGCTATGTTAATGCTCTCAAAAGCTATACTAATTTTTCAGAGTAAGTTTGCTCAAAGATGTGTTATGAAAAGTTGGAGGATGATGTTGTATTTATAGGATTTCCAAAGCATATTGTGATGTGGCAAGATTCAATGGTCAAAATTATGATCCAGAGAGATCAACGGTAGAAAGTGAGGAAGTTGGAGGGAATCATGGAGGTTGTCCCCTTTAAAAGAGCACTTTTCCAAGTGTTGAAGAGCATCAAATGAAAGAAGAAGCCATGTGTCTCCAATCTTGTTAGGAGTTTTTTGATGGAAATTCCTATTTAGAAAATAGAATATTTAAATTCATGTGACACATGCTGGGGTGGCATATGAGGAGGAAGGGGGTTAGAAGAATATGTAGAAATGTGACAAAATTGAATTAAAAATTCAATTTTAATGAGAGGGACATGATCAAATAAAACAAATTAGTTAAAAAAAATTATTATTTAAATCAGGAAGAAAATGATTTTAGATAGGAAGAATTAAGAGATGAACTATATAAATAAAATTTTCAATTTATTTATAAGTAGAGGAATTAAGATTTATTAATTAAATAACTAGTATTTGATTAATCGATTATCTTGATCGATTTTAGGTGTATACAAATACAATAGAGAAGACTTGTTGAGTGTTTGAAAGAAGATTGTTGAGGTATTAATGAGGTATGTAATGCTAGATGGTCAATTTTTAAAAAATCATGCCCTTAATTTTCCCATGTTAAATTATTTTTTCTACAATATCAAAATGAACTCCGCATTTTGGATTAACTCTTCCTCAAAGAAATCTATTAAAGAAGTCCTAGATAATAGGAAGTCATCGCCTCTCCATCAAGGTCTGATTTACATACTTTATTAGCATAATGTGGCACTTTCCTTGACCATATACTCCCTCCCGCAAGTGATAAACCCAACCTTTGTTCATAAAAGTGCTGCTGATATCTTAGAGGGGAATCCCATCACCCCAACCCCTGCTACTTTTTCTACCCCTCGCCATCAACCCAAAATCACTAGGTCTAATTCCCTTGTACTTACAAAGGTAAAACCCCTGAGTTCGAGGACCCTACCCCTATGGTTAGAAAAAAGTGTCTTTTGTGGACCCACCCAAATTTCCATTTCTGATGAAAATCTTGTGGTCCCCAATGTCAGATGGTTACCTTAAAAATTCCTCCCTAGCTCTCCTTTGTATACCTTTTATGCTAGTCCCCCCTCTTTCCCTAAGTGAGATATTGACCAAACCTCGGGGATTGAGGATACTCCTTTGGAATCCTCTAACCTTTATGATAATTTTCCCCCCTTGAGAGAGAATATGGATGAAATATGTAAAGTCAGCAACATCCAAAATGACATTCTCAAGTGGTTCCTATCCCAATTGATAACGACGAAGAAAAAATTCCAAAACCTAGAATCTTTTGTGCTCAACAAGCCTATGGATTGGCCAAGTGAAGTGGAAGATACAAACCATTGGTATTTTTTGAGAGGCATGGACAATACCTTTGATAACTGAGCTAATCTGGAAAAAGAGGTTTTAGAGATCAAAACTACTATCAAGTCCCTTGAAGAGAGTATGAGATTAAGGAATGAGGTTGCTAAAATTCACAACAACAAAGAAAAAATCCTCCTCACTCTATACGAGATCATTGAATATAGCAAGGAAACAATGAAGAAAACTATGATTACCATTTAGGTGTTCCAATAAGAGCTAAAGAGTTTCCAGGCCAAGTGAGCTAGGGTTGAACAATCAGAGGCCCCTCAAACTAGTTCCAAGAAAAAGGGAAATAATGTGGAGAGTGCACCTACTATCTGTGAGGACAACACTGGAGAAAAGAACCAGAAGGCTTTGTCCTTTGAAGAAAAACTCTAGTTTCTCTTCAAGGAATGGAAAGCCATTAAGGGTCTCTATCTTCTTGGAGATCAATAGTTGATCATGTGTGTGTGTTGGTTGTTGGTTGGTTATGTTTCCTTTTTGTGATTTTTTTTGATCTTCTCTTTTGTTTTTTTCTTTAGTTTTTAAGCTATCTCACTGCTTGTGAGACCCTTTTGCTAATCCTCTGTGACTATTTTGTAATGGGTTCGAGCCCTTCCCGATTTATCTTAATCAAAACACCCCCTTAAATAAAATAAATTGAAATAATTTATTTAGATTTAAAATATATCTTTCCCTCTAAAATAAATACCAAAATACATTCTTATGAATTAAATTTATTTATTTAATTATTTTAAATTTCCCTCATTTATCAAATTCAGATTACAGCTCCTACCCTATCTCAATTTTTCCTATCCATTGATATTTCCAATTAATCTCCACCATTAATCAAATATCAAGCTAAGCATAAATAGAAATCCTTCATTCATTCATATCCCCTAGCTAGCCTACATTGTAATCAATACTAGAATATCAAGACGACATTATCAAGTATCATCATTATCAAGCAAACAAGCAAGCATTATCAAGAAAGAGTATCTACTGTCTTCTATCTTGGAGCATCTATCACCATCAAACTATCATTGTGCTTTCATGGTTACACAACTTTGAAGAGCAATCCACACATCAAAATTCAAAATACCATCAAATAAATAATGGAACAAATCAAGGTCTTTTACATGATGATGTAAGTGATATATTATTTTATTCTAAACATAGATTTTGAGCTTTATTGAGTGATTGTTGAGTGTGAATTTGGTACTTGCATTGTATTTTTCCCATTTTTTATAATTCACATTTTCATCATCCATATTTTGGCATGCTCGGTGGGACCCACATCCCTATTTGATCTTTTTTTTTTAAATCCGTAACCTCATATTGGTGGGTTTTAGTTCTTTTATGCAAAAAAAAAGGAGCTAAGTTTGGCAAGTTGAAGGAAAAACCCTAGTTTTTAAATATTTCATCATATCTTTCAAATGACTTGGATTTTTTCTAATTTTTTTATTGAAGCTTAGGGTTCATCTTAGGAGGCTATAGTAAAAAAATTAAACTTAGATCATTAATAGTCAGTGATTTATTATCATTTTATGGTTTTTCATTAATCTAGTTTTTAGGTCATAAATCAGTGAATTTATTAGAACAAATATATTTTTGGAAAAATCTCATAAATTAAATAAGGTTCTATTCTTTGGATTTTAATTTTTGAGGTCAAAATAATGAGAAAATGATTAGATCTATGTTGAGTAGGGATTTTTCACAAATCTTCTTTTTAGGGCACAAATTAAGGATTTTTTCAAATATTTTTATATTTTTTGAAAGATTTCATAATTTTAGTAGGGTTTATTCTTTGAATTTTTAATTTTAAGACCAAAAATATTAAAAAATAATAAGATCTAGTTGACTATGTGAAAAACAAAAAAATATGAACTTGCAATCTTGCTATAAACATATATTTTCTTTACATCTATTTTGCTACACCATAACACTAATTTTTTAATCTTTGCAAGAGCTCTATTATAATTTCTAAAATCATAGGAATCTATTGGTGCTATCAAGTTTCTTTTAGACTATCCTTTTTGGCATGTTTTCACACATTTGAGATTGGGCTTAAAATTTACCAATCACATTTTGATTTAGGATCTAAAATGAATCATTTTCTTTTAATCTCCATGATCTACTTACTCATGCTTTCCTCTTGTGCCTTATAGTGATCTTGAGGATAAAAAATAATTGATATATTTTTTCTTTTCTAGGCTTGCTTGTTGGTCTTTATGAGCATATATTGAAAATTCAAGTGTTAAAATATGAGGTACACTTATTCCAACCATAATCCTTGTCACAAATGTACTTATGGCAAGACAAGTTGAGGATAATTTTTTGCCCATAGGGAACACGTGATTGTAAACGTAAGAGAGAGGAGATCTCCTACATGTTCATTACCTCAACCTACTAGGTTGAATCCACAACAAATTGAGGAGAAGAGAGAAAAAGGGTTATGTTTCAATTGTGATAGGAAATATAGTCAAGAACATAAATGCAATGAAAATAAATTGTTCTATATGGAAGGTTTGAGTGAGGAAGAAGAGGAGGAACCAATATTAGAAGGTAATACGGATTTAGATGAGGATCATTTATTTTCATGCACTCCTAGGTTTTAGTGCGCCAAAAAATCTCAAGGTATTGGGTTTCTCAAAGAAGAAAAAGGTAACAATGTTGATTGACTCAGGTAGTACTCATAATTTCACTAACAAAGCTAGCTACTCATCTAATTTTTTTATTTATCTACCTCTAGAGTTTCAAGTCCTGATTGTAGATGGTAGTAATATTATTTGATGTAGAGAGGGATTCATACACTCTCAAAACCACCTATTAAATTTTCACAACAATTGCTAAAATAGAAATAGGAACTTGCAAATTAAACTCCACAAATTATTTGCAAATGAAACCATTGATTTTCTTATTTAAATAAAAATTATTACAATTAAATTAAAATCATCAAAGGAATCATATGAAGAAAATAAGCTTCCTACAAGAATCACATATGCAAGGAAAAACATTCAAATACATTACTATGCTCAATTATGTGAGCTTTTGCCAATAAAATTCATCTCCAAGCAGTAAAACACCACTTGAAACTTCTGTAACTTCAATTCCATTATCTTGGAACCTTCATGGACTATTGTAACTCAGTCCAAAATTAAAATAAACACACTAAAATTTCCTCCAGAGAAATCTACGCCTTCATGCTTCCTCCCCCCAAAATTTGCCTTCAAAACTCTTTTATTGCTTCATAAAATTCTAATTCTCCACCACTCTGTCAAAGAATTAATTTAATTTTCTTTATTTTTCCTTCTCAAACATGGCATGCCTATTCCTGTAGCTGAAAAAAAAAGACTTTAAAATATAATTAAAACTTATTAAAACCCAGTCACAACATCCTCGCAAAGATAGGCTTTTTCAGTTTTCTTTCCCTCCTCTTTTTGACTCTCGAAAAGGCAAGAAGGAAAAATCATCTTGGGCACCCACTTCTCCAATCCATAATTTATAGGGATCAAAATTTATTATTTAAAAACTCCTTATTCAATTCCCAATGCCTCATAATTCCATTTAAATATTTTGCAAATAAATGTCTTTTTTTTCAAAATCGCTTTTCTTGCTTTTTCCCTCACTAGCCAACTTCAATGTGCAAAGGATATTTTTTTAGACTATTTTAATTATTCAAAAGTATATCATTTTTTCTCTCATCATGAAATTAATTTATTCAAAAATCTAAAATGATCAACCAAAATTAACCTCTTTTTTGTTTAATACAGGATTGCCAATTACCATAGATGCTCCTGCATCATTAGTTATTTTGGAAAATTTCATAGCATTAAATTATCCATGGGAGATTATATCCTTGATAGCCCAATGTATTCTATCTCCATGGGTCCAACAAATATTGTTTTGGGAGTACATTGGCTTACTACATTGGGAATAATTGAGATAAACTTATAAGAACTATTCATGAGATTTTAATCAAAAGGGAAGATAATAGAGCTAAGAGGGTTGAAGGAAAAGTCCCATAAATGGTAATTTGTCATCAAATGAAAAAATTTCTTAAGAAAGAAGCTGATGGATTTGCTAACCAATTATGTTCATTGGAATCCTATTGATCTAATGTTCCCACACATCTAGATTTATAAGTAATAATTGATCGTCACTCAGTGGTTTTTAGAGATATTCCTAAAGGAATTATTCCTAAGAGGGATCATGATAATTCAATACAAATAGCTCTAGGGGGGAAACCTCCCAACATTAGGCCTTAAAGTTACCCATATATACAAAAAAGTGAGATTGAAAAAAATGTTAAGGAGATTCTAGAGGTAGGAATTATCAAGCATAGCCAAAGTGCTTGCTCCTCACCTATGGTGATGGTGCGTAAGAAGGATGAAACTTGGTGCATGTTCCTAGACTATAGATTTATCAACATATACACCTTAAAAGATAAGTTTCATAATCCAATCATTGATGATTCTCTAGATGAATTAAATGGAGCTATGTATTTTACAATGTTAGATATTAGATCAAGCTATTACCAAAATTGAATTAAGGAAGAAGATATTTGTAAGAAAAAATTTAGGACTCATGAGGATCATTATGATTTTTTGGTGATGTCATTTGTTCTTACCAATGCACCATCTACATTTTGAATTTTGATGAACTCCATAATTAATATTTTTTTGAGGAAGTTAGTATTAGTGTTCATTGATGATATATTGATTTATAGTAAGACATGGGGGGAGCATTTGCAACATGTAGATCAAGTATTACAAGTTCTCAAAGATCACTAGCTCTATGCCAAGCCATCCAAGTGTGTTTTTGGTCTTGTTATCATAGGGATTTGTAGCCGCATGTAAAGCTGAAAAGCTTTGAAATCCCATGTAACATTGGAATAATTCTAGGTTGTGGGCACCCTATACGGAACTAGACCTCCAGATTCTAGGCTGGTTCATTTTTTATAATCAACTAGATGCTTATAAAACTTATTCTGGAAGAGTAAGAAAGGTTTGCTTGATACCACTAAAAAAACATAAATAACTTGATGGTGATGCATCTAATTCACAAAATGATTTCTTAGTATTCCTATTTGCACAACCTGATCTTATAGCCTAATCACCTAAATTTTTTATACAGAGGCTTTGACTAAATACAATTTTGAGGGAAAACTTAGTTTTCACGACTAAACTAACTAATCAATTACATGCATAGTGTATAACTAGTGAGATTAAACTAAACTGCATACATATATTAGTGAAAGGAGACACAAATATTAGAGGTTTCAAAAACTAAAACACAATAATCCTTTGATCAAATCCCACACAATGATGATGCCTAAAATCTTGAAGGAAAAACCTGAAAATACTAGAAACTAAAAGGAATCATTTTGCAAATTACAAACTTAATTAACCTGTAAAAGTTGTTGTATAATCTATTAAACTATGAGAACTAAGTTACATGAAGTCTCTTTGCTAAAGGCAAAGGCATAAAAAAAGAACTGAAGGAAAAAGAATATTTTTTTTCAATATATACAATAAAGGCATGCAAAAAGCATCCAAGAGGTGGAACTGAAAGCTAACTCCAAGTGAAAATATCTACATCTCCAAAGTGATCCATGAGCAGAAATAAAAATCCATGAAATAGAGGCTCTAACTCATGCAAAAATGAGTGAACTCGGGCTCAAACTCAAAGTCAACTCATAGTTGACCCATAGGGCACTCAAACTGAACTGAAAACTCCCAAAATCTGAATTTGAACTCATGCAAACTGCATCTTAATACCTAATTCGCCCATGCATGATCGAAGGTTAACTTTATGTTTATGTTTGCATTTGAAATAGTCTAATTAATTAAATGATTTATAGATTATCATTTAATTAATTAACTTTACAAATAATCATGCAAAACATATTCTTAGAGGTTAATTAAAAATATTAACCCTCATATCCAATACTCAATATCATGTAATAAAAGTAGAATACGTGAATGGAAAAATATTAAAGTGATATCACTTTAATATTTAATTACACGACTCTTCGAAGAAACTCCAAATTCATGGTTTTTAATATCATGAGGTCAATTGACTTAGAGTCAAGACCTATCTCCTCCAATCATAGTCATCGGCCATCTCACTAACAATTCATGGGCTCCATGCACATTATTGGGTTTATTGACTTAATATTCAACACCTTGAAGGTAATAATTCACATTGATTTGATTTTTGTTTTGTAAAACATAATCAAAAGATTAAAATGTTGAATTAGGGCATGAGTGAAAAGAAAACTAAACCCTAATCATTATCAGTCATTCTTCACTTTTCAATTGACCTCTCTAAAATACTTATGTCGCACGTTGTCATGCCTGGTAGGGTTTGAAGGACTGGGGCTCAAAATGCATCATTTTGAGTTGACTTTGATGATTTTTTGGAAGATTTTGAATAGGAAAGGTAAAGTGAATGCTATTTTGTAGCAAATCTAAGTTTTCCCAAGCATTTTGATGGCTTTTTTCGGGCTTCTAGGCCGCAACTGTTCATTATTTTTTGATGCTTTTTGTTTGTTTATTTTGTTTGTTGATATTTCTCCACTTTGGGTCACCATGGACGCCTCCATTTTGAATCTTTTGCAATCCATACTCGCGGGTTTTAGATGAATTTATTCAACAATAAATGATGGGTAAGTAAGTCACCATTAGAGACTTGCATTTATCTCCTAAATACATGCATATACAAGCTCAATTCAAGATCATTGTTACAAATTGAATGAAAATTTTGCTTCCTTTAATGCATTTGTCTATCTTGCAGAAATGGTTTTCATTTTTTCCATCCGAGTATTTGATTTCTTCTTTGATACTGAAGCTTCATAGTGCCTTCATGGTTGCAGCTACACTATGTGAGGATCTTGATCTTTTGTCCTAGACCCATCACAGGAAAATGATAGAATTAGTGAAAGGAAGAGCCCACACATTTTTATATTATGAATTCATGTAATATTTCTTTCTACCAAAACCCCTGTGGTTTTAAGCACTTAAGGAGAAGAATAAATCCCTCAAGTCGCAACCTCTTGTAAATTTCTGTTTTGTTTTTCCACACTAGCAACTACTTGAGGGTTCATGTTGTAGTGGGTATATGAATATTTGAGCTCTTTCAAAGCTTGAATGTAAATAATTTTCCTTTTTCATTCACCATTCCTAATATATGTAGCCATTGCATACATTACATCTGCAACAATAGTGACTATTCCTTCAAAAAAAATCCCAAATAACATTGCCAATGGCCATCTAAATCTGAGAGGAGTAAGAGTGGGAGAATTTTCCTATGTTCTTAGCACAACATCATGATACTCTTCTGGAAAACCTTTAAGTGAATCTAAGGCTTCTTGTATGATAAGCTTGGGATCTCGTGCAGTCTCCAAGTCTTTGGGAACTGATTTTCTATTTAAGCACCAGAAGACATCAGTGTTATTGATTGGAATATAACCAACTCTTACACCATTTCCTAGATTAATATATAATCTTTGCAGACTATCCTTGAACCTAGTAAGCGTACATGTCTTGTATGAAGGTCTTCTGCAATTCCAAGAGCCTCCAATGCCTCCTCCTGCTATTACAACACCTTCATTCTCTAAACGTGTATAATTAACTTCTTTAGCAACACTGCCATGTTGCCTTTGTGATGGCCTTTATCCTTCTCATTGTATATCAGCAACTTATATGATAACCTATGGGTCTGTTAATTATGGAGGCACTATCAGATCATACTGTGATTTCCCCTTTGAATAATCCTTGTGATTGTTTCTTATGCATAAAATCTTACATTTGTACTTATTATAATCCCATTGACTATTTTTCACTGGAAAGTTCTTTAAAGATCAGTGCTAAGGGGTTAATGCATTTGGTTCCAATAATGCCAACTATAGTGTGGTTAAAAGATTGTCTTTAAGGGACTAAGACCACTCAATGAGGACCCCTCTATGATTACTGTCATTGCATATGGCTGCCTTATTTTATATGTCATGATATGAGTTGGGCTCAACCCTCATGGGAGCCACATTTTCCACCACTCATAATAGTATATGTTGGTTGAAATGAATTGATTGTACCTATACCTACACATGAAACAAAGCTGAAAGCCTCCAATGATGAATTCTTTGTGTTCTCAAACATCTGTTTCTTGTTAACTTGACCATGTGATGTATATCTCATAGAATGTAAAATATATTTCTGTTGGTATGTAAATATGAGAAGATTTGTGATTCTTCATTTCTCTAACATCACATTCTAACAATATTGCAAGCGCCTTTGGAGTAGGAGCTAAAACAAATGGAGAAATATTAGAAGACACAACACAACTGTGACCGTGATTTGTCATTCCAAGCAATGACAAATCATTTATTTTCTCATGTTTAGTTCTATCTTCAACTGTATAGTTTACTTCTACATATTTATCATATGCTCCTAGTTATTTTAGTTACTCTCACAACTTGTGTGGGGCACTTAAACACCTTTCTGGCTTTTAAACTCAAAACAGAAATGGTTTATGCTATGATGTATCTTTTACACTTCATGATGAATAAAAATAACATTAATATGCAACATTTTGATGAAATATATGTGTTATTATTTTTTGCATAGTAAAAACTGAATTCACTCAATTGAATTATGAGCATAAAAAAAATGTGTACCTTTCACCTAGATATAATCATCTATTTCTAGCTCTACCAAATTGAGCTGAGGTGAAAATTTTGGTAAGAGGTCTCAAATAGGTGGATTACTTGCAATCCATAGTTTCACATAGTAGGGTCGACCCATTAAAGGGTAAGAATCAACTCAAGCCTATTTATGAGAAGGAAATGCTAGTTATTATTCATGTCGTAAAACACTGGAGGCCTTATCTAATGGGTAGATACTTTAAGGTTAAGATGAACCATGACAACCTAAAATATTTTTTGTAACAAAGATGATCTTCTTAAGAGCAACAAAAATAGGCCACTAAGATGTCGGGATATGAATTTGATATTGCATATAAGAAAGGGAAGGAAAATATTTCTATAGATGAACTATCTAGGAAGAATGAGAAGAATGAAGCTTTATTGTGTGTTATTTAAATATTACAAGAATATTGGGTAGTAGAAGCCAAAGGAGAGTGGAAAAATGATGTTGCTACAAGTAATATCATTGAACAATTATAGAGTGATCCGATTAGTTTATATATTTTTTGTTGGAAGGAAGATGCTTTGTGGTATAAAGAGAGATTACATCTTTACAATAATTCCTCTCTCAAACAAAATATTATTATAGAGATTCATGAGTTTCCAATTGGTGGTCATTTATGATTTTTGAAGAAATATCATCATGTCAAGAAAGACTTCTTTTATGAAGGGATAAAAGGGGATGTTCAAAAAATTGTGCTAGAATGTTTGGTTTATCAAAAAAATAAAGGGGATACAATTAAGACATGTGATCTCTTGCAACCCTTAGTAATTCCTAGCCAACACTGGGAAGAGGTCTCCATGGACTTCATCATGGGGATTCCAAGATCAAATGGTAATAATGTCATGGAAATGGTGGATCACCTCACTAAATATTTACATTTTATTACATTAGCACATCCTTTTACATCAAGTATAGTCTTTTTTGGAGAATATTCAAAAGCTACATGGTATACCTAAGGTTATTGTTAGTGACCATGATCCTATATTTACTAGTAACTTTTGGAAATATTTATTCTCATGTGTGGGTACTCAATTGGATCATATTTCTTCATGTACCATCCTCAATTTTTGGGAAACATAAGGTTGTTAATAAGTTTTTGGAAGGATATATATGTTGTTTCACTTTATATAAATAGTCTTAATGGGTATAATGGACACCACTTGTAGAATTGTGGTTTTAACCTTCCTTTCACAATGCATCAAAAATGTCTCCACTTATGGAACTATATGGATATCATCATCCTTCCATCACATCATCATTAAAAGTAACATCAAGATTTCACATTGTGGAGGACCACATGCTTCATCAAAAATAAGTACTTTTTGGAATCAAAGATAATCTAGCCATGACACAAAATTGAATGAATTAGCAAGAGGACCGACATCACAGTGAAATTTTTTTTGAAGTTCGGGATTGGATTCTTTTGATATTATAGCCTTACAATCAAATTTCACTAAAGTAGTAGACAAAGAATAACAAGTTGTCTCCAAAATATTATGGCCCATGCAAAATTATGCAAAAGATAGGTAGTCTTTCCTATAAGCTTGAATTGCATCCAACAATAAATATACATCCAATTTTTCATGCTTTTGGTTTGAAGAAGGTAACTAGGCATAATATCTCTACTTAGACAATATTACCCAAGCTCAATGAAGAAGGAAGAATCATATTGGAATTAGAATTTATTCATTATAAATGTACAAGGAAGCTAAGGACTAGAACACTCACTCAATATCTCATCCAATGGAAGAATGTACCAATTGAAGATGCCACATGAGAGGATGGGGAGTTCATTCAAAATTATCCACACTTTATTAGAATTGAATACAATGCTTCTCTAAAGAGGGGGCATGCTATGCCCTTAATATTAGAGCACATAGGGTTATGAATAGTCAACTTGTGGCTATATTAACTCTTAATTAAGTCATATTATCATCATTATATTGTTATTTAGTTAGCTAGGTCAGCCCGTGGCTTATATATGGTTATCTAAGTTGGCTTGGGTGATATCCTAGGCATAAATAAGGTATATATATGAGGTAGGAGTCTTATTTTTTCATCATATTCTGAATTGTGCTCTCATTTGAGATATTTGGAGGTTTTCCCCTTGAAGTGGCTTATTATTCTTAGTTATTATCAAGTATTTGCAACATATTTCCTATCACATCCTTCTATTGTCCTTACAAGAATTGACCATAAAATTACTCCTTAACCAATTTCATTAAGGAATTTTAGATAAAAAAAATTAAATGAACACCCATAAACAATAATTAACCTATGAGACCCAACTGGATATTTTTTAGATTTTTTTGTCAATAATAGGTGAATAGTTTCAAATGCATAAATGGGGGTAGAAAAAATAGAAAATAAGAAACATTAAGAATGTGATGCCAACATTGTCTTTAATCGCGGACATGTGTTACTTTTAGGAACACAAATAATCTAGATCTATGAAAGTAGCTTGACATAGGGGAGAAAAAAAACCCCACATGAGGATATAATAAAATAGGAAATGAGATGCAAAAAATAAAAAGAGAAAATAAAATTGTGTACATAGGCTCACAAAACCTCACCCTCATGAGAAACAATACTTGATATGTTTACCATGAATTGGTAATTCCATGAATTCTTCATTGAGACTCTTGATGTAAAAAGTGCCTTGACCACATCTTTTAGTAATTTGATAAGGACCAAGGCATAAGGCTCAAATTTACCATGTTTTCCCTTCTCTTTAGACCTATAATTCCACATGAGGATAATGTACCCATCCTATAAATCCCTTTGGGTAGCCTTGTCAAATAAATATTCAATATTTTGCTATCATATTAGGTTTTTCTCATGGGTGGCCTTCTTGGATTATTCAAGTTTATTCAACTCATGCACTCTTTGGGAAATTGAATCTTCCCCTTCAAGTTGCTACAATAGTCTATACATATGTAATTCAAGGCTAAATATTAGTTTATCCTCCATTCCATAAACTAATTCAATTAACCCCTATTTATAGCCTTCTTTTAGGTGATTCTATCTTCCCAAACGATAAAATTTAATATATCATCCTACCTCTTCTTGTTTTCTTCTAGATCTTTCTTGATTATTTTCATGATACAACTATAATTGGATTTAGATTATCCATTTCTATATTGATGATATAGGGATGAAATTTTTATTTAGATCCCATATTGAGAACACATATCAATGAGTTCATATGATCTAAAATACTTTGTGTTATCAACAATATCCTTGATGACACACTAGAAACCTAGTGATGATGTTATTCAATAGGAATTCAATCACCACTTTTTATGTAGTATTTCTCATAAGGATTGTCAAAACCCATTTGGTGAAGTAGTTAGAGGGCACCAAAAGCCATTTATATTTTTTGTAGACCTTTTATAAATCTCCCTCACAAAATAAATACCCCACTAATAAATGGAGTCTCAAATAAAATGGTCATGAAAGAGATTTCACTTTGAAATATTATCTTGTTAGAAAATATTTGGAAAGAATCACAAATTTTGATTAACTTGGCCACATCCCTAAATAATTTTGGGCCACCAATATCCTAATTTCATAATATTATGAGTAGTATCCCTTGACATGAAATACCCACCACACAATTTTTGTTGGAATTCCTCAACATAGACTACTCATTATCAAAACATTTAGAAGTACACCATTAAGGTTTCTTCACACTAATTGGCCTTGAAGTAGTAAATATCTTTGAGATATAATCTTTCAATATTATTTTATGTCAATCATCTAGCCTTTTAGGACAAATAAAATTTTCTAAATAGGAAATAATATTTTTATAACAAGGACAATTCATTAAATGACAAGGATTAAGTGTTGGATTAGAATCCACCTGATGTACTTCAAATGCACCCAAATTTGTATCAATAATTAATTTGGTTAAGCCTTAACCTCTAAATAGCTCATTACTATTAACATCCAAGTAATACTCCTAGATCTTATTGATCCATCTAAACATTTTTCCTAGTGCCTCCTATTGAATAAAAATATCTCTTACAACATATCTAGCACATAGGTAGTGATTTTTGTCTCCTACAAAATATAATACGATTTTTTTCACTACCTTTACAAGAGCATAGGTATGGTTAACCATAATGGATTAATTAAATTCAACATCTCTTAGGTATTTTCTAAATAAATATATTAGCTATTTGTAAACATAATCATTCTTTTTTAGTAAAACAACAACAATAGTGTAAAATGATGCAAAGGAAAACAAATGAAAAGGCTTGGAATAATTAGGACTCACTAGTATTGGTGCCTTCTTAAGTGCATATTTAATCTCCATAATTAATTAATTGATTCCTTATCCCAATTAGCTAATTGTCTCTTTTATAACCTTATAAATTACCTTTGTATTCTCTACAAAGTTAGGAACAAATCTCCCTAAAAAAATGATTGGACTACTTTGATTTTCTTTGGTTGAGGGATGAGATAAATTCATTTGAATCATTTAGGATCAATTATTATCCACTCCTTGGACACAATACATCCAAAAATATTTTCTTCTTCCACTCTAAATATACACTTCTTGGGATACAAATAAATCACATACTCCAAGCATCTCTAGAAGATCAACTCCAAGTGTTTGCAATGATAATTTCTATCCTTGGAGAAAGTAGTTAATTAATCTTGGTATACCACCTTGATTTAAGTGATGAGGTAAAATAAATTTACTTTTATTTTTATTTGAAAGGAAAATCCTATATTTTCTTAAATGGCATCCTAACATACAAAAATGTCACCCATGGTATCTTAATATATATATCATTTTTGAACCTACCATCATTTATAGTAAATGGGAATCCATACTTGGAAGTGGATAGTTTTCCTTCATGGACTTGATATTTATATTTCTAAAATATACAAAAATCCTAATGTCCCCATTCTTCTTTCTCACTAGGACAAGGCTAGACACCCACTTGAAATATCTAATTAAGTTGATAATTCCTCCTTCTCTTAGCTTTATGATTTCATTTTTTATTTAAGGGGAAAGTGTGAGGTTGATGGGTATTGGTGTCTTCCTAAAAGGTTTTGTACTATGTTACAAAAGAATAGTATGTTGGAAAAAATCCTCTATATATGCCTTCAACTTGTTAAATGGTCAAACAAAGAACTTTAAAAAAAAAAATCAATAATATAATCAACATCTACATCTCCACTAGTATAAAAATTTTCTAGGGTAGATAATCTTAGGATCTAATTCAATTCCTAAGTTCATGCCCTTGACATATTCCTCATTGATAGGCCTACTCCTTATTTTGTAACAACTGGTGTTGTCAAATATCCACTCCAAAGCTATAATACCTTTTGGAATAGTATTTTTCTTGAGTTTTATGATCTAATTTCAAAATAGAGTGTCATTTTTATTATTTTATTCTACTATGAGATTCCAATAAATTTTTTGATTCTCAAAGTGATTGATGCAATTTAGTAACTCATAAATATACTCATTATCATCAAAGGATTACCAATTGTAGATGCTATCAAGAATGCTAGGCCTAGTGATAATTTGAACACTATAACTAAAATGGAAGATTTCATGGAATTATCAAATTTTGAGGCTAAAAAATAAGGGAATCAATAATTATCCTCTCTTTCCACCTATTTTATGGTAAAATCCGAAAAAAATTCAATGGTATCCCACAAAGAATTCATATACATCCTTAATATTTTTCCTTTAATAGCATATGCAAGTCTAACCTAAGACACCACAAGTTTTGAATCACCATGAACTGTTAATAATTTTATCTCGTACTTGAAAGCCATGTTTAAAATAAGTAGAAAGGCTTCATATTTAGCCACATTTTTGGTGCATTCAAAGTTAATTCTAAATGTGAAATTATAATTTGTACCATCATGTGACACTAGCACAATTCCTATACCATTTCCTTCTTTTTAACATGCATAATCAAAATACATGTTCCATACGGCATCATTTTTGAACAGTCAAGTTTTATGAATAAAATTAGGATCAACCTATTTTATAATGCTATCATCATAATATCCAATATTATTTTTTGGCTTAGTGTCTATGTAACATACCTCATTCTTTGCCTCATCAAAATTTTCCATAATGTGGAGCATACTCTTATCTCTATGCAATTTGATCTTCTTTCCTTGCATTAGTATAGTAGCATAGGATAATTTGATCTAGATGCTACCTCCAATTGAAGCTACCCATTTACTAGATAACAACATATCCCATTTGGTTAGATAATCAAATAGATTACATTCATTAGGAAACATTTAATTAGGTATACAACTAGTTTTACTTCAACAACATTGATAACTCCAATCACATTAACCTCTCAAGAATCCATGGTATAAAACTTTCCATAAGACTTAAAAAAAATTAGGCCCAACTAGTTCATGAATTATAGCAACATCACATTGTTGGATGTACTAAAATTTCACATGAAATTATGAACCAACCAACATTTTATCAGAAAATAAGTACAAAATGGATCAATACCTTGCTATTTAAAAGTAGATACAATTCCCAAGTATATCTTAGGTGTTTCTTGGATATGGTCTTGTACCTCTACACCATCCTTAGGATCAATTTTGAATTAATTAAAATAATAAAAATTAGTTAGGGAATTGATCTATAGTAGAGCCATTTCTCTATGTTATGTGATCCTAAGCAATTCCTTCACTCGAATCTAAAATTTTAGTTGGCTCAATTTAAGAGGTTTATCAATTGGATGCTATTCAATAAAAATAGAGGATAATGTGATGGTTACAACATTAGTATAAATTATGAATAAAATTACTTGATCACTAAAAATAACCATTTTTCCTTTGTAGCATTCATGTCTCCCTTGCTCGCTCTTTGTATTTCATCTACCACTCTTCTTGCTTGATTTAGTTTGACACTTATTCTGGAAGCTCTTGGATATTCCATGATTTTGGATGGAAAATTTAACTCTTATTTTTTGGGACATACATATTAAATGAAGAGGTCTCTAAAATGTAAACTTTCTTCTTTTGTGGTGATTTTTTTGTATTTTTATTTATTTCATTTTATATAGTCTCTTCCTATTTTTGTCCTTTTATAGTGGTAAAATTAACACCAATGATGCAAAAAAACTTATAAATTGACCCTTGACACTTGTTTTCCTATTACTTAGCTTGAACTCACTTTTCATGTTGGTGACAACCTTGATCTATTCATTAAATTTTTTCACTCTTATACCTCTATTAGATGAGTTCTTTGAGCTAATATTTGTTTGACTTGGTAGCTCATATTAAACATGATGGTTTTCTTAATCACATTGAAATAATTCATCATCCTCATAAGCATAAAATTGGTTCACATATTTATATTTATAGTATTTAGGTATATTATCTTTATCTAGGAATTCTTCCTCTTCTACAAGTGTTCTAGTAACACCACACTTTATTGGATCATGAGGAAAATAGTATATTTCACAAAAAAAGAATCTTCCTAAAGACTCAATGATCATTCCTCAATGGATTATGGGTGTGTCCCTCTTGGTTTCCTTGATTTCCTTGCCTTGGAACAATTTTCTTGTCATTATATCTAGGTCTCTTAGACCAATAATGATTTTATGGCTTATTATGTAGTCTTTGACTTCATTTAAGTGCATAGAAACATTGTTATAAGGTAACCCATTCTCACTCGTTTCAAATTGATATGATAGATCCTTCATATCCCCCATTATTTTATCATGTTTCTCTTCAACCATGAGGGGATAACTTGATGTGGTTGCTTATTTCTTTAGGAATATTTCCTCTTTTGACATTCTTCCTATATGTATTGATTTCATAACATAAGCTTCCCTTAATGTCTAAGGGTTTTTATCATCTAGGAAATATCTATGGTTCTTATCATGTAGGAAATATCTTATATTTGTATCAAATCCTTTGTATTATAGAACCAGGCACATATGTCTATTCAACCTCAAGTGGGAAGGAAATTTCCTCATTGTCATCAAAAAATTCTTGTTACAGTTAATAATAGTTTCATACACCCCTTTTTATGAAAATCAACACTTGGATTATAAATTTATGATCAATTATTTATTTTTACTACAATCTAAAAAATCTCATCAATTCATCCCATGAGTGTATTCTACTATATAGAAGGCCTGTATATTATTACTTAGCACTCTCTTCTATTTAATACATAATTTTTTAACATAATATTTCCATCCACTATATTGTATTTATCAATCACATATTGATGAAGAATATCAAGTTCTCTCCTCTAGTAACTATGTTGTTGCTTTGGAACTTTGGCACATTTACCCTAATCTTGTTTAGAATTAAATTATGATAACTCAAAATTTCATAAAATTCTAATTATCATATGTTTCCATTCCTAGTGGTTGTATCATTGGAAAAAACCTTTGAGCTTGTCTTCTAGAGGGAATTCTCACGTTTTGTCTTACATTTTTTTGTTGATAGTTGTGTTCCTACTAATTTTTAATATTCTAAGCATAATTATAATTTTGATTACTAGGAATTATAAGCAAGTTTATCTTTATTTAGTTTCTTTGCCACCTAAATTGCATGTATCTTTCTAAGTTTTTAATCAAGTCTATTTCCTAACCTACTTCTCTTTCCCTAAGTTTAGTTTCTAATCAAATGACTATATTAGCATCATAAAAATAAGGGTCTTTTTCTTTCTCAATCCTATGATAAGGAGTAGGAGAATTAAGATGCATACCTCCTCTTGGGGCTCTCACATGTAGATGTGATGGTGGAGTAATTTATATATCCTCAATGTTTAACTCATAAGATGCATTTTTATGTCTTGTACTCAAGTTAATTACATCCATAGGCATGTCATGTTCATGTCTTACAGTTATCCCACTAGTCCTAATCATGTTATCACCTGCATCATATGAGGAATGTTGATATTTTTTTATTAAATCATTGAATGCATCATCTCTTCTTGATGTACCAACCAGTTCCATATTGAGATGTCTTGAAATTCAATACTTATTAGATTTTTTATCTTTCCATTTGGCTTGATGTTTCTATTGTCTCATAAAGTTTCGCCCTTATCAAGTTGCAAAACTTGATACTTTAGAGGAACATGGGAACTTTTCCAGGATGTGGGTCACCTAAAAATGAAAAAGAACCTCCAGAGAAGGTCGACTTCCTAGCTTAGATATCACCTAAACTACTGATATTTTGTTAGGAAAAGAGAGGATTTTCTAAAATTGAATAAAACTATAAGTGGTAGATACTACTTCCTATGGCGATACACCTATCTAATAAAGACTTGAAAACTTCAGAGGATAGACACTTGCTTTTCAATGAATGAAACAAAACACTTACACAACTTATTTCAGTAAGTTTTATGCATAAATATTTTGAGAAAAGGCTTAAGTTCACCTATCTTTTAGAAGGGAAAGGTTATTTTCACAATCTAAAAGCTATGTGCAATTTCTAAACTCAATTTCCAACCTGCATAAAAAGATAACTTTGTAGAAAAAAGGCATAAAATGTGAGAAAAATTTACAAGGAAGTTAAAATACCTCACATGTGATTTGATCAACCACTTTGATAACACACAACTCTGCAAGAATAAGAGGGGAAAAAGCTTCAAGTATTGATATTCAAGGTCCTTTCTGAATTCATGTCAAAATGAGTTACAAAAATATGTAAAGTCTGACAATGGACTGTAAAAGTCACAAGGCAGAAAAATACAACTCAATAACTAACTCTATCATGAGTAGCAAAAGATACTAAGTACAAAAAGATCCACCAAAACAAGTTCTAGAAACCTCATGGGTCGGATGCAACCATAAACCCAAAAATATAGCATGTAAATCTTCAACAAATGAGCTCAAAATGGGTGAAAAAGTCAAGCATGACTTGATCAAACCATAACCACTCCTAAAAATGCTCAAAATGGAGTCAACATGCCTAAATTTTCTCCAAAAGTCTCAAAGAAGCAAAATAAATACTCCTAGATTCTCTCTTCATGTTTTCCAATTGAAAATAACCTCCCTCCAATCTTGGCATGTCATCAATATAAGCATATCTATTCATTACTTCCTCCAAAACTTAGCCATATGAGCACATGCTTCCATTTTCATTTAAAATTAATGCTTGAATTAAATTATTTATAAGTCATCATTTAAATTTAAACATTTTACAATATAAAGTAATGCAAAAATAAAAAATTTCCACCTCCATGTAATCGACATAAACTTTAAGAAGGATGATTTACTAAGTCAAAAATGACTTAGACATGCCATGAGGGTACTAGTCACAACCATCATTTTTTTAAAACTTAGGCAAAAAATGCCTAAAGTTATATCAACACCACAATAGGGTTTTCAACCCTAAGGCAAAAGCAAAAATGAAAGTTTATTTGCATCATTTTGTAACATGCTTCTAGCTGAAGCTACACCACTACCACTTCCTCCATTGCAAGGGTTTCAAAGCTTTCTCCATGGCGGATTTTTGCAGCTTATAGGAGAAAATTTCACAGAAACTACTGTTTTCTCCATAGGTAAGTTTTTGTTTTGAAGAAATTCTTGACAAGTTACCTCTATTTTTGCTCATATTGGCCTTCTGTGACCGTGGCTTATGAAGATTTTCTCACTCATTTCTCTAGATGTTCCTCTCCTTTATTCTTGTGATTTATTCCTGGTTGAGGGCCACGCCGCCATTAAGGCTTCCTGAGAAGGCTTTCATGAAGATTTCCCAACATAATGAATGTGTGGGTAAGGTTTCCTCCTATAAGAAAAGTTGGCATCTTTCCATTCTTTTCAGCAAAAGCCAAGATTCTAGGTTTTCTCTTTCTATTCTTGTTATTATCTCTTCTAGGTCGTCATGGAATGCTACATTTTCTTATAGTCCGCGGGCTCTCTTGGGTATTTGAAGAAATTTGCATTTTCTATGAAATTTTTGAAACTTCCTCTGTATTTTCAATTATTTTCCATATGTAGATTTCTAAACATAACAAAACATGAAATACTTTTTGCAATTTGTAGCTAGGGTTTAATCTTTCAATACTTTTCCACGGTGCTTCATAGCCTCTTAATCTTCTTGGGCTTAGTGGAAATATGTATTTATTACCCTTCTGAAGCTTTACTTAAAGATATACTGGAAAATATTTTTGCCATCTAGATCTATAACTGTACTAAGATTCTTATTGTTTGAAAAGCTAGTCCAAAGCACTTGATCTTGTAATTATGTTATTTCCAACCTACTATATCTGTCATTTGTAGGGTTGCACTCAACCATCATGGAATCTTCTGTAAACCATTGGTTGCTTTTTACCATTCACGCTATGCTCCTCCTTTGAATATGTGACCTCCATTGCATTTTTTGAAGGCTTCATCTCAAGCATTCTATAGTAATTCACATGCTTTTCTTATGTTGTTATAAAATCATCATAAGGATTTTTCTTGATACTTGAGTGAAAAAGCATGACTGTGCCTACATTTTAATTGACATTTACTTTACATGACTCATGATGGCTCCTTCTATCATCATAAATTACTCAAAAGGATAAGCTTTGAATGTTCATTCAATAAGAGCATTTTAAGTTTCTATTATTGAATCTAATAGTAGCTCTCTATTTAAGAATTTTTGACTGATAGTGACTCATAACTTGGATTCTTAACTATTTTAGCAAGATGATTTATGTTACTTCTTCCTAAGTTCCATTTGTAACACTATGTCCATGCTATATATCATTGCTTCTATAAGATCTATTATAACCGTCCCATCATTTTACCTTGCTCTTAAGACTATGATCTCTTTTGTCTATATGATTGCCATGTATTGTTACTCTTATGTGATCCTTTGCCCCAATATTAGACCTGTCTCTGATATATCTTAATGGAGTCCTTAAGAAACTAGGATAATTGTCTTAGACATATGCATATTCATTTTTGAATCTTGAAACCTATCAAGAAATACAAAATGGAACTTAAGATAAGGCATGTTGGGCTCAAACCTTGTGGGAGCCACATTTAACCCACATGCTGAAATCCAATAACACAAAACAAACATACAAATGCACCTATATTTGCACATGACGCAAACATGTTACTGAAATAAATGCATATCCTGTATGTTTTTGATGACTTCAATGGTTTTTTGGGACATCCAGGACTTGCATGCTTGTTTAATGTAGATTGAGATTAGTTTTGATATGCATAGGTATTTGTTCATGTAAAGTTGAAAAAATTTCATTGCTTAGAGCATAGCTCTAACATCATTGCTTATGCTAAATGCAAGAACTAGGAGCAACATGAAACTAGGAGGGACATATGCAGCTCAAGACAACATCATGATAAGATGACACACCATAACCAGTCATTCATAGAAAATGACTAGTTTCCTTCTTTATATGCACATTTCTTTTACTTATTCATGTATATTCTTTTATTTATCTATATTTAATAAGTTAATTCAATCTCATGGCTTGTGTGAGATAATGTAGTTTTTTACATTCAATAAATATTATTTTTTAGAAAGATTTATGTAAATCGTTTCTCTGTTGCATGCACTTGTATAAATGCAATGATCTGTTACAATAATCTTGAAATCTTTTTTTATTTTTCTATTTATACAATTGAATTTAATGTAGGAAAGTTAATAAAATGTACCTTATTTCCTCAGTTTAAAATCAACAAAAGCCACCTAATTGAGCCTAAGTGAAAATTTGGTAACAATTTCCTTTAATTAACTAAAACTTCCCCATGCCCTTTTTTTTTATCTCTAATTATCCTTCTACTTTCATATATTATTATTTTCCTTGAAAATAGATTCTAGTTATATTTTTGGATAGAGTTTCTATTCTCGTCTTAGGCCAAACTTTTTTAATTGACAAATATTTTCAAATATCAACCAAGGAACTATACTCTCTTGGCCATACAAAATACTAGTTACTTGGGTCTTTGAGATTGGAAAAAAAAGTAACCAATAATGACACCATTTTGTTGGTTCTCAAAGTTGTAGGTCTCAAATATCTAAAGCCAAAATTTATCCTAAGAGCCAGGGGTGTCAAACTTAGGAAGAAAACCATAAAATTATGTTTAGTTTAGATGATAATGAACCAATTTATTGAGATGGGTAAAACCTCCTTCAAATTTTGTCTCTACTAAAGTAAGGAGGGATTCCATAAGGTTTTGTATTAGATGAAACTATAGGAAATTAGAATTTATCTTGATACAAATTATACTTGATGCATAATATACTCCTATTCAGGTTGTCACTTTGTATTTGTATGTTGGTTTGGGCACTCAAGGTTTTGCATCTTATAAAATAGATAACCTACCACTTTAAGTGTGTAAGGATGGTTTTTTATAGATCCCAGGTTTATTATACACATTTATACTCAATAGTTGTGTAAATTAGTACAATTTATTTTTCAAAAGGCGTATAGCCTATATATTATATTATAATAATGATTGATTACAAAATGCTAGTATTGATTAATTGACTAGAACTGAACATATCTTTCACAAGCTTTATACTTAACCCTTTTGGGTGTCAGCCTTTAGAATTTCATCATTATGCATATTTACCATTATTGTCAAGGCAAAAACCTTTAACTCTGACCACCGAATCGTGAACCTTCTCAGGTGTTGGGGAATAGGAGTCCACCATACTCCATACTTCGACTTTTGGGTGGTGTCCTTTAGGAATTCTTCATTCTGCATATTTACCATTCTTGTCAAGGAGAAATCCTTAACACCAATTTCGAAAGCCCAAGCCTTTTCCAGTATCATGGGTTGGATCTCCACCATACTCCATACTTCACCTTTCAAATTTTGGCCTTTGGAATTTCATCATTTTTCATACCTACCATGTTGGGGATTGGATCTCCACCATACTCCATACTTTTCCTTAACTCTAATCTCTGATACCCAAAACTTTTGGGAATCATCCTTCGAAATTTCCTCTTTCCATATACTTACCATTTTTATTAAGGAAAAATCCTTAGCTCCGATCTTCGATGCCTGAACCTTTCAGGCATTGGCCTTTGAACTTTCATCTTTCTGCATATTTACTATTCTTATTAAGGCAAAAACCTTAGCTCTAATCTCTGAAGCCTGATGCTATTCGGATGTCGAGGATCGAGACTTCACAATATTGCATACTTCAAACATAAATGCAAGCCAACATCCTTAAGCCTGATGTTTGAATCCTTTCAGATTTAACTCAATTTTAGCTTCCTTTCCTTTGTGCACATAGTAAGGAGTACTCCCGAAGTCTAAAGTTTGATAAATTTTAGAATTAGTACAAAAAGAAACTCCTTAGTCAAATACTTAATTTTTTAGTACATCCAATATTTGGTAGTGTAGACATGGAAAATGTACAATTTCAGTTTGACACACTTACTAATAACATTTCCTATTAAATCACACTCTCAACATTTCATCATATTTCTATCCCCTAATCTAATGAATCACTATTTATCTAATTAAGTCTATCACCTCATCTGATTAAATTAATATATTTAATTTAATTAACCTAACATATATATTTAATTAAATAAATCATTTTATTTGATTAAATTCTCTAAAGTCCTCTCATTAAATTAAATAAATTAAACCTTATTTGATTTGATCTAACATGTTCCTTCTTGATTAAATAAATCAAATTATTTATTTAATAAATCATTTCCTCTCAATTGTTGATTTAAATTAATTCATCTATTTAAGTCTAAATTGTCACATCATCTAATTCTTCATTTAATTAATCAAACCCTTGAATCAGTTAATCCTTCTTATTAAAATATTCTAGAGAATGCAACTTGCACAATAAGTCAATTACTTTGATTTATTTAATTCTCCATTTTCCCTCACATAGCATCAAAAGGGAATATTCCCTTGTTTGAATTCAAAAAGTCCAAGTAGACTTGTACATCCAACAAGGCATTCACTCCTCTTACATGTCTTTGTGCATTGAGCCAAGTGGCATTTATTTCAAATTTTTTTCCCTCTCACATGTCATTTCTCAAATTTGAAATTCCACCTAATGGCATTTATCATGCACATTGACCAAAATGTGCTCATTCTTCAACCATTCACATCTTGAGAAGTGGCACTTGGCCATTGGATGTTGAATGATCCCACATTGCTCTATTTCATTCTCTCTTCCATGTTGAAAATCTATAAATTGGAGACTCCTCTCCTCATTCAACAAGACAACGTTGAGTGAACTTACTATACTCAAATTCACCTTCACTTCACAGATTTCAAGCAAGGTTATTCTCTTCATTTAAGAATTAATCTTACTCATAACATCATTTAGCTTGTTCAAGGATTGGGAAAGGGCTGCTTTCTACACAACATAGTGGCATCAATCCACTATGAGATGGAGTTCAATTATATTTCTTATATGCTTATGTTTAACCTATTTTCTACTCATTAGTTGCATATTTAGATATGATTAAACATTTCATAGGGATATCTAAGTCTGTTGGTTTTAACTAACTTTCATGCTAACAACGTGAAATTGTTTAAGCCATATCTTGCAGGTTTTTAGCATCCACAGGTAGCTAAAACACCACAATTTGAAGATGTTCATATTGTACACTACCCTTAAACATTTTATTGCCTTCAAACTATGAGCTTTTGATCCCTTTAACACACTTTTTTAGAAGCTGCAATTTTTTCTAGTTGAGGAAAAGAATTAATAAGATTACTAACATCTAAAATGTTCACTTCTTGATTTTGACATCCCATATTGCTTTTTGACCTGGGAAACTTAAGACAATTCTGGAACCAAAGCTTCTCATGGAGCGATTTCAGCTAATTGAGGATATGCTTGTAACTAAGCCACATTATTCAAAATTGCCACATCCTGTAAAACACAACATTTTGTCATTTTATCCCACTTTCAAAACTAATAATTTCCATCAAACTTTCTAGCAAAATACCCTACTAATGGTATGAAATTTTATTTTGCAATTGCTCACACCCCATATTTGACAATAAATCTGCTAGTTTATTTCCCTCTCTATAGGTATGGTTTATCCTACAAACAAATAACTTATTCATTAAATGCCACACCTGCTGCAACACATAGTCTAGTCTCTAATTTAAATATTTCCTTTCTTTGCAAGCATTTATGATTATTAATGAGTCACCTTCGATCTAAAGATTTTTAACTTGCAACTCTAAGGCCATTTGAAGTCCATAAAGAAGTGCTTGTGCTTTGGTGGTGTTATTTGTTCCATGAGAAATTTCAAATAATTTTGCACCAATGAGATGCCCCTTGTTGTCTCTGATTACCGTACCTGCACTTGAAGCACTCATATTCCCCCTTGAAGCTCCATCAAAATTTAATTTGAAAAAACCTAAGGGAGGTGGGAACCAAGAAACCTTTGATCTATCAATTTTATCTTTCCCAAGTTGTAATTGACTTTCTTTAAACAAGAGAACAATATATTTCCAATTCTTCATTACTGATGCATCCCAATTAGTGAACAAAGAACAAACATGCTTGACCTCTTGCACCCTTTCATTTGTTACCGAGTAGAGATTGACTTCTCTATCTAAAATAGGACCCAATCAATTGATGTTGATTCCTTTTTGAAAATATGCTTATTATGCTTCCACAAAATATTCCAAATAACTAAAGTTGGAATTACTTGCCAAATGACAGAGAAGAGTGAGGTTTTATACAACACCGACCAACTTACAAAGAGTTCTCAAAGAGTAGTAGGTAGGGACGAATACTAATTAAGTTTTCCTTTGATGAAATCGCAACAAATTTGTGCAAACTTACACCCAAGGAAGAGATAGTTTGAATCTTCCTGAACTTCCTCACACATAACACATTTGAACTGATATGAAATTCCTAGCTTAGCCAATCTATCAATTGTTAGAATTATATTTTTATGGCCAAGAAAGCAAAGAAACCTACCTTAGGAAATCTTGCAGAGTTCCAACGAAAGGACAAAGACCTTTGCGATTCATGGTGCACCCTCCACTTACAGCTCCTTTATAACCCTACTTTACTGAATAATTTCCTATTCTAGAAGGCACCCACATAATTTTATTTGGTGTAGATGATTTGAAAACTATTCTACCCCTTACAATATCTTCTAACTTATTTTTTTCATTAGCTAGCATGTGAGAGCTTGAAAAATATCTGCACTTGACTTTCCCTATTGGCTCTAATGAATCTTGAAAGTAATTTTTTACTTTGGTACCCCAAGAAGCGGTCAATATTTCCTCTGCCATTCTAAAATCATAAAGAGAATTCAAGGATGGCAAGCCATTCCAAGAATCTTTTTAGAAGGTAGCTTCCTCCGAATTATTCATTTTCCAACTTATATATGGAACAATTATTTTTCTACATGATATCAAAAAATTCCACATGGAGGACCCCTATTGTAGGTTTGTTATTGTTAGTATTCTATTTGGTGAAGCCTCATCTAAATACTTACTTTGAATAATCTAACACCATTTGGCATGAGGATTTTTGTACATATTCCATACCAATTTGTCTCCTATTGACATATTTATGGCCATCATATTATGTATGCCCGCACCTCCTTTCAACTTTTCCACACAAAGGTTTTCTATTGAGACTAAATGAATTTTCTTAGAGTTGTCCATATTTGCCATCCACAAGAAACCTCTTATCAATTTGAATATTTCATTTACCATGGATTTTGGAGCCTTTAATACTACAATATAATAATTTGGTATTGAAGATAACACTAATTTTACCATCAAGATCCTACCTGCAAGTGACAACCACCTTCCTTTCCATGAGTATATTCTGAGTTTGATGCATTGAATTATCTTATCCCAAATGCTTACTCTATTTGTACCTGAGAAGAGGGGAAGACCTAGATATTTTCATTTGAAGCCCAACATTTTTATTATTTTCCTCTTCACCACTTATTTAGTATTTAGAACATAGACTTTAGATTTTTCTGCATTGATTTTTTTCCCTAAAACTTCTGTATATTTCTGCAATAAGCTTTGAATTTAATTTGCTTCATCGAGGGTTTCTTTTCCAAACAATAATGTGTCATCCATAAAAAAATATTGTGTGATTGAGATATATATAGTAGGTAGATTTAATCCTTTCCATAAATCCTAAGAATGAACCCTTTTAATAGATCTACTTAGTGCTTCATCTAAGACGATAAATAAGAAGGGGGACAAAGGGTCTCCTTGACACACACCTTGGGTGGATTTGAAAAAACCTGAAGGTGACCCATTAATGATAATTGAAATTATTGAGCCAAATAAGCAAGATAATATCCATTTACACCATTTATTTGTAAATCCAATTTTTTTAAAGATTTGAGTTAGGAAAGCCCAATTGAGTTTGTCATAAGCTTTCATCATGTCCACTTTAACAATTATTGTTGGCATATTATATGTTTGTATTGAATGCAAGAATTCATGGGAAACTAATGCACCTGCTACTGTCTCCCCCCCTTGAACAAAACCCCCTTGCACCTTTGAAATGATTTTTGGAATATATTTGCAAATTATGAGGTAGATTTCTTTCGTAAAGATTTTATACACCATGTTACATAAATAAATAGGTCTGAAATCTGCAAAAGTTTTCGGTTGCTCAATCTTGGGAATTAAGGAAATGTTAGTAACATTAAACTACTTCAAAATAGTCCCCATTTTCCTTGAATCTTCCATTGCATTAAGTAGATCTTGAGTGATAAAATACTAGCCTTTTTGGAAGAACATTGTCATGAAGCCATCCAGACTTGGAGCCTTGTCCAAGGGTAATGAGAAAACCAAAAACCTCACTTCTTCTAGAGTAAAAGGCCTCATCAACTATTCATTTTCATTAATACTAATCAACTGGGGTATAGCCTCAAGTAAATCTTAACTATCTATCATACTTTGTAATTGAAGCACAAGTGCAGACAATTTTTTTGAAAAAAACATATACCTTCATTCTAAATATCTTCTTCACTTGTGAGGGATGATCCTTTCAAACCATCCTGGATAGAAAAGATAGAACTTTTTCCCTATTTGATCTGTGTTGAAACATGGAAAAATTTCGTGTTTCTTTCACCTTCCTTCAACCATAACTCTCTAGATTTTTGGCACCAATAAACCTCCTCCCTTGCTAGAAGTTCTTCCCATTCTAAGTGCAACAATTTTTTTTTTCAAAAATCTCTTTGTTCATTCCATTTGTTCATTAAATTAGTACAAATTTAAAATACGCCTAAAATTGAATATTTTGGGTTTTTTTGGGAGGATAGGGGTTGGGCTTATTGGATGAAGTTTTTCATTGATGTCAAACTCTATTTATGTTAGAGGTTATCCATTTGAAGGCAACGGTGAAGTGAAGGAAATAGTGTTTGATACTTGTGCATGACTCATTCAATGGTGTTTGTTGTATTGGTTTGTCATTGTTGGTGTATGCGGATCATTTGGTGTTTGTTGATCATCTCATGATGCTTGATGCAAAGGTAACATTTCTCATTCATGATGTGCTCATTCTTACACATTCATGACAAATGATATGCTCATGTTCTTGATCCATCCAAAGGTTGTTTGTTCATTCATTTCATGGTGATTGATGAATCCAAAGAGTTGTTCCAAGACAAGGTATGACATAGTGTCATGACAAAGGGTTTCTTGATCAGAAAAAAAGTGACAGAGTTGCTTGCTTCATGACAAGATACTATGTTGATACTTGATGTTGTTGATTATTTCATAGTATTTTTTCTACTAGAGGTATTTATCATTCAATAAAAGGTACTTATTCATGTTCATGATGCAAAATGAAATGTTCATGATGTAGAATGCAAAGTGTAGATTGTTCAGGATGTCTCTTCATAAAGGTGTTGATGTCTAATGCATTTTGATGTTGATACTCAAATGAAATGGTGTTTGGTAAGTGAAGTAATTGGTGCACCAAGTCAAGTGTGTTGTATTTCATTCATTGATGCATAAGTGAAACGTTGTTGATACAAGAGAGTCAAAGGTAGTGTTGTTGCAAAGAGTTACTTCATTATAATGTAGAATTATTGTTTATTTAGAAGTATATGAAATGGTGAGATGATTGAGATCCATCATATTACAATTTGTCATCTTTCATTTATGTATTCACTGAAAGACGCAATTAAATGCTAAGAGATTGTTGTTAAGATTTCACTTGTTGTTCTTATGAAGCTTAGAACCCTAAAAGACCTAGGGTTTATGCCTTTTTGAAGGTCGTCAACGAAGTGCTATTCTTATGTTATATTTGTGAGTTGAACTGCTATAAATAGTAGAAAAGAACTTAAATATTTATTTGAGGGTGTTATATATCATTATCAACTGGCTCCTCCTTTTAGGTTAACCTACTAGATAGGTCAAAAATCTAAATACTATCACTTAGAGAAAAATCAAATGTTATCATTCATTTGATAAATTGGCAGGCTATGTAAATCAAAGGTTCACATTTAAATCTCTAAATGGTTACTTCTTGAGGTTTCAACATCGACAAGAATTTGAAATGTCATCGGGTTTGTTTTTAGTTACATAGTTTTATAACTTTAAGTTGGTAGTGATGGATTGAGGAACTATGATATTACATTGATGAGATGAGAATGGTGTTGTGTGTTCTAGGTGATTAATTGGAAAATGGGTGCTTTATAACCTAGGTCATAGAACACCACTTTTCTACTATTACCATTAAATAATGTCCTAAGAACCCTAATTGGATTGACTATCAACCTCACAAGGTGAGTCAATTCTCAATGAGGAGGACCTAGAAGGGGGTTCTTTAAGCTCTTAGGGGTTCACCACCAAGAAAAAGCTTGGAAAAAGACAATTAAACATTCAAACCACAAAATCAAGAAATGCAAGTCAAATAATGAGTGGAAATGATAAAACTAAGCTACACCAAGTTAGGGTATGTGTACTTGGGAAGTTTAGAGATGTAATGAGGATTTTGGAAATGCAAAAATGTTGTCAAAAAGTGCCATGGAGGACCAAGACACCATGGGTGGCATATTAGTGATGTTGCTATTTTTTTGGGCATTTGCGAAGTCTTCAAATGCTAGAACAAAATCCTAAAAAATCTCTAAAAAATACCCTAGGTGGCATTTTAGTCTCGTTCTGAAATTCTGAAATCTTTGAATGTGGTCTTGAGCTCCAGGGTCTACACCTGCTTCTCCCTATATCTAAGGTTCTAAAACTTCCAGATTTGGCTTGTAGGTGAGTTTTTATGAAGATGACAACTTTGGCAATGCAACTTTTCAATCTTGCACTCCAAATGATATTCAAGTCTTCAACCTAGATTTGCAAATACAAACACAAAAGAGGGAAAACTTGTTGATTGTTAGTGAACGGGGGTTTTCCTTGGTCAAACCCCTTGTAGGTAATTAAACCAAAAGATGAAATGAAGCATGGAACATGAAATATATAAATGATGATAAATGATATCACCTTGGATGATGTCTTGTGAAGAAAATCTGCAATCTACCATGTAGTGACCATGAAGAATTTAGATCTTCGATCCTTGGATGTGATGTGAACAATGGTTGCAAATATATCTTCAATACTACATCCACAATCTTGGCTCAACAACATGAATGGATGCACTAAACCCTTAACATGATGCTTGAATCTTGATGATGGATCCGAATTCTTAATGAATTTCTCTTGAATGATTTTGTGAACTCAAATATGCTATTAGGAATGCTTTCACAACTTTCTTAGATTAAAATGAGTGAAGGAACCTTGTATTTATACGTATCCATGCTTAATATCCCAAAATTACACCACAACAAGCTGATATATGAAATCATTGATTAAAGGAGGCTAAATCCCACTTGAATTTGAAATTGGACCCCAAAAATAAGCCAAGAAGGACTAAGATGCCCTAGGTGGCATCATAGTCCCAAGGCTCAAATCTCAAGGCTTAGACTCGAAAAAGGGACTTTTTTAGGTGGTTTCAAAATCAGGGTCCCAGGACCCATGGAGGACAAAGATGCCCAAGGTGGTGTATTAGTCCCAGTCCACAAATCAAGGACACATAGACATAAACATCTATCTTTTGAGGTTTGTCAAGATTTTCCATAAAAATATATAGTTTATTAGGCTTGTGGATGAAAAATAGGACCAATTAAGCCATAAATGAGCATAAATAAAGCAAGGCGGGCCCAAAAAAGTGTGAAAATGCAAGTGTATGTATTTTACTACACTACATTTAGCCCCCACTTTAGTGAGAGGATGAACTTGCTTCAAAATCACACTAAAGTAGCCAACCACAAAATCAAGAGGGGTTCAAGTGTACTAATGTTAGTAAGATAGGATGACAATGATCAAGAGGAATGATTAAGCCCCCAAGGTCGAGATCCTATGACAAACCAACATAGGCACAAAGGAGCACACATAATGATGATATATGAAGCCATAACAAGATTTACAACATACACCATCAAGGATAGAAAAATAAAAAGGAAAAAAGGATCAACAAAACAAAAAAGGAAAATGCCATAGATCAAGCTTCGACTGGTCATCCAACATGGTGGACCAGGTCTAGGCTTGAAGAGGTTTACAAGTGGAACATGTTGTCCACTATGTAAACAAAACACATGCTCACAAGGGCTAGTGGGAGCTAGTTGTCCACTAGGTGATCCCTAGGAAGTCCATACCAACATCATACCCCCATGAATATGATAAGGACAAAAATGTATTCTCACTCAGGCTAGTGAAGCTAGTTGTTCACTAGGTCAACCCCAAGAATCCATATCAAATCCATACCTCCATGACTTTAATAAGGAAAAAAATGCAATGAAACAATAAAGAGGGATGTTCAAAGGGATTTTTCTTAGTTTGTACAAGGTCTCATCTTAGGGAAAATTATGCTTAATGTTTCCAAGAGAGGACAAGTTAATGAAATATCACACTCTCAGAGGAAATCAAACCCAATGACACCACCAAGAAAAGGATGCATCGCAAGAAGAAAGAAAATCGTGTAGTGAAACATGAGTGTCGATGTATACCCCCACTTTAAAGTGGTTGCTAACACCATTACTGTGAGAAATTTCTTTAAAGTAGAAGAAAACATGAGAGCTTATTCAAAAATCCCTATACTAGGTTACATGTTTCTGATAATCTACGTCATGAGAAGGGAAGGGGTTGCCACTAAAATGCATAACTTAGTACGTCACATTCGGACCAACTTAAGGCATGCCATTCACATCACAAGCTTGCTCTTACATATACATGAAAGGTGATCAACTAGCCAAAAGAGGCAACGATGGTTGACATACGATGACAAGGCTACCTAACCACTTGCCCCCACTTAGTGCAGGACAAGGATGAGCCAAGATGATTGATGATAAACATGCTAGAGTGAAAATAAATATCAATTAGAGGAATTAGGTGTCCCCGCATAAGGAAGAGCACTAAACTCCTTAAGATGTTGGATTTTTCTACTCAAAGCCTTACATTCATTACTATAATGACCATGAACTCTATGATACACACAAAATGAACATTTTTAGTAGAATTTATTTCGTGTTTTTGGAGGGAGGGATATGAAACAATCTTGGAGGAGTCTTAACAAGATACTTTCTTGATCAAAAGTAGACGTGGATTTGTTATTGTGAGAAAAAGATATCTCTTGCTTAGTATTAGTTGTCATACCTACACAAGACTCTTTAGATTGTGAGATTTTGTACTCCTCTAAAGGAAGGTGTAAAATCTAACAAATTCAAAGCATTAGGGTTTTGTGTGACAACATTGACATTAAGCGAAGATTTCTCTATTTCTTGCAAATGATAACAATGAAGACCACTAGTGCTGCTATTAAGTGTAGGCTTGGTTATTTCTATCAAAGGACAATAACCAAGACCATTAGTTGTTTCTTGTGTGTTAGGTTCGATAGGGACACAAATACCTTGCTCTCTAGAACCACATCCTTTTCCACTGTATCCAAATTGTTTCATGATTTCACAACCTTTTCCATAAATTTTTTTCATCTCTTTTGGATTCGATGGTTGTTGATAGTCAGTTGCACCAAAGTTTGCTGTATAATTTTCGTTTTCTTCTAAAGTGGTTGAGGTGGATGCTTTCAAAGGGTTGTCTGAATTTTGTGTTGATAGTAAAACTTTTTATTTTCCCTTATTTGAATCTTTATTTATGATCTCATATTCTCCCATGAATGTATGTTTGAAATCTAAGGAACCCCAATAATCTTCTAATAGCTTCATGACATCTTAGATGTGTTTTTCTTTTTCCTTTTTTTGTGCGGGTTACACTTGCGTAGTTGGTGTCAATGTTTTCAAAAGATTATCTTTACCTTTCTCAATGTTCAAACAATTGTATGGTTCAAGATTGGCTTTGATTGTATAAAAAAATTTGTTGTAGAAATATTTTCTGATATGATGAAGGGTAGATGACACAACATGCATCTCATGAATACATGGTCTACCTAAAAGGAGATTGTACTAAAGATCATCACGCATAACATGAATTGGGGTTTGTAATGTAACTTTGTCAACTTTAATACGTAATGTGATTATGCCAAGTGGTCATTTTCTCATGTTATCAAAGCCACTAATAGAGAAAGAGGCAGGTTAGATTTTGGATTTATCAACACCAAGCTTATCCAAAAGGTTCACAATACACACATTTAAGACTGATCCATTGTCAACAAGGGTTCATTTTATCCCTTTCATATTTTATTGAGCTATTATCATGAGAGCATGACATTTTTTATGCATTTCGAAAGGAGGAAGATCACTTTGGTGGACAACAATGTCATCATTTATTCCTTGAATCATGGTTGCTATGTCATTAGGATTTGCACTAGAGGGGACCACAACTTGTTGCAAGGCTGCTTGAATCATAGTATGATAATTAGGTCCCATAGGGATATCTTTGCAGGAGTATTCTTAAGTTGTTCAACAAGGTCATACTCCTTTCCACTTTGTGGAGGGAAATGAGGGGCACTAGGAAAGATAGGATTAGGCAATGGGAGGGATGTTGAAAGTGTTTGTTTTGGTTGTGGATTATTCCTATTTTTTTATGTATGAGAAATGGTATTGTAACTCGCTGCGAAAAATTATTCTTAGGTGGTTCAAGGATAAGGACAGGTTTGTCTTGAACTTGTGGTTTTTGTGAGGTTGCATAAATAATAAGTTTAGGCTCAGGAGAGTACTACAAGGGGTATTTAATATGCATAACCTCAGAAGACTTATCCTTATTTTCCTGACCTCTTAGTGAAGGGGAGTCTAATGTCACTTCCTCATCTCCATTTAAGGAATTACTATTGTCAATGTTCTCATTTTATTCCATCTTGATATCTTCCATAGTAGGAGAGTTATTAGGAGAAATACAAACCAAATTTTCATGACCTTCAAAGGTTGGTTCTTCTAAAATGACTTCATTGCATGTAAGGGAGTTTTCAATGGTTGAATTATCTTGCTCAATAAGGGTTTCCCTAGGTGTAGAGGGATAACTAGGATTTTCATGACGTTCATCGATCAAAGTATCTTGTTCACGACTAAGAGAGATACTAGGAGAAGAAAAAATGTTATTGTCATGATTACCTATGGTTGTGTTGTCTTTATCATCAATGTCTTGTCCACGAAGAGAGGTAAGAGGAGTGAAACAACCAGGACTCTCAAAACTCTCATTGATTAGTTCTTCTAACATAAAAATATCTTCTTCACCAATAGGAGAGATATTAGGAGAAGAATGAATATGATTTTTAGGATTGTCAAAGGTTGTATTCTCTTTCACTAAAACACTCTCATAGGAGGGCATATGAGCTTTTTCTTAGCGTTCCTAGAAAGGTAAGGTATTAACATTGTTTGACCAAGAATGAAAATCAATTTTAACCATCTCATGCAATGTTTTAATAATGTAAACAATGTATATCCAAAGATGAAAAACATGTTTATCCAATACATGAAATACTTTAAGAATACAAACAATGTATATCCAAAAAAGAAAAGAACTTTTATCAAACTTATGCAAAGTTTTATGAATGTAAACATTGTGCATGCAAAAGTGAAAAGTAATTCTATCCATATCATGCAAAGTTTCATAAATGTGAGCATTTTCAGATTTTCAAACCTAAAACAAGTTAATTTAACGACTACACTATACAATAGAGTGAAAATGAAATGCCATTTTGAATGTTGACAATACAATGAATGAAGACTAATTAAGCTAGATTCACTAAATCTAATGAAACAACAAATCAAAAAATTGAAACAAGAAAGTAATTGCAACAAATAGAAGCATAGAAAAGAAATTTCAAACCCTAAAAATTGCAAAGTCAAATTCAATGGGAACTAATATGCCAGTAAGGGCGTCTTAGTTCTCTTGGTGAAATTTTGAGTTTTCAAAAGTTGAAATAGATAGTAAATGGTTCAAACAAGGATCTGAGACAGGAATCAAGAGAGGGACTAAGATACCACCAAGGGCATTTTTATCCCAGTTAGGGTTTTTTTAAGAAAATCAGACAATTTTGGGTTGATAACAGTGTTCTCAAATTACCTACCCAGGGGCCTGATTTTGAGAAACAATTTTTTCTTACAAATGAATGTAAGAAAATGTAACTAATGACAAGCAATTGGATGTAAAGTTGAATGTAATTTTTTCCAAATTTGAATGCAATAGCAATGTTCCTAAATGCAACCGAGATGATTAACAATGCACCTTTTTAGTTTTTTAATGAGATAAGATGATGCAAGAAATAAAAAATGCAACCTATATGCACTTTCACTAATACAAATATAATAAACCCTAGATGAAATTTCACGTCGAGTTCACCAAAATGAACTGTAAATAAAATAGGACTAGTGACTACCTATTTTATCTAGGTCATTCAATTATGTCCTAGGAATCCCAATTGGATTGATTAACAATCTCACAAGGTGAGTCAATTCACAATGAGGGAGACCTAGGAAAGGTTCTTTTAGATTTTAAGGGTTCACCACCAAGCAAAATCTTGGAAAAAGAAAATTGAACATTCAACCCACAAAATCAAGCAATGCAAGTCAAATAATGAGTGCAAATGATAAAATTAAGCTACACCAAGTTAGGGTATGTGTACCTAGGAAGTTTAGAGATGTAATGAGGATTCAGGAAATGCAAAAATGTTGTCAAAAAGTGCCATGGAGGACTAAGACACCCTAGGTGGTGTATTAGTCCTGTTGCTATTTTTTGGGGCAAATGTGGAGTCTTCAGATGCCAAAACAAAATCTAGAAGAATCTTTGAAAAATAACCTATGGAGGACTAAGACACCCTAGGTGGCATATTAGTCTCATTCAAAAATTTTGAAATATCTGAATGTGGTCCTGAACTCCAGGGTCTGCACTTACTTTTCCCTAGATCTGAGTTCCTGAAACTTCTAGATCTGGCTTGTAGGTGAGTTTTCATAAAGATGACAACTTTGGCAATGCAAATTTTCCAACTTTTTAATCTTGCACTCCAAATGATCTTCAAGTTTTGAACCTAGATCTTCAAATACAAACACACAAAAGAGGGAAAACTTATTGATTGTTAGTGAATGGGGGTTTGCCTTGGTCAAAACCCATGTAGGTAATTAAACCAAATGATGAAATGAAGCATGAAGCATGAAATATATAAATTATACAAATGATGATAAATATATAAATGATGATAAACGATATCACCTTGGATGATGTCTTGTGAAGAAAATCTACAATCTACCATGTAGTGGCCATGAAGAATGTAGATCTTGGATCCTTGGATATGATGTGAACAATGGTTTCAAATAGATCTTCGACACTACATCCACAATCTTGGCTCAACATGAATGGATGCACTAAAACCTTGACATGATGCTTGAATCTTGATGATGGCTCCAAATGCTTAATGAATTGCTCTTGAATGCTTTTGTGAACTCAAATATGCTATTAGGAATTCTCTCACAACTTACTTAGATAAAAATGAGTGAAGGAACCAAGGATAACTTTAAGAACCCCCCCCCCCTCAACGAAGGTGTAAAATCCAGGCGAATCTTTCCTTTTATTTGAAAAAAATAGTAATTTTACCTCGCGAATCTTATGCACATTATTAAAAAAATTATAAAATCATGGCGAATCTTAATGAATAATTGGTTAAAAATAATAATCAAATTGGCGAATCCTAGTGAATAATCACTAAAACGATTAATTATAATGGCAAATCTCTCCTTTAAAAATTCGCATAGTTGGTCGACACAGTTCCCCCATTTTTTAATTTATTTTTAATAGTGAAGTAGGGGCCCAGGGGCGGCAGCCACCGGCGGGGTCAAGGGGTCAGAGCCCCCTTGTGGGGGTTGAGGGGGCAACGCCCCCTCATAGGGTCCGGGGAGAGCAGCCCCGATGCGCTCCAAGCATAAATTCACTATTGAAAATGCATTGGAGCATACATAGATGAAGTATTTTTAAAAAATATCACTTGAAAATTTTACCATCGATTAGCTTTTAAATCGGATGAATGCAAGTTCATTCTGTGAGTGAATACGGTGTGAGTGAACATCATCGGTGGGACACTTAGGGATGTCTCATCGATACAACGATGATGACGTATGTCATGAACTATTGGCAACACTAAAGGGTAGAGATCAAACAGAGCTTTGATCGGATGTCTTTCTAGGAGCTTGGCACGAATATTGTAGATTCCTTTCATGATTCTCCGGAATTACACAAGTGGTGTACGTCTGCCTTGGTGGACCCCAGGTGGAGTATGGAAGCCTTATCGGCGTGGTTGAACATCATTGGTGGGATAGTTAGGTATGTCCCACCGATACAACGATGATGATGTATGCCATGAACTATTGGCAACAGTGAACGGTGGAGATCAAATTTCAGGCCTGAACAACCTTTTTAAAAGGAACGTGCATATAAAGTCACAGAATTGACTTGCAGCCATTCGATTAAAAATATAATCGATGGAAACAAATCAAAAACCTATTCAAGGCTAAAATATCCTTAAAATGAAAAGGTAAATTATTATTAGTGGTGATATTTCCCAAAAATTAATTGTAGGAATATAAAATTAATGGTGAATATAATTAATATCTATAATTACAATATAAACTATTGGTGAATCAGTTCCAAAGACGCATCGTTTAAAAATAATGCATTGTCGAATTAATCAAGACAAATTATTTTTTTGTAAAAACCTAGCGATTCAACATCCTTTCTAACTTGTATTATTCGCCATTTTTGGAGGTCACGATTTCAAATATTCGCCACTAAATTTTTCCCTGGAAGGAACCTTGTATTTATACTTATTCATGCTTAATATCCCAAAATTACACCACAACAAGTCAACATATGAAATCATTAATTAAAGGAGGCTAAATCTCACCCAAATTTGAAATTAGACCCCAAAAATAAGCCAAGGAGGACTAAGATGCCCTAGGTGGCATCTTAGTCCCAAGGCTCAAATCTTAGCGCACAAACTCCAAAAAGGGACCGTTTTAGGTGGTTTCAAAATCAAGGTCCCAAGACCCATGGAGGAAAAAGACACCCAAGGTGGTGTATTACTCCCAGTCCACAAATCAGGGACACACAGACAAAAACATTAAATGATCATTTATATTTTGAGGTTTTTCAGGATCTACCATAAAAATATATAGTTTATTAGGCTTGTGGATATAAAATAGGACCAATTAAGCCATATATGAGCATAAATAAAGCAAGGTTGGCCCAAACAAGTGTGAAAATTCAAGGGTATCCATTTTACTACACTACACTAGGAAGATAGTGACAACATGTCTTTGTTGAGATTTTGTAGAGTTAGGAAGAATAAGCATATAAGTTTTATTGAATGAGTGTTTTCAAATATAAAGTCTCCTTTCTAAACAAGTTATCATGCATTGTGAGGAAGATTAGAATAACAGTGTGTAATAATGCTCTATGACTATATTCATGGAGTTTGTCTTCTTTACTCATACAAGTGTGATCAAAACATGGACACTAATGACTGCCAGTGGATTGAATGAATTCTAATAGTCTGAGATATGTTAGAATATTTTGAAAGCTATGGCACTTTGTTATTGCAAAAATTATACATAGTGAATGAGGTTTGAATAACATAGTTATATAGTGTCATTGTATTATTGTATTAAGGAATTATGTTTTGATTTGCATAGAAGGGTTAATCTAGTTAGTGAGTTATAGTGCATTGGATTTTCCAAAAAGAAGGGGAGTCTTGTAGAGAAATATCTATTCATGTTTACAAGGAGAATTACATGTTGAATACCTATATGTGAAGATTTTGATGATTTAGTGCTATGGTATGGGAGAATAAGGTAGATGGAGTTTTGCTAATGTAGAAATAAAGCAGTATTTTGTATTGAAACATACTAACCATCTAGTTTTTATTCATTTTATTTTGAAGATTTCTAGTGAGGCATGATGATTTTTCATTGAGGCATATTGGTTTGTCAGTGAGATAGATTGAGTAGCTAGTGAGCATTTTCCACCGAGGCAGATTGAGTAACCTATAAGGTTTTAGCCAATGAGGCACACAACTTGTAACGTGTAATTTTTTGGTCAGTGAGGCCTAATGAAACTTATTTTTAGAGTGGTTTTTCACCCTTTTAGGTTTTTCCACTCATAAACCTTGTGTTATGTCTCCTCTTGGTGGTTTTTCATATTGTGCTTGATTGGTTATATTTTTTCAAGTATTATGTTCTAATTTTCATGTCATGTAACTCCCTCAACATTCAATATCTATAATGTTTGAAGTTTTTTCATTGGGTTTCTTTGCATAAGACAAGTGAGCTAAGTATTGAAATTTTATTTCTAATTAGACCACTGAGTCACCCCCCCTCTCAGTGGTCCTTTACTCCAACAAGTGGTATCAGATCCTTGGGTGTCTTGCAGAAGTTTAATCAACTTACATGATCTTGGTGGTGGAGTACTATGGAAAAAGAAAAGGACAAAAGAAAATTTTTAGTGCTAAGAAAAAACTCATTCAATAAGTTCCAATTGAATCAAGTGATGTGTTGTTGCAAGAAAAACCCTTGCCAATTGATACAAGATTTGATATATTTGAATGAAAAGATTATTTTTTAGTTTGAAATGTTGACGAAGAAGGCCACATTGTGATTGAATATGAACAAGAGTATAATGAATATGAATGTGTAATTGATCTTGAAGGTGAACTTATTTATTCCCTAAATGAGATCAAGAAACTCGAGAAGAAGAATTAGAGTTTAGAGTTGAAGCTTCTAGAAGAAAAGGAGTCCAAGGCCAAAACACTTTAAGCCCTTGAAGTAGAAAAAAAATTGAAAGTGAAGTGTGAAGAATCTAATCAACTTCTGAGGATCTAAAGTTGCAATTGGAAAAGTCTAGAAGAGTTGAAGAAGTCACTAGCATAAACTTGCAGACCAAAATGAAATAATGTCAAAAGTTAGAGGCTGAAGTATTGTCTCTAGGAAAGAAACTAGAGAAGGTAAATCAAGAGTTGGAGAGGATTCTTCAAAATGAACAAAATATTGAGTTGTTTGAGAAAATGATTCTAAGTCCAAGGTCGCTATCAAACAATTTTGGGTTAGGATATGAAGTAGAAAAAAGTTACAAAGATGCTGCAATATCCAAGAAGAACATTGGAAAAGCACCAATGGATTCAAACTCATCAAAAGAGGCAATATATAATCAAGGAGAATCAAGCACTACTCCTTAAAGGATTGCAGATCAAAACAAAAGTGAAGAAGGATACAAACGAGTTCATAATCCCAAGCAAGGACATAATTCTACGGTCAAAGAAACACCAAGGAAGAAAATAGATCTAAATTATTCTTATATTGCTGCTAAGGTTGAAGACAAGAAGAAGACAAAATAAAATGCTCCTACACAAGTCAACAATAATAAGTCCAAATGATCTTTTCATTCAAGACAAGATCAAATGTTCAGGTTTAAAAAATATTTTTATGATTATTTTAATTCATGTTATGAACTTGGTAATAGAGAAATAGTGTGTTAGAAGCATGAAAATAAAGTTGGATGTAATAAGGTCTCTTGTGAATGGTCAAGTAGAAGAAGCGAGGTCATATGCTATAGACTCAATAAGTTTGGATGTAAAGCACAATATTGTAGAAGTAATTTAATGAAATATTTCAATCACCACAAGAAGACTGGTACTATGAGAGTTTGGAGAAGCAAGAGAAAGAGAAGGAAGAACCTAAGCTTGTGTATATCACACAAGAGACATCTATAACAACTTAAACAACAACATGAGGTTAGGGGGAGATTTTTATAGTTTTATCATTCAGCCCCATAGACAACAACCAAGAAAACATAAAAACCAATGTTTTCATGGAAAGACAGTCACCTTGAAAAGACATGTTGTTTTTCCAAGTACACTGACATTGATATTATGGTAGTTTGAAGTACTTGAGCTACAGTCCATAGAAGACCATGAAGTGAAATGAATAATAACCTACAGTCACAAAATTTTCTATAGAATTCATAATGATAATGGCCTCAAAATATGTGTCACAATGTTCTCTGAAGTGTAACCTATGTGTGATAATATTTTATGAAAAGGTTTGAATAACATAAGCCTACAATATATTGTGTTTCTGATAGTGCAGAGATAGTGCATTTGAATGTGATCAGTAGTTTTTTGACATCAAGTTTTGTCATTGATGTCAAAAGCATTGGAGTCACATGATTTTAGTTGGTCATGATATCAGTTGAATTAGTATTGATGTCAAAGATGCTCAAGTAACAAGTGGCAACAGGGATGGGAACTAAAGGTAATATTTATAGTCTTTTTTTTTGTCAAATTCTAACTTGGATAAAGGAAAACCATAGAGGGTAAAACACATAATGTAGGCCTAAGATAGAACCATCATACAAAAGGACAATGACATTGGTTTAAAAATATAGTCCATAAAGGTCTCTAAAAGTATATGTATAAAATAAATGAGACAATGTCAAATTTCAAAGGGACAAAGCCATGACAAGCATGATCAAGAATGGAAAGTACAAACCTAAGATGATAGTGAGTTCAATTTATATACAATATTGTGCATTAATGGCATGCACAATACAACCAATCAAAAGGCAAAGCCAAGCTTATCCATGAAGACAGTGTTCAAAGAGATCATGATAGCTGAAACCTAAAGGGAGAAATGAAAGGATACCTCAAAGGATAGTCATGGAAAGTAAACATATTACATTTATCGAAGGGCTTGCTTATATTGGCAAAGTATCAATAAAATACCTATAAGTACTATAGAATGCTCCAAGTTCATGTGATGGTCTCACAAGGTGATTCAAAGAATAGGGATTGTTGTCTTAAGTCACTATTTAAGGCCTTTGAATATAGTCAATAAATGCCTACTATGCATAATTTGTACATGTATGGTAGTCATTTCACAATGAGGGGAACACAACTAATAATATTTGAAGACAGTTCTTGATAAATATGGTTGTCTTCAATGCATGCACAGAAGGCCTAAATACAAAGATACCAGACAATTTGAAAATATTATAAAAGAGTGCAATTCTTGTGACAATAGTAAATTCACTAAGAGAGAATAAGTCTAATAAAAATAGGACAGTGATCTGCACACAACTAGTACATAGATAGGTCCTTATTTGGTATGTCAGTCTATAGTTAAAGTCTCATGGCAAAAATTTTAGGTTGAAAGTCTCATGGTAAGAAGATTAGGTATAGTTACTTCATGAAGAGAACAAAAGGCTTGTGACACTACAGTCAGGGGGAGATGAAGAGAGGGTATCTGGTTCAAGAGTCACTACCCATGATAGTGTGAATTTCATTTGCAAGATAATAGAGCCATGACAAAGGTAGAATCCATAAGCATCAAGGAGACAAGAGACAAGAAAGTCATGGTCCTAGATGATGTTGTTGATTGAGGAGTTAGTGGTACAAAAAAAAAATTATGTAGTACAATCACTATCAAGTTTAGATATAATGGTACTCCTTTATTTGGATAGTGATTTACTTGAAAATATAATGCATGCAAGTGTTTTTTTGTAAAATTGATGTTGAAAGTGCCTATATAATACCTTGCCAATGATCTTTATTCATAGATTACACCACATAGCTAATCTCAGTTAAGTGATGGTTTTCCTTGTCAGAATATTGTTGTAGATATATAGTGACAGTTCTATTGCTGCACAATATTGGTTTGGTTGATGTCACTGCCAGTGATAATGGACAGTGTGACAATGTTGTGCACTAGACATGACTCACACATGGGTTTCATGTAGTGTTATTTATATATATTTCTTTGACTGTAATATACTTTCTTCTTCTCTTAAGTGCCAATGATATGTGAGTTGAAGATCTTAGTTAAGTCCATTCATTATGTTGACATTATTGTAGTCAAGATGACTATTTCTTCCTTTGTATGGAGCTAATTTACAGGGGAAGTCCATTGTTCTTTTTCATATGATGTCAAAGGGGGAGATATATTTGCAAGCCAAGCAAGGGTTTGACATCAATGACAAAGCGGGAGTTTGTTGGATGAATTTTGTCATTGATGTCAAAGGTTATTGATGTCAGAGGTTATCCATTTGAAGGCAACAATGAAGTGAAGGAATCAATTTTTGATACTTGATCATGACTCATTACATGGTGTTTGTTGCACTAGTTTATCATTGTAGGTGTATGTGGACCATTTGGTGTTTTTTGATCATCTCATGATGCAAAGGTAATGTTGCTCATTCATGATGTGCTCATGCTTACTCATTCATGAAAAAATATATGTTCATGTTCTTGATCCATCCAAAGGGTGTTTGTTCATTCATTTCATGATGATTGATGCATCCAAAGAGTTGTTCCAAGACAATGTATGACATAGTATCATGACAAAAGGGTTTTTTGATGAGACAAAGTATGATATATTTGCTTGCTTCATGACAAGATAATGTGATGATACTTGATGGCATTGATAATTTCGTGGTGTTTTTTCTACTAGAGGTAGTTTTCATTCAATCAGAGGTAATTATTCATGTTTATGATGCAAAATGCAATGCTGATGATGCAGAATGCAAAGTGTGGATTGTTCAGGATATCTCTTCATAAAGATGTTGATTTCTAATGCATTTTGATGTTGATACTCAAAGGAAATGGTGTTTGGTAAGTGAAGTAATTGATACACCAATTCAAGTGTGTTGTAGTTCATTCATTGATGAATAAGTGAAATTTTGTTGATACAAGAGAGTCAAAGGTAGTGTTGTTGCAAAGAGTTACTTCATTACAATGCATAATTTTTGTTCATTCTGAGGTATATGAAATGGTGAGATGATTGAGCTTCATCATATTACAAGTTGGCACGTTTCATTCCTATATTCCGTGAAAGGGGTAGTGATATGCTAAGAGATTTTTTTTAATATTTCACTTGGTGTTCTTATGAAGTTTTGAACCCTAAAATACCTAGGGTTTATGCCTTTTTGAAGGTCTTCAACAAAGTGTTATTCTTATATTATATTTGTGAGTTGACTTGCTGTGAATAGTAAAAATGAACTTAAATGTTTATTTGAGGGTGTTAAATCTTGTTGACAATTGTCTCCTCCTTTTAGGTTAACCTGCTAAATAGGTCAAAAATATAAATGCTATCGCTCAGAGAAAAATCAAAGGTTATCATTCATTTGATAAATTGGTAGGCTATGTAAATCAAAGGTTCACATTTAAATCTCTAAACAGTTACTTATCGAGGTTTAACATTGACAGGAATTTGAAATGTCATTGGGTTTGTTTTTAGTTACACAGTTTTGTAATTATAATTTGGCAGCGATGGATTGAGGAACTATGCCATTACATTGATGAGATGAGAATGGTGTTGTGTGTTCTGTGAAGACAGTGAGAACATGTCTTTGCTGAGATAATGTAGAGTTAGGAAGAATAAGCATATAAGTTTTATTGAATGACTATTTTCAAATATAAAGTTTCCTTTTTGAATAGGTTATCATGTGTTGTGAGGAAGATTGGAATAACAATGTGTAATAGTGCTCTACCTGTATTTGTGGAGTTTTTCTTCTTTGCTTAGATAAGTATGATCAAAACATGAACACTAATGACTACTAGTGGATTGAATGCATTCTAATAGTTTGAGATCTATCAAAATATGTTGAAAGCTTCAACACCTTGTTATTTCAAAATTTATACATAGTGAAGGAGGTTTGAATAAGAAATTTATATAGTGTCACTGCATTATTGTATTCAGGAATTGTGTTTTGATCTACATAGAAGGGTTTGTTTGGTTAGTAAGTTACAATGCATTAGAATTTCCGAAAATAAGGGGAGTCTTATAGAGAGATCTCTATTCATGTTCACAAGGAGAATTACATGTTGAATATTTGTATGTGAATATTTTGATGATTTAGTGTTGTGGTGTGGGAGAATGAGGGAGATGGAGCTTTTTTGATGCAGAAATAAAGTAGTGGTTTGTATTGAAACAAAATAACCCTTTGGTTTGTATTCATTCTCTTTTGAAGATATCCAGTGAGGCATATTGGGTTGCTAGTGAAGCAGATTGAGTAGCCAGTGAGGCAGATTGAGTAACTTGTAAGGTTTTAGCCAGTGAGTCACACAACTTGTAACATGTAAGATTTTGGCCAATGAGGTCTAATGAAACTTATCTTCAAAGTGGTTTTTCACCCTTTTAGGGTTTTCCCCTCATAAACCTTGTGTTATGTCTCCTCTTGGTGGTTTTTCAGGTTGTGCTTGATTGTTCATCTTTTTTCAAGTATTATGTTCTAATTTGCATGTCATTCTAACTCCCTCAACATTTAGTATCTATAATGTTTGAAGTGTTTTCATTGGGTTGCTTTGCATAAGAAAAGTGAGTTAAGTATTGAAATTTGATTTATGATTAGACCACTAATTCAGCTCCCTGTCTTAGTGGTCCTCTACTCCAATAGGGATTACTATAGAAAATTACCTAAATCTAGTTGAGTAATAAAATCATGGATTCATAAAAAAATATGTAATCACTTAGTGACATGTTAATGAGTATTTAATTGAATACTATATCTTTCCAAGTTCATATGTAAACTAGGTTCTACACACATTAAAATATAATAAAAATTATAGAATATTAAATGAATCTACTTAGTTATCCATGAATAAACCTACAAATTTATTTTATTATCCTAAAGAGGCACCTCACAAAATAATTATAATTATTTTATAGAAATTTGGTTGGCCAATTGATCAACAGACCTAGAAATGATTTCAATATGTATAAAGATAATAAAGGTAAAAATTCAAGTTAAAATCATTCTTCAATGATTAAATATATTTATTAAAAAATTGAGTTGAACCTAGATCATCACAATGAAAAAATATATCTCCCATATGCTAAGTCAAAACCCTAGGATCTGCATCCATATTTTTCGTTATTTGGATCTCTAACCTTCTTCTTATGAGCCCTTGAACAATAAAATTTTGGGCTTTTATATTCCTCTTGCAAATTGTCAAAAAGGGTAGAAGTGTAAATTTTGCATGAAATCCCAAGCATTCAAAATTCTTAGGAGAAATAGGGGGTGCTCGTACCTTTTTTCCATCATCTTTTATGATTTGGAATTCAAAATCATGTTCAGACACATCCCTTTGTATTATGGTAGCATGGAGAAAAATATTTTTTGGGTTGTAATCACCTAAAGCATTAATGGTGTCTCAAGGTCACGATGTGCTAGGCCATAAAACAACACATGTGAATCTATTGATGACTAATTGGGATTCAAGAGGATTTACTCTAGTAGCTGAAACATCTAGGAATGGTAGGAGAGTAAGTGAACATGAGCTTGTTGAGCTTCATTGGGTTTTTGTTTTTAAAGACCCAACAAAGTTTCAAACATTTTGTGAACTTGGGGATAATTACCAAAGTGTGAGGAAATTTTGGGATTTCAAGACCTCGAGGATTGGGAAAACATAGGAATAAGGGATATTAAGATATGTACAATGATAAAATTGAGCCTTGAAATTCTAGGCTATGAGAAAAGTTAGGATATTAAGGTATAGGGGGGAAAAGGACATAGGAACTCAAATGCTTTTGGATTCAAGATCTCAAAAGGAATTATCACCTAGAGAAATAATGTAGAGGTGTCCAAGAATTTTAAAATTTTGGGCTCTAAGGAGATAGAGGGGAGATGAATTAGGGATAAGGGAGATTAGGGTTCAAGACTTAGGGAGGAAAATAGGAACTAGAAGAAAGCATGAGGCAATACTAGATCTCAAGGTTATAGTATAACTCAAAACTCCAAGACATACAACATACACGAATGGGGTTTAGAGTATTATGAAAACTTGGAACCCCAATACTAAGTACTAAGGACACAAAACCCTCAAAAGTCTAAAAAATTAATAAGGAAGATTTTGACTAACAAGAATTAAAAAATATTAAAAAATATCATACCCTCCAAATCCTCAATAAATAATTTCAACTATAAGATTATATGACCTCCCAACACTTCAAACTCAAGAATTTATAAATTTTTAACTCTTTTGGGGATTATGGAATTAAAAGAACAAATGAACCAAGGAAATAATCTAATGTCCTTGAAACTTTAAGAAAATTAAAAGGCTGATTTCACATAGGGAAAGGCCACATTACAAGGAAATGACCATAAAAGTACCCCTTAACCAATTTCACTAATAAATTTTAAATAAAGCATTTTTAATGAACACTCTTAAATAATACATAACCCAAGGGACCCAATTATAGATTTCTCAAATTTATTATCAATAATGAGTTAATATGTTTAAATGCATAAACGGGGTAGAACAAAGAGAAAATAAGACTAATTAAAAATGAGATGCCAACAAACCCTATTAAAATAGTTGATTTAAATGATCTATTTGAAATCATTAATTGAAATAAATATGTTCCTATCTTGTATATAAATATTTTTCTAAGTTATACCTAATTAAATGTATTTTTTTCCTTCCTTTTGAAAAATAAAATTAATAATATTTTCAAAGGAAAAATAATGGTGTTTTTTTATCTTCATTAGTGAGGTCACCTTCTTCAATATTTTTTTGGATAAGTGTAGAATTGAATATTCTTGAGGATAAGTTAGAATTTCTAAAAGACCTAAAAGTGGCTATTCACTTTTTCAAAAATAATCTTGGGTGTAAAATTTATACCCTTTGAATCTAGATAAAATACTATTAAAAATAGGTTAAGTACTAACCAAATTGAATTTTCAAATACTGTCTTTCAAATGATAATAGAAGCTTCTTAAACCACTTCCAAAATTTAGTATATATATTAAAACCAATTTCAAATATAAAACGTAAAAATGTACAAACTTATATTTTATTTTGATAACTACAATACACATATAACTATTGTAACAATCTAATTTTTAGGTTATGAAAGGAAATGAATCACATTAGAAAAGGTTTGAGTTACAATAAAAAAAATTGGAACACAAACGGAAAATGGGTTAACTAATTTTCTTAACATGTTTGTTAAAATTTCACCAACAACAAATTAAAATGATTTATAAATTACCTTTAAAAAAAATTCAAACATGAGATTTAGAAATACATAAGACAAAAAAGTAAAAATTATAATATAAATGGTGAAATATAATATATTTAAATAGTTGGACACCATACTTCAATATGATGTAAAATCACTAGAAAATATTTCAAACATTTTATTTTCCAACCCTTATTATATTTGTGAATCTCTCTTATTTTTTTCAAATCCTAACTATGTTTATAAAAAAAATGGATTGTAGGTTGCAATAGAAAAAGTTGAAGAATTCTTGGAAAATGGACTATTGATCCCCAAAATGAAGGAAGAAATATGCTTTTAAGGCTAGAGGTGTATCCGAAATACATTTTTAGGGTTATGGGTGGAGAATAAGGCATTACAAAATGAGAGAAATATGAAGATAGTGGATTTTGACACTTAAACATCTAACTTTGTTGAGTCCTGGGTGAAACCATCGTGATGATTATGAAATTAATATATAAATAGGGAAAATATCATGGTAGTATTGAAATTATTATATGTTGAGATCAACATCATTAACCTAGTTTAAAAAATAAGATTAATTAAAAAGAATAAATAATGACCTTTTTTATGTTACTACCCCAAACCCTGCCCAACTAAGGTTCATAAAATGAGTTTCCTTGGATTATAAATGATACACACAAAAAGGAATTCAAGAAATAATATAAAGTATGCTAAGGAATATTTATGGGACTCAACTAATGATAAATATCTTGGGAATCAATATCAACTATTACTTTATTAGCATAGTGACTTAGAAATGGCAGCTAATCATCATTTGAAACAATACTATTGACCCATATAATGACGTACAAAAATGTGTACTTACAATATTGTACTACTAAAATCAAGGCATGGAAACATTAAATCTAGTAAATCATTAAAAACACTTCTATTTTTAACTCTTTTCCTATAAAAACTATCATCATAATTATGCGTAAATGAAATTTATAGTGAGAAAAATAATATTTTGTATTTAATTACTCAACCAAGTATATATATTGATAATTACATCAAAGGGATAATAACATTACGAGGCTAAAGGAATATTAATTTATAATAATAAAATATTAATTAAATAATATAGAAAGATGATGAGAAAAGAGATGTGAAATCTCATTCTAATTGTATATGGTTAAGGGTGTGCCCAAAAGATATGGGCTACATAATTTTATTTTTTTCAATCAAAACAATTACATGTGACATCTAAATATAATAAAGGAGATGATTTATAACTTGGTCTATGCAAATTTATTATAAGTGAAAAATGTTTAAATATTATTTGAAGAGAATGAGATGGGATAAATTTTGCACTACTCATCTTATATAGCTAAATAAAGAGTTAAAAAAAATATTATTAATAAATTTTATAATACAACTAAATTATTATAATAGTAGCTTTAAAATATATGAAACTACAATCATTATATTTTTTAAGCAATTCAATTCACAAGTCCAACAAACTATATGAAAAGACATTATGTATATAGTGATAAAATATCATATAAGTATAAGAACAAAAATGAATGGAGGTCAATTTATGCAAACATATATAAATACATGTGTAAAAATGATAATTCAAATTACAACCATAATCCTATTCCTTTTCATTGAAATAAAAAATAATATATAATATAAAATGGTGAGAGACTTATGCACCAAGTATAAATTCACTTTATTATGCATACCAACACATCAAGATAAGTCTTATGTTATGAAATTGGGCATGAAGATAAAAAAGTTGTCTTTAATTTATACACATGCTAAATATTTTAAAAATTGAATCCGATTTCTCATATCACATTATTGCCACTACTAACTCACTCTTGTATAATTAAAAAATTCACTATTCATGGTTTTAAATGGTTGACTTAAAAAGCAAATGTAGGTAGGATATATAAATTCACATCACAACACACTAAATAGTCAATCAATCAAACAAGAAACCATCCATACTTTAAGACACAATCTTGTAAAAGTGACTCAACAAAATAAACACATACACACATATGCACGTACACACATACACACATGCACATGCACACATACACACATACACACATGCACGTGCACACGTACACATATGCATGTGCACACGCATACACACATAATTCTTTCCACTAGATAAACCCATTTTACCATAATAAGCTCATTCCCTCCCACAATATTTTTTGCTTAATATTCACAAATTAACCTAATTCATTTGCTAGATCTTATTGCTTCATAAACAATATAAATTCCACATCTCTTATGTACAAAAGAATATGAGGCTACAATTTAGACTTTATACCCTCTTTAACACTTAACATCTTTTTGCAAGAATGAAATAGTAAAAATGGTTGCTAACATGGAATCAAACCTCTCTATAATTCCTAACACCTATACAATTATTTCCATTTAAAATTCACCTTCTCCGATACACAAGATATTTAATAAAAATAAATATATTAGTAGGTTTTACTTTTTAGAACAAGTAGTTCCCTTCAAACTTCACTATTTTATTGGCATCCATCTCACATCAACGGAAGGATGACATACAATGAAACTCAAGAAGACAAGAGAGTGTCATATTTATACAACAACAAAATTAATAGGAGTAAATAGGTACACACATCATAAAATGAACATAGAAGATAGATTCGTCCCTCTTTTATTCTTAATATACACTATGTTTTGAGCTTTACAACTTAAAGTGGTCGTTATTAATTATCAAACTCTCCACCTCTCTACCCTACATAAAAACTAATCAAGGAATAACCTTTAACATCTTATTTTATTTTCTTCCCTTTTCATATTAGAAAATTACTAAATTTAATGTTTGTAGTAACCTTTGAATGAGGTGCCATATCTTTCATAATGTAGCATGTCTATACATGTAAAAAAAATTTAAGGAGATTGATTAAATCCTAATAAAGTTTGTGGGTTTTTATTTATTAAGCATGCGTATGAAGCTGTTGTATGGTCTTGTTTTAGTTGAAACTCATGGGCCTTTGTTTTCCTTATTAATATTTTATCATTTATCATTTTTATCATTTTTGTAGATTCGCATCATTATTCACTTGATTACTCTTTTAATATGCATTTGTAATTTTTCTTTTTTTTACTTAAATTGAAAGAAAAACAATGAATATTCCTTATATTAATAAAAATAAATATATTATTTTCTTAGTCACTATACCTTCTAACCATTGTGTCATGTTCTTATTCCAAACAATCTATTCAACCCCAAATATTAAATTTTGTTGTCTCAATAATGTGTTGTCACAAGTTAAAATAACATTTCATAAGGAGTTTATTTTTGAATCCCTATTTATCTCATCTTATCATATGAATCTAAGTATTCCTTAGTTGGGTTGAATCTAAGTTATACCATTATAGAAGCATGCAAATATAAATAGTTTTAGTAATGGACTTATAATTTATATGTAAACAAAATGACATGATAATATTTTAGATATATAATGATAAATACAATATCAAAATTTAATAAATCATTGATATAAGTCTTCTTATAATACATTAATAAATAAATAAAATAAACTCAACCTACAATAAAATATATTATAATCAATCTTGTACAAACCATATGATATACAACCTATATATATATAACCTAATATGAAAATTTTAGTATTAAATTTAGTCAATTAAAATATATAATCCTTATTATAAATACAAGGATATTAAATTAAAATTATATACTCTAGATATAAATTAGGTGTATTTATAAAATGAATGCCACACATTACGATATTATAATGTTTTAATGATAATATATAGTATTTTTTTATCTCCTAAATTTATTTTTAACTAGGAGAGTATCTTAGGGCCTAAGGATAAGGGAAGGGTAAAGTCCCATTTCATATTGACTAACCTTTCCCTCTTTTTTCTTATTTGAGACCAAATCTTTTCAAGTAATTTTCTCCTTCTTTTAGGAGTCTTCTAAGATTTTGGGAACTACACGAGATTGTTGATGCACAACATTCTCTCACTAAATGGTTATTTGTAGAAATAAATATAATCAATATGAATTTATTCTTACTTGAGGATAAAATGGGTGATTAGATGAAGCTAAATAATTAGGAAGATATGATAATATTAAAAAATAAGGATGTTTTGACTCAAGTTAATATATTGGATGTTTATCTTAATCTTCAAAAAGAAAAAATATTGAGTTTAAACATTATAATGAGGAGCCACATAAAAGAGTGGTTGAGTTAGAAAAAGAGTTGAGAGGGATTAAGGAGAACCTAGAGAAGACTGGGCAGGGTAATAAGTGCAACATTGATAATGGTGCACGTGGTATCAAAGTCCTTAATGAAAAATAGAAAGAGAAACCTAAAACATTGGAATGCCCCAACATGGAAGGAAAGATCATGAAGGTTTGTCCATGTATAAGAACCAAGAGTATCAAGAAGAGAAATGAGGAGGAAAAGAGGGAGCTTAAATATTTCATAAACCCTCTTCAAGGATTTAACTAGTAAGATCTTGAAGTTATTGAAGTCTTGCAAAATTTCTAGTTCTTATTGCTTGTTTAATATTTTTCTTGTGGTTGTTTTGTTCTTTCTCTTGATTCAATCCTATTTTGTTGTTTCTTCGATGCTTAGTTGTTTGTAAAGGGTTCTGGAGTCCCTTCAAAATCTATTTTTACCACTTTTATCAAAAAATATAGAACATACTACATGTAGATCAATGAGAATTTTAGGGAAATCTGGATGAAAAGGTTTTAACATCTTTGGGCTAAGATTGTTTCCTTCCTATCATTGAAACTAACTAATCATCACATTAATTTTTTTTTATAATAATACTAATTTTAAATCTCACCATCTTACATTTGCATATGAGAATGAGGTATTCATCTATTATGCTAGTACTAGTCGGTTGGGTAGCCAACAATATAACCTTTTACATGCAATCTCCTTTCGCCATAATCTTGAACTCCTTATCAATTCATTAAGGGTCTCTTTCATAGGATTGACTTCATCCTCAAGAAAAACAAATGGGTTACATACACATTAATGTTCCTGCAAGGTAACCCTTTTGAAGGATATGATTATGTAAGTATAGTTATATTTCATGCTCCTTTTTTAGTAAGTGTTGGAAACCCTCGTCATCTAGTGGTGACCTTTGAAAATATAAAAATATAATATACTTAATAGGAAAGTACTTATGCTCAATGGAACATCAAATGATGATCTTAGGGGTGTAGGATATTACTAGACCTAACAACTCTCTTAATATCTAAGCTAATGCATCATTTGAAATCTAAAGGAAAATGGTAATATGAAAATGCTTCTAGTCCTCACAAAAGAGATTATGAAGTGTAATTTAATTTTATTATTATAAATAGATTGTGAATTATAGATATTAAATACATGAGAAACACAAGTTAGAGAGATTTCATAAGGTATTACATAAAAAATGTTAACATGCTAGTATACCAAGAGAAAAGTTTTGAGTTGTATTCTTCTTGAGGGAAAAGGTCTAACATGATACAAATATGATCTTATTACACATTTTTCTAACAAGTTTTACCTAGTTTTATGAACTATGAAACCTAAGATATTAAAATATGATCCTAAACCTCGACTTCTTTCACTTATCTATACAAAATAATTCTAGTACTCAAAATCATATTATGTGAAATACTTAGGGTGATTGTTTGAGAGGTAAAGTTATAACTTTGAAGCTTTTGTTATAATATGATTTTTTCTTTTTTAGTAAGTTGATTTTTTTCTCTTAAAATTATTATTATCAAACCCTTGACCTTTGGAGCACAAATAAAGGCTCCAAGTCTAGGGAAAGTTCCCTTCGTGCACATAAATGTAGTGGCTCTTAGGAAGATTTGATCCTAGGTATTCATTGTAATAACACACTTGTTTTATCACCCAATTATGTTCATTAGACTTAACATTTTAGAGTACATACGAAGTAGAGCTTATATAAGACACAGGGGTGGGTTTGTTAATATGATTACATCCAACCATATGTAAAGTATCTCCATAGTGAAACATACCTATGAACTATGACTCCATAAATACAACCCATAACTCAAATTTTTGTCATAACCACAACATACCTTATCTATAAAAACTAACCCTAATTTCTTACATAAAACTCATTATCCTCCACCACTAAACCCAAATCCATTGATTTTTTTTCTATATTATTAGTAAAAAACAAATTTGAACAAACTAAACTACAATAGTAATAATTAACTTTTTAAATTGCTCTTAATTTCAAGTATTCTACTTTGTTGGCTAAGTGATGTCTACTTGATTTTCCACTTGGATTTGTAACATTTGATTTTGTTTTAATAAAATCCTTGTCCCAATATAAAAAGAAAAAAGAAAAAGAGTATATAAGGAAAATTACAACTAGGAGCTAAAAAAAAAATGTTTTAATGAAGCCTTTTTTCCTATCATTTATCTTCCAAAGAGTTTGATATGAACTTTATTAACATTTATTGTCCTTTAGGCATCCCCTACGTCGTACATCTAAAAGGATATATAAACTCTACATTACATAAGGAGTGAGCATCTAGTCCCTAGAGTTACTATTTCTCCTTCCACCCAAGTGGTCAAATCAAACCAAAACAAAGCAAGTTGGAGTCATAGAGGCTTTTGAGTTGCTTTCTCCAATTTTTGGGAATTTGTTTTTTAAGCCTATATCATTATCTCCAATTCACATTAAATAATTCGTCTGCATGCCCATGATCATTTCAAATGCAGGGGTAGTTACATTTATTATAATTTATAACTTTGAAGACCATAAAAAATATACTTAAATGGCTTTGAAGAGGTATCTGTCAGGGCTCATATTCCATATGCATTCGTATTATACTTTGTCAAAACAATGTGCTTAAGATAACACAATAAAGGATTTTAAAAAAATACAATGGGCTGTTTTTTTTTTTTTAATTTCAATATTCTTTAATATAAAGAAAAAAGCAATACTAGAATAAAAGGCAAGTTGAGCACATATTAAATAAAAGATATATTATTTAAATGAATAAATAAATAATTTTAAAAAATTTATAGATATAAAAGAGGTGGTTTTGGAGAAAGGAATATTTAAATTTGTTATGGTTTGTGTTAAGTCATATATATAAGTTATTTGTATAATTTTTTGTCAATATCAAATAAATTTAATAATTTATGACTTATATATTATTAGTTACTTTTTAAAATTTTGTAATCTTTGATATGTGTGTTGAACTATGTTAAGATGACTTGAATGAAAAGTTTTATATTAATTTTTTATTAGTATAGATATTTAAGATGAAAGTTATATAATATAAATTTTAAATAAAGATGGTGAAATGGATTAAGTATATAAAGTAAAAAATAGTTCCTAATAAATTATGTTGATTAAGTCCCAATTTGTTAAACACAATAGGTGACATATTTCTTATCTTAAAGAATTAAAATTTATAGCTTGAAGTAATTTTATTTTAAGATCACAATAGTACAATCACATATGAATAAATGAAATGCTTCTAAAGAACTTAAAACTAGCTAATAGATTAAAATATAAAAACAATCAAATGACAACATATAACTAGTAAAAAAATCCTTAGTCAAATCCCACAAATAATGAAAACTAATAATGATTATGTAATGCTGAAAATTGTACATATTACACTCTTTTTGTTTATTTTGGATCCATTTTGATTGGTTTATCTTTTAAACAATGACTATTGTATAATTGCCATGTGTCAGCATGAAATTTGATAAATAATTTGATGACATACCCAATTACATCTAAGCAAATACCTAGGGACCAATCCTAATTCTAGTTTTAGTCATTCATTATCTTGGGTTAGATACATGGGTGTGTTAGGTCTAATCCACAAGAATGAAGTTGACCCCCAAACTTTCAAATTTTAAATTTAAATTTGGAATGAGGTTGACTCCCTCCAATTATCCATTATGAGTCTCATGAGTTGAGTGTAAAAAATGCTAACGTGTGTGCTAAGGTGTTCTATTTAAGAACAAACCCTAATTAAATTCAAATAATCAAGTGTTGTTATCCATATTGAATTGCCACATAAAGAGCACATAGTAAAGAATCAACAATGTGTCAAAAAACTACATTAGCATACTAACAATCACTACATGTTTTCTAGTCATCTTTGATTATTTTCATTGAACTTTAGAATTGGTAACATGGGTTTAATTGAAGAAGAATAATTGTATCCTAAAAATCTCCTAAATAGTGTTTATTAACATCACCCTTTTACAAACATGATTTAAAAGCATCAAGGCAAGTAGGTTCCATATACTAGAGCTAGTGAACTTTAGATTTTCTCTCTAGGTTCTGATATGTGAGCAAGATTTAGATCTACAAGTACATAGGTCAATTTCATAATCATGGAAGCAAAGCATTAAATAGAAGGTTCACTATCACAGAGTTGTTCATCCTGATAGCACTAATAGATTGGTGGTATATGGCACAACCTATCTTCATCAAATTTCAAGTTAAGTGTTGTTGTTTTATTTATCAAATTTATGAGTATCACCAAACCCATCTTATTAATTAACTTTGGTTTGGTACTTAATTATGTTAAGTGACTACTTTGCCCTAGTATAGTAAAAATGGTTAAAGGTTATTTATTTTCATCTTCAATTTGATGAACTTGTATGATCTTACACACCCTTATATCTTTGCATTAGGGTTTTGTTTCTAATTTCATATTTATTTATCATATTTGATACCTTTTTTTTGAGATTTTGTTCCCAATTCACTTTTTTTTATCCTCTATCATTTTAGGGTGTGTGTATTGTGTTTTTGTCAAAGTACCACTACCATCATGCTCTCTCTTTCATAAAAGTCCTCATCTTAATTCTACAATAAATAAAAATTTAGTTGATCATGATCCTTTTAATCATATGATAGATAACAATCCTAATGAGGAGAATGATTTTGATGATGATACACACAAAATAAATTGATAGATAGAATTTTTCTTTCACTATACAATTACTTTCTCAAGACATTGTCACTTTATCTAGTGTTTCTTCTCCTACATGGTTGATGTTCTTCTTGAGTTTTTTATTGATAAACGCTTAGTTTAGAGATTTTTAATGGAAATGGTGCTCATGCTATCTCTTTAGGCTCTTTGTAAGGTGTATCTTCTTTTCACGACCCTCTTCCAGTAATAACATTTGAGACAGATTATAGATATATGCATTGTTTTAGTAAAATTTAGTTGATTGATTTTAAAAGTGGTTGGAATTTTTTTAGAAGAATGGCTTAGCAATAATTTTGCGGAAGGTATTATTTAACCCTAATATTTTATTATTTGTATAAATTGGAAGGTAGATAATGGTATAATAACAATGATTGAGAGCTAAAATAATAAATATTTTACCCTATTGTTCATCTCACCAAACATAGACATCTCAAACTCTTTTTTCATTTCTTCAGCAAACATCTTACACAGTTTTATTTCCCTCAAAAATAATGCCATCCACATACACAGCTACTATCAAGATCTTGTCATATTCATTTTTGAAATAAAGATTGCTATTTGCAGTACCTTTGCTAAAACCTTGTTGAATCAAATATTTATCCAATCTTGGATACCAAGCTCTGGGACCTTGCTTCAAACCATATAAAGCGTTTCTCAATTTGAAAATTATATATGGTTGATGTGACAACTAGAATCCCTTCGGTTGTTCCATGTACACTTCTTCTAATTCACCATTCAGAAATGCAGACTTCACATCCATATGGTAAACTTTAAAAAAGTTATGACCAACGAATGCAAAAAAAATTGGTAGCTTCCATTCTAGCCACTGGAGAAAATATCTCATAGAAATCTCTACCTTCCACTTATGAGTAGCCTTTACACATAATCCTTGATTTGTTTCTTACCACTTCTCCATTCTCATTCATTTCGTTTATGAAAACCCACTTACTTCCAATTATGTTCTTGTTTGTTGGTCTAGGAACCAATTCCTAAGTTTTTTTTTCTCAATTTTCATAAGTTCTTCCATTTCTTTCATCCAATTCTCATATTTGCATTCCTTACTCACTATCATAGGCTCAACTTCATAAAGTGAGCAATAATTTAACTCAACTTCAACAACTTTTCTTCTTGTTAATACACTTTTTCTTGTGTCTCCAATAATCTGATCTTTTGAATGATTCTTTTGCACATACTTAGGGGTTTTAGGAACCCTTTTCGGAGCTTCTTCTTCTTCATTATGCAATTCTTGTTCTTCAAAAATTTCTTCTACTTCTCTGCAATCAGGTTCATTGGACACATATCCATCAAGTTCAATTGGATTCTTCAATGCTTCATCAACCTTGACATTTGTGCTTTCTACAAACTTTCTCAACATTTTATTGTAACATCTATAATCTTTTCTTCGAGTAGAGTATCCAAGGAAAATACCCTCATCACATCTAGCATCAAACTTTCCTAGATTTTCTTCATCTCTTTTGAGATAAAATTTTATTCCAAATACCTTGAAATACTTGACAGTAGGAATATTTCCACACCATAGCTCATAGGGGGTCTTAGTGCTATTAATTTTTTCTTGAAATTGGTTGAACACATAAACAAATTTTTTCTTGCTATTGATTCTCTCTAGTAAATTTTTGGTAGACCTATCTCTATTATCATTGTTCTAGCAGCTTCCTGAATTGTCTTGTTCTTTCTTTCAACAACTCCATTATGTTGAGGATTTCTAGGGGAAGACAATTATCTTTTTATTCCATGGGCTTTAAAAAATATGTTAAAATCATTGGAGGTGATTTTACCAACTCTATCAAATATCAAACATTTTATTTTCAAATCTATCTCATTCTCAATTTTTTTCTTTAAACGCCTTGAATTTGTCTAATGAATCAAATTTATCTCTAAGGAAAGTAATTTATGTCAATTTAGAGTAATCATCAATGAAAAGCATAAAATAACTATCACCTTGCAGATTTCTCACCCTTGTAAGAACAAAAATATCTATATGAATCAATTCTAGTAGCTCGGTAGTGGATTGTTCCTTTGACCTAAAGTTGTTTCTGGCTTGCTTTCCAAACTGACAATCCTTGCAAACTGTATTAAATAAATTTTTAATTCTTGGTAAATCTCTCACAACTTGTACTACACTAATTCTCACCATGTTGTCAAAATTCATATGACACATCCTCTGGTGCCATAACCAACTATCATTGATCTGAGACATAAAACAATGCCCATTAGTACCTTTAAGTTGATAGATGTTTCCTTCAGTCTTCTTGCTAGAAGAAATCATAGTTTCAAACCCTTTTTTGATTTCACATTTTTCATCCTTAAACATAAGAGTATATCCCTTTTTACACATCTATCCAACATTCAAGAGATTATGTCTCAAAACCTTGACAAAGTAGATATCATCAATATTGCGCTTGCCATCAAAATTGATTGAACCTATCCCACAAATCTTAGCACTAGAATCATCTCCAAACTTAACTAAGCCTCCACCATATTTCTCAAGTTTAAAAAAATTTCTTTTTTCACCAGTCATGTGATTAGAGTAGCCACTATCAACAACCCAGTAGTTCTCTTCTTGCTTAGCATGAAGAGTAGAAACCACAACACCTTCAAATTTATTTGGAGCACTTTCCTTCACACATATTTTAGTGTTAGCAGTAGTAGATTCATATTTTAAAGCTAGGAATAAGCATTGATTATCAGTGAAATCTCCATAATCGAACTCATAATCAGAAATGCCAGCATCTTCATTGACATAATATGCTCTTTTGATCATCGTTCCTTTATTTTCTTTACCTTCTCTATGTTTATTTCTTTCAACTCTTTTTGGACATCTTGAGGCATAATGACCTATATCACTATAGCTAAAACATTTGAATAGTAATTTACCTCGATACTTATTGGAGCCCTTTTTTATTCTTCCTACAAAATTGGCTTCCACTTCATCAAGATTTTCTTCATTCAAATCTTCCACTTTTTCATCCTTGAATGTAGTTTCTATCTTTGTTCCATTTTCCAAACCAAGCTTTCTCATTTCAAATGAGGTTAGAGTACCAATCAACTGATCTTTAGAATAAGTATTATAATTTACAATTTCCCCTATAGAAGATACCTTTTCACTATGTATATCAGGGAGAGTTTTGAGTACCTTCTTCAATATCTTGGATTCATCTATTTGTTCACCAATTCCTCACATTCCACCTACAAACTCATCTACTCTCTGCATGTAGGATTTGATGTTCTCATATTTTCTCATTCGCAAGATCTCAAATTGTGCCTCCAAGTTCTACATTTTTTATTGTTTAACCTTTTCATCTCCTTCATACATCTTTTCCAACTTATCCTAGACCTCTTTAGCATTCTTAAAATTCATAAATTTAGCTAATTTAGAATGTGAAAGACTATTTATTATTATAAACCTTGTCTTATTGTTTATTTCATGTTCTTTGATCTCATCAATAGTACTTGGACCATTTGTTGGAGCAACATATTGGTACTGAATAGACTTTTCGATCTCTTATCCACAGTATGATAGATATCCTTCCATCTTTTTTTTCCAGAATGCATAGTCAATGTCATCAAACCTAGGACACTCAATAGTGATCTTGCTCACCATCTCGGGCCTTCCATAAGCAATTAAGCTCTTCTCTAAGAAACCTTTCTCTAATACCAATTGTTGAACAAGACAACTAAGAGGGGAGGGGTGAATCAGTTGTAGAAATTTTAAGCTTCAAAACCCCCAACATAAGTTACATTTGAAAGAATTCATATAGCCTTTACTCTACTAGTGTGATTAATCATTAAAAACAAAAACTGGAAGTAGTAAAACCATACACACAAGTACACCATATTTATGTGGAAAACCGAATGAGGTAAAAACTACGATGAGGATTAGCTCAAAATATAAAGTATTCCAAAACTAATACAAAGGCTCACTACCAAGATAGGAAACATTTTCCAATGAGGTCTTTGTTAGGGTTCAAGCAGATCAGAGAAATAAACATTAACAATTATATGCAGATTAAATAACTTAGAAATAACAATGAAGAATAACACAAAAGAGATACACACAAAAATTTAATGCGGTTCACCCAATATGGGCTACATCTATAGAAACTTAGCCACCTAGTGATTTTATTATCCAGTGCAAAATAGATTACAATCTTATGAATTACACACTGCAACTTATAACCCAACCACTTATAACAAGCTTTTTGGAAGCTTCCAAAATTAGGGTTTTACAAAGTTATTTTTTCATTTGACTTGTTGATGGGAAAACCTTGATGTGTTAACGTGGAAAATCCTTGACTTCGTGAGTGTACAATATTTGCATGATCAATCACCACATATCAACAATCTCCCACTTGGAGACTGATCAGGCTCCACACCAAACAATTTCCCACTTGGAGACTAATCCTGGATGACACAATTGCACTTGCAATCCCACTGGATTATAGGTATGACCGGTTTATTATATCCACCATTATCAGTCGTGAAGGCCAAGGAAAACTGATGATGAAATCAATTTCTCTCATGTAACCACCTTTGTGAACATGTTTAAAGGATTCTCACTTGTGTGAATTTTCTCCAGATCCAACTGTTCATCCACCAAAACTGGTCGGATGAAGTTGTATCTAAGTTGTATGTGCTTATCTTTTTAATGCAAAGCTAATTTATTAGCAAGATGAATGGAACTCTAGCTATTAGTGTACAAATGGCTATCTTCTTATTGTTGTCCCAATTCCTCTAGAAAATGTTGTAACCAAATCATCTCCTTGTTGGATTCCATAGCAACAACATACTCAACTTCAGTGGTTGAAAGAACAACACCCTTTTAAAGTCTTGAAATCCAACTGACTACAATACCTCCTACATTAAAAGCATACCTTTTAGTACTCCTCCTACTATCAATATCACCCACCAGATCAGAGTCAACATATCCTTTTAGAGCAGAATTTGTTCCTCCAAAACATAGTTTCTTTGAAGTAGTACCTCTCAGATATCAGAGAATCCATTTTACTGCATTCCAATGTTCCATTCCTAGATTGCTCATATACTTTCTCATAACTCCCACTACATTTGCAATATCTAGCCTTGTGCATACCATTGCATACATCAAGCTACCAATTGTTGATGCATATGGTATCCTAGACATTTTGTCTTCCTCCTCTGGTGTCTTTGGACACATCTCCTTAGTCAACTTAAAATGACTAGGAAAATGTGTGATAAATTCTTTTGCATCTTACGTGTTAAACCTTTTCAACACCATTTCTACATAATCACTTTGAGAAAAAAAAAATTGTATGTTTGTATTGTCCCATATGATCCTCATACCAAGGATTTGTTTTGCTACACCCAAATCCTTCATAGCAAATGAGTTTTCTAATTTATGCTTAATTTCATTGATATGCTACATGTTAGACCCGACAACAAGCATTTCATCAACATAAAGAAATAGGATAATATAGTTGCAATTATCCAATTTCTTAAAATAAACATAATAATTAAAATGACATCTTTTGTTACCTTGTTCAGCCATAAAACTATCAAATTTCAAATGCCATTTCCAAGGTGTTTGCTTCAAGACTTACAAACTCTTCTTTAACCTACACACAAATTCCTCCTTATCCTTGACCTCATATCCCTATGGTTGTTGAATGTATATTTCCTCTTCCAACTCCCTATCGAGAAATGTTGTTTTCACATCTAGCCGTTCAAGATGCGGGTATTTTGCAGCCACAAGACTTAGAATAGTTCTAATAGAAGTTGTCATTACAATCAGAGAAAATATTTCATCAAAATCTATACATTTTTTTGTGTAAAACCTTTTACCATGAGTCTGGCCTTATATCTTTTCTTGCCTCCATCTTCTTCCTTCAACTTGTAAACCCAAGGATAGATTACAATAAGAGGAACTAGCTTTGATACCAATTGTTGGAAAAACAAGGATAGACAACTGAGAGGGGGGGATGAATCAGTTGCTACCAAAGTCAAACTTATACAACATTAACCAATCCTTATATCATAGATCTGATAATTAACAATGCAATCATAAGAACAACACATCAGAGATACATGAACAAAAAGATGTTATATGTGGAAACCCTGTGAGGGGAAAAACCATGGTGGATGTTAGTCCATAAGATTATACCCTGTTAGAAGTATAATGAAGAATAAAAAGATAATGCACTTGCATTCAGGCACACTGCCTATAGCACACTACTCAAAGGGAAGGCTCACTACCTTACATATAGTAATCAGATTAAATCCATCTGATGAATTTGAACTGAGAAAATAGCTTCCACAAAAGCCTAGTTACAGTTCCAATTAGGCACACTAAAACCTCTTAAACTCTTCCACAATATGCTCTAAATGATCTGAATTTTATTCGCACTTGTACATCACTTATACACTTGAGCACACTCTAAATGAGGAAAAAAATCTTGTATATATATCTGCTACACGGATTTGCATCCACTAATCAGTCAGCCACAAATAAGGAATAAATTGCAATTGTCAGCCTTGATACATGAATAAATTTCAATGCGTACCAACACAAGTCGGCCATAACATAGTGAGGACCCAAAAAAACATCTCCAAACATTCCAAACATTAAAATATTAATCCACATGGATCTGTAACACGCTAACACCACAATGTCAACCAAGAACATGAACACTCGGGCACATATCGGAAAAATCTTCGATCACAAACACTCCAATCACTGTGGATGTACACCAAGGATAGAGCATGGTCTAGACTCATCCATGAACATCATAGGCACATGAGAAAAACATGAGATTACCATACTTTCATCTGCTTTGACCAAGAACACCATCTACAGAGACTGAATAATTGTAGGTATACAAATCATGATAACTTCCACAAAGCTTCATGCACACCACTAAAAATTTCAGATAATATACTAGAAAGGTTCAACACCAAACCCTCTAAAGAACACCTTCAAATCTTCAATGCACAGAGCTTTCCAACATTCTGACCTTCTCAGCTCCACTGGCTAGCTGTACTATATTTTTTACAATTTTCTCAATCTCCTCGACATATATAGCCTTAAGAAAATTAAAATGCTAATAGTGTTGGCATCAATGAAAACAATATATTAGAAATACAACCACAACATCCAAAAATCTCCCCCTTTGGCATTGATGGCAACACATGATGTGAAAAGTAATACCATCAACCCAACTAACTCTTCTTCAACAATCTCCCCCTGAGATTGTGCACTTTTTGTTTCCTTCTTCTTTCCCATCTTTTCACATTACTTCTCTCCCCCTTTGACATCAATGGAAAAGGTACATTTGCTCTTATTTCAATCTTGAAAATATCTGACTACTCCCCCTAAGTAGCAGTCACCACAACATCAATCTGGAATATGATATAGCAATGAATTCACAGACTGATGCAAATACTTTCATCTTAGTTCTGATTAGGAGGGGAAATTACCCCTAACTTGCCTCTGAGGTACTCAAAATTATCCTTAGGCAAAGGCTTTGTAAAGATATCTTCAATTTTTTCTTCGCTAGGTATGTACTCTAGTCTGACTTCTTTGTCACTTACTTTGTCTCTCAAGAAGTGATACTTGATAGATATATGCTTTATCTTTAAGTGCAATACTGGATTCTTATAAATGTTAATGGTGCTTGAATTGTCACATAGTATAGCAATGGGTTCTTCATATTCAATTCTGACATCTCACAACATTTGCTTCATCCATAATACTTGGGTACAACTATTTGCAGTAGCAATGTACTCTGCCTCAGTAGTAGATAATGAAACTAAGTTTTTATTTTTGCTTAACCAAGATACCAACTTCTTACCTACAAAGAATGCACCACCACTGGTACTCTTCCTCTCATCTATATCTCCTGCCCAATTAGCATCAATAAATGCACTTAGAGTAAGATCATTATTCTTAGGATACCAAAGACCAAGATCAGTTTTCCCTTTCAGATATCTGAATATTCTTTTCATAGAAGTCACATGGGACTCTTTAGGATCAGCTTGAAATATAGCAACCATGCACACATCATTCATTATATCTAGCCTTGTTTGAGTCAAGTAGAGTAACCCACCAATCATCGATCTATACCTTGTTTGATTTACTTTAGGGGATTCATCATTATGTGTTAGTTTACATCTGGTCACCATAGGTGTACCAACAGGCTTTGCTTCTTCCATGCCAAAAAAATTCAATAACTCTTTTACATATCTGGACTAAGATATAAATATCCCATCTTCTAACTAAGTGATTTGCAATCACAAAAATAATTTTAGCTCTCCTATCATTGACATTTCAAATTCACTTTTCATTTCATCAACATACTTCATACATAAATCATCATCTCCTTCAAAAACAATATCATCAACAAAGACTTCAATGATAAATTCTTTGTTTTCATCCAACTTGAAATACAAATTGTTGTCAGCAGTACCTTTATTGAATCCAAGCTTCAATAAATATTTGTCCAATCTAGCATAACAAGCTCTAGGAGCTTGATTTAGTCCATACAGAGCTTTCTTCAATCGACATACCATGTCCTTTTCATCAGTCAACTGAAATCCATCTGGTTGTTCAACATAAACTTCTTCTTCTAGTTCACCATTTAGAAATATTGATTTTACATCCATCTGATAAATTTTGTGGTTCTTGAAACTAGCATAAGTGAGAAGTAGTATAACGACCTCAATTCTAGCAACAGGACCAAAAGTTTCTTCAAAATCAATACCTTCCATCTCTAAATAACCTTTGCAGACCGATATTGCTTTATTTCTAACCACATCACCTTGTTCATTCACCTTATTTCGGAACACCCACTTGGTTCCAATCGCATTTTTGTTCGGAGGTCTAGGAATAATATCCCATGTATTATTCTTCTCTATCTACAACAATTCTTCTTTCATAGCTGTCATCCAATGTTCATCCTTGCATGCTTCACTTATATTTCTAGGTCTAGCTTTAGAAACTAGACAATATTCTTCTAGAATTCTTCTTCTAGTTTTCACACCTTAGGTTTTGTCTCCTATGATCTGATTATCAGAATGATTTCTTCTCACGTACTTAGAAGTTTTTAAGTTTTCTCTTAGCTCTTGTTCTTGTGATCTTTCTTCTACACTTTCACTTGTTTCTACTTCTTGATTTTCTCGATTCACCAGAACAATCTCAAGTTGATTTTGTGTCTGAGCATTATTTTCAACATCATCATGTTGATCATCTGAATCATAATCATTGACTCTGGATGATTTACCGATATCTTCATCAACCTTAACATTTGCACTTTCAACCATTTTCTTCAACCTTTTATTAAAGCACCGGTAAGCTTTTATTTTAGTATATTATCCTAGGAAGATTCCTTCATCACTTCTAGCATCAAACTTAACTATATCATCATCTCTCTTGATGCAGCATTTGCTTCCAGTTTTTTTGAAGTATTTGACAGTAGGCTTATAACCAAACCATAGCTCAAAAGGTGTCTTACCAGAATTACTATTGACATTCACCCTATTAATAGTATACACATCAATACTTACTACTTTTCTCCAGTAGAAATGAGGAAAATTTTCTTCCAGCATCATGGTTCTAGCAATGTCTAGAATAGTTTTGTTCTTTCTTTCAACAACTCCAGTTGAGGGGTCAAAGGAGCAGATAGTTGTCTTTGAATACCATGCTCTTCACAAAAAGAATTGAATTCTCGTGAAGTAAATTCATCACCTCTGTCTGACCTTAGACATTTGATCTTTTGACCTGTCTCATTCTCTGCCATAACTTTAAAAATTTTAAACTTTTCTCGTGCTTCATGTTTTTGTCTTAAGAAAGTGACCCATATCATCTTAGAAAAATCATTAACGAGTAACATAAAGTACCTTTCACCTTGTAAGCTTTTGATTTTGGAAGGACCACATAGGTCAGTATGTATCAAATCCAGTACTCCATTAGATTTGCATTGTTTTCTCCTGAAGGAAACTCTTGTTTTCTTTCCCATCTGACATTCCTTGCACATAGTGTTAGTAGGCTTCACTAACTTAGGTAAATCTCTGACTGCTTGAGTAGAACTTATCTTGACAATGTTATCAAATTTCAAATGACATAACCTCCTATGCCATAACCAACTTACATCAATTTGAGCAATCAAACAACTTTGACTAGCAGTACTTAAATGAAAGATATTACCTTTTGTCTTTGTTCCTGAAGCAATTATATCTCCTGAACTTCCTGTTATTTTGCACTTACCATTCTTGAACTGCAGATTGTATCCTTTTTCGACCATTTTTCAACACTCAACAAGTTATTCTTTAGGCCATATACATAAAGAACATCATCAGTATTGTTCTTACCACCAAAATAAATAGTGCCTCTGCCATGAATCACACCAAAAGTGTTGTCACTGAACCTCACTACACCACCATCATAGTTATCCAAGCTTCCAAATTTTCCTTTGTCACCAGTCATATGATGTGAGCATTCACTGTCAATTACCCACTCATCTTTCTCTTCAACTTTGGCTACAAGAGCTTTCTCAACATTTACATTACTAGAAGATTCAGTGGATACCTGACCATTTTCTTTGATAGAAATAAATACCCATTCATCTTCATTTCCAGTTTCTTTATCAGATTCTTCATCGGTTATACCTTCTTCAGCATAGTAGTATTTTCTTTGAAATCTAGTATTCTCGAGCTTATATTTTCAAACTCTTTCAAGACATCTAGAAGCAAAATGACCTATTTTACTGCAAGAAAAGCATTTAATAGGTAAATTTCCTTTCTACTTACCATGACCTCTTGATTCTCTTTTCACAATCAATACTTATAGTTCTTCCAATTCCCTTTCTTCATCTTCATATCTAAATGTTCTCTGGGAAATCTCTCCTAAATCATATCTCTTTTTCCCAGATACAGTTGCCTTGAAATCAAAGTCAGTCTTAGGAGCAGACTCACCAAACTCACTTAATTCAAATCTAGCAAGTTTTCCAATCAAAATGTCTTTTATAATATTTGTTACTGTTCTAAGTTCATCCATAACATGATATTTTGTCTTGTAGGAAGGGGGCACAAATCTAAGTATCTTAGCCACAATTTCATCATCATTCATAGTTCCACTGACACATCTAATTTCCATCACCAATTCATTTATCTTATGCAAGAAGGAAAATATGTTCTCATCTCCACTCATCTTCAAGCTCTCCCATTTTCCTTTTAGACTTTGTAGCTTAGCACTTTTCACTAGTGCATCTCCTTCATACAATGTTTCTAGCTTTTTTCAAATCTGATATGCAGTCTACAAACCCATCACATTTGTCATTTCCAAATTTTTCAAAGCACTCACTAGTGTTTCTACTAACCTGGTATTAATTTCTACTTGCTTGATCTCATCTTCAGAGGAGGGGCCATTATAAGGAATATTATATGCAATTTTTTTCATCTGCTAGTAAGGTTCTCCAATGCACCTCCAATGACATTCCATCCTGACTTTCCATAGAGATTAGTTTGTACGATCAAATCTAGGACTATCCTTTTTAAATGATGCCATCTCGGATCACCTCAAGCTGTTAGGATTCTTTCAAAGGAACTAGATCTGATACCAATTGTTAAAAAAACAAGGATAGACAACTGAGAGGGGGGTGAATCAGTTGTTACCAAAATAAAACTTACACAACATTAACCAATCCTTATATCACAAATCTGATAATTAATAATGCAAGCATAAGAATAACACATCAAAGACACATGAACACAAAGATATTATACGCGGAAACCCTGTGAGGGGAAAAACCATGATAGATGTTAGTCCACAAGATTATACCCTGTTAGAAGTATAATGAATAAAAATAGAATACACTTGCATTTAGGTACACTACCTAGAGAAAACTGCTCAAAGGGAAGGTTCACTTCCTTACATACAGTAATCAAATTAAATCCATATGATGAATTTGAACTAAGAAAATATCTTCTGTAAAAGCCTAGTTACAGTTCCAATTAGGCACACTAAAACCTCTTCAACTCTTCCACACTCTTCTCTAAATGATCTGAACTTTATTCGCACTTGTACATCACTTGTACACTTTAGCACACTCTAAATGAGGAAAACAATCTTGTATATATATCTGCTACACGTATTTGCATACACTAATCAGTCGGCCACAAATAAGGAATAAATTGCAACTGTCGGCCTTGATACATGAATAAATTTCAATGCATACCAACACAAGTCAACCATAACATAGTGAGGACCCAAGAAAACATCTTCAAACATGCCAAACAATAAAATACTAATCCTCATGGATTCGCAACATGCTAACACCATAATGTTGGTCAAGAACATGAATACTCAGGCACATATTGGAAAAATTTCCGATCATGAACACTCCAATAACTGTGGACGTACACCAAGGATATATCACGATCTAGACTCATCCATGAACGTTAGAGGCACATAAGCAACACATGAGATTACCATACTTTCATCCGCTTTGACCAAGAATGCCATCTAGAGAGACTGAATAACTATAGGTATACAGATCATCATAACTTCCATAAAGCGTCATGCACACCACTGAAACTTTCAGACAACATGCTAGAAAGGTTCAACACCAAACCCTTTGAAGCGCACCTTCAGATATTCAATGCAAAGAGCTTTCCAACATTCTGACCTTCTCAACTCCACTAGCTGCCTGTACTATATTTTTTTACAATTTTCTCAATCTCCTCGACATATACAGCCTTAAGAAGATTAAAATTCTAATAGTGTTGACATCAAAGACAACACCATATCAGCAACACAACCACAACATCCAACAACCTTCGCATTCAATATAAAATCTATGCTCCTAATGATTTTATGATTTTCATAACCCATAATCGATAACCAAATTCATCTACTCCATATCCAATGAAGGTACAATTTTGAGACTTAGCCTCAAGCTTGGTTCTATTGTCAAGATCAACATGGAAAAAAGCTTCACAACCAATTTTTTTCAAAAATGAATAGTTTACCTTTTTACCCATCCATGCCTCCTCTAGAATGCCACCATCCAAAGGATTTGAAGGTCCCCTGTTTATTAAATAAACAACGGTATGTATAACATTTGCCTAAAAGTGTAAGGGTAGTACAACATGCAACCTCATGCTCCTTGCATGCTCCATAATGGTCCTATTCATCCTTTCAAACACACCATTTTTTGCCTATGGATTCCGTTATACGAATAGTAATTTTCAAATTCTTTGTTGCAATACTCACCTCCATTATCAGATCTGAGACACTTGAACTTTTTTCCTATCTCACTCTCAACCAAAGCTTTCCACTTTTTAAAAGTTTCAAATACTTTCAATTTTTTTTTTAGGAAATACACCCATGTTTTCCTAGTTGCATCATCGATAAAAGTAATATAATAACAAGAGCCACCAAGAGAAGATTCCTGAGCTAGTCCCCATACATTTGAATGCACAAGCTCTAATTTGTCACTCTTCTTCTCTTTCCCAACTTTGAGAAATTGGACTCTTTTCTATTTTCCATAAACACAATTTTCACATAACTCCAAGTCAATCTACTTCAAACCTGGTAGCAACTTTCTAGAGTGAAGGATCTTCATCCCTTTCTCACTCATGCACCCAAGTCTATGGTGCCACATTTTTGTTTGTCCTTGTAGCAAGTGATATAAATGTCTCAATAGCAATTATTTTTGTAACAGCTAAGGTAGAGTAAGTATTACCATTACACAAATACAATGTACCTACCTTTTCACCTTTAGTATCTACTAATGCACCTTTAGTGACCTTCTAGGCTTTGTCTGAAAAAGGTAACTATGCAACCTTCACTACCTAGTTATACTGCATAAATTAAATTTCTTCTCAAATTTGGAACATACCTTACCTCATGTAGCAACCAATCATTTCCATTCTGTAACTTGATTTTTATCTTTCCTTTTTCCACAATTTGATAGCGTTCATCATCACCTAGATATACCTATCCAAAATCACCTTGAACATAATCTACAAAAAATTTCCTATCGGGTCTGGCATGAAATGAAGCCCCTGAATCTATTACCCAAGAATATTTAACATTATCTAAACACAAAATTAAAGCATCCTGCAATTTATTACTTGCAACATTAGCTTCCTTACTATCAGCATGTTGTCTGTCTCCTTGTTTTCCTTTTCAAGACCAACAATCCTTCTTCAAGTGTCCTAGATTTCCACAGTGCTAACAATCTAGTCTTCCTCTAGATTTAGATCGACCTTTCTTCAACTTCCCTTGTGACTTCCCACGATTTGTAGGGCTTTTTCCTCTCTCCTTTGTTCTTCCCCTTTTATCTATAGTCAAAGCATTACCCGATGTTGAAGTCTCACTTGTGTTTTTTCATTGTATTTCCTCGCTAAGGATAACACCAACAACATCATCAAATTTCAATGTATTTGAACTAGAGACAGAGTTACTTACAACCATTACCAAGCTATTCCAGCTTTTTGGAAAAGAACATAAAACTAAGAGAGCCCTCACCTCTTTATCAAAATTCACTTTTATAGAAGTTAACTGACTAGTAATTGTATTAAATTCATTTAAATGATCTGTCATAGATCCACATTCAATCATTTTTAGATTAAACAAATTCTTCATGAGAAATACCTTATTGGGGGCTGAGGGTTTTTCATATAATTTAACCAAATGTTCCATCTGATCCTCTGTTTTCTTTTCTTATGTTATATTGAACACCATAGATGGTTCCAAGCACAAGAGAATGCTTCCCAGTGCCTTTCTATTCATAATCTCTCATTCTTCATCAGACATAGTAGCCTCTTTCTTTGTTTTTCCTTGCAATGGCTGCCATAGATCCTTTTGATACAAATAATCTTCCATTTTCATCTTCCATAATTGATATTTTGTCCATTGAACTTCTCAACCTTGAATTTACCTTCTTCCATTGCTCCCACTCAAATCTAGAGGTTTCCTGCCAATCAACTGAAATACATAGCTCTGATACCAGTTGTTAGGGTTCAGGAAGATGAAAGCAATAAACATTAACAATTATATGTAGATTAAATAACTCAGAAATAACAATGAAGAATAACACAAAAGAGATCAACACCAAAATTTAACGTGGTTCACCCAATATGGGATACATCCATAGAAACTCAACCACCCAATGATTTTATTATCTAGTGCAAAATAGGTTACAATCTCATGAATTACACACACCAAAACTTACATCTCAGTCGCTTATAAAAATACTTTTGGAAGCTTCTAAAATTAGGGTTTTACAAAGTCATTTTTTCATTTGACTTATCAGTGGGAAAATCGTTGACATGTTAACGGGGAAAATCCTTGATGTTACGAGTGTACAATATTTGCATGATCAGTCACCACATATCAATAGGCCCACTTCCTAAGCTCACTACCATAGAAATACAAAGAATATGGAAGAGAGTTGTTACAGAGAGAAAGCTATCTCATTGCAATAGAGATTCCACCATAATTTTCTTACACTTTTGTAGACATGCTTGAAAGATAGAGTACGCCTTCATCTCACTGCCTTTAGGAACTCAGCACTAAAACTCACACTGATCTGCTCAAAATCGTATCACACACAGATTTCTCGCATCTCTCTATGTCTCTTACAAACATCTCAACTCATATTTATACCATCTTCAACCTTGAAACCCTTCCAAGGTCGGCCATATATAATTTTTATTTACAAATTCAAATTAGGTCTATGCCAAAGTATTCCTGAAGTGGAAGAGAATGTGGGTGACCTATACATATTCTTAATGAGGACCTAAGTGATTCCCAACACACCTCAATGCGCTTCCATGAACTTTGCAACTAGTGTTTAACACAATGTCGGCCAACACCTATGCAAAACACATAAAACAATTAAGTACACACATCCTTAACTCAATTCAATCTCTTCAAACAATAAAATTCACTTGAAAACAATCTCAAGTATGCAATGAACACATGTAAATTCAACCAAAATCTTTGCAACAAACTTCACTTGAAAATAATGATCATTTTGTACATTTGAATAACCCTGTCAGCCACTATAATACACTATAACTCAGAAAATCATCAACAACAACACCAACTCTCAAATCCTCTTGAACCAAGCAAGAGAGAAACCTTATCAAATTATTCTCAAAACCGCAAGTCCTAAAACCAAAATATGAAGAAATGTGGAGCAAATATATTTCTCCCAAACCACAGTCAGACACACTAAAATACATAGTTCACATACTAGTGAAAATATCTCACACTGTACGATGATCCAAAAGCCCAAATTATGGATATAGTAGCTACCACAAACCATAAACAATGCCTCATATCCACACAAGAATAGTATCAACCCAGAAGAAATATAGAGCACAACCCAGAGCATACACTGAATACCTGCATAACACTATTTTCTCTATTTGTCAAATTTTCTCAAAAGCATTTGGAGATCAAGTACCAGAGACATCAGTTCAACACATTACTTCACTCTAACACTATTTCAAACATAGCAACATGAGGATATCCATGTACTCATAGCACTTCTTTAGCATCTCAACTATACATGCACAAACTGCAAACCTTCTTTATTATAATTTTCTTAATATCCTCGACATATACAACCAATAACGAGCTTCCATACACATAGTTGACATCAATGAAAACACCTTCATACTTGCAAAAATTATTTCACTTAGGATGAATTCACATTGCTAAGAGAGATCATGATCCCTTTAATTTATATCAAGGAAAAAGAGAAATACATTGAAATAATATAACTAAAACATCTAATCCATTCATCAATTAAGTTGAATGTAGCTATAGTCAACCTAACAACATGTTGAGCACACCAAAGTGTTGAGAGGGGGGTGAATCAACATATACTAAAACTTAAACATTTCCATTTGTAGATTAAACATCAAATCACATTAACTAAAAGAAGAGAATAAATAAAAACATGCACCACACAAGGACACCAATATTTTTACGTGGAAAACTTAATGAGGGAGAAACCACGGTGAGAGTTAATTCATAATATATGAAGCTCATTTCTTACAAAAATTACAACGTAGTTTGAGGCTCACTACCTAAAGAATTGGAGACTAAGGCATACAACCTTAGGGAAGGATACAAAGACCTTTTGAGACTCACTATTTCAGAGAAGGATACATGAAAATTATAATGAAAAATGTGAACATGAACCTCTATAAAGAAACATCCAACATATGTTGATATTGTAGTCCCTTTTCCGCACAGTCACTCCATCATACTAACTCCACACACTTCATATTCAACATACTACTCAAAATCACTTGTTTTTTCATTATTTCCTTCACAAAGGAATTTTTTATTCTATAAATACCTTCCGCAACAACTCAAAACCTCAAATAGGTCAACTCTAAGATGACCTTTAGATGAAATGTATGATACAACACAATTTGATTCCAAATATATACATTATAAAGAGAAAATGAGTTGTGGATCAATACAAGACATGAAAGGCTTGAAATACATCACAAAACATTCTCCACACCAAAATTAATTAATCAGGATCAACTGCAGGTGAAGGAAACAAGCTTGTTGGCCCAAAAAACATCAAGACTACCAAAACTACCAACTGTTCAACTTTACACCACCAAGGAGAGACCAAAAACATCATGCATACCAAGATGTGAATAATGTAGTTTATGAATGATATTTATTAAACCTTCTCCTAAAGAAATTGATCATCATATGTTGCCACAAGAAGAGAAACATATTGAACTAATGAAAACAAAGCATTCCAAATAGACTGTAACACTTCAAAAAATAGGATATTGCATTGTTGTACACCAAAAAACCTAAGACTTACATGGAAGAGATATTATACCTCTCTTATCATATACCCACATCTGCATAACCATATCTGTCACTCTGGAGGAATGCAAAGCATTCCAATAGGCCTTTATCAACACTTTACTCTACCAAAACACACATCAAAACATTGTTACTTATATCTTTCACTACAGAAGGTGTAATGGCTTGAATTATTGGATATAAGACCTTCACATCTCGACCAAATTATCTTCTAAACTGCAAGATAAAATCTTTCTCTATGAAAGGATGCAGACTAAAAAATCATGACATTGTCTTAGAGTATAGTCTATGATTTCCTTAGAAAAAAATTTGTAGCTTATTTGTTAGTGTGGTACACAAAAATGGTAAGATATCAATGTAGGCATACTAAAAACATAATGGAACAAGTGTACCCACCTCCAAATCAGACCTAGACATCAGAATAATCACCAATATTCCCCATACTGTATTGTTGATTTGCATCAATAGATATCTTTGCACATCAACTGTCTCTAGAGTATTATACAATCTTTATCACATATTTGACATCAATGAAAAAAATTCTTTAGTTGAAATCAATGACAACACATATTTCCAACAATCTCCCCCTTTGTCATTGATGGAAACACTCATTTATCTACAAGTCTTCTCTCCCCCTTTGATATCAAGGGTAAAGGGCATAATACTTTCTACTTATAACAACCCAAAAACTGTATGAACTCCCCCTTATTAGATTATTTCTACAAACAAACCTCCCCCTAAGATGGAGATCCCCCAAAACTAATGTTATGTACAAAATATTTTCAACAAAAACCAAAATATGATACCGCAATCCTCTGCAGGACTATACAAAGATAAAATTGTCTTATCTACACCTTTGCAACTTCCTTAGAAGGTAGAACATTCTTGTCAATTACCTTTAGTTGTGCTAGAGTTACAACCCAATTTTATTTTTCTTAGGTGAGAATATTATTTTTACATTCAAAATGTATAGTACATAAATCCTCAGCCTCATCCACATTCTTTGGAGCCTTCATTTTCTATTCAACCTTTTTTGCTTTAGCAAGTAACCAAAATAATGAAGCAAGTCTCAAGTTGACTGCTTCCCTTAGCTGACTAAACTTCTTTATTTTACCTCTTTGATCCTAAATAAAAGACTACTACAAATGAACATTCTATATTTTTGCTCTTATTGATCAATCCTTATCCTTTGACAAATCATGTCTCGGCCAATTGAGTAATATGTGACTCAATGGAGTCAAATTGAACTTTGATGTTCTTGGTGGAGCTTAGCCATTTCAAAAAAAAATGATAAAGTCTGGTGACTTCAACAACATAATCCTTAAACATCTTTATGTTTTCCTACAATTTATTATGTGCATTAGCACACTGGTCAGATGCTTCAACCATTATCTTATCAATTATCTTCCTCGGGACCTCTTTCTCTACCCTATGCTCAATGTGTGAAGAATGATCCTTAAAATAATCCATCAACAACTAAAATTTATATTCCAGATATAAGGAAGCATCAATTTTTACCTCTAGTAAACCCTCTTGAGTAATCTTCATAGCATCATCAATTCATCTTGTTTTCTTCGCATGTTCCTATAGATTCTCCTTCCTTGTGGAAGCATGTAGAATATCACCAAGATATATTTTATGGAGGGGAGAATTTTTTGTAAAGTCAACTTGTAACTCATGAGTGGGAATCTCTAGAAGCTAGGGTGTTACCATAGGTTGAAACTACATCTGCATCCCTATTAGGTCCTTGAAAGAATCTGAAGATAAAGAAAATTGACCTATAGAAGCATCTTACTTCTCAACTATATTATTTTTTGCATCCTAAACTATCTCAAGATTAAATTATCTCATATGCTCATCATTTCCTTAATTCCCCAGAGGAGGAACACCCAGTTCACCTTGATTTCATGCACCAGTATCCTCCAGAGGAGCAATCTCCTCATTTTTCTTATCATTTTTCTCTTTCTCTTTTTCTTCTTCTTTCTCTTCTTCATATTCCATCTCCATAGCAGAGACTTCTTACATTTTGTGCACACCAAAAACACCTTCTTCTTCTTGATGTCCATAGGATCCTTGTACTTCTTTTTGACCAAATATATTATTCTCATTTATGTTTTTCGGAAGAGCCATATTTCTAGTTTCTTGTTCATCTGAAGCCACTTGTCAATCAACATCACTGTCATGTATTTCTGGGAACACTTGTGAATAAACATCATCATCAATTTATAATTTATTAATGATTTTCTTTGTTGCATATTCAGTCTCACCCTAGATCTTCCTTTTCACATCTTCATACATGCTCATCAGTAGATCTATTTTTCTTTTAGTGTGGAGCTCCTTGGCTTGTCTCTAGACGATATTTAATTTTCTTCTTGGGAGACAAAGATCCCAAATTTTTTTAATTCTTTTTGTTTCATTTCTTCATTAGCCTTGATATATTCTTCTCTTCTTAGCCTCAAAAACTCAACAAGGCTATCTAAAGCTTTGTCAACAATGTCACTGAAGGGAATGTTTTACATAGGCATATATTCAACGACAACCTTCTCAATTATCTTCTTGTCTTCTGAAGGGGCATCTAGATGTAGCCCCATTGTACTATCTAGTAGGCTATACTCTACAATGCCATTTAATATGGCTCCAAAATAAAGAGGATCATGTGTGATTGGAGAGGTTTTCTCAGTCTCCTTAACAATCTCATTTCCTTTCTTCTTCTACAAGGAGGCTACTTCTTTTTCTTTTTATCTTATTCGTATTCTTCATCGTCTTCATCATTAATCAAATTCATAAGATTATTCTTTCCTCTTTTTTTCTACTTCTTAGGTCTAGGCTTCTTTCTTTCAGCAGTTTTAGTTTGCACCGATGCTACAGTAGCAACCCTTCTTCTACTAGGAGGTGTTTGATCTAGTCCATAAGCTATAGAAGAGACAAAGTTAGATCTACTTATCCTTCTAGGAGATTTTTATCCTTTCACAAGACCCTCAAGAGTGCCAAGAGCCTTTTTCAATTCAAACATCATTTCTCCACATTTGACTTCTTCTCCATCTTTTCTTCTATCATTTTATTGATTTTCTTGGTGGTTATTTTATCATATGTGCCAAACCATTCAATAGTGGTATCCTTAGGTTTGTTGAGCAATATTTCAACATATACAATCCAATTAGGTCCAAATACCTCATAGTGCAACTTTGTTATCCATGAAGTTCTTGGTTCAACTACGTCCATATAATAGTTATCTTTATCCACCATAAAAGTGATATCGCTCTTGTATCTTTTCACAACTTGCAAGGGTATCCTATCCCTCTTTTGCATTTCATTTTGAAATGTTTTGAATAATCTCTAAGACATTGTATAACATTGTTTTGTATCCTAAAAGCTACACATGTGATCCCTAATTTGATATCTAACAAGAATTCCCCTTATGTAGAGCACATTCTTCAAACTAGGTATTTCCTTCATGAAATAGAACATGAGACAAACAATAAAAGTGCCATACCAGAAATTGTAGTGCGGATCATTAATTCTTTATAAATTCTCCAGCAACCATTGTCGCAAGGGCTCACAAAGGTCATAGTAATTTCCTTCATCATTTGATGAGTACTGTAGATGTTAGTGGTGATAGTATACCCTTCCTTGTTTGTGTAGTAAATCTTATATACAATACCCATCATGGCATACCAGGCCCCTAGGTCAGAAATGTCATCAAAAATTATAATCTTTTTATTGAATTTAGATCCGATAAGCTTAATAAATTCTTCATTCTTTACAACCTTCAGTGGTGGTATGGGTCTAGTGTAGCACAATCTAGGCACAATTCTAACCCATTCATCTTCAAAGAAAAATTTGGGGAAATCCTTCCATAAAAAATTTACGTCCACATTTTCATACTCTAGCTTGAGATGAAAATCATCACCCAAGAGATGATTGTATCTAAAATCTTCCATATTTAGATGGTTGTACTCACTTAGGTGAGAGTGAATGTAGATGTGGACATCTTTAGAATGAATCACATTTATCAAAACATGAGAAAATTCTCCATCTTTGTTGGTCACAGTAGATATGTATGGATATTTCTCAAACTTTAGCCTTGGCTTATCAACCACATCAATGAAAATTGGTGTAGCCATGATAGTACTATCTAAATATTATGGTTTTACGAGCAAGCCTGAGAAATACCTATGAATACTGTTGTTAAGGTTTTCATGTAGCTCACTGAGAACGTTCTTCACTTCCTTAACTCTTGCACATACTTGATATCATTTGAATATCAACTGATCCAAAAACTCCATAAAAGGTTAATCAAGAATCCCTAACTTTTCACCATAAATGCATTCATACTTTTTTAGTTAAACCCTCTGCCAAAATTTTGTGTCAACATAGGGATGAAATGAACCTTAGCACACCTCCATAAACCATTCACTTTCTCTGGAACCTCTATCAAAAGATCCATTCTTTCCCAACAGTTTTGCACACCAAATGAATTGAACCATCTCAACTTCTATGCTGAAATCTTCAACAATTTCTCCTTTTCAAGGGTCCAAAAGGGTTTCTAAATGAAAACTCCCCCTACGATAATGCTCTATCTCAATTTATCTTAGGATCTTGTGCAGTATGCAAAAGCACAGTATTATCCTTCTTCTCTTTTACCTAAACTTTACTTTCCTTCCAAAACTTTTTGTTACCCTTTTTTGGCAGATTTAGGGTTTCACCACTTCTACAAGACTTTTCTATATGCCCAACCTTAATGCATTTATAACACACTATTTTTTTCTTTAGAACAAAGTTGTTTCTCTTAGCCTTAGTTATGCACTATGCAGCCTTGTGACCAAAATTGTTGCATACATAGAAATATCCATGAAATGAAACAATATTGTATCTTTGGGACACAAAGGATTGTCTACCAGTGTTATCATTTCTTCTCTATCTACAATACACAACCTTATCCCAAAATTTATTACAAGAAAAAATGGCCTCCAAATGATTGAGAGTTCATAGCATGGTACCTTGGAGGCCTAAATGAATTTTGACTCATCTTGCTTCTACATTCAATGGCCTTATGACCAATCTTCTTAGAAGAATAATAATTACCATTGAAATATTGAGAATACTTGGTAGGAGCAGATTTTTTGAAGCTCTTCTTATTGTTCCAAACATGAGTGAGTCCACCTTATTTCTTGTTGTCTTAATTTTTCTTTGCGTCCCTAGAAGATGTCTCCTTATGTTTTTCAATACAGCCTTTCTCCTTCCTTGTTTCATACTTTCCTTCTACTTTCAAGTTATCATACAAGTTTATATATGTACTAGTCATATGAATTTTCCTTTTCTCAAAACCAAGACCAAATTTCTCTTTTGATGGTTTTTGAGATTTAATCAATTGATCAAGAATTTTTGAACCTCCTTTCAATTTCAAGCCCTTATCAATTTTTTCTTTTTCTTTTTCAAGTTCTTTTCTTAGAGAGACAATCCCTTCCTAAAGCTTTGATCTTTCAATAATTTTATCATTGATCTTGGTATTCAAACAATCTTCAATCCTCTTATCTTCTTCAATCTTTAATTTTAGATCAAAGGTCACCACTTATGCCTCCTTGAGTTTAGCCTCACCTTCTTTACCTCCTTCCATTTGATATTTCAATTTTCCAATTTCTTCTTTTGATTCTTTATCTTGTGGCTTTAGTTTGACAATTTTCTCCTTTTCTTTTCAAGCATGACCTCATATTTCATACTTAGTGTTCTTGCTTCATCCAAATATTCAAGAGAAGAATAGAGTTCTTCAAAATCTACTTCACAATATTTTGGATTGATGTCCCAACCTTCAGGTTCCATTGCCTCAAGATCTAGTTCTATAATAAACATATCATTGATCTTTGTTATAGATACCATATGTTCAAGTGCAAGATCCACCTTAGTTGTTAAGCTTCTCAAAGGAACTTGGCTCTGATACCAGTTGTTGAACACACCAAAGTGTTGAGAGGGGGGTGAATCAACATATACTAAAACTTAACCATTTCCATTTGTAGATTAAACATCAAATCACATTAACTGAAAGAAGAGTGGAACTAAAAGCATGCACCACACAAGGACACCAATATTTTTACGTGGAAAACCTAATATGAGGGAAAAAACATACTGAGCATTAAGTCAATATATGAATCTCACTACTTACAAAAATTACAATTTAGTTTGAGGATCACTTCCTAAATACTTGCAGACTATGGAACACAGCCTTAGGGAAAGATACAAGGACTTGCTGAGACTCACTATCTCAAAGCAAGATACATGAAAATTATAATGGAAAACATGAACTACTATAAAGATGCATCCAACATATGTTGATGTTGTAGTCCCTTTTCACACAATCACTCCATCATATTGACACTCCACACTTCATATTCAACATACTACTCAAAATAAATTCCTTGTAACCTATTACCTTCACAAATGAATTTTTTCTTCTATAAATACGTTTCGTAACAACTCAAAACCTCAAATAGGTCAACTCCAAGATGACCTTTAGATGAAACATATGATACAAAATAAGTCAGCTCCAAACATATACATTATGAAGATAAAAATAGTTTTTGATCAACACACAAAATGACAAGCTCCAAATACATCACAAAACATTCTCCAAAGAAAAATTAACTAATCAGGATCAACCGTAGATGAAGGAAATGTCAGCCCAAACAATATCAACACTACCAAAATTGCCAACTATTCAAATTTACACAATCAGGGAGAGACCAAAAACAACATGCAAACCAAGATGTGAACACTTTATTATATGGAAAATATTTCTTCAACCTTATCCTATAGAAATTGATCATCATATGCTGGTGCAAGAAGATAAACATATTGAATAGATGAAAACAAAGCATTTTGAATAGCCTATAACACTTCAAAACATAGGATATTGCATTTTTATACACCAAAACACTTAAGAATTACATGGAATATCTCTTATACCTCTCTTAACATATCCCCAAGTCCATATAACCATATATCACTCTAAAGAAATGCAAAACATTCCAACATGCCTTCATCAACACTTTACTTTGCCAAAGCACAAAAGAGAATATTGTCACTTATATATTTCATTGCAAAATGTGTAATGGATTAAATTATTGGATATAACACCTTCACATTTTGACCAACCTATCTTCTAAACCACAAGACAAAGTATTAATCTGCAGAAGCATGTGAACCAAAACATCATGACACTATCTTAGAGTATACTCTATGATTGCCTTGGCAAAACTTTTGCAACTTATCTCTTAGTGTGGTACACAAAACTGATAAGATATCAGTGTAGGCATACTAGAAACATATGGAACAAGTGTACCCACCTCCACATCATACTTAGACATCAGAGTGATCACCAATATTCCTCATACTACATTGTTGACTTATATCAACAAATATCTCTGCACATCAACTATCTGCAAAGTATTATACAATATTTATCTCACATATTTGACATCAATGAAAAAACATCTTGAGTTGACATCAATAACAACACATATTTCAATATAAAATACCACCTAAACCTTAACCCAAGGCACAAGTCAAGAAAATTGAAACCCCATAAGAAGATCTTGATCTAGTAATTATTATTAAAATTATTAGATGATTACAATAATATTTATCTATTTCTTTATATGATTTCCATTGAATGATTACTTTTATACTAGTATGTTGGCAACATGAGCATGATTATGTATGGTTTTTTCATTGATATCAAACCATTTTAGAATTTATGGTTCATCAATATGTATATGGTCCAAAGCAAACTAAGTGTTTTTTGGGAAATTGACTAAGTCCCAAATTGAGATCTAGTGATGTAGCAGTGGAATAGTTTTGTTGTCTACATTAATCTGTACTGCAATATATTTTCATGAAATTTTAAGGTGATAATGGTATGTATTGAAGGATTCAATATCCAAAGTTTTAGGGTTTTATGTCTTTTATAGTAGAAGATATTGATGACAAAGTATCAGACTAAGTAAAGACATAGTTATAGTTGTAGAGTTTATGTTGGAATGCTTCACATTCCACCATGGATGATCATTATGATGTGTGGATTTCAGGAATTGTTTGAAGATGTCATATGTGTTTGCACTCTAATTGACAAGTGGTTTGATGGTCTGCATGTCAAGTTTTGGGATGAACAGTTGGTTCATTTAGTTTTTGCTTCACCAGTTTTGTTGTGTGGTGTCAACCTAAGGGTTTTAGGGTTGTGTGAGACTAAATTATGTATGGAGAAAAACCATAGGAGTATCTATAGGTCATACTGACCTATCTTGGTGAATAAAACACTTATGTTACTTCCGTCAGGTATGTATGATGGATTTTTGAGCCAATAGGTTATGAGGTCACATGTTTCATCTAATTAGGTTGACCTAATTAATGATATGATTATTTGCATAATACATACATATATATAGAAGGTCAATTTTTTGATGGTATAATGAGGTGTGTAGTGTAGTGCGAAATTTCATAGTGGTGATCTTGTGACAATGAGGAATGAAGTGTGTAAAGTCAGTTTTACAAACCTAACTAGAACTGCATCTTCAACATATAGAAAATGTATTATAAGCAATTCAAATTCTGGAAGTGAACCATTATTTTTTATATCTTTTGTAATTTTGGAAGAAGTGATCTTCCTTGGGCAGTGAGCCCTCCTTATTTTTGTATAATGAGTCCTTCGGGCAATGAGCCCTTCAAGAAGTGAACCTCCTATAATCTATTGTAACCGGTTATGATATATTGTGAGATAATCCTCACCATGTTTTTTCCATTTAAGGTGTTTTCCATGTAAATCTGGTGTTCTTGTGTTGATTTTTGTGGTACATTCTTCAATTGTTTCTTTCCATTTCTACAGATTTAATAAGATGCTTTGTAATACACTTTTAAGTTAATGAATTTTAGGGAATATTTATTCACCCCCTCTTAGTTTTTCGGGTGTTCAACAATTGGTATCAGAGCAAGGATCCTTCAATTTGCTTAACAGTTGAGGTAGATCTTGGAGGTTGAACACATGGCAACAAGGAAGTATCCTATCCCTTTGGAAGAAATTATAATGGAAGGGTTTACTGAAGAAGACTATGAAGTCGATATGAGAGGAGAACTCAAATATGCTTTGGATGACTTGGATAAAGTAGAATGTGAGAATAGAGATCTAAAATAAACTCTTAAGGAAGAAGACGAGTGTATCAAGAAGTTGAGGAATCAATTCAAGAAAGTTAAAGAGAAACTCAAGGAAATAAATGAGCAACATAAATAATCAAATGATACAATCACTATAGTGTAATAAATTGTATACCTTTACAATTTCACACTATGTTTGGGTCCCTTAATTAAGCTCCTAATTTTCCATATTATGCATTTCAAAGCCTTATTTTTCCCGTTTTTTGAAAGAGGAACCTATATTTAATTGACACAATTAATATTTTAATCACATTTGAGCATGTGTGTCCTAGACTTATGGGCCAAGACCCATTCACCCAAGGAAAAATGGATCCTCATTAAGTGCCATGACCTATTTAAATATGTTTTTGGTGGTATTTTAATAATTCAAATTTCATATGCAATTGTCAACTTTTGGAATCTAATTTTTGAGAAATTAGATAAAAACCTATAAATACATAGTTATGTTATCATTTAAAATCTAAGGATCAATTTCAAGACTTTTGAAGGAGAAAATATTATTGTTAGGAGAATTTAAGAGCAATTTTTTCAGTCATTTGTTGTAGCATTCAAGATCCCATCATCGTGTTCAATATTATGTGTGTTCATGTCATCTTGTGAAGGCTAATATGCATTGTTGATCCTAAAGCATCCAAGCATTCAAGTATCCAATAAATCAAACAAAGCAATATCTGATTCCTTGGAGTGATGTGTTTGAATTAAGTCATCTACGGGAAGCCATTAAAGGTTTGGTGAGTTGTAGCAAGCAAGTGTGCATTCATAATTCCTTCCATTTATCAATTATCATGTTATCATTCTATCAAGGTTGAATTATCAAACATGGGGTTTCACTAAGCCAAACCCCCATTTATTAAAAAAAAACAACATTTACCCTATTTGTGTATGTGTAGGTTATAGGTTGAAGAAGGATTGAAAATATTGAAGAGAAATTTTGCATTCTTGTATTTTTTGCCATTATTGTTGTCAATCCATAGAAAATCAATTGCATAATTTATTTACGACATTCCAATAGTGGGACTTGTGGAAAATAGAGTCTCAGATCCATCTCCAGAGGACACCAAAAGTTGATCAAAATTTCCCTGCAAGGACTCATTCACCCAAGGGTGATCGTATCCTTCTATAGTGCTCAAGACAATATTTTTTGGGTCGGTACATATACCTCTACACTCCTCAGATCCACCTATAAACTATTCTTTTTGTTTATTAGTCATTCGGATCTTGCATTTTTAGTATTAGGGAATATAGGATCATTAGTTTAATCATTCAAAAATATTTCCAATCCATTCCAATCCCCTTTAGGATATAGATGCAAGTATGGTTGGCTCACCTTTAAGGTTAATAGTCAAAAAAATTACCTTTTTGATCAATATGCCAATAAAATTTATAAAAATGTGGAAATGGCCCTAGGTTATGGACACTAATCTTAGAGTCACCACATTTTTTATGTTTCAATCACTAATATGAAAGTGAAAGTTTAAGAAGGAAAAAGAGTTGAAGATTGTTTCAATTCCAAATTGAAAGACAAGTCTACAAAATGCTCAAAGCTTGAAGAAGAGATTGTATCTATGAGGAAAGATCTAGAGAAAGCAGAGAGTCAAGAGGAAAGATTTAAGAAGAGCTCCACCTTGCTTAATGATATGATTGCTACTCAAAAATATTCTAAAGACAAAGAAGGATTAGGGTTTGAAAAAGGAGAAAGCTCAAAGGAAAATCAAACTCCAAACAATGTTGAAAAGGGGAATAATAAACAAAGGAAGACTAGAGATAAGAAGAACAATATCAAACATATCTGGAACCAGATGAAATACTTCAAGAGACGACCTCCTATCAGACAACCATTTGCACAAAGGTACTCATCCTTTAAAGGCCACTGTTATTCTTCTAATAAATTTGGACATAGATCTGTAGAATTTAGAAGCAACATGAATCATAATTTTCAATCATTTTTTAGTCAATGCTATGTATAAGATAGATGATGAATGGTTACAATAATGGCATGATGCATCAATCATTCCTTGGTTATTGTTACTCATGCAATGGGTTTGCACATGAGGCTTTTGAATGCAAATATCAAATGGCAAGAAGTAAGTTTGTTCCACAATAAGGTTCCATGTGCTATAAATGTAATAAACCAAGACACATAGCCAAGTTTTGTAGAGGAAATAATGTGAAACCCTCTATTTCACAAAATAAGATTGATCTAGTTGAGGTAAAGAAGGAGATGAACAAGATCTGGAAGAAAAAAGGAAGAGAATTATGTGAATAATGAATCTATGCCAAATTCTGGTGTAGATGGTTCCTCCAATAACTAGATATAAATCATTTGGATCAAGGCGATTTTTAATAGAAAATTTTCTAAACCCCTACCAAAGATGAGATACTAATGTCTTCAACATACTAGTCCATGTATAGGTTGGTTTTCTTGATCCATTAGTGAAATCTCTGGTTAGAAATATCTTGATGTTGAGATTTACAAAATGTTTAGGAGTCTCTATGACATGATATACTGAAGGATTGATAGTATTTGACCTACCTTTTCACTGCTACATTTAATGCACACTTTAGGTCACAAATAGAGTGTTTATATTTAATTTTCCACATTCTAAAATAGATTTTTGTTTGATCATTTGAAGAGGGGAGAAGAGAAAATGGGATTTGAAGTGTTCAACAAAACTGTATCAAAAAATTTCCATGAGGTATTTACAATTTATTCGAAACCCTAGTTCAAAGTAGTTCATAATTTTACTCCTTAGGTTATTGATGTGATTGAGAGGCTGAGGCCTAAATTCAAGAAGCATCTATACAAATCAATGGAAATAGATAAAGGGGTGCTCTCTCAGGTTCCTTAAAATTTGCTACACATAGAAGATGTGTGAATATACATTCATTCAAATATGGATGAATATGATCACTTGAAACTAGACAAATTTATGGAGAAGTTCTAACTAGATATTATTACAATTTGAAACCAAAGTATGCTAGTTTGATGGAAAAAAAGTTGGATGTGTGGACATAATTTCCTAATTTTTGTTTTGAGGATGAGTGGGTGAATTATGTTCTCAAAAAAATTCATGATAAATTCATGTGGTTGGACATACCACATATGATAACCAAAGAGGAAATTAGGGTTGTTACTAATTTGAGCTCCATAGGATCTGTCCAAGTATTGAAGGTGGTAAAGAATGAAGTGGTGATGAATCTTATCAGAGCCAAGTTTGATAAGTATGCCCTAATAGTGGGTGACATTAAAGATCTAGTAGTCAAATATGCTACAATGATTGTTGGTTACAAGATATTATACACCAAAAAAGATAATTTTGTTATTGCCATCGTGATACACATGACATATCAAATGGTGAAAGAAGGAAAAGACTTTGATATTTGTGAGATCCTATGATTACAACTTTTGGAAATTTTATAGAAGATAAAGGAGTCAAAATACCTTTTATGGTATGGTACTCTTATCATTTTCTTAATGTTTTAATTTCTTAATGGGTTTCTCAAAGTGAAAAATGTAGTATGGCAAGATAATATTTTTGAAGTTGTTCAAATTAGAGATCATTTGAGGAAATTTCTTGGTAAAGAGTCTTGTGATTCAATGTTGTGGGGATTCTTTAAACCTTTTCAAGCTCGGATGCAAGTGAGAGAAAGGATTCCAAGTAAAGTTGTGGATAAGTATAAGAATGAATTAACATTTATGGTTAACAGAGATTACTACTACATGGAGGTAATTGAACCCAAAACAATTTGGGTTTCAGACCCGCCTTATGAAGTAGTCGAGTTTGAATGAATTGGGCTTGTAAATATTGTATTAAGAAAATCTAGAGATACAACAATCGAAAGGTTTGGTACTTTTGAAGATAAATCAAGTAAAGAGAACATATAAAAGAAAAAGTAGGATATTGAAGAAAAGGTTGAAAAGATGAAAGTTGAGTTGAAAAGGGATTTCGGTACCCCTATGGACCCTACAGAGAAATCTAAAGGTACATCTGCTCCTCCCTAGACTCCACGAAGATCAAGAAGGTCAAGCAAGACCTCAACCTCCACACCTACTATTACAAACCCGTCTAGAACAAAATCAACTAGTGGTTCTAAGAAGATAGGCCCATACAACCTTCTTGAGCAACAAAAGGCTCCAAAGAGAAGAAATAAAGAAAAAGCAACAAGAGTTTGGTATATCAATTCAAAAGAAGAAGAAGAAGAAGAGAAAGAGGAAGAGGAAGAACATCAATTGGTCTAGAAAATGAAATAAAAAATCTCTCAAGAAGATATCAATATACGAAAGAGAAAGAAGAAAGAGGAGACCTCTTTGGTCCATGAGCATAGTCCTATGAAGTTTGATGCACTATTCAATGATATAGAATATTTTACAATTTTGAAGGATACAATTGAAATGTATCCAAATGCCAATGATGAAAATAAGGAAACAATTGAAGAAGCCATTTTCAAATACATGGTAATATTTAATGTTGGCCTAAATGAAATAGAGCATTAGTTTATTAATGATCTAAAATGGAGTATTGAGTGCAAGAAGACAAGAGGTTGTTGTAGAAGATGCAAAGATGAAAAAAAATTCCTTGGAGAAGATTGGTTCCTCATTATCTCATGAGGAAAAAGCTAATTTACCTTAGTTCTATGCCCAATAATTCAAGACAAAGCAAAGAGTAAACACTCTTATGGGTAAAGACAAGGATGATATAGAAAAGCTAATGAGAGAAACATTGCAAACAACTGAAAATATATTTAAAGAATTGGGAACCTCTCCAGGTGATGAAGATCAATTACAACAAGACACATCCCTCTTAGAAATTAATGAGCCAGTTAATGAGAAACATGAACAAGAAGATATGTTGATAGATAATACCCCTCTGGATGTGGAGATAACTACTAGGAAGAGCAAAGAAGATGAGCAAGGATTCTCAAAGAAGACTAAAGCTCAAAAGCAACAAACTATGTTTCCTCTAAATGTTGAGAACATTGTTATAAAGTATTCTAGTAGTGGAGATAAGGAGAAGAATGATACACAAGTAGAAGAATGATACATAAGTAGAAGAATGCATAAAAATAGGTTGTGGATCCTTTGTACCCTCTGGAGATTCATTCAAAAATATTTTGGATATGAAATTGCAGTTATAACCAATGGTTTTTGCACAATTGCTACAAATTCCTATGCAACAAGGTCAAGTGGATATGGATAGGATCTCTCTCCTCCATAAGTTGTAGCTTGCTGATGTTTTTCATGCCTCCACAAGAAAGGATATTGTTGAACACCTAAAATACTAAGAGGGGGGAGTGAATCAGTATTTCATTAAACCATTTGATCATGGACCATCCAATTAACAAAATATATGTAACTTTAATTATGAATAAAAATATGAAACAACCAAAAGATCACATGACATATGAACACCAAGATTTTTATGTGGAAAATCCAAAAAGGGAAAAACCATGGTGAGGATTAGCTCACAATATATTATAACCGGTTATAAGATATTACAAAGGCTCACTGCCAAGACACACTATCCAATAAGGCTCACAACTAGAGATAGATACAAAAATAGAAATAGATACACAACCAAGATGTGAATTGATACATAGTGCACCTTCCTTGTGCTAGATTTAGTTCCTTTGAATCTTTGAATACAAAACACTACTCTACTTTGCAGTCACTCAACATTCACAATAATTCTACTCTTATTTGGATCACACACATACAAGTTCACATCATATCACTTATCATATTGTATCACATATCATATCATATCATCCTACAACTCAAAAATGTCTTACATATATACCCAATACATCTACATACATCAATTAGGCCAGCCTAATTAGATGTAGCCCTATTTTAAATCAAAATTACCTTGTCAGCTCCATACTTGATTCAAAACATCTTCACACTCAAAACAAACATGCAACACTTGATTTAGGTTGGCATGGACCTAAAATATATCCTCTTAACATCCACAATACTTATTTAAGCTCCACAACATATATCAAGCATTAGGTTGGCCAAGAATTAGACCTAAACACAAAATAAGACAACTAATCAACACTAATGATCTGTTTGATCATATAATCACATGCCATCTATAATATATAGTGTACTGACATCTATAAAAAATCTTCCAAAATTGCAAAGTTTGAATCCAATCACTAGAGAAACATGGACTGAATTAAACATACTCTTTTACATTGTATAAAGCCAAAACAACATGTTGAACTATTATCACTTGTAACTTTAATCTTGTTCACCTAAAATCACTAAAATCTTGAACATAGATGCACTTAGTAGTCAATAATAGCATATTATATCCTCATAAGTAGATCTTAATGCACGATCAATTTTGGATCAAAATATTGGATTAAGATGTCTTCATTTTGTTCATCTTTTAGAAAAAATGTCAACAATCAATGTCGACATCAATGACAACACATTAAAGGGTCCCTTCTTCATTCTTTCAAAAATCTCCCCATTTGTCATTGATGGAAACATGTTCCAAAAATGAATCTCTAAAAGCTTTAGAATATACACCATCTCCAACTTCCTTCAAAAACTTCAAACATACATCATCTCCAACTTTTTTCTAACCTCTCCAAAGAAAATTCTTATCACTTGACTTTTCACTTCTCATTTTCCCCAACTTCTCCCCCTTAAATCAAGGATAAAGGGTGTGTGGGTAACACACATGTAAGCTCTAAAATTGATGCATATGTACAGAAAAACAACTAAAATGTACTGACTCCCCCTCAGGGAGTTATCCCAAAAATGGTCCAATTGTATGTACAATAAAAAAAAATGTAAAAGAAACTAAAAATACTGAAAGAATAAATAGGTGAAATATGTTCAATCAGAGGAGGAGGCACCTTCTAGCTCCTTAATAATTGCTTGCCAAGTGGAATTTCCTTCATTCCAAGTCTTTTTGGCTACAACAAGTGAATTATACATTGATTCCAATTCAAATATGCTTTCCTCTCCCTCTTTTGGAGTACTTGTATTTGGATTTATCTTTACAAGCCTCTCTACATCAGCAAAGGAATTTGACACTGATATATGCTTAGTCTTCACCAAGTCCCCAAATTGTCCAAATCTCCTTATTATGTCTTCTTTCTGCCTTTGTAAAGTGAAAAACTGGTTTTGCAAATCTGTAATGGAATTCCAAGAGGTATAATCTCTATCTTGCATTGGGTCAAAGGCTCCGAAGGAATTATATATTTGTGACTCAATAGAGTCCATTAAGTCCTTAATTCCTTGAGTGGCATGTGACCACATCATGCAATACAAAAGCAAAGTCTTAGCCTCATATTCACATTCTTGTACTTCTTTCAGACATTCTTTCACTTTCCCATGTGTAGGTGTACATCTATCTTGCAGCTCTATAAGTATTTTCTTAGAAAACCTTGAATCAACTTCTTTTTCAGTCTTCTCCTTCAAATCAGAGGCATACTCCTTAAGAGAATCAACTAGAAACTTTAGATTTTCTATAGGAGTTAAAGAATTATTAGTTGTGGCACCAGGAGTAGCATCCAATAGAAACTTGATAACATCATTGATCAATTTTGTCCCCTTTTGATGTGTCACTATAATATATTTTCTTTTGGAGGCATGAAATATGTCTCTGAGCTAAAACTACTGAATTGGCGAGATCTTGTCCAGATCTACAGTTCCTTGGTACATCAAGAGTTGTATCAATTGGGGTGGAATTTCCAATTGGAACCTCGTCTACTTTGTCAAAAGACTCTTAAGTGATTTACTAGAAGGTTCTCTAGATGACTTTGGTAACTCTAAGGTCTATTGAGACTCTTCTTTATTCTCTTGTTTCTCTTATTCCTCTTCTTTACCAAAGGGATTTTCCTTTTGTTTGTCTTTTTCTTCATCCTCCTCATAATCTTTCTTATTATCATCCCTTTATTTTTCTCCTTCTTTTTATTCTCCATCCTTATCTTGATTACCCTCATTTTCATTTCCAACATCTTTATTTTGTTTGTCAGGGTGGTCTTCAACACCATCATCAACATCATTCATATCATTTTCTTGTTCTTGTCTTGTATTTTGTTTCTCATTATTAACACCAGTGGTCATGTCAGTATCTTTCAAAGGAGTAGATGTCTCCGGGGAAGCATTTATTTCATATATCGATGGTGGTGAGGACACCACATTTTTTGTATCATCAAATGATGGAGTTTATTTTGTAGTATGAACATCTACCTCTTCCAAAACCTCTTTAAAAATAGGTAAATTTTTAGTCGGAGGAATATTTTCCTCTACATTAGTGACCTTTTATTTATCATGCTCCTTTCCTTGAGAAATACCAAATGATGAAACAACAATCATCCCAAAAAAAAATCAATATCTCTAACAGTATTCATTGTTTCTTGCTTTAGCCTGTCTACTCGCTCACTTTCTCTTCCCATAAAAATGGTGAATCTTTGCTTTACTCTGAATTATTTTGTATACACTTCAATCAATGTAGCCTTATCATCCTCAAATATAGAGGATCTTATTTCCTCTAAAGCATTAGTTCTTATCTTATCTTCAACTACAATTGCTTCATAACTTCTTTCCACCAAGGCATCTGACACAACTCTAGGAACCTTCTTCCTAATGTTATTCAAATCTATGTCTAAAATGATAATTTAATGAATGATGGATTCAAATAGTACCTTCTAAAAATTAATCATGCTCTAACATGTTACTAACCAATACATCTAATTGTATTGGAGTATGAGCTCTTACCAGAGGATTTTTTGTATTCTTTTTATTTTTAGGCTTCGAAGAGCCTTCCTCTGATTTCTTCTTGTTCTTCTTTTTTAGGTTTCTTGTGGATATGTACAATAAAAGCTTCATTTTCTCTTTCTATCTCCTCTTCTTCAAAATTTTCCACAATTTCAACCTTAGGCTTCTTTGCTTCGGTGTTTCCTTTTGTGAAGCACCTTCACCACTTGTGATAGCACTAATTCTTCTTTTCCTTGTAAGTTGTTATTCATGCTCAATTCCAAGCTCAATTTATTCTTCCACAACAGAACTTAAGTTCTTCTCCCTTAATGCTTTTTGATTCTTCCTTCTTCTAGAGATAGCATGGGCTAATATCGGGGGCACATTATTTCTCTTGCTATTTCTTATGCTTTGTCCAGAGGGAGCAGAGACCTCTTCAACTATCAGAGCACTAGGCTCCACCTTATTTTCTTTAGCAACAGTTGTACCAAAGGATTTGGGTAATGCAGAGGTAGGGGTGGAATTTTTTCTTCCTAATCTTCTTCGTCTTGAGGTCTCACCAACTACTCTACCTTTTTCCAAAATAATTTCCGTTAACCTCTATACTTATTCTTCAGTAAATCCATGTTTTACAAAGTATTCATTTACTTTCTTTGTCACCCTTTTATTTCTTGTAGGTGTTGATAGTTCCATGTGCACTTTTGATGATTTTTCCTCATATGTCACATATCTTGCTAGAGAGGGGTCCTTAGGACTCTTTAGCAATAATTCAACATATCCCTCAACTTCTTTCTCAGAAAATTCATATCCAAGAGGCTTTATCCATACTATTCTTGGTTCAAAAACCTCTATTATACATTCATCAGTTGAGACAAGGAAAGTAATTTCCTTTGCATATTTCTCCACTAGGTTCTGGGGAAATCTATCTCTTTCATGCATGTTATTTGAAATACTACAAATAATGCAGTCAATGCATCATCCTAAGATTTTTATTCACCTAAGTTATGCATATAGTCAAATATTTGATGTCCCACTAGTTTGCTTGTGTCCCATACAATGTCTTTTCTACTAACAAGCTCATTCAAAAAGTAAAACAACAAACACATAACCAGGGTTCTGAATTTAAACACATAATTCTTCTCTTTAGTTTTCTTTAGGTTTTCAATAATTTTCTGCTATAGCAACTCGCATAGATCATAGTCTTTCCCATTCACCACCATTTCATGAGCAACATGAAATAGTAGTTGCAAAAATTGAATTATCCCTGTTCGTGAAGTAAATCTTGTAACCTATCATAATTGAAGCATATTTTACAACAGGGTTCTTGATAGGTTTTGTTTTCAAAGCTCTCCTATCAAAGGTAACACTAGTTAAATCCATATCCACATCATTCTTCACAAATTTTAGAACTGGTATAGGTCTAGTATCACACAATCCTATCACTTCCTTGATCACCTCTTTAGAAATCAATACGGGGATGTTGGTCCAAATGAATTTGTCATGCATTCTACTCAATGATAGCCTCACATACTTAGCATCCACATCATTGTTATAGTTAGGAAACCAATTCCAAATATCAAGCTTCTTTCACACCAGCTTAATGTATTCAAGTTTTACTAAGAAATAATCTCCACTCAACTAATTTGACCATAGATCTTTAATCCTTTGGTGATTATATTCATCTAAATTTCCATGTATGTAAGCCCTAGTGTGCTCTTTGGGTAAAACTCTATAAGGAATCTTTGAGAAAGCACCATCGGGTTCGTTATCAAAGATTTTCATTGGATACTTTTTGAACTTCGATCTAGGTCTCTTAGTAATGTTGAAAACAATTGGTGTAGCCATTATAACTTCAATTCAAATTCAAATTCTTATGAAATCACTTCTATTTCAAACCCATAAAGCACGGATAGTCGTAAATACCTTTTATATGCACAACGCGATCTAAGGTTTACACTAAATTGCTTTAAATTGCCTTCAAGACTCTTTCAATTCACTCTGCTTTCGTCAAATACACAAAAGTGATTAAAATTGACTTAGGAATTCAATTTAAATTTTATTGATTTTCCCTAATTTTCCATTGAATACTTCAAGTTCCAAAAAATTGATAAAACCCTTCATTGATACACTGTAAACCCTAAAATTTTCTGCATTTCTTCAAAGTTACATATTTTCTATTGGTTTCTTTTCCAAAAGCTTAAGCTTTTCATTTTACACCATATATCTTTGTGTCACTCCTTGACACCTCATATTTCTAGGGGGTTAGATTTTTTGTTATTGCTCCCCCTAAGCCCATGCCTAGGTTATATTTTCAAGAGAATTATCTGCACTAGAGGGAGGTACAAATGCATTTCATTCATATTATTCTTACGTTCCTCTTTATTTCTCTAAATCTTCTCCATTTCCTTCTTTACTTCAGTAGGATCAATTTTCTTCACAGGTTCATTCTTCTTTCCCGGATTAGTCTGCCTTCCATTCTTACTTCTATAAAATCTTAAAATGTGTCCAAGTTTGTTGCAACTATAGCAAACAACACTTTTCTAACCAAACTGACCTCCATTCAATCTTTATCTACATTGGTTAGCCCTGTGTCCAAATACATTGCATGTATAATAGTAACCATTGAAAGATTGAACCATTCTACCAGCATTATATCTATTCATCATCTGACTTGTGCAATCAATAGCTCTATGTCCAAATTTATTGCATGCAAAACATTTTCCAGTGAAGGATCTTACATTCTAATTCATTCTAATTCTATATTTTATTACCTTATGTCCAAATTTATTACATGAAAATCAAATAACATTAAAATATGAGTACCTTTGAGCATTTGGTTGTCTAATAGGGGCTCCTCAAGCATTGCTTCTATTGAAACTGTAAAATTTTGATAACCTCATTAACCCTTCATGCTTATTAGTTTCCCAAGAAGTTCATATTACAGACATGAAATTTCCTCATATAGCATTTTTTCACCAAGGTTCAGGTTAAATTTTGTCATATAGCCCCATAAAATTCATCTGACATTAAATCTTTAACATTTGAAAATATCGGCATGAGTTGATGTAGGTCTCACCAATAATTATATACATTTCTTCAATATATCGAAAAGACATCATAAGTGTCATACCGATGAGGATATACACAAAGAGAATGCGGGTTTACATTTCCTATCGGCAAGACAAAAGGTATTGGTGTGACGATGTGAGGTCATATCGACCTAAGTTTCTTTATACCGATTGGAATATAATAAAGTGTATCAGAGAGACTCGGGTCATCGAAGTGAGATTTCAAAGTACAGTCTGAAGCGTTACTGGTCTTGCCGATAAAGTAAAAGAAATACTCATTCCATAAGACAATGATGTAGGGGAGAGTTCGAGGAGTCTTACCGACCCCTCATGCTATACCAACAGAACTAAGTGTATGGAGATAAAGGTTGTCGAAGAGACAATGAGTGTAGTCTCGCTGAGGAAAAAGTGTATCGATGAGATAAGTTTCAGCGGGGAGATCTAAGAGACATCATGGCGAATATTATTTTGTTAGCAGGAAAATTACTGGGTCTCGGTGACTTAGGTTGACAAAAGTGAACATCTAGGTGACACAGAGAGCTTTCAGAGTAAAGTGAAGAATCGTTGGACTGATTCGTTAAGTCTAGGCGATAGTTTTCTTCGATGAAAGTCATGGTGACATAAAAAACTAAAAAGGAAAACTATTAGGGAGACTGGTGATTTCGGGGGAACTACAAGACATCTTAGTGGATGGGTGAATGTTGAACAGACGGATTGGCCAGAGATTTGAAATGTATTGCCGATATGATCCCTGATGTGATAGCGAGAATTTCAAAAAAATTGTTGCATTCATGTCTCAGTGAAGACATTAATGGCGCCACGAAGCATAAAAGATTTAGCAAATCAGGGTGACCTCAATTGAAATAATTGTTTCACAGAATTGGCAACGAAGGAGAGCAGGGGAACGAGCAAAAAAAATAAGGCGTTCATCTAACTTGGATTTGCAGGCAAAATACAGTAAGTTTCTCATCCTCAGAAAATTTTTGAATTTTGAAAATGGAAGGTACTAGTTCAAAAAAGATGAAAGGAAAGAAACAAGGGGAGGGTAGTCAACCAAAGACAAAAAAACAAAAAATTGAAACGCGACCAGAGGGCACTAAGAGAAAATTGAACCAAGATCTCATAGACCAGCTACCTATTTCAAGACCTAAAGCAAGACGTTTCACACAACTTAAGGCAGAAGTAGATAAATTGAATGACAAATGCAAGTTCATAGGAGATGTTTGGACCCCAATCAGAGGATACGAATTGTTCAATTTCCATTACCATAGAAGAAATCATTTCGAACCAGTATGTAACCCGTGGAGGCTCAATTTGGGAAAACTGGTGTGCCCTAATGTTTTCGTTGATGTCAAATTGGGGAAACTGTTGGCTGGACATTATAATCTGAAAAATAAAGCTATATGTGATTTATCAGGGAATTCATTCATACATGTATCTAAGAATGCAATACGTGAGGTTTTCAAATTGGAAGGAATATGCAGTGAAAACATAATAAGTGAGGAGCTCGATAGTCAATTCAGAAGAATGGATAGCATTTACAAGGGCTAGAGGTTACCCCTGCATAGAATTAGGTGCCATGGCAAACCGACTCTGATGGAAGAGAGTGAGGGACCACCATTTCATGTGGATCTCTTCGAACCCTACCTAAATTACACTTATTTTTCAGTGGGACAGGTATTGGGGATGGAATTCCCAGAGCATATGACAGTTGTACCCGTGGTGATTGCTGCAGATGTTTAGTATCATAATTCTAGGTTTTTTGATTATGCTTCACATGTGTTTAAAGAGTTGGATGCAAGGTTGGTGGAAATAAAGAGTGGAGCATTTGTCCTGCACCTCAGGAATTATTCGTTGTTAATGCACTTGGTGCTATATTTTGGATAGGAATTAGGATTGTGGCCCTAGGAGCTGAGGATTTCGCAAATTGATAAGGAAAGCAAGCCATTGCCTATTTAGTTGTGGAATCTTATTTGGGACAGAAGGTTTGCTAATTCTAATTTCTTGCATTTTGAAGAGTACTTTGTGAATCCTTTGTATAGGTTTTATAATCATCCTTGTGACTATTCCTTGTCTGAAGAAGTAAGAGGTTTCTCAGGCCTAAGGATTATAATGGACCAATCAGCCACAACTGGGGGGATTGGTATTGTTCATAAAATGCCACTATGATTAGGGTTTATGGTTTTGAAGATACACCATTTATTTTACCTAGAACAGTTCCAGATAGAATTGCATACTTGGAGATTGTTAGGCAAATGGATTTCTCCAGTGTCATGAACTTAAGTTCTTATGGGAAACATGCTTTTATGCCAAGTGCTAGCAAAGGAGGGCTACAATTTAATTTTGGATAATTTATTGCATTACAACATGAGGAAAGCACCATCAAGGAAAAACTTTGATCCAAAAGGTTACATCCATTCTTCCAGATAGAGGATAAACTTTGGAGGGTATCAACATGTGCCCTACCAATCTGATGACATAATCAGAAACTTGGAAGCAGAAGAAGCAGAAATGGTGATTGAGAAGCATGATCAAGAATTGATAGATGTTGAGTTGTTGTCTTCCAGTAAAAATGTATTAGAGGCTGATAGGCCACAAGGCCCATCTGGGAAGGTATCCAGGACAAGAACTCAGGATTACACCTATTCTGCCAGAGAGATAAATATTGAGGAAACTGTAGATGTGGATACAAGACATGAAGAATATAGGTCTTTTATAGCAGATGATGAATTTGTGAAAACCTCAGAATTCAAACCATTTTTATACAAACAAAAGGGAAAAGAAATAAGAGGACTGGTTGACAATGTCACACTAGGAAATGAGGAATAGTGTTTAAAAAACTTGAGGGATGAGGTGGATAAAGAGATGACAAAAATGACCCCTGAGAAAGGAAGAGAGATGTTAGAAAAGGCTAGTGTCATGATTTTCCAGAGCTAGATCTCAATTTCACATTGATTTATGATAGTTTCCTGAAGGACAACGATTCTACACACAAGCTCAGCATACAAAAGGTGACAGAAGTGTATACAAGATCAAGATACAATCCTAACGAAGAGACATTGATGATTTGGGCTTTATATCCCCCTCACAAGAAGTCAATTGTCATTGATACTGAGAAGGCATTTGGACATGTCATGACTTTAAAGGCTGGAGAGGCTGATCCGGTTGCAACTACAGAAATTGAGATCAATATAGCAAAATTGAATAAAGCTCAGATACAAGCATTGATCAAAGAGAGAGAAATGTACAAAACCAATAATGAGAGAATGTTGAGAGAGAATGAACGTTTAAAGGACTTGGTAGGTGTTGTAACAGGGCCAATAAAGATGCTCACCCAGCATGAAAGTTCACAGGTGAAGGACCATTGGGAAGAGTCAAGTGCATACTCTCAAGGGAAAATGGACACACTTACTGCAATAATCAAAAGGAGGCAGGTCGCTTTAAACACTTGGTTAAATAAGCTTTGGGGAAAAAATTCACAATACATGGATGCAATAAAAGAACATAGAAGGGTGGATGATTGAATCCAAGAGAGAATTGAGGAGATGAAAAAGGATACTCCTAATGCTGCAGGAATTGAAAATGCTAATCGTATCATGGATAAGCACAGGGAATTCTTTGAGAAATTACAAGGGGATGCGCAGGGATTGATAGAAGCTGCCGGAGACAAATTGACTAAGTTCTGTGATGATGAAGGAAAAATGAAAGAAATGACTACATGGAAGAACCAATGTGAATCAATATTCCAAGAGATATTGAAGACAACCACTTTGAAAGATATAACCTTGGATAAAGCATGTGAGCAGAACGAATGAATGATGATGATGGAGATCGTGATCCTTGATGTGTTAGGAGATGTCAATACAAATAAGCACCAAGATTACACGAAGCACATGTCTACAGTTCACTTATGGCTTAACAAAACTTAGTTAATGCTAATCTTGTTAGCATTTTTATGCTTAAAACTTTTTGAAAGGACGCATCCTTCCACATACTAAATGTATAAATATCCGTTGGATAGGTAAGAAAAAAATTACAATAGGATAGACTGTTGTAAGCACAATATTTTCATAATGATGGCATTCAAGGAGACTATGTTGCATGTATGAATTTTGAGGAAGATAATGAAAGACTGTTGATTTGGTGATTTCATTCTGGTATCAATTGTTTATTGGATTTTTGCGATTATTTGATTGTCTCCAATATGATGTTTCTTGATTGTTTAAATTGAAGTATCAAGTATATGTTTAGTTTATTAGTGCATATTTGTTGTTTCTATGTGATTTGATTTATTTGGTTCTTTAAATGAAGAATTAAATTCCTTTCAATCAATTACAATAATCTGCGAAGAATCAGATAATTAGATTTGATATTCTACCTCAAGTAGGGTTTATCAATTACAGCCTTGCATGTTTATACCAGTTATAAACTCATAATTGAATGCCAAACGATTAGAGAATTTGCTAGATAGAAACCACTCATCGAAGGCTTTCATTTGACTCCATTTTACCCAATAAGGCATTGGTCTCCCTTATTTTAATTACATTAGCTTTATTCATTTCATTTGACATCTCTTAATTGAACATATTAAATCATACATTGATATTGGATATACAATTTATACCAAATTAGGATCATATCTTTCTACTATCAAATTGCCATTTGTGGATAGTTAGGTCAAGTAGGAAACATAATTCAAAATTTGTGTCACTCATATAGGTGCACCTGCCTAGGTTTAGCAAGAGCCTTAAGAGTAGAGGGTTCAACCATATTGGTTGGCCTTGTTAGCTGGCCATTAATGTAGTAAGAGTGTGGCAACCTCTCGTGGTTCATTCAAACCAACATTTTTGAGACCTAACAAATTGGTGACTCCACTGGGGAACTTCAGAGAAGTCTGGTGGTAGATTGTCTTTCCATATAGAGTCATTAAAATAGAAGCATAATTAAAATTTTAAAATCGACTCCGCCGGGTTAAATAACATCTTTCCTCACTTTTAGAAAAAATGGGTGGCAACTCTAAATGAACAAAAGCATTGAGGTTGATACAATAAGATACAAATCAGAAAGGAATCGACCTAGAGTTCAGACCATCACAGTTTCTCACAACATGCAAGGAAGGAGATCTTTGTACAAGGAAGGGGTTGGTCCTAATGACAAGGGTAAATGAACTTATAAAAATGATCAAGGCAAGAAGGTATTCAATGACCTAGATCTAGCCACAAAAAATAGAATATCAAAACCACCAATGGAAACACATAACTCATACGAGGCCTTAACAAATGAGAATAGCCCATCTAAAGAGCTTCACACTCCTGAGGAGAAGAGAAATCCCTTCCAATGAATAAGCCATGATAAAGATGAAGAGTTCATGGCTGAATTTGAAGCTAAGAAGAGGAGAGAATTTGAATCTGATCAGAGAGTTGCACTCTTTGAGGAAGGACTTGAATATGAGGCAACATCTAAAGAGAATCATGAACTCATGACCCAAGATGAGACAGAAGCACAATGGGAACATATGAGACAAGAAATAGAAAGGTCAAGGATAGAATATGAACAAAGGCTTCAGGCCATGAAGGAATTTGAAAAATTGAAGTTACAGAAGGCTCAGGTCAAAACATCAATGGTTGATTCACCCAAATATATGCCCCCTCATAAGAACAACAATATGAAGCCATCAAATTCCACACAACCCCACCGAAATCAGCCTAGGAATCAATATAGAAACACAAACACTCCACCACAACACCAAAATATTCAGCCACCTCCTCATCAGTAGTATGTACCCCCACAAGGCCCACAATATGTGGCAAATACTAACCCACTATACCAGCATTAGCATTTCCAAAACCCTCCTCCACACTACACAACAATGATTAGACAATTTTATCTTGCTGGATTTTAGATATACCCTTACCCTTTGGACAACAATTGGAGGAACCTAGTCCCTAAATTCATAGGAAGTAATGCAGTTACAGCCGAGGAGAATCTAAGAAACTTTAAAGCAGTCATCCAAGACTTGGATATGCAGTATGAGGATGTATAGATGAGATTATTTATGATGTCACTGATTGAGGATGCTAGGGACTGGTTTAACAGTCTACCAACAACATCCATTTATTCCATTCATGTATTTCATGAATAGTTTCTTTAGCAGTATGGGAACCAGTGTGCATCGAATTTTTCTTTGCACGAGTTAGTGACTATTGAAAAGCACCAAAACGAGTCAGCCTTTGATTTTAACCAAAGGTTTGTTAAATTACATAATAAAATACCTCAGGGATCCAAGTTGGTTGATCCTTCTGCTTTGAGTATTTATTTGAAAGCCTTTGATCCCAAGACATGATATGAATTAAGAAACAGAGGTCCTAGGAATCTGGTTGAAGCCCAAAAAATAGCATTAACTATTGAAAATAATAAAAAATCTGCAGAGATGTTTTCTAAAAGGGAAAACCCTAGGGTTCCCCCATATGCTCCCCCAAATAGACAAGAGAACACATATAGGAATGAAAGACCGAGGCTGCATGACATGCCTTATAATACAAACCGGAAGGATGGGAAGCCGGTAAATGATAGACCAAGAAATAAAGAAACACCTGATCCATTAAAAATGAAAGGAGCATATATGGTAGATAAGATTCCCTGGTGCTTAGTCTATTACGTACCACATTCCCTGGAGCATTGTGTAACAGCTCAGTCAATACCGGAAGAAGACACACTAGAAAATGATGGTGGTGAAGACCAAAATGTCTATTTAACTTCCCACACTCTTAACTCTTTGGAGCAGGAATATTCATCTTCAGAGGAGGAAGGGTATGAGTATAATGTTGATCACCAAAAATACAATATTCACATGGCAGAGTAGCATGTTTTTTTTTATCATGAAGAAAATGATAATGAACACCCCCTGTTGCATCATGTCAGACTAATAGGTACAGTGTGAGAAGACCAAGTGAAGAAGAAATTGAAAGGTTGACTATTGCAGCAGTGGAGGAAGCTAGAAACAAGTACCGGTTAAGGAACAAAACAGTGAATAGAGATGAGGATATCCCAAGAGGAATATTTGAAAAAAATAAAAAAGTATCAAATGAGACATCAAAAGGGACAGATGATAAGCAACCAAATAAAAGGGAACAAAAATTATCTCCTAAGGAGGAAAGTAAAGAAATCCCCATTGAGAAGCAAAAGCCAAATCAAACATTCAAAGGGGAAAAAGAAGAGAACAAAGGGGAATTGATAGAACCTAAAAGGGTGATCAGGACTGAAGGTACATCCTTTAATTCCATACAAGCCTTATCTCAATTGAAGATGTTTGTCCCATTAATTGAAATGATGAAGATCAAGGAATATAGGGAAGGTGCCATTAAATTAATGTCTAATGGAAATCAGAATATAAACCCTGAAAATAAAGAAGTTTCTGAAATCAATAATAAAAGGAAGGAGGTAAGAATCCTAGAGGCCTACCTAATGAACACACCACAGATTGACCCATTCTTTACCACTTTACACATAAGTGGCAAACTAGTAAGAAATTGCATGATAGACTTAGGTGCCTCCATGAATATCTGCCAGTAGGGGTGATGAAACAGCTTGGCAGGTGGATAGATGTGGAAGGAGGTAAATGCTATGCCATGGATAGCAGGCATGTTCCGGTTGTGGGAATAATGAAAAATATGGAAGTAAGATTAGCAACTTACCCACAAGCTGCCTACAAAATTAACATAACCGTAATTGACACACCTCCCCAGTTTGGAATGTTTCTATCAAGAGAGTGGACTCCAGCAATAGGAGGCAATGTACAATTTGATTTATCATATGCCACCATACCAGTGAATGGAGAAGAGGTCAAGCTGTATAGGGAAACCAGAATGAATCAAATTATTGAATGTGCTCCTCAAGAGCAACTTAATTGTTTCTATGATGTAGATATGGGGAGTTTTAGGGTAGAATTGTCTCAACCTGAAGTGGTAAACAAAGATCCAATTGATAAAAATATTTTTGAAAATCAGCAAGGGATATGGAAAATGTACTTTGATGGGGCCTGCAACCAGGAAGGTAATGGAGTTGGGATAGTTTTTATATCACCTGATGGTTCAACTTTCAAATATTCATTTTTGTTAGCATTTGAATGTACAAACAATGTGGTTGAATATGAAGCTTTGTTGACCGGATTGAATTTAGCTGTTAAACACAAGATTAAACTCTTAACAATTTTTGGAGACTCGGAGTTGGTTGTGTCTCAGATCAGATCAAAATATGTAGCAAAAAATAAAAGGCTGAAACAATACAGGAATGCAATATGGGATACAATTAAACTATTTGATGCTTTCTCCATTGATTGGGTGGACAGATCAAAAAATATAATGGCAGATTTCCTAGCAAATGTAGCACTAAAACAAGATGACATCATGCTAGCAAGACCTATTGTACCTGACAATGTATATAGTTGGCAGGTTTTTAATGATGACACTAATCTGTTGAGATTCCTCCACTATATAGACCAGTATGAGGCTCAGGAAATTGATTTCAATGCCTTTGTGGAAGAAATAAATGGAGAATAGACAATATTCCGAAAGAAGGTCTTACAACTTAAGACTAATAAACTTCCCAAAGGGCTGGTAGCATTGGAAAGAGTATATCATGGACGTGATCGATCCCTTATGAAACAGGCACCAATCAAAAGGGAAGATATTGAAGAAATTAACTTAGGGACTGAAATATCACCAAGGAAGGTATATATTGGGAAGAAGATAAGCCCGACTATCTGAAGAATGTTGATTTCATTGTTGAGAAGATATAAACATGTGTTCGCATGGTCCTATGAGGACCCTAAGGCATTTAGGGAGGATTTATTTCAGCATGAAATCCCGTTGAAAACATATGCCAAACCATTTAGACAGAAACAAATGCCTATTAACCCCACGCTAGAACCAAAAATGCAAGAAGAATTGGCCAAGCTTAGAGATGGAGGTATCATTAAACCTATGATGCATTCAACATGGGTGTCAAACCTTGTTCCTGTTAGAAATAAAAATGGAGATATCAGACTATGTGTGGATTTCAGAAATCTGAATGTAGCATCCCTCAAGGATAACTACCCTCTGCCTAACATGGAATCTATACTACACAAAGTAACCGGGTGTGAGTTGTTGTCTATGATGGATGGTTTTTCTAGTTATAACTAGGTTAAGGTCAGGGAATCTGAGTAGTACAAAACAACTTTTACAACCCCATAGGGAACATATGTCTATGTGAGAATGCCTTTTGGTCTCACAAATGCAGGAGTGACCTTCCAAAGAGCCATCTACTTAGCATTTTGCAAACTTAATTAATGCTATAATGGTGGTGTATCAAGATGACCTTACTGCTTATTCAAAAAGAGTTGAAGATCATGTAGAACATCTTGAAAAAATATTCATTAAAGCTTTAGAATATGGCATTAGTTTGAACCCTAAGAAATGTCATTTTGTTATTACAGAGGGAAAACTCTTAGGACACATTGTGTCAAAAGAGGGATTTAGGATAGATCCTGAGAGAGTTGAGGCTATAGATAAGGTCCCTATCCCTAAAACTGTAAAAGCCATCCAATCATTTTTTGGGTAGATTAATTTTGTTAGGAGGTTTGTGTCCAACTTTGCTGAAATTGTCAAGCCCATATCAAAGATGCTAAGGAAAGGACAAAAAAATGAATAGACTCCAGAAGCATTAGAAGCCTTTGTTTCCATTAAAAGAGCCATTAAGGAAGCCCCTATCCTCAAATCTCTTGATTTCACAAAACCTTTTCAAATATTTTCATTCGCTTCCTTGCACACAATAGCTGATGTTATGTTACAAAAAAATGAGGATGGTCATGAGCAACCTATGTCCTCTTTTAGTAAATCTTTGTAGGGATCGAAGTTGAAGTATGACATAATGGAAAAACAAGCATTTGCACTCGTAAAGGCCACAAAGGCTTTTAGACAATATCTTGTTGGAGCCAAGGTGATTGCTTATGTCCCTCACGTAGCAGTTAAGGACATTTTGACACAGTCAGAAGTAACAGGGAAGAGGTGCAAGTGGATTAATAAAATTCAAGAATTTGATATGGAAATACAGATTACTAAATTGATAAGAGGCCAAGGATTGGCCAAGTTAATGCCAAAAGCGAATATTGAGGCAAATCAAATTTTCAATATAGAAGAAGAAGGAAATGCAATTGCAAGCATTGAGCATACACCCTAGTATACATACATCATGTATTACCTCAAAAACACAAAGTGCCCTGAAGGATTTAATGATAACCAAAAAAGAACCTTGAAACTACAGGCCTCTAAGTATGTGTTCATAGAAGGTGATTTATTTTGGAAAAACAGAGATGGAATACTGTTGTTATGTCTAGATGAGTCACAAGCTGATCATGTTCTGAAAGAAATGCATGAAGGCGTCTATGGAGGCCATTATTCTACAAAGACAACTACACATAAAATCCTCAGGGTAGGTTATTACTGGCCAAAGGTTTTTAATGATTCATTTTCATATGTAAGGAAATGTGATGCAGTTCAAAAGTTTTCAGGCAAAATGAAATATCAAGGAGCTTTACCACTTAGACCTATGTAGGTTGAAGCCCCTTTTCATCAATGGGGGGTTGACTTTATTGGGGAGATACAAGAGAGATCAAGTGGAGGACATAGATGGCTACTGGTAGCCACTTATTACTTTACCAAATGGGTAGAAGCAATCCCAATCAAACAAGCGACAAGTAAATTTGTGATAAAAAATTTAATGGACAACATTATTACTAGGTTTGGTATGCCACTAATATTGATCACAGACAATAGGATGTGTTTCAGATCATATGAGTTTAAAACCTTTTGCAGTATTCATGGTATTGCTATCTCTTATTCTGCCCCTTACCATCCACAAGCTAATGGCCAAGCAGAGTCCAGTAACAAAAGTCTTCTAAAGATCATTAGGAGAATGTTGGGTGGAAACAAGAAGATATGGGATTCAAAATTGAAATTGGTTGTATGGGCTGATAGGATCACTGTCAAAAAGGCAATTGGAAAATCCCCATATGATATAGTATATGGAACACAAGACGGAATGCCTTTACAAAATCTATTACCAGTTTATAAATTTATTCTTTAGGAAGACATGGAGGTTCCTAAACCAATGGAAGAGAGAATGGAACAATTAGAAGAACTTGATGAAGTGAGAAGATTAGCCCAAAACTAGAACATAAAGTTGCAAACACAAATGAAGTATTTGTTTGACAAAAAGGCAAAAAAATAGAAAATTTGAAGAGGATGATCTGGTATTGATGTGGAATGCTAGGTGCTAGGAGAAAGGAAAACATGGAAAATTTGAGGCCTTGTGGTTAGGACCTTTTTTTCTTGTTGGAAAGTGAGGAGAGGATTCATATTATTTGCAAAATATGAGTGGTGAAGAACATGAATTGCTTGTACATGGGCAATTTCTCAAGAAATTTTTCTCTTAAAAATTACAGAGGATCAAGGCTTGCCACTACATGGAAAACTCTTGAAAAAAACTTCTCATAAAATTTTGCATGCAAAGTAGTATAGAATCATGTTCATCTCCACTTTCTTTCATCCATAATGTTTGGAAAAATCACCCAAAGATCTAGATCCTTGCAATAATCTCACAATCATTCATCCCCATATGGAGCCACTGTTGGAACTGTAAAATTTTGATAACCTCATTAACCCTTCATGCTTATTAGTTTCCCAAGAAGTTCATATTACAGACATGAAATTTCCTCATATAGCATTTTTTCACGAAGGTCCAGGTTAAATTTTGTCATATAGCCCCATAAAATTCATCTAACATTAAATCTTTAAAATTTGAAAATATCGGCATGAGTTGATGCAGGTATCACCAATAATTATATAGATTTCTTCAATATATCGACAAGACATCATAAGTGTCATACGGATGAGGATATACACCAAGAGAATCCAGGTTTACATTTCCTATCGGCAAGACAAACGGTATAGGAGTGACGATGTGAGGTCTTATCAAGCTAAGTTGCTTTATACCGATTGGAATATAATAAAGTGTATCGAAGAGACTCTGGTCATCGAAGTGAGATTTCAAAGTACTGCCTGAAGCGTTACTAGTCTTGCTGATAAAGTAAAAGAAAGACTCATTCGGTAAGAAAATGATGTAGGGGAGAGTTCGAGGAGTCTTACTGACCCCTCATGCTATACCAACAGAACTGAGCGTATGGAGATAAAGGTTGTCGAAGAGACAATGAGTGTAGTCTCACCGAGGAAAAGTGTATCAGTGAGATAAGTTTCAGAGGGGAGATCTAAGAGACATCATGGCGAATATTATTTTGTCGGTAGGAAAATTACTGGGTCTCGGCGACTTAGGTTGATGTCGAATTGGTGAAATTGTTGGCTGGACATTATAATCCAAAAAATAAAGCTATATGTGATTTATCAGGGAACCCATTGATACATGTATCTGAGAATGCAATAAAAGAGGTTTTCAAATTGGAAGGAATATGCAGTGAAAAGATAATAAGTGAGGAGCTCGATAGTCAATTCAGAAGAATGGATACCATTTATAAGGGCTAGAGGTTACCCATACCTATAATTAGGTGCCATGGCAAACTGACTCCGATGGAAGAGAGTGAGGGACCACCATTTCATGTGGATCTCTTCGAACCCTACCTAAAGTACACTTATTTTTCAGTGGGATAGGTATTGGGGATGGAAGTCCTAGACCATATGACAGTTGTACCCATGGTGATTGTTGTGGATGTTTAGTATCATAATTCTAGGTCTTTTCATTATGCTTCACATGTGTTTAAAGAGTGGAGCCTTTGTCCTGCACCTCAGAAATTATTTGTTGTTAATCCACTTGGTGCTATATTTTGGACAAGAATTAGGATTGTGGCCCCAGGAGCTGAGGATTTCGTAAATTGATAAGGAAGGCAAGCCATTGCCTATTCAGTTGTGGAATGTTGTTTGGGACAACAGGTTTGCTAATTCTAATTTCTTACATTTTGAAGAGTACTTTGTGAATCCTTTGTATAGGTTTTATAATCGTCCTTGTGACTATTCCTTGTCTGAAGAAGTAAAGAGGTTTCTCATGCCTAAGGATTATAATGGACCAATCAGCCACAACGGGGGGGATTGGTATTGTTTAGAAAATGCCACTATGATTAGGGTTTATGGTTTTGAAGATAAACCATTTATTTTACCTAGAACAGTTCCAGATAGAATTGCATACTTGGAGATTGTTAGGAAAATGGATTTCTCCAGTGTCATGAACTTAAGTTCTTATGGGAAACATGCTTTTATGTCAAGTACACTATTTTTTGGTGATTTTACTGTGCTAGCAAAGGAGGGCTACAATTTAATTTTGGATAATTTATTGCATTACAACATGAGAAAAGCACCATCAAGGAAAAAATTTGATCCAGAAGGATACATCCATTCTGCCAGATAGAGGATAAACTTTGGAGGGTATCAACATGTGCCCTACCAATCTGATGACATAATCAGAAACTTGGAAGCAGAAGAAGCAGAAATGGTGATTGAGAAGCATGATCAAGAATTGATAGATGTTGAGTTGTTGTCTTCCAGTAAAAAAGTATTAGAGGCTGATAGGCCACAAGGCCCATCTGGGAAGGTATCCAGGACAAGAACTCAAGATTACACCTATTCTGCCAGAGAGATAAATATTGAGGAAACTGTAGATGTGGATACAAGACATGAAGAATATAGGTCTTTTATAGGAGATGATGAATCTATGAAAACCTCATAATTCAAACCATTTTTATACAAACAAAAGGGAAAAGAAATAAGAGGACTAGTTGACAATGTTACACCAAGAAATGAGAGACAATGTTTAAAAAACTTGAGGGATGAGGTGGATAAAGAGATGACAAAAATGACCCTTGACAAAGGGAGAGAGATGTTAGAAAAGGCTGGTGTCATGATTTTCCCAGGGCTAGATCTCAATTCCGCATTGGTTTTTGACAGTTTCCTGAAGGACAACAATGCTACACACAAGCTCAGCATACAAAAGGTGACAGAAGTGTATACAGGATCAAGATACAATCCTAATGAAAATACATTGATGATTTGGGCTTTATATTCCCCTCACAAGAAGTCAGTTGTCATTAATACTGAGAAGGGATTTGGACATGTCATGACTTTAAAGGCTGGAGAGGCTGATCCGGTTGCAACTGCAGAAATTGAGATCAATATAACAAAATTGAATAAAGCTCAAATACAAGCATTGATCAGAGAGAGAGAAATGTACAAAACCAATAATGAGAGAATGTTGAGAGAGAATGAACATTTAAAGGACTTGGTAGGTGTTGTAATAGGGCCAACAAAGATGCTCGCCCAGGGTGAAAGTTCACAGGTGAAGGACCATTGGGAAGAGTCAAGTGCATACTCTCAAGGGAAAATGGACACACTTACTACAATAATCAAAAGGAGGCAGGTCGCTTTAAACACTTGGTTAAATAAGCTTTGGGGAAAACATTCACAATACGTGGATGCAATAAAAGAACATAGAAGATTGGATGATCAAATCCAAGAGAGAATTGAGGAGATGAAAAAGGATACTCCTAATGCTGCAGGAATTGAAAATGCTAATCGTATCATGGATAAGCATAGGGAATTCTTTGAGGAATTACAAGGGGATGCGTAGGGATTGATAGAAGCTATCGGAGACAAATTAACTAATTTCTATGATGATGAAGGAAAATTGAAAGAAATGACTACATGGAAGAGCGAATGTGAATCAATATTCCAAGAGATATTGAAGACAACCACTTTAAAAGATATAACGTTGGATGAAGCATGTGAACAAAACGAATGAATGATGATGATGGAGATCGTGATCCGCGATGTATTAGGAGATGCCAATACACATAAGTGCCAAGATTACATAGAGCACATGTCTACAGTTCACTTATAGCTTAACAGAACTTAGTTAATGCTAATCTTGTTAGCATTTTTATGTTTAAAACTTTTTCAAAGGACATGTCCTTCCACATACTAAATGTATAGATATCCATTGGATAGGTAAAAAAAAAAATAGAATAGGATAGACTATTGTAAGCACAATATTTTCATAATGATGGCATTCAAGGAGACTACACAATATTTTCATAATGATGGCATTCGAGGAGACTATGTTGCATGTATGAATTTTGAGGAAGATAATGAAAGACTGTTGATTTGGTGATTTCATTCTGGTATCAATTGTTTGTTGGATTTATGCGATTATTTGATTGTCTCCAATCTGATGTTTCTTGATTGTTTAAATTGAAGTATCAAGTATATGTTCAGTTTATTAGTGCACATTTGTTGTTTCTGTGTGATTTGATTTATTGGGTTCTTTAAATGAAGAATTAAATTCCTTTCAATCAATTACAATAATCTAGGAATGTTATTTGGATCAATAAGAAGAATCAAATAATTAGATTTGATATTCTACCTCAAGTAGGGTTTATCAATTACATCCTTGCATGTTTATACCAGTTATAAATTTTATGCCAAACGATTAGAGAATTTTCTAGTTAGAAACCACTCATCGAAGGCTTTCATTTGACTCCGTTTTACCCAATAAGGCATTGGTCTCCCTTATTTTCATTACATTATCTTTATTCATTTCATTTGACATCTCTTAATTGAACATATTAAATCATACATTGATATTGCATATACAATTTATAACAAATTAGGATCATATCTTTCCACTATCAAATTGCCATTTGTGGATAGTTAGGTCAAGTAGGAATCATAATTCGAAATATTTCTCACTCATATAGGTGCAACCGCCTAGGTTTAGTAGAGCCTTAAGAGTAGAGGGTTCAACCATATTGGTTGGCCTTGTTTGATGGCCATTAACGTAGTAAGAGTGTGGCAACCTCTCGTGGTTCATTCAAACTAGTTTTTCTGAGACCTAATAGCTTCTTTGATTTTTGAATTGTTTTCCATTGTGTTGAGTCTTCTTTTTATTGTGAACCTTGTTAGGAGTCTGATTTTCCTTTGAAATTTCTCTTTCCTCAAGTCCCAAACCTCCTGTATCTTTAGATGGTTTATGTACTACAACTAGTTCATAAAGCATTGTAGTACTTGTTCTGAATTTTTCCTCATGCACCCTTTCTTTTTCCAGATCTAATCTTAGAGTTACTACTTCTTGTTCTAGTCTTGTGCATTCATTAGTCTTTCTTTGTACTACTACATTTAGACAATCCTCAATTATTTTATTTTCTTCCACTTGTACTTTTAGTTTGGTGATGTCTTCATTTGATTTCTTCAATTTTTCATTGACTTATCTATGTCTTTCTCTGAATTTCTTGATTAGTTCTCTCAAATTTTTGATACATTCATTTGCTTCCTCTAGGTTTTCCTTCAAAATTTTATTTTCACCTTCAACTCTATCAAGATATTCAAGAGTAGCTTTAAGTTCTTTGTCAATCATACAGTCATCTTTTATGCATTCAATTGCATAATTTTTTTTAGGGGAATAAGACACTTTCTATTAGTCATGTGTTCAATCTCCAAGATATTCCTCAAGATGTCGAGCTTCTTAAAGAGAACAAATCTCTGATACCAATTGTTGAACACCCATGAACTAGTATTTCATTGAACTATTTGATCATGAACCGTCCAATTAACAAAATGTATCTAATTGAAATTATGAATGAAAACATGAAACAACCACAAGATCACACGACACATGAACACCAAGAATTTTATGTGGAAAACCTAAAAAGGGAAAAACCACAGTGATGATTAGCTCATAATGTATTATAACCAATTATAAGATATTATAGAGGCTCACTACCAGGACACGCTATCCAATAAGGCTCACAACTAGAGATAGATACAAAAATAGAAATGGCTACATAGCCAAGATGTGAAATAATACAAAGTGCACCTTCCTTGTGTTGGATTCAGTTACTTTGAAGCTCTGAATACAAAACACTTCTCTGCTTTGTAGTCAGTCAACATTCACAACAATTCTACTCTTATTTGGATCACAAACGTATAAATTCACATCATATCACTTATCGTCCTACATCACATTTCATATCATATCATCCTATAACTCAAAAATTTCTTACATATATACCCAATACATCTGTATACATCAATTAGGTTGGCCTAATTAGATGTAGCCCTATTTTAAATCAAAATTTCCTTATCAGCAACATACTTAATTCAAAGCATCTTTACACTCAAACCAAACATGCAAGACTTGATTTAGGTTTTCATGGACCTAAAATAGATCCTCTTAATATCCACAATGCTTATTTAAGCTCTATAGTATATATCAAGCATTAGGTCGACCAGGAATTAGACTTAATCACAAAATAAGCCAATCGATCAACACCAATTATCCATTTTATCATATAATAATGTGCCATATGGAATATATAGTTTACTAACATCTATAAAAAATATCCAAAAATTACAAATTCTGAATCCAATCACTAGAGGAATGTGGACCGGATTACACATACTCATTTACACTATATAAAGCCACAACTGCATGTCGAACTCTTATCACTTGTAACTTTCAGCTTGTTCACCCAAAATCACTGAAATATTGAACATAGATACACTTAGTAGTCAGGAATATCATATTATATCCTCATAATTAGATCTTATTGCACGATCAATTTTGGATCAAAATACCGGATTGAGATGTCTTCATTATGTTCATTGAATTAGAGAAAATGTTAACAATCAATGTTGGCATCAATGACAACACATTAAAGGGTTCCTTCTTCATTCTTTCAACAAAGACATTTCAAACTCACCAAAAGAGCATAGAGTTGGTTGATGAAGCTGTCAAGGTGTTGCAACAAGGTCTTCCTAGAGTATCCATTGATACTTCTTTATTAGGTGTACAACAACTGAATCTAATCCTAGATTCTTTTCAGGAGTACTCTACTAGTCTAGAAGAGAATATTGAAATGGAATTAGAAAAGAAGCTAAATGATAAGAGGATGGTTGATTCCTCAGATAAGTGTGCTATGGCTCATACCAAGTTGCAAGGCAACTTGAAGGATGTTCAAAAGTGTTGAGAAGAATCCAAAATTTTGTTTCAATTTTGTTTGAAATGACCAGTGTCTACAAAGAGCATAAAGGATTAGATGGAGTCAATTGAGTCTCAAATTGCTTAGGCCTATAGTGTGTATGATCTATTGAATGATGGGGATGGAACAACTAGAGTGGTCATTGAAAATCTACATGGACAATTCTTTTTACTAGAGGAACAAAAAGATAAAATCATAATGCAGTATAGTCAAATCTAAGTTATGGTAAGTACAAGGCTTATATATTTAACTAGAATTTCGGCCAATGTAGAGAAGGTTGTGGAAAAGAAAATAGTGCCTAGCTCTCTAAAAGAAGGAGAAGACCTCTACGTTCAATTTGAAATCTAGAGCTATATATGCCTTCCTTCGCCAAGAAGGATGAGGAGGCACACCTTGCAAAATTAAAGGCATCATATCAAGGTAAATTACCCTCATCCAATTAAGGTGTATATTTTTGAATTGTATAGTCAATTTTTTATCTCAATGTACATTTGTGGAGTTAGTAGATGGTGTTGCTATATAGTTTTGTCTTTTTGGTGATGGATAACATAGATAGGGGGAGCTATTCTCATGTAGATATATCAGTAAGGGGATGTAATGCTATTCACTATACTTTTTCCCTTGATGTCAAGGGGGGAGTTAAGTAGAGAAATTTGTTTCCATCAATGACAAAGGGGGAGATTGTTGGAAACATAAGCATGATGATGTATGGTGTTGGCATTTATGTCAACCCATTGCAGAAGAGATGGTTCATTAGTATGCATATAGTTCGAAGTAGACCAAGTGTTTTTGGGAAATTGGTTGTCTCAGATTGAGATAGTGATGTAGTAGAGGAACAATTTTGTGGCTCACATTGATCCACACTGTAATATCCTATCATGCAATTTTGAGGTGATAATAGTTGTATTGAAAGATCCAATATCCAAATTTTTAGGGTTTTATATCTTCTACAATAGAATATATTGATGATAGAGTATCAGACTAAGTAGAGACATAGTTACAGTTGTGGAGTTCATGTTGGAATGCTTTGCATTCCATGTGAATGATCATTATTTTGTGTAGATTTTAGGAATTTCTTGAATATGTTAGACATGTGTGCACTCTAAGTGATAAGTGGTTTGAAGGTTTATGTGTCATGTTTTGGGATGAGCAGTTGGCTCATTTAGTTGTTGTTTCACCAATTTTGTTGTGTGATGTCGACCTAAGGGTTTTGGGGTCATGTGGGACTAAATTCTATATGGAGAAAAACCATAGGAGTATCTATAGGTCATGTTGACCTATCTTGGTGAAGAACACACTTTGGTTACTTCTACAAGGCATGTATGATGGAGTTTTGAGCTGACAGGTTATGAGGTCACACATTTCATCTAATTAGGCTAACCTAATTGATGATATAATTGTTTGATTAATATATACATATATAGAAGTTCAATTCATTGATGGTATGATAATGTGTGTAGTGTGGTATGAAATGTCATAGTGGTGATCTTGTGATAGTGAGGAATGGAGTGTGTAAAGTCAGTTTTTTGAGCCTAATTAGAACTATATCTTCAACACATAGTAGATACATTGTAAGTAGTTCAAATTTTTCTAGTTAGCCATCCTTTTGTTTATCTTTTTTAATTCTAGAAGTGATCTTCCTTGGGTAGTAAGCCCTCCTATTTTTTGGATAGTGAGTCTTCTGGGTAGTGAACCCTTCAAGCAGTGAACCTCTTGTAATCTACTGTAACTGGTTATGATATATTTCGAGCTAATAATCACCATTTTTTTCCCCTTTCAATGGTTTTCCACGTAAATCTGGTGTTCTTGTGTTAATTTTTTTGGTTCATGCTTTAATTTTTTCTTTCAATTTCTTCAAATTTAATAAAGATTCTTTTTAATACACTTTTAAGTTAATGAATTTCAAGGAATAATAATTCACCCCCCCCCCTCTTAGTATTTTGGTTATTCAACATAGTAAATTTGGTATTTATTCTTGTTCAGAATATTATTAACACTAGTGCACTAGGAACCTTAACAACTAAAGACCCACTTCACTAGGTAGATATTTAACATGTTCCTATGAGTCTTTTCTTGGTTAAATATGAGTAGGAACCTAATTAAATGATCTCCTCTATTTAAGAAGTGGTCCTGCAAGTTTTTGACCTATTGTTTCTTAACATCAAACTCAACTAATCACTCTTGTATCTCTAATAGATTATCTAATTATGTATATCATATTAATTATGAAAATGAAGAGGAAAAATCAACATCATCTTACATATTGGTTGTATATATATATATATATATATATATATATATATATATATATATATATATATATATATATATTATATTTATATGTTCCTTACATAACACTATTTCAAACTATGATTTCTTGATCCAATCCCCTTGACCTTACCCACATCATCCCACTTAGTTTAAACTAGGAAAATTATTAATTTTAGTCTATTCTCACATTGTTCTCACCTCCCCTAGTTGGGCATTAAGTTATACAAATTAAACTAAAATCCAACCAGTGGACCTCCTAGATTTTACCTTGAAGTGAGTTGATCCCAAAAAAATATCTTATTATTGAGCCATATTGATAAAAGGAACATCATAATATATTCAATTCAAATGATAACTCTCATCTTCTATTTCATTCATTGATGATTTCTCACATATCACTTGTTGCATAGGGATAGAGATACGAGAATTTGGAAGAAAAAGAAAGAAAAGGGAAAATATTCAAAAATCAAAGTAAAAGAAATAAAGAGAAACTTGATGGCATAGAATTGAATTATTTATCAATCACAATCAATAGATGTGGATCCTCTTATTAATTTTGTTTCCCCTTTATGTCACTAGTTAACCATCTACATATCTAAGTACAATATTTAGGTTGGAAAATTGAGAATATTTGAATCCTCGCTTGTTAGAGAATTTTGAGCTTGGTTCAATCCTTTTCCCATTAATAAGTTTGAATTACATTATCCCTACTCCTTACATGCTAAATTTTCCTAACTATAGAAATTTAAAAAAAATGCTAGTAAATAAATCACATCCTATCATTCTAATATGGCATCACATACCATGATGAAAGAATGAAAAATACTTATATATCATCATAGTAGAATTTTTATCTCATATATAACTTCATAAATATAAATAAATATATCTACATAAATTATAAGTTTAAATCATCACATGTATCATAACCATAACATATAAATATTGATCAAAAGGAGTATGTATGTATGTATGCATGTATGTATGCATGTATATATGTATATATTTATATATCAAAAATTAGGGCCATATAGATATAAAAATTATAACATGTACAATAATGTATGTTCTAAATAAAAAAATAATATCTCTTGAATCATGAGAGGCTTTGAGTCCTCTATCTTTGGTAGCGCAAACTTGGCCTTTTGAGTTGGGTTAGATACTATGATATACCTAAGAGTATGTCCCTTCACTATCCTTTCTACATGAACAACCTCATTGGTGCATCATCATATAGTATCTACCTTTGACCCAAGAGGTTTCTCCTCTATATATGTTTGTAGCTTAATGGGCATGTACTAGGATAGATCAAGGACATATGTGTTCCTTTGTGATAGTGGTGAACATCTACTGATAGTGTAAACTCATCTTGTGAAGATTCTTGATTCAATATGTCTATCAATGTGTCTCATGTGAGACTATTCCACTCATTTGTAATATCTAAACCACAAAGAAAAGGAAATTATCATATGCCCATATAAACATGTAAGTTATTTTTAATGAAATTTTTAAATATATTAAACCATAAAAAAATAATCCTCTAAGATCACCCTCCTAATAGCTAAGATTAGCAACTCCATAAGTTGCTCCAGTGAGGTTGGGGATGCACTTGTGGCTAATATTTTTCCAATCATAGATTTTGATGTTCCTATTAAGGGGGAGACTACATAGAATAGTGTTGTACCAGCTATTTCAAGGGAACCTATGGTTGTATGTATTGTGGGGGGAATAAATCTCTATTGCTTGACTAGGTTTTCCCATTGAGGTTGTTTTTATTGGTCTTTTCCTTTTGGTTTCCCATGTACTATTTCCTACAACACGCAAAATAATTAGGGCTTATAAATTTAAGGCTTATTCTTTAATTTTCCCATAACTAAATCTTAGGACTCTTGAGTGATTCTTTAAATTACATCGACTAGGAAATTAAGTTGCATATGCACTCCCAAAATACTACGTCACTCTACCTATTACTTATACCTTTATATCCTCTTATTTTTTGATAAAGGAGGCTATTTATGCATATGTGAACAAAAAAATTATCTATACTATAATAGACCACAATGTCCTAATAGAATCTTTTGACCATGTTAATATTAGTTAGTTAAGAGTCCTTCATAAAATTCAATGAGAAGTGAATTATCTCCTCCCACCTATAATTTTATGGCATTGTACCATTATCTACCTAGTACCCCTATTGATAGGGTCAAAATGACATAAAATCTACTACCTCATGCCACTTTATAAAAATTGATACACTATACTCCTTGGTGGAAATATATATATAAATATCAATATGTGTATGTGAGGATATCAATAACCCAAATATAGCACCACCCATACTTCTCGACCTACTAAATGATCAATTCTTGGTTATACAAAAAAAAAAAAATTGATCCCTTGTTGCCCATCAGGTGAGAGGAAAGGATCCCCATGATGGCCTTCTGAATGATCAAAATTATGGTTATACAAAAAAAATATTTAATCCCTTGTTTCCCATCAAGTGAGAGGAAAGGATCCCCATGATGGCCTTCTGAATGGTCAAAATTATTGTCACCTCAATGCAAGAAATTAAAACGTTCCACTTTCTTGAATGGTAAATATATTTGGTTTGGTCTCTAAATAATGCAACCATCTCGCTCCATCGACCTATTTATAATGTTCAACAAGTGTAATTCTTCATATAGATTTCATGGAGAGTGATTGTCCACTTCTTTAAACATAATAGAACTAGAAAGTGTTTTGGTCCACTTCATAATAAATTATTATATCTTAGAGGATTATACTCAAGAGAAATAATTAAGGTGTCTAATCCACTCAACTCAACCCCACTTGATTTAAAATAGCTCACTCTATGCCCTTAATTTAATTCTTTTAAATACAACCACCCTACACAATAAGAAACCAAAACTATATTTTTTAAACCTAAAAATACATCAAAATCCAAGTTTATCACTTAAACTAGTCCAAAAAGAATTATTTTTATTTTCTCTTCCACAAAAAATCAACCAATGGACTCATAATTCCATTTAAAATGATATAAATCAATCAAAGGGGACTATACATATCCCCTATTGAATAGAAAACATAATTTTAGCACTATTATTATCTTCATCATTGAAAAGCATCCAAATACCTATAGATTTCTACATAAGACCCCTTTTTACATTATTAATAACTTTTAAAAGCCCCTAAAATATGTCTTAGTCAATGTCATGTTGTATTGGACAACCTATTTTCACTTACAACTTATCAAAAACATTAATTTATTAAATTACTCACCTCTAAATTTATAAGGCTTAAATCATTGATGTCTAACATTTTGGAAGCCTTCAACATATTGAAAAAAATATTATAGTCTTCTAAGGTTTCTCCTTTGTTATTCAAAAATATCTTGAAACCTCTTGTGAGCTACTCAAACACTTCCATTATTATATTCAATCAACTAAGAGAATGTTACTCAAAAATATTTAACATTACAAAAAAATATCACACTTGATTGAACCACCAAGAAAAAATTATTAGTTTAAATAGGGCCTTATTGAAAATTATCATTTAGGCGATTTCTCCTACATAACCTTTGGGTATTAATCTTGAGTCTTCTTTTCAATATATCAATAATTTGAGTTCATCTTTGATGTTGTCCCATTTTGGTGCACATAAATAAGTGTCATCATTACCCTCCTTAAAATAGTTATTTGCTTAGAAATTTTTAGGTAGGTTGATCGAAATATTTGTGAGAAGTGCTAAAATAATCATATGTTAGTAAATTAGCATCGATAAGATTAAATTTTTAGTCTCTTATGCTACAACACAAATTAGAGAAAGAGGCATAATGCTTAAACACTATTTATCCTTAATGACAAGAAATAAGATATCAAAAAAAAATCTATGCAACTCATGATCAAGTAGTTGGTAGTTCATTTTTTCAAGTAACACTTGAGAACTTAAGATATAATTGCTAACTCTTTTTGTATTACCTTTCTCTCTTTGAACTACCCCGGTAATGTAGTATTTAAACTAATATTGACTTGGAAGTTTTGGAAAAAGGTATTAGCTTGTTCCTCAAAATATTGTATAGATTCATGTGGAAATCAAAAGGACCACTTACGTACATACTCTTTAAAGGTTCTAGGGAATATTTTGGCTAGAAACATAACATCATATTATAAATCCATGCATGTAGCATTAAAATAATGAATGTGACCTCTAAGGAGCCACAAGTTCCATGGGACTAGATTGTTGAATGCACAAGACAACTAAGAGGGGAGGTGAATCAGTTGGTCATTAAAACATCGAACCCTCACTAACATTCAAATCCACATCATTCTTAATCTATTATAGTAATTTAACATGATTGTAGTCCCCCTCGGTTTTCTTTTGTTTTTGGACAGCTACTTGGATGCATTTGGACATTATGACATTGTTTGATGATACTTAGATGATTATGACTCTTTGATGCTTTGTTATGATGACACTATTATATTTGATGTTATGATGATACAATGCTAACTAGATTAGTTTATTTGTTTATATGAGTTATCATGGATATGAATGTTATGTGTTTTCTATCATGATTTGATATCAATTATTGTTTGTTGATGTATGGGTGAAGGGGAACAGGGTCGCATCACTCACTTGCGAGTGCCCTGGGACGTTGTGGATTTCCCTTCACTGTATGATTGACTATTTTCCCTATGCACATGTTCAACTGTGCAATTTTCTACAAGCTACATGTACCAGGCATCAACTCCACCTGAATTGCCATGTTTGAGTGTGCCTCATACCCAATGGAGGTTGTTGATCCAGAGATAGTATTGGGTTCCCCATGTTGATCCATCATCCTTGACGAGGGTGAGTGTCCATGTGTCGTTCCCTGTTCCTATGGCCCGTTTGAGTCAATTTATCGTTGTTATTATAATTTTTCCTTATGTTTCATTTTGCGGTCAGGTACCTCGGGTATTTAGTTCATTTGAGTTATTTTATTGATTGATGCTTGATGGACTTTACTTTTAATAAATGAGTATTTTAATATAATTTGTAATTTTCTTAAATACTATTAATGTTTTGCTTAAATTAAATAAATTAAAAACTATGGTTTAATATAGAACTAATTAAATAATATATTAATTATTTTATGATTTGATGCTTAGAATGAAGGGATTAAATTTATAAATTAAATATTTTATAGTGGAATTAATCATGGATGGGAACTATATGGTAAGATGAAAATTATAAAAATTATAATGAAATGGAAGTTGTGAATGAAAAAAAAGAAAAAAATAATAATTATATAAAAGAGAGGATGCATTTACGGAAGATGAGAGAGGTAATTAATAAAGGAGTGGAAGTTAACTGGAAGAGGGGCTTTTGCATTTTTTTCTAGAGAAAAAATCTTATTTTCTATTTTTTCGTGAATAGTTCTTGTTCTAGAAAATCTTCATTATGGATTTGGGGATTTTGAAACAGGGTATTGCAGTGAATTGTTGAATCTTGGAGGAAGCTAAAGCTGCAAAAAGTGGAGTTTGGTCTCGACATCAACCCTCAACTGAGCTACTCATGCAAGCCAGGTTCCATTATTTACCTCCAATTAATTCTCTGTATTTTGAGAAATAAGCGTCTGAACAAATATGTTGTAGGAAATCAAAATACTTCTTTGACTAAAATATTTAAAAGATTGTATTATTGATGTTTATATAATAAATTCATTATGTGGGTGCTCTGCTTGATTCTATTAACCTTTTTTAAAGTTGTGTTGTGTTGTCTTTTAATGTTGTTGAATCTTGTGTCCTATTATTTAACCCAGTTTGAATTGCACTCGACTATCATTTTAGGTAGAATTATCCAATGAAAAAATGGGGGAACAAATTAATCCCCATAGTAATAGTGTTTCTCTTCCATCCTGACTCTTATTAAGGCTGATCCATATATGTATCGAGTAACTTTTTCCATAGCTCTGGAATCCTTCATATGATTCAATATTTTCTTATAGAATGTATTAGAATGACATTCAAAAATGGATGGTAAGCTCTAGAATGCTTTATGTTGCAATTATCTTCTTGGCATCAATTCCATCCAACCCAATTTTTCTCGTGCTAATGGAGACCTTAGTCATTGGCTTTTCTGCAATAAACATTTGTAGTTTCCATGCTTGGCCGAAATTGTGTGTGTTCTTTTCGGTGCCTTCGAATTTGCAACATTTATTTTTCAAGTAAAATAATGCACATAAGACATTTGATGCCTCAGGTTGTTAAATCTTTGTTTGCATGGGCTTAACCATAGGAATTTCCAAATTGACCATGAAGTGGCCACTGAAGTCAATGTTTAAATCCTTATATTTTATGGAGATAATCCTCCCTGGCTATTTCGATAACAAATAGATAAATCGGTTATGTAATAATAGATCATAGCTTGTGGAGTTGAGCTTTCTAAGAGCCCAAACCCATGCATGTGGATGGCTCTGTATAATGCATACTTATTTATAGTTTGGTGTACCCTATAGTGTGTATTATGTGTGGCCGATAAACTATGAATCAGCCTAGTTAATATAATTAATCGATATTGAATTCAAATGTAATTATATATATATATATATATATCCATAATGGGTGATATAATGGATAATGGCAGTATTGTTTACCAATTAAAATTTGATGCTTAGGCATTAGAATTGTTAAGTATTTTATGTGTTTGGATGTACATGTGTCGTTGTTTTTAAATATTGGATTGAGCAATAGTAATTAAATGATATATGTATATATCTGTCAATAAGTGTGGACTTATGAATGAGTATTGAATTTTCTTACAAGTAATATTGTTGTTTGTAAGCTGGTTAAATAAAGGAAATAATGGAAAATATTAGACTATGAAAGAATTGATACAATTGTAAGTAAATGAATGTAATTTGGTGTTATGGAAAGAGATTATTTTTGTTTTAAGAATATGTTTGATAAACCTATAATGGCTATTAGTAACTCATTTGATACTATACATTTACTTTGTTTAGAGTTGTTTGTACATGTATAGTGAAAGATGGTTAACTTAGAGATGAATTGAGGGTTAAGTCATCTTGTGATGTGTATTATATGAGTCTTCCAAAGGTTAAGATTAGTTATCTTTTGGTGTATTCTACATTATTTCCTGGTGATGATTGTCTTGCATTATTGGAGTAATTGAAGATCATTAGCTTTGCACTATATGTTTTCCCATGTGGTTGAATATGTGAGCGGGAAGGTTATGCCTTGCCTTATTTTTATGGGAATGATTTTTGTGATTGTACAAGTGGCATTGCTCTTTTTTTATTTTGGGGTCTCCTTGTTGTCAGTAAGGGAGTGGCTCTCAATGGGGGTCAGTACACAAAGTGGCGCCTAGGTAACCTATGTGGGAGTTTTGGTAATTAAGTGAAAACCTAAAATGAGCTAGGGATTGGGTAGTAGTTCGCACTAAACAAGATAAGTGTATAGGCTTGGGATTAGTCGAGAAGGCCCGGAATGTCAAAATCAACTACCTCATCCTCATGAGAGGTATGTTGATTCTGCATAGGGTTGGATGAGGGGTTAGAGATTGGTAGAGGCTACTAGGGTAACCCAGGATGGGGTTCAAATCCTAAGAAGATCTGCCTGGGTAACCCATGTAAACTATGTGATGACACTCCTACGGTAAACTTGTGTTCCCTTGACTCTTGATTCCCTTGATGTTGTGTACCTCTTGAAGTAATGTCACTCTCATTTAATGTTGATCTCTACTTGTACATTAATATCTTGTCAACCTTGTGTTGTCTTTTATCCTTGCCTAATTGAGAGGGTGGGGCCCTTTGCTATCTCCTAGCATGGGTGGTGGACCTTTGGGTTCCACATGGTTGGGTGGAAAGTGAATCATTTTCCATTGGGTTCCCTCTTCTTGTTCAAGATTGTGATGACTTCTTCTAGATTGAAGAACTTTGCATTGTACCAGCTCATGTGGATCATTAATCTTGTACTCATATTATATAATAATTTGATGTATCATGTATTATACATTTGATGCACTCTCTTGTTTTTGTTCTAGGAGAAACTGCTATTCTCGATGTAATATTCCCACATTGTAACTTATTGTAGAACTTCTATTATAATTGATCAAGTTAATGATACTAAATCGAATGATATCTATGGAGGATTCGTTATGATTAATCTTGTACTTTTGGTATTAGAAAGTTGAGATATATGTTCTAATTCAAATGATCAATATGGCTAGTATACCTTGAGGGCATCTTGGTTAACAAGAAGTACTCAAGATATGATATCTTAAGGAGTGACTTCTTGGGGTTTTGTTATCTCGAGAAGTCAGTACTCAAGATATCTTATCTTGAGGTACTACTTAATACATTATGGTACCTGAAGGTGGTTCATGTTGGAATTAATGGACTTATGTAAATTTGGATGTGGCTATCATTCTTGTTATATATACTCTTGTAAATTCAATGATAGACTCATATTGACTATTTTTTATGATAGCTAACTAGATAGTTTTATTAAACATCATTATTATCATGATATCGATGATTCATAATGCTAGTGGGTATGATTTAATGTTATGAATTTTAACTCTTGTTAATTTGGTTTATGGGATCCTAGTAGCATAGTCATGGACCTTAGAGGACTCATATTAGATCAGCATTATGTGTTCCATTTTCAATAGTGTGTTTAATGCACTTCAAAAAAATAGTATCATTTTTATCTGTAGTTGTCTGTTGTCCTCTAGGGTCCTATGGTGGGGAATTACACATGGTATTAGAGCCTAAGTTCAAACATTGGGTGCTCTGGGTATATACAAGAGGCCATTAAGTTGTGTTAGATGCTTAGATTTTAAAGTTTATGTTTTCCCTTTTTACCTCATCTAATACCTTGAACTTGTTATTGGTGGTGTCTGTGTAGGATTATTCCTAGAGGTAGGGGTTGAGGTTAAGGAAGTGGTAGAGGTCATGGTGGTGGTCATGGGGCTAATCACCAAGACTCTCCCCCTCAGAGTTCCCATTAATCTAATCATGAGGAATAGTAGAGTTCCCAGAATAATTAGGGAGGTGGAGATCAAAACTCAAAATAGCAAAGATTAGATGGCACATAGATGTGTCACTTACTTGAGGAAATTCTTGGTCATCTTGGTCCAAGGCTATAGGGAGAGCAATTGATAGTTAGAGAGAGGGAGAGGTATCCCAAGAGAAAGGATTTTACTACAGAGCAAGAGGTAGTTTTAGCTGGGCATATGAGAGATCTATTGAGAGATCGTCCTCCTACATTTGACAAGACTAGTAGTGTTTTGGAGGCTGATACATGGTTAATTGATCTGAACAAGTGTTTCACTATGCACCCATATGGTAGCAATACTAAGGCTGGGTGCTCTATCATGCATCTTTGAGGTTTTTCTTCCATGTGGTGGTGTTTGGAGGAGAAAAAGCTCCATGTGGATATAGAATTGATCTCATAGAAGATGTTCTTAGAGATATTTAGAGCTTGGTTATTGTCCAATCATTGGCGATAGTGTTGTGCGGATGAGTTCCATAAGCTGAGATAGATGGCGATGTTAGTTGAGTAGTACAAGCGAAGATTTTATGAGTTTAAGCAATATGCTAACATAGGTGATGACGAGGGAATGCTAGTACAAAACTTTATCAGGGGCTTGAACACTCAAATCAGTGGAGGTGTTCGAGTGTTTGAGACAAAAACTATAGAGATGGTGGTGGAGAAAGCTTGGATAGTTGAGGAAAATTTGGCTTTGGCTTTAGGTGGTCAGACGGGGGTTCAAATTGGCAGTACACCTCAAACAAATTTCAGTTCTCATGGTGGTTAGACTGAGTCAACAGGTCCTTCTAGGAGTCACCAGGAACCCTCCAAGGGTGGTTAGTAGTAGTAGAAACACTCTCAATCAAAAAATAGTAACTTTCAGTCTTGACATAGTGATAGGTTTCAGTTCGGGAGAGATAGGAATTGGAGGAAAAATAAGCATTATCGCTCTAATCAGCCAGCCCAGAGTTCACAATCCATAGTTAATACGGGAAATGTTTAGTATTCTAGTGCACCTCCAAGTAGTAGAGGTTTTGGAAGAGGTATAGGGTGCTTCTCTTGTGGTTAGTAGGGTCACATTGGTCGACAGTCTCCTTAGAAGGGCACATCTAGATTTAGTCAGAGACCAGCGGCTTCAAAGCCAACAGTAGGGGATGCAGGAAGATCACACAAATTTTTTTCTATGGTTGATAACCGCTAGGTCGAGCACTAGGGTACAGTAGTTGAGACTTGAGGTGTGTTACAAGGCAGTGGAGTCTTTATTCTCTTCGATTCGGGTGCTTTATATTCCTTTACTTCTCCTCCTATAGTAGCGCGATGTGGACTGGTGGCAGTGAAGCAAGATGATAGGTGGCAGGTCAAGTTGGCCTCTGGTGCTAAGGTCGCAATTGAGCCTCTCATTCGTGGGTGTAATTTGAGGATTGGATATCTTTGCACCTCGGTAGACCTTCATGTTTTACCCCTTGGGTCTTACGATATTGTTTTGGGCATGGATTGGTTAGAGGCTCACAAAGCAGTCATAGATTGTCATCATAAGTCTGTGTAGTGTGTAGATGAATCTGGCAATGAAGTTGAAGTAGTTGGGGTTCAGAGGCCTATTTCTTTGAAGATGATCTCAGCTATGCAGTTAAGGAGGTGTATGTGGTAGGGTTGTCAGTTATTTGTAGTGAAAGTTAATGATTTGGAGTTAGGAGAGAGCCAGAAGGAGTTGTATCTTGATAGTCATCCTCTCCTTAGACAGTATGCTCATGTATTTCCTAGCAAGATACCAGGGATGCGACCTAAGTGTGACATCAACTTTAAGACTGATCTTGTACTTGGAGCTGAGCCCATTTCATGAGCTATATGTCGGATGACCACTTAGGCACTTAAGGAGCTTTGGTTACAACTTGAGGAGTTTTTGGTGAAGGGATTTATTTATCCTAGTGTCTCTCCTTGGGGAGCACCAGTGATTTTTGTGAAAAAGAAGGATGGGTCCCTTCTATTATGCATTGATTACTGACAGTTGAACAAGGTGATAGTAAGAAACAGATATCCATTGTCGAGGATCAATCATCTATTTGATCATATCAAATGTGCTAGGGTATTCTCGAAGATTGATCTTAAATTACGATATCATCACTTACTCATCTTCGAGGTGGATATCCATAAGACCGCATTTTGTACTTGTTACGGGCACTACGAGTTCACAATTGTGCCATTCAGATTAACTAATGTGTTGCCAATATTCATTAGTTTGATGAATGGTGTATTTCATACTTACCTTGATAGATTTGTTATAGTGTTTCTAGATCATATTTTTATCTATTCAAGAACCATGGAGGAGCATGAGGAGCACTCGAGGAAGGTATTACAGTGTTTGAGGGAGAACCAATTGTATGCAAATTTGTCGAAATGTGAGATTTTCCAGACAGAGGTGAAATATCTAGGTCATGTTATCTCTGGTGAGGGCATTGTTGTGGATCCTTCAAAGATCCAATCTATCATGGATTGGCCTACACCCACTAATGTGGCAAAGGTTTGTGGTTTCATGGGTTTAGCAGGTTACTACCATCATTTTTTCTAAGGTTTTTTGAAGATAGCCCACCCAATCACTTCTCTTCAGAGGAAAGGGAAGAAATTTATTTGGTCTGAGCATTGTCATGTAGCTTTCCAGACTCTTAAGGAGAGATTGACCAGTGCACCTATATTGGTTGTTCCTGATCCTACTAGGGATTTTATGGTTTATACAAATGTTTCCTTGGAGGGTTTAGGAGTAGTGTTGATGTAGGATTTTCATGTGATTTCCTATGAGTCTCGCAAACTCAAGGATCATGAACTGAATTATCCTACACATGATCTAGATTTAGCCAATGTGGTACATGCTTTGACGAAATGGAGGCACTTTCTTTTGGGGCATCAGTTTGAGTTGCACAATGATCATCGTAGTTTATAGTATATTTTCACGCAGCCTAATATGAATGTCAGACAAAGATGATGGATAGAGTTCCTATTTGAATATGAATTTGAGGTGAAGTTTATTCAGGGAAAGGAGAATGTGGTTGCGGATGCAATTAGTAGACAAAGATATGAGCTATCGGCATTAACTCTTGGTGTGGACTTAAGGAGCTAGATCCTTTTCACACTTCCTTCAGATAGTTGGTATCAAGAGGTGAGGACTGAGGTGGAATCATGTAGAGATTTAGAGGGAAAGTTTGTAGGATATTCCCTTGATTCATATGGCCTTTTGAGGTACTTGGGTCGTATTGGTGTTCCTTCCTCAAGAGATATTCATACTTTGATCATGTCGGAGACACATCAGACACCTTATTTAGCTCATCTGAGTGTCAAAAAGATGCATGTCGACCTTCAACAGTTATACTTTTGGGCTAGAATGAATATAGATATCGTTGTTTTTGTGTCTAGGTCCCTGGAGTATCAAAGAGTGAAGGCAGAACACCAGCATACTGCAGGTATTTTGTAGCCTCATTTGGTTCTGGAATGGAAATGGGACATTATCTCATTGGATTTTATTGTTGGTTTTCCCTTTTCTTCCCACCAGGATGATGTCATTATGGTCACTATGCATAGGTTGACGAAGGTAGCACACTTCTCTCCTATCTGATCCTCATACAATGCTTCATCATTGGCCAGAGTTTTCATGGAGGACATTTTCAAGCTTCATGGTATTCCTCATCGGATTATATCAGACAGAGATCCAGTGTTTACTTCAGCTCTTTGGATGTCCCTATAGCATGCATTGGGGACTCAGTTGAACTTCGGTTTAGCTTATCATCCAGAGACTAATGGGCAGACCAATAGAGTCAATCAGATCCTCGAAGATATGCTTCGGATGTATGTTATAGATCAGCAATCATGACAGGAGGATTACCTTTATTTAGTGGATTTTGCATACAGTAATGGTTATCATAGTTCTATAGGTATGCCTCCTTTTTAGGTGTTATATGGTTGCCCTTGTTGGACCTTGTTGAGTTGGTATTGTTTGGAGGACAGAGTTCTTTTTGGTCCGAAGATGCTTCAAGAGATGGAGTAGCAGGTGTTTCGCATTAGGGAGCATTTGGTGGTAGTTCAAGACTAGCAAAAGAAATATGTTGATGCTCATAGGGTTGACTGACAGTTCTCAATTGGTGACAAAGTGTTTTTGTGAGTGCATCCATGAAAGACTCTGATCCGATATGGAAAAGGCTCTAAGCTCGCACCGCGCTTCATTGGGCCTTTTGAGGTGTTGGAGAAGATTGGTCTAGTAGCTTACCTTCGTGCTTTTCCACCCAATCTCTGATGCATTCATGATGTGTTTCACATTTTAGTTCTTAGACCCTATTATCCCGATATATCACATGTCCTTGATTGGAATGCATTACAGGTAGAGGATGAGAAGCTGGCTTTGGAGCTCATGGGCGTCATTCAGTGCAAATGATGCACCCTCAGGGGACGAGACATTGAGCAAGTTAGGGTCTTGTAGGATCCAAATGACGAGTCTTCTGCTAAATGGGAGGATGCTTCCAGGATGAGGGAGCTATACCCATATCTTTTTGCAGGCTTCCAGGAGTAAGCCTGATCCTAGGGGGGAGGATGTAGTGCTCCTCAGTTTGATTTTATTTTTGGGCAACTACTTGGATGCATTTGGACATTATGACATTGTTTGATGACACTGTTTGATGATACTATTTGATGATACTTAGATGATTATGCCTCTTTGATGCTTTGTTATGATGACATTGTTATATTTGATGTTATGATGATACTATGCTAACTAGATTAGTTTATTTGTTTATATGAGTTATCGTGGATATGAATGTTATGTGTTTTATATCATGATTTGATATCAGTCATTGTGTGTCGATGTATGGGTGAATGGGAACAGGGTCGCATCACTCGCTTGTGAGTCCCCTGCAATGTTGTGACTGATTGTTTTCCCTATGCACATGTTCAACTGTATGACTTATTGTTGGCTATAGGTACTAGGCATCGACTCTGCCTGAAATGTCAAGTTTGAGTGTAACTCATACCCAATGGAGGTTGTTCATCTGAAGATAGCATCAGGTTCCCCATGTTGAGCCATCATCCTTGATGAGGGTGAGTGTTCGTGTGTCATTCCCTATTCTTGTGGCCCATTTGAGTCAGTTTGTTGTTGTTATTATCATTTTGCCTTATGTTTCATTTTGTGGTTAGGTACCTTGGGTATTGAATTCATTTGAGTTATTTGCTTGATTGATGCTTGATGGACTTTATTTTTAATAAATGAGTATTTTCATATAATTTTTAATAGTTTAATATAGAACTAATTAAATAATATATTAATTATTTTATGATTTGATACTTAGAATGAAGGGATTAAATTTATAAATTAAATATTTTATAGTGGAATCAATGATGGATGGGAACTATATGGTAAGATGAAAATTATAAAAATTATAATGAAATGGAAGTTGTGAATAGTGGTGAAATAAAAGAAAAATAAATTAATTATATAAAAGAGAGGATGCATTTATGGAAGAGGAGAGAGGTAATTAATAAAGGAGTGGAAGTTAACTGAAAGAGGGGCTTTTGCATTTTTTCTGGAGAAAAAATCTCATTTTTTGTTTTGTCGTGAACGGTTCTTGTTCTAGAAAATCTTCATTCTAGATTTGGGGGTTTTGAAATAGGGTATTGTAGTGAATTGTTGAATCTTGGAGGAAGATGAAGCTGCCAACTATGGCTCTCGGTCTTGGCATCAACCCTCAACTGAGCTGCTCGTGCAAGCCAGGTTCCATTATTTACCTCCAATTAATTCTCTGTATTTTGAGAAATAAGCGTCTGAACAAATATGTTGTAGGAAAATAAAATACTTCTTTGACTAAAATATTTAAAAGATTGTATTATTTATTTTTATATAAGAAATTCATTATTTGGGTGCTTTGCTTGATTCTATTACTCTTTTTTTAAGTTGTGTTGTGTTGTCTTTTAATGTTGTTGAATCTTGTGCCCTGTTATTTAACCCAATTTGAATTGCACTCGACTGTCATTTTAGGCAGAATTATCCAATGAAAAAAATGGGGGAACAAATTAATCCCCACGGTAATAGTGTTTCTCTTCCATCCTAGTGCTTATTAAGGCCGAGCCATATATGTACCGAGTAAATTTTTCCATAGCTCTAGTGTCCTTCATACGCTTCAATATTTTTTTATAGAATGTATTAGAATGGCATTCGAGAATGGATGGTAAGATCTAGAATGCTTTATGCTGGAATTATTTTCTTGGTATCAATTCTATCGAACCGTTTTTCCCCTGCTAATGGAGACCTTAGTTGCTGTATTTTTGCAATAATCATTTGTAGTTTCCATGCCTGGCCAAAATCATGTGTGTTCTTTTGGGTGCCTTCGAATTCGCAACATTTCTTTTTCTGGGAAAATAATGCACATAAGACATTTGATGACTCAAGTTGTTAAATCTTAGTTTGCATGGGCTTAACTATAGGAATTTCAAGATTGACCATTAAGTGGCCACTGAAATCAATGTTTAAATCCTTATATTCAATGGAGATAATCCTCCCTAGCTATTTTGATAATAGATAGATAAATCAGTTATGTAATAATAGATAATAACTTGTGGAGTCGAGCTTTCTAAGAGCCTAAACCCATGCCTGCGAATGGCTCTGTATAATGCATACTTATTGATAGTCCACTGTACCGTGTAGTTCATATTATGTGTGGTTGATAAACTATGAATCGGCGTTGGTTAATATAATTAATTGGCATTGAATTCAAATGTAACTATATATATATATATCCATAATCATCGATATACTGGATAATGGCAGTGTTGTTTCCTAATTGAAATTTGGTGCTTAGACATTAGAATTGTTAAGTATTGTATGTATTTGGATGTACATGTGTCGTTGTATTTAAATATTGGATTGAGCGATAGTAATTAAATGATATATATGTATATATATGTATATATATTTATGTAAGTAAGTGTGGACTTACGAATGAATATTGAATTTTCTTACAAGTAATATTGTTGTTTGTAATATGGTTAAATAAAGGAAATAATGGAAAATATTAGACTATGAAAGAATTGATACAATTGTAAGTAAATGAATGTAATTAGGTGTTATGGAAAGAGATTTTTTTTTTAAGAATATGTTTGGTAAACCTGTAATGGATGGTAGTAACTCGTTTGAGACTATATGTTTTACTTTGTTTGGAGTTTTTTGTACAAGTATAGTGAAATATGGTTAACTTAGAGATGAATTGAGGGTTAAGTCATCTTGTGATGTGTATTATATGAGTCTTCCAGAGTTTAAGAGTGGTTTTCTTCTAGTGTATTCTACATTATTTCCTAGTGATGATTGTCTTGCATTATTGGAGTAATTGAACATCATTAGCTTTGCACTATATGTTTTCTCATGTGGTTGAATATGTGAGTGGGAAGGGTTATGCCTCACCTTATTCTTATGCGAATGAGTTTTGTGATTGTACAAGTGGCCCTGCTCTTATTTTCTTTTGGGTTCTCCTTGTTGTTAGTAGGGGAGTGGCTCTCAATGGATTTGGTGCACAAAGTGGCGCCTGGGTAACCTATGTGGGATTTTTGGTAATTAAGTGAAAACCTAAAATGAACTAGAGGTTGGGTAGTAGTTCACACTAAACAAGATAAGTTAATGCCTCACTCATGACCCATGCGCTTTTATAGGCTTGGGATGAGTCGAGAAGGCTTGGAATGGAAAAATAAACTGCCTCATCCTCATGAGAGGTATGTTGATTCTGCATAGGGTTGTATGAGGGGTCAAATATCGGTAGAGGCTTCCAGCATAACCTAGGATGGGGGTCAGGGCCTAGGAATATTTTCCTATGTAACCCATGTAAACTATGTGATGACACTCCTCCTACAAAAAACTTTTGTTCCCTTGACTCTTGATTCCCTTGATGTTGTGTACCTCTTGAAGTAATGTCACTGTCATTTAATGTTGATCTCTACTTGTACATTGATGTCTTGTCAACCTTGTGTTGTCTTTTTTCCTTTCCTGAATGAGAGGGTGGGACACTTTGTTATCTCCTAGCACGAGGGGTGTACCTTTGGGTTCCACATGGTTGGGTGGAAAGTCCATCATTCTCTATTGAGTTCTCTCTTCTTGTTCAATATTGAGATGAAATCTAGATTGAAGACCTTTACATTATACCAACCCATGTGGATCATTACTCTTGTACTTGTATTATATCATAATTTGATGTATCATGTATTATACATTTGTTGTACTCTCCTCTTTATGTTTTAGGAGAAACTGTTATTCTCGATGTAATATTGCCATGTTGTAACTTATTGTAGATCTTCTATTATAATTGATCAATTTAATGATACTAAATCAAATGATATATATGGAGGATTCATTATGATTAATGTTGTACTTTTGATATTAGTAAGTTAAGATATATGTTCTTGATGCATCCTGAATAGTCTTATTCTTCCTTTCAACCACTCCATTCTACTGAGGAGTCCTAGGGGTTGATAAATGTCTCTTTATTCTTTGAAATTCATAGAAACTGTTAAACTCATTGGAGGTGAATTCTCCACCTCTGCCAGATCTCAAACATTTTATTCTCATATCCATTTCATTCTCAACTATTGCTTTAAATGCCTTCAACTTTTCTATAGCTTCTAATTTTTCTTTGAGAAGATTTACCCATCATTCTAGAATAATCATCTATCAATAACAAGAAATACCTCTCACCTTGAAAAATTATTGTACTTGTAGGTCCACAAAGGTCTATATTCACCAAATCCAAAGGATCGATAGTAGATTGTTCTTTGACTTTGAAACTCTTTCTATCTTGCTTCCCAATCTGACATTCCTTACAAATTGCATTTAAAGGCTTTGTAATCTTTGGTCGATCCCTTATAGCTTGAATTGAACTGATCCTCACTAGGCTATCAAAATTGATGTGACACATTCTTCTATGTTATAGCCAACTTTCATTGATTTGAGTCATAAAGCACATACCATTAGCACCCTTGAGCTAATAAACATTTCCATCTATCCTTCGTGCAGCAACTAGAGTTTCAAAGCCTTTTCTGATCTCACAACCATCATCTTGAAACACAAGGTTATATCCTTTGATACACATCTATCTAAACTCAAAAGGTTATGTCAGAGACCCTTAGCATAAAGAACGTCATTTGTATTATGCTTACCATCAAAACTGATTGAACCTTTTTCACATATCTTAGTAAATGTATCATCACCAAACTTAACAATACCTCCTTCAAATTTCTCAAGTTTAAAAAAATTACTCTTATCATTGCTCATGTGATTTGAGCATCCACTATCAATGATCTAGCTATTCTTCTCTTCTCTAGCGTGAAAATCGGTCACCATTGCTCCTTCAATATTATGATTTTTTTTAAGCACTTTCCTGCATACATCTCTCAAAGTTATCAAAATTAGCTCCATCATTTAGAGCCATGAACAAGCATTCATTATCCTCATCATCGGGGTAATCAGATTCATCATCAGATATACTAGCATCTTCTTTAACATAATAACTTCTCTTAACCGATTTACCTTTTTTCTCCTTATATTTATCTTTTGAATCTTTGACAGGACATCTTGAAGCATAATGACCAATATTTCCACAATTGAAACATTTGAAAGGTAACTTACCTTTATATTCTCTAGTGCCCTTTTTTTATCTCCTCACAAAGTTTTCTTTTACATCATCAACATCATCCAGATCTGATTCATCATTCTTTTGAGCTTTTCCAACTTTAAAAGCAATCTCATTCTTTGAATCACTTGGACCAAACTCTCTCAATTCAAAATAAGTTAAAGCACCAAACCACTGATCTCTAGAATACAAATTTAAATTTTGAACTTCTTCAATAGAAAAAAATTTATGACTATAAGACTTAGGTAGAGTTCTTAGTACCTTCTTTACCACCTCATCTTCTTCAAGTTCTCCACCAAGGCCTCTGATGGAATTAAAAACTTCATCCACTTTATGCATGGAGCTTGTAATATCTCCATCCTCTAATATCCACAGGGTTTCAAATTTGATCTTTAGGTTCTACATCTTAGCTTGCTTGAATTTTTCATCTCCTTCATAGATACTTTCCAACTTCTTCCAGATCTCACTAGTAGATTTAAATTTTAATAACTTTCACAAGTTCAGTATTAGAAAGACCACTCAAAAGAGGATACCTTGCTTTTCCATTGTTCTCATAGTCCTTGATCTCATCATCAATGCTCAAACCATTTGCAGAAATAGTATACAAAGATTCAATAGACTTCTAAACTCCAAACCCTAGTGAAACAAGAAAACCTTCTATCCTAGTCTTCCAAAATGTATAATATGATCTTTCAAATAGAGGATTCTCCTTCGTGTGCACCATCCCTGATCTACATCAAGTAGTTAATCTTTCTTCCAAGGAACCTTAATCTTATACCAATTGTTGAATTCATAAGACAACTGAGAGGGGCATGAATTAGTTGTTCATGAAAACATCAAACCCTAACTAGCATTCAAATCCACATTATCCTTAATCTGTTATAATGATTTAGCATGAGAGTAAATAACAAAAACTAAAAACACAACACCATACATAGTAGAACACTAGATTGACGTGGAAAACCCAAGAAGGGAAAAACCATGATGAGGATAAGCTCACAATATAAAGTAATTGCAACATCGAATACAATAGACTCACTATCAAAGGGCACACTGCCAGATTATAGAAATGAAGAAAGAAGATTGTTACAATGATGAATCCATCTTAGAGTAGTAGAAAGGTTCCACCACTACACCACCATTACATACACACTCTCTCTAAAGAATGCAGACACCTTCTGGTCACTACTTCCAATAGTCTTAGGCATTAAAGCTCGCTCTACACTTCCACACTTCCACACTTCACATTACAATTCACACCACACACATTTCACATTTTCATTATCCATCAACTCAACACACATATATAAATTATTTGAGTTAGTTGGAAAACTAGAAGGAATATAGGTTTGGTTGGGTGATTGAAAAGATTTACTTGTAGAGGACTTAAGTTGGTTTTTAAAGAAAACATTGAATTTAATTTAAATTATTTAAATTAGTATTTCGTATGTTGTAGATTAAATGCACCTGTTTAGTTATCTCAACTATCTTGGAAGGGAAAAAGTTTAATATTATTGGGAAAAGAGATTTTAAAAGATAAGTTGTAAATTGCATGGACAAATAGATAAGGAAAGAGATATTTTATAAATTGCATGTTTAGATAGAAAATTGAAAGAAATATAGTATGTAGATAGAAAATTGAAAGAAATATAGTATGTGGGTAGAAAATTGAAAGGAATTACTTGCATGGGGTTGTGTTGTTTTAAAAGTAAATTTAGGAATTGATTATTATGAAGAGGCAATTAATTATTTTAATTTAGTTATTTTCTATTTGAGCAATTTATTTATTGAGAATGGAATATGGAAGAGATATGGATTTAGAGTATCCAAAAATAGAAATATCCTTGTGATTGCCTTAATTGTTTTATTTTCTCGATATTTCAAAAAAGGGAAGTGAGTCTAATTGTTTTAAATATCTAGTAATGAAAGAGGAAATATGGTTATATGATTAGTTCAATTAATCTAGTTATTGTGCCTTTGAATTTGTCTACGTTATATATTGAATGAGTATGGATTTAGGAAATCCAAATACTAGATTTGAATTAATGACTTGAATGCTCTTGTAGCTATGTCGTCATGATGTATTTTGGGATATGGGATTATGTGTTAGTCCAATTTGTAAGTCTTCCAGAAGATTTTAGAGGATGAGGGTTGTCGAATCTTTATGTCAACCAATTGTTTTCCCTTGGGTAGTGCATGGGGTCTTTTCAGTATTTACCCGGTTTCCACGAACGGGGATATTTTGTGCCTCTTGTGAAAGGAGTGGACTATATGTGTGTTGCCTCCTAGATGTTAGGAGTGGATTCTATTATTTATTTCCTCTTTGTGTTGGAGTGGTTATGATGCCTAGATTGTATGCACTTATAATTCCCTTGGTGAGTAGTTTGGTTGTGTGTTGTACATTAGAAGAGTGGCTTCTATTAGGCGCCAGAGCCCAAAGAGGTAAATTGGGTAACCTTCAGAAGTTATTTAAACAAGTGATAATTAAAGTAATGTACTTAAAAGATTAGGACTAACTTCTCACTAATCAAGATAATTTTACCTCACTCATAGACACAAGGGCTTGTTTAGACTTGGGATGAGTCGGAAGGCTTGGAATGGAAAGATCAACTATCTTGTCCATACGAGAGGTAGTTGATTCCGCATGAGTGAGTATGAGGGTTGGGATTCGGTTGAGGTCACCAAGATTACCGTGGTCGAAGCCTATGAAGGATGCTCAGAGGAGATCTCATTACTACTATGCGATGACACTCTATCTAGGACAACTATTGTTTATTGTTATGTGTATGGTTCTTTGAACATACTTGATCTATATTATGTCTGGAAGAAATGTGATCTATGTTAGTGATGTGAATGTTGTACTTGTGTAGTACTTGAGTTGTACTTGTTTATTGCATTTGGTTGGTTATGTCAGTATGAGTCTGCCTTAGGATAGTGGTTGTAGATTCTTTGTCCATGTTACTTTGTTACTATCTCCTAGCATGGGGGGTGGGCCTTCGGGTACCACTTGGTTGGGTGGAACATGCACCAAAACTGTTGGGTCCCCATTGATCTTCAGTACTTGGAGGTGAGACATCCAGATAGACAGCTCGCGATTCTTGTTGTAATTTCTTGCATTGTTATATTTCAAATTGTATAGGTTATTTTATCCCTCTTATGTTATGAGGTGGAATTATGTAATTGTAACACATCTATTCTATTGCCTCATTCTGGGAATGAGTGATGTAACTATTGGAGTAAATTGATTATGAGATTGTATCTTGGATGTTTATCTTATTATGTTATGTTGTATCCTTATGATGTATGATGTTTATTTCGTAAAGTATATAATGCTATGGTTATATGTATTATGTTTGTGTGGGTTTAAGTAATCCTAACCTTGTAGCCTTAAAGGTTGTTAATTGAATGTGTATGTTAAATGCACTTTAAAAAAAAAAAAATTGGTTCGCTTAAGACGTTAATTGCAACTTCCGTTAAGGTTACTTGGCGGGACATTACAAAAATTCAAATTACGTCGACACTAAAACATTCTCGTGATGGAGAGGAATGAAGGAAAATCACATCAGACCTTAACTCAGACCTAAATCCTCATATACAAACACCAAAGCATATCCATAATTAGTATAAATACCCAAGGTCAACCAAACCTATATTAACAAAATTAATCATTTGAGTACACACTTCCTTTTATCCAATGTTGAATTGTGAACCACACACAAAACTCAAACATAATCTAGAATATTCCATCAATATCCTGAAATCCAACAAATTCATTTGTAACAACTTTCACCTGAAGAACACATTCATCTTGTACACCCAGTTAACCTTCCACATACTGTAACATATGAATCCAACCTTGCAGAGCACCAAACTTTGAACAAATCAAACTAAAGATAGATATGAGAAATGTAAGCACACCCTCAAATTTGCAAGACCATAAACCATACTATAGAGAAATGCAGAGCAAAACCATTTCCCCCAAACAATACTTCTTTCACAATTCACACACTAGTGAACACAACTTTCTTTGCACAATGATCCAAGGCAAGAAATTTTGGATATAATTCCTCTTAACACTTGTGATCAACATATATGAACCACATAAGAAAATATTCAATATAGAAGGAATGAAAAGCAAACACTAGAACACTACTTGATGCAGAAGCATCCACTGGTGTAAGGGAAATCCTACATCACCCAAAAATATCTTTAATTTGATTTATCTTTTTGTAGATGTTTTTGCATTTTTGGATACCCTTTTCGTCAAATATGAATTCCCAACTTTCAGAACTGCTTTTATGCTTTTTTTGCTCAACTGTTATTATTAGCAAGTGTGTATTTGAAGGTGTGAGGAGGCATAAATTTTAGGGAAGCTTTGGGACAAAAAAATAAGCACTTTGGCGAAAGAATTAGGTCAAGATCATTCCTGGTTTGAAAGTTATTCAAGTTTCAATTTCTGCTTTTTGCCCTGAAAAATCTTTTGAGCCTTGTTTGAGGCACTAAACGGTCTCGTATGGGCCCATAAATCATTAGAACTAGTAGAGATACTTCTCAATGCATTCTTCACTTCGAGACCTTTCCTACGGTTCAAACGGTTTGAAAAACGGAGACCCGGATCAAAAGTTATGGCTTCTGGAAGTTGGTCAAGTTTTGGAAAATTGCTAATTTTCGAATTAGGACTCAATTTTTGAATTTCAAATTGTAATTTTCAGCGCCAAGTTGCCAAAACTCATAATTTGAATGTTTTTTTTGGCTCCAATCCGAAAAAGGGCTATTTACGGGCTAGTTTCTAATTTTTGGGGAGCTTTTTGGGAAAAAGAGCGCACAATGAGAAAAAGGGGAATTTTTGTAGTTTATGTAATTTGCATGTATTAAAGAACTCGAGGATTTGAGATCCTCTGCATGTAAGATTTTCATATTCAAAATAATAATAATATTCTCTAGTTGTGTGTGTGATTTTTTATGTCTTGGGTTAGCACCCTCATCAAGTGGTATCAGAGCAGGTTGTTCTTGAGCGTGTGGACAGATCACCAATCATGAGGCAGTTCACACCAAGACCATGGTTGTGGGTTTGATATATTCAAGATGCCTCCAAGAGTGATGTGTGGTAGGTGAGGTGGTGCCAGAGGTGCTAGAAATGTTGGTGGAAGGGATCCATTGGCAGCCAAGGGTTTTAGAGCCCTCCAGATACAATTTGATGTGTTGCAAGAAGAATTGAGAAAGAGGAGTAAACCCAAGAAGAAGAGAAGAAAGTGAGGATGAAGAAGAGGTGGAAGATTCAGATGTAGAAGAGGAAGAGGAAGAGGAAAAAGAAGTGATTGATCAAGATCAAATGCAGTCAATAAGGGCCATTTTGAAGATTGGAAAAAGACCCAAAGTAGAAGTTCCCAGTTTTTCTGGAAGTCTGAACCCAGAAGAGTTGATCGACTGGATCAATGAGTTGGAAGAGTATTTCGAGTATTCAGAAGTAGAGGACCCGGATCAGGTTAAGTTTGCAAAAATGAAGCTGAAGGGCCACACCAATATTTGGTGGAAAGAGGTCCAACTAGAAAGAAATAAGAGAGGAAAAGGAAAGATCACTAAATGGGATCATATGGTAGAGAAACTGAAGAAGCAGTTCATACCAGTGGACTATGAGTTAGATCTACTAAAGAAATTGCAAGGTTTGAAGCAAGGAAATAGATCTATGAAAGAATACACAGAATATTTTCACAAGATGATCATCAGAATGGGACATGCAGAGGCCAACAAGGAGAAGGTAGCATGTTATCTTAATGGGTTACCATCGAGCATTCAAAGGGAGCTAAGCATGGTCAGAATGACCACCATTGAGGATGCATACCAGTTTTCTCTGAGAGTTGAGGAGAAGCTGAACAAAAGATTTGACAGAAAGCAAAAAGGATGAGGAGGTCAAAGCAGAAGGGGTAGTGGAAGATCTTCTGGAAGCCGAAATGAGGATGAGAAGAAAAATGAAGATGTGGGTACTAACCGAAGCCAGAAGAATGATAACTTCTACCACCCTCATGTTCAAAACAATGGTAATCAAAGAGGTAGAGGACAAGGAAGATCTGGGCAAGGACCCGGAAGAGGTGGTTTCAGAGGAACTTGTTTCCAATGTGGTGAAGAAGGGAATCGAGCCTATGAATGTCCACAACACCAAGGAAGGATAGAAATAAGGACAGAAGGTCGTGTAAGGGTTGTGCATGCAGATGAGGAGGCTCAATTCGAGCATTCAGATGATGTTGAAAGGGGAGAATCCCTAGTGGTTAGAAGAGCCCTGGTGACTGAAGAGAAGGATCCAAAACAGAGGAAGAATTTGTTTCACACAAGGTGCAAGTGTGAAGAAAAATGTTGTGATGTCATTATTGACAGTGGGAGCATCGATAATCTGGTGTCAGAAGAGATGGTTACGAAGTTGAAGCTAAAGAGGGAAAGACATCCACATCCATATCGGATTGCCTGGTTGTAGAAAGACCACAATTTTTTGGTCAATGAGCAGTGCCTGGTGAAGTTCAAGATCAGAAGCTATCGTGATGAGGTACTATGTGATATCATCCCCATGGATGCATGTCACATATTGTTGGGGAGGTTGTGGCAGTTTGATAGGCGATCTATACATGATGGCCATGCAAACACTTATTCCCTGATGAAGGATGGAGTCCGCCATAAGTTGAAACCCATGAAGAAGACCGAAGCAAGGTATGCAGTAGTGTTAGAATTTTTTATGTTGATGGAAGAAAAAATTTAGAAGGAATGAAGCATGAGCGTGTGTGTTATGCATTGATTCCTAGAATGGATAAGGAGGATAGTGAGAAGGTGTCAATAGAAGTTTTTGGGTTATTGAATGAGTTTCAAGATATTGTTTTTGATAACATACCTGAGGTTTTACCACTAGTGAGGAAGATCAGTCATCAGATTGACTTGATCCCTAGAGCCAGTTTGCCAAATAAGGTAGGTCACAAAATGACTCCGACAGAAAATGAGGAGTTGAATAGACAAGTTCAGGAGTTGTTGAGAAAGGGTTTGATTCGAGAGAGTCTGAGTCCATGTGCAATACCTGTAGTACTAGCACCAAAGAAGGATGGGGAGTGGAGGATGTGTACAAACTCCTGGGCCATAAACAAGATAAGAATCAAGTATAGATTTCCCCTGCCAAGGATGGATGACCTGATGGATTGTTTGAGTGGAGCTCAGTACTTCATGAAGATTGATCTGAAGAGTGGATATCACCAGATCAGGATTCAAGAGGGAGATGAATGGAAGACCGCCTTCAAGACCAAAGAGGGCCTATACGAGTGGTTAGTCATGCATTTTGGGCTAACCAATGCACCAATTACATTCATGTGGCTCATGAATGAGGTACTAAAAGAGTTTCTAGGAAGTTTTGTTATTGTGTGTTTAGATGATATTTTGATATTCAGTAAGTCACTAGATGAGCATATGATGAATATTGGTAGTCTTTGAGAAGTTAAGAGAAGAGAAATTGTTGATTAATCTGAAGAAGTGTAGTTTTGTGAAGAAGGAATTAGTGTACTTGGGGTTTGTTGTCTCGATAGAAGGTCTCAAGATGGACCCAGAGAAGGTGAAGGATATTCTGGAATGGCCTACCCCAAGAACTGCTACTGAGGTGAGATCTTTCCATGGTCTGGCCAATTTCTACAAAAAGTTCATTCGAAACTTCAGTAGTATTTGTGCACCCTTGACTGAAACAATGAGAGGGGATGGAAAAGAGTTCAAGTGGAGCACTAGAGCAACAAAGAGTTTTGATCTGTTGAAACAGAAGGTGACAGAACAACCTATTTTAGCCCTCCCAGATTTCATTAAGGTGTTTCATGTGGATTGTGATGCCAGTGGTTGTGCCATTGGAGCAGTGTTAAGCCAAGAAGGTAAGCCCATTGCCTATTTCAATGAAAAGTTAAATGATGCAAAGAGAAAGTACTTTGTATATGATTAGGAATTTTATGCAATAGTTCAAGCATTAAAGAAATGGAGGCATTATCTGTTCCCAAAGGAATTTTTTCTATAGACTGATCATCAAGCATTACAGTACCTGAGTAGTCAGGGAAAATTAAATCAGAGGCATATGAAATGGGTAGAATTTTTTCAGAGTCATACTGTTGTTTTAAAGCATAGGAGTGGGAGGTCAAATAGGGTTGCAGATGCCTTAAGTAGGAGGCAGACATTGTTGACAGAAATGCAGATTGAGGTGGTTGGCTTCAGTGAACTCAAGACATTGTATTTGAAAGATCTTGATTTTGCAAAGGCTTGGAAAGCCTACAAGGAGCCTGTTACAGTTGATAGGACAAAGTAGCCAGATTTCATAATTTAGGATGGCATGTTGTTTAAGGGAAGTCAATTGTGTATTCTGAGGAGTTCCATGAGGGAGAACCTAATAAAGGAAAAGCATAGTGGGGGAATGGCAAGACACTTTGGCCGGGATAAGACCATTGCCATTATCAGTGAGCATTATTATTGGCCTCATTTATCACAAGATGTGAAGAATTTTGTGCAGAGTTGCAGGGTATGTCAAATGGCTAAAGGAGTGAGCCAGAATATAGGGTTGTATCAACCCTTACCTATACCAGAGAGGTCATGGGAGGATATAAGTATGGACTTTGTTCTTGGTTTGCCAAGGACATAAAGAGGGAATGATTCAGTATTTGTGGTAGTTGACAGGTTTTTGAAGATGGCACATTTCATCCCATGCCAAAAGACCCATGATGCAGTCCACATTGTTAACTTGTTCTTCAGAGAGGTGGTGAGGCTACATGGTCTGCCAAAGAGTATAGTCTCATATCATGACACCAAATTCGTTGGATACTTTTGGAGGACCTTGTGGAAGAAGTTGAAAATGGAGTTGAAGTCTAGTTATGCACACCATCCACAGACTGATGGGTAGACTAAGGTTGTGAACAGAAGTCTAGGTAACCTACTGAGATGCTTGGTAGGAGATAAACCCAAGGGATGGGACTTGATCTTACCCCAGGCAAATTTTTCTTACAACAATTTGTCAATAGAAGCACTAGTAGATCACCATTCTAGATTGTGTATGGAGGTAGTCCCAGGACTGCTCCAGAACTAAGAAAAATGGGCCAAGAGAAGAAGACAAGTGCTAAATCCGAAGACTTTGTAGAGCACATCAAGAATATACATGAGAAGGTAAGATAACATATTAACAAGATGAATATACAGTATAAGGCTAAGGAAAATCAAAAGAGGAGGTATAAGGAGTTTTAGATTGGTGGTGAAGTGATGGTCCACTTGAGGAAAGAAAGGTTTCTAGTGGGAACCTATAACAAGTTGAAGATGAAGAAGTTCGGTCCCTGTAAAATTTTGAAGAAGCACGATTCAAGGAACAAATATGAGGTAGAGTTGCTAGATGGAGTCAGCATTTCCCCTATGTTCAACATTTCAGATTTGACAAAGTATCATGAAGGTGGCATAGAGGAAGTACCAGCAATGGAACAGTGTGGCATTCCAACACCTACTTTAGAGAAGGAGGAGATTGAAGAAATCTTGGATAGTCATGTGGGAAGGAGTACTAGAAACATGCAATATGAAGAATATCTGGTGAAGTGGAGAGGAAGGCTTGTGGAAGATTCATCCTGGTTGTCTAAGGCAGAGGTTGACCATTTGGGTTTTCCTCAACCATCTGAGATGTGGCAAGGTAACTTCTCAAATTACCCTGGGTGTCTGATGCACGAGCATCCAGTGGTGTAAGGACAATTTTACATCACCCAAAAATACCTTTACTTTCATTTAGCTTTTTGTTAGATGGTTTTTGTATTTTTGGATATCCTTTTCGTCGAATATGAATTCCCAACTTTCAAAACTGCTTTTTCAGCTCAACTACTATTTTTAGCAGGTGTGAATTGGAAGGTGTGAGGAGGAGGAAATTTTAGGGAAACTTTACAACAGAAAAATAAGCACTTTGGCAAAAGAATCAAGTCAAGATCATTCCTGGTTTGAAAGTTATTCAAGTTTCAATTTCTGCTTTTTGCCCTGAAAAATCTTTTGAGCTCTATTTGAGGCACTAAACGGTCCTGTACAGGCCCAAAAATCATCAAAACTAAAAAAGCGAGTTCTTAATGCGTTCTTCACTCCGAGACCTTTCTTATGGTTCAAACGGTTTGATAAACGGAGTCCCGGATCAAAAGTTATGGCTTTCGAAAGTTGGTCATTTTTTGGAAAATTGCCAATTTATGAATTAGGACTCAATTTTTGAATTTCAAATTGTAATTTTCGGTGCCAAACTACCAAAACTCATAATTTGAATGTTGTTTTTGGCTCCAATCCGAAAAGGGGCCATTTATGGGCTAGTTTCTAATTTTTGGGGAGCTTTTTGGGAAAAAGAGCGCATAGTGAGAAAAGGGGAATTTCTATAGTTTATGTAATTTGTATGTATTGCAGAACTCGAGGATTTGAGATCCTCTACATATAATATTTTCATATTCAGAATAATAATAGTATTCTCTAGTTGTGTGTGTGATTTTATGTGTCTCAGGTTAGCACCCTCATCACTACTCTGCTATATTGAACACACTTTACCACACTGTCTCCTATTTTATTCAAATTTTCTCAAAAGCACTTGGAAACCAAGCACCACAAACACATTCTCATCATCTGCAACACTTCCTTATCACAACCAAACCAATTGCAATACAACAACTCAACCACACACATTCTTATCAAGAAAAACACTATAGGTTGACACTAGTGAGACTTCTAATGATAACATAATGCAACAAATCAAAGCAACTCTAAGGTTGGCATCCATCCATGCAACAACAAAGGTATGTTGACATCAATGACAACACAAACTACACAAACATCCAATATGGATAAGGTGAGGGATTATGTAATAATTTATGAAATAGCTATTTCATGGCGCTAACAACAAAATTATTCAGGTAAATTTTACTTCACTTTAACTCCTTCATTATGTTGTCAAGAGAGGATTAGGATGTGTTAAGATGAAGAAACAATAATGCATGTAGTAATTAGATTTGTGAAAATTGGTTGAGGAGGGAGGACTTGGAAGACATCATGGGGTGTGAGTGGAGGGTAGAACGAGATTGAGGTTTGGAGGACATGTGTGCATAGGATGGGGTGTGATGATGAAATGATGAGTTGGTAAAAGTACAAAGTTATATCGCACTTTTATAAAGGAACCAACCAACACTGATCAATTTTTTAAACTTGAATCACTGAATAGTGGCATATATGTTTTGAATTTTGAAATGATTTAAACTAATATAATGTGTATTTTTTAGTATATTTTATGTTTGATTTTTTTTGAAAAAATTAAAAATTTATTTGAATATATTTTTTATAAATTGACACTATAGTTTAGTTGTTGATAAAATGTTGAAAAATAAAGTTACATGAAATGTGAATCTTTATATAGTAATTTTTTTCCTTAAATTTTTTAATATGTATTTATAGCTTGAAATTTTAGTACATGGATATATTTTTTTTCCAATTTTGATATATATTTTTAAATAAATATTAAAATGTGTGTGTATTAAGTTTCCATTTGACGTCAAATTTCATATTAACTATTTATCTAAAATAAAAATAAAGAATTATACCATCTTGATATAGATTCTTTTATCTAGTGCATCATATTTAAAAATAAATAAAATTAATAATTTTTAGTATGTTTTTTGACATGGTAATCAACCTAATATTTTGTGTTGATAACCTACTTTTGGTAAAAAATAAAAAATAAAATATAAATAATAATTAAAATTTTAATATATAATTTTGAAAACTACACTTATGGATCTACAAAAGCATATTTTTATATTTTAAAAATATGTTATTTACATAAGTAGGAGTTGTTGAAACATCAAGTTTTTCAAATAATTTTATTTTTTTAGTAAATTGACCTCAAAGTGGTGCTAAATATGAATTGAACCAACAATTTTAGTTAGAAAATTTGTGGACATATCTTAGTTAGAATGAATGTTACCAGATCATATGTTTGATCAAAATTCATTTTTTAGTTAGAAATACTTAAATTCACTTGTGTTGATAAGATGGCCAAAAGTGTGACACAATTTTGTACTTTTACCTGAGTATATGAGACAAGAGGAATATTAAGAAGTAAGGTACAATGGAGAGGTGATACAAAAGTAAGATTAGATGGAAGGGATAGAAAGGGTAGATGAGAAGGAAATGTGAGAAATTTGATGTAGAAAGAAAGTAGGATAGAGGATCAATGGGAATGAGAAGGAAGATCATGGGAAGCATCATTAGGAATGTTAATAACCTCAATAATTTGGCTAGTAATATTGATCATATAAATGTTAGATTATTTAGTCATGAGAATTTAATCAAGCTTATCAATGAAGATGGATGGTTATGTATCATCATCTAAAGTTATACAATGTCATTTTTAAAAGTTATAGTTTAGATAAAATGGTCTTCTTTTTATTTTCAACGAGGTTATAATGAGCATCATGTTCATATATTTCATCTTCATTGAGATGGATGGTTGAAGTAATGTTTTTAAAAATGGGCATAATGAAAGAAGACACGAGGTTCTTGGAAGCTCTTTTGGTATAGAAGGTTTAAATATATTTAAAGGCACGAGATTTAACAATGAAAGATCAAAATGCATTAACCTATAATCTAAAAATAAATGAAGGATAACCTTGGGAAAGGCTTTAGGCGGTGTAAGTATGTCAAGTTCACAAAAATGTAAAGAAAATAAGTGTAACCTTCCTTACTTGCTTACAATAATTTTGATCTAATAAAAAAGATCAATTTTTATAAGTGATAAACTAGACATAGAAAATGAGTGGAGTAATTAGAGTAAATGGAGAGAGACTCATGTACTTATTTGATATGGCTTGATGTTAGCTTGACTTGTATAGTGACTAGTTAGGATGTTGTGACAAAAGATGTGAATCTAGAATTGGGATGTAGAATTATGGTTAGAATCTTGTGATAGATCTTTACACATATCTCTAATTTTTAAGACTAGATCACCTTGCACAATATGATTATAAACTAGACTACGACATGTAATTTGGTTCAATTGATATAACTTGCTCCTCTAATGATACAAATTTGTTGATTGTGTTTACATGTATCTTTACACCTATTTCGAATTTGGTCATGATAAGAATCACATGAAAACCATGTATTTATAAAATGTATAAATTAATAAAAAGTGTAAAAAGTCTTTTACATAAACTAACATTTATCAATCTAGATGAAAGAGAAAACATGGTAGAATTACATGAAGACCATATATTTATAACATATATAAATTAATAAAAAAAATTTAAAAATCTTGTATGTAAATTGAGAATTAGCAATATATATGAAAGAGAAAACATAATAGAATTCGGTAGATAAGAAGGACCCACATCATCATGATAAAATTAATGTCATTTAGAGCGACTAAAATAGATGAGTTCTAGAATTTAATAATATACCCACCCATGGATTCCTGACTTGAATGTACTAAAACAATCATCAAGTTGTGTATTTTCTCCCATGTGTACAACTTTGACAAAACCAAACGATCTAAATTGTGATATATTTGTAGGAGGTACTCTTATGAAATCTTAACTTTCATTGCAATTCTTTCAAAAGTTCTCGAATTACTCCCAAATATCTTTGTTCATGATGGCCACCTACTACATATGTCAAGAGTCCATGATGAGTGAAAGAGAGGAAAATGGGACACTAACATCAATGGAAATATAATGCTCCCCAAATGATGGGTTGAATGAAATACAACCCTTTGTGTGTGTTCTCGAGATCTTCACCGAGAAAGCTAATTATGTGTGATTTGATATGAAAACCCAAATCACGCCTCTCATCCACATATTATATGTGGAGGCACAATATCCTATTACTCTCATTACCTTAAGTACTATCAATGAACACAACTATAATTACCAACCTAAATTTTTTAGGGAAATAAACCATATCTAATAGTACCAACATAATTATATACGAATTAAAGAATGGTTTGACAAAGCTTGCCATCTAAGGCCATGGTTTTATGGAGGATGGTTAGTTTAATTTCTTAGTGATGTTATTTCAAAAAGTAAAGTTTATTTAAGAGAAATGGTCTTAGGTATTTTTTAAATTATTATTTTTAAGAAAAATTAAGTAGAAATGTAGAAAATATATGTATGTGTATGTGTATGTGTATGTGTATGTGTATGTGTATGTGTATGTGTATGTGTTTGTGTGTTTGTGTATATGTATATGTATAAATATGTATATATGATCAATAGTTTTATAAACATTTTTTAAAAATGTCATGTAAGACATTATATAGACATAAATATTTGTAAATTATTGGAGAAAACTTTCATTCTCATATCTCCAACAATAATTTAGAGTTTCTAAGTACATATATGGGACTCCTATTTTACATGGAAAGATCCATTTTAATCATATAGTTATATTTTTCAATTATTATTTTTAAGAAAAATTAAGTAGAAATGTAGAAAATGTATGTGTATGTGTATGTGCATGTGCATGTGCATGTGTATGTGTATGTGTATGTGTTTGTGTGTTTGTGTGTTTGTGTGTTTGTGTATATGTATATGTATAAATATGTATATATGATCAATAGTTTTATAAACATTTTTTAAAAATGTCATGTAAGACATTATATAGACATAAATATTCGTAAATTATTGGAGAAAACTTTCATTCTCATATCTCCAACAGTAATTTAGAGTTTCTAAGTACATATATGGGACTCCTATTTTAAATGGAAAGATCCATTTTAATCATATAGTTATATTTTTCAATTTCATGAAAGTGTTCTTAGAGTAAAAAAAGAGCTTGAGCACCTTCCATAAGGTTGTATTTTATAATTTAGAATGCCCCCACATGTCCTCGTGAAAATAAATTAGCATATATTGAAAGAAGAAAATTTCAAGATGAACTAGTGATGTTCATGAAAAAATCATTCAACAAAAATTTATTTTGGAAAATATTGAATTACCTCTTACATTCTCATATTGATGGATAATCCTATAAACCACATTCCTCAATGTAGTAAATGCACTAAAGATAGAGGATGGTCTCATAAACCCATTAACATGATAATGACATTGCTAATTATCTATGATTAAGATGGAAGTTTTAGTCATAAATAAGAGGAGATGACACTAGAAATTATCTGGTGTTGAATTAATGACATCACTAATTATGTATTCATTGAGATGGAAGTTTATTCATAAATAAGAGGAGACCACACTAGAAATTATGTGGTGTTTATTAATGACATCACTAATGATCTATCATTGAGAGGGAACTTTTAGTCATAAATAAAAGGAGACCATACTAAAAATTGTGTGGTGTTCAATTAATGACATCAATAATTATCTATCATTGAGATAGAAGTTTGTCATAAATAAGGGGAGACCACACTAGATATAATATGGTGTTCAATTTGATATCAAAGGTGTTGGAATGTGGTATTTATGACACATCTCTATCAACTTATGTGCCTTAGGTAATTAATGTGAACAATATATTTTCAAATCAATTTATAGCCTTCTAACTATATTATTAGTAGTAAGTTAATATAACATTGTAATGGTGAAATTCACAAACCAATGTCAATTCCAATTTAATTTTTTGTCTATTTTGAGAGGATGACTTAATACATTTGCATGCTAACAAATGATGTAATCTTATAAAAAGTTGGGTTCTTCCCTTATTCTTACTCTTCAATTTACACACATTCCCACATTATTTATCCACACCTTATCCATTTATGCAATCATAGATGAAAGGTCCAATTAAGGGATATCCAACCAATCGACCAATATAGAAAACACTAAATAAATTGAAACAATAGAATGGAATAACATAGCAAATATATAGAATAATAATATTGTTGATTCACTATGTGAACTATATTCACAATCTTGTTGTAAGGTCTTACAACATAATGGACCTCAGTCTTTGATTATAATGAACATAGGTACAATCAATTTATTGATCTTCATTCATAATCTTCTAATCTTATATGTACTATATATGATACTCTCCAATCTATTATTAGACTCTTTTGAGCTAGTGAGAAACTAATTACCAATTAACTACCCTCGCATGTAGAAGAATGATTTTATATAGAAAATGCAAGCAAATAGGAACTCATGCATTGACCAAAAAGGTGGTATAATTCCCAACGCATGTTGAAACATGTAGTAGGACCCACTTGGATGGATGTGGTAACATGTAAGCACTCGAACTCAATACAATTGTAATCATGAACCTCCCTAGGACCAACAATTTTGCTTATGCATTCCAATTTTGGTATGAAGTTCAAATATTTACCACATGACTCAATTAGGTTTTCCTTGAGAAATTTGAAAATTCACATCACATTAACTAATGGGAAAACCATTAGTAATTATGTGGTATGACCATATGAAGCTTTGGGACAAATATATAGTGTCATGTAGTAAGAGAACAATCTAGAACTCAAATGTGATGAAATGATTAAAATAGGAATACACCTCACAATATAAATTGACTCATGCAATAAGAATATTATAAATGTAATTTATTTAAAAATATACAAAATAAAACATGAAAGAAAATATTTTTTAGGTGATGCAATATTAGTCACCCTAGATGTTCATGCATCACCCATATTTTCTCACACTCACATATTCCTTATTTATTATGTATATTCATACACTTAACTAATCTCAATGGCCAAAAGATAGTTTTCTATTACTTTTATTATAGTTCTTTTGAATCATAACTCAAAACCATAATGTATTATATGTTGTATAAATGATGGAATGTCACTATAAGTTACCATTATTTTTGGAATGAAGTCAAGTCAAAAAATAGGGTGCTAAAATTTTATCATATAGTTTACATGTAAGAAACTTTTCACCGAAATTTGTTGTTGCTAAGACAAAACTATTTTTTCAATAATCAATACTTGTTTTTAGAGTTCTATTTATAGTTATTGTGGTATCTATGAGAGGGGAAATAGCATGCAAAGGAAAATAAAGCATAAACACAAGTTATACCTTCAACACCTCTCCATGGATTGAGCTCTCAAAGATGCAACCAAATCTTTGCTTGATTTGCTCTCAAATATTGATTGCAATATGGATTTCTTACTCACAATTCCATCATAATAAGGCTAATTAAACTCAAGATGGTGAAATGAGGGGAGGAGACTCCAATTTATAGAAATTGGATGAGAGGAATGGAGGGCTAGGATTGGTTAACTTAATCAAGGGTGGAGATTAAGTGGTGGTGGAAATCAAGAGCATTGGGGAGAGGTGGAAGTGATGAGGTGTGCTTACACATGTGTGAGAACGCCTTGGATAGAGATGGAATTTAATTTTGGAGGCTTGTGTAGGAAGGTGTAAGAGATGGTCGGGGTAGGTGAGATCTCACACATGTGTGAGAAGAGGGTAGAGGGTAGGCTAAGACACTTGTCACCTTGTGGCAAGTTTAGGGAGAGGTGAGGGAATTTAAAATTAGAAGAAATTGATAATGATGATTAGTAAGAAAGGTTAAATAAATTAATCGAGGATTAATTAATTTAATGGGGTAGGTTGAGTTAATAAATCATGGGTTTATATAACTTGGGTAGAGTCAAATGTTGGAGGATGGGCTAATGATGATTAGAGGAGGGATAAGGCTAATTAATCAAATTTTAATTAACTTAGGTGGTATTAGAAGAAATGAGAATAATGGTGGGATTAATTAAATAGTTCAAATATTTAATTAATTGGAAGAACTTTAGTGATATAATTAATTAAATAATAAAATATTTAATTAATTGTAAGAAGAAGGTAGAATAATTAATTAAATGATAAATTAATTAATTAGGGATCATGAGAGGTGAATTAATTAAATAATAATATTTTATTAACTTAGGAGGAAGTTTTGTTAGAATTAGGGTGACTACATTTTGCCACTCTTTGATACGGCATACAAAATGATGTTGCATCAAAGAAGTTTAAAATTTGCCTCAATGGGTTAGGAAGTGTGTTGGGAGGTGATGCCCCCTTGAGAGACTAGTTGGGAAAAATTTGAAAAAATATTTTCTATCAATATCTTGAAAAAGACAAGCTAGAATGGTGTAGAATGATGTAGGAGAAAGGAATAGTGAAAAGTGGGAGAAGAAACAGGAGAACGGGCTCAAAAATGAAGAAAATGTGGGACATTTTATGCGTCCAGTATTAAAAAATTAGGGTGTGGGGAAGAAAAAATAGGTTTACAGCCTATTTAAATAGGCCTTAGGAGGGGGGCCAAAAAGTTATTTTCAACCTTGTAATTAGAGGAGAGGAGCTAGGAGTCACCGAGGAGGCATGGCGCAAGTTCCATGACATTTACATCATTTGGAGCGAGTTTGAGAGTACAAACGGTCAGAGGATGTAGGCAACCCAGTATGTAACCTAACCCTTAGGTTTTAGGCTAGTTTAGGGGTCTCTAGGTAGGTCAAATTTGTTAGAGTGATAAGTTATTACACTTAATTAATTATATCATATTGGTTAATTAATTAAGTCACTTATTCCTTTAGTTACTTAAGCTAAACTTAGGCACATTAATAATTGATTAGCTATTACGTGTGCACACTAGGGTTTCCCTTTTAGGTCAACATTAGGGTTGCATACATTGTTTTTATAAAGAAAATCATCTCATGTAATTTCTTAATTCTGAATATATCAATTTGCACATCTTCATACAAAGCTCTGCTTTTTTATTGTTTTTCTCTTCTTTGGAAGGCCTTTTGGTTTGCATGTCTAATCTTGGTTTCTAACTTGGTATCAGAGCCTTGACATGCAACCCCTTCTCAAATTTTGGAGAAAATCATTGCAGAGTTCATTCGGGGTTCCTTGAGGATTTCATGCCTTGAGCCTATCTATGCAACGTCTTGGATCAGATTGGGCTTCACCATTGGATTCAGAGAACTGGAAAAAGTCAGGATTGACTTTTATTTTACAGATTTTGGTCATCGCTTGCCAGATCTGTGAGGGTTTCAAGTTCAGTGTTTTTTTGGAAGCTCTGGAGGTAGCCTATTTTTTGGAGCATCTTGGAGAAAAACGGACACCGCCATCGTGTTTGCAGCGCCCCAAAACCTTAAGATTGCCCTTCATTTCATCGATTTTGGAGCACTTGATCCAGAAGGCAAAACATTTTGCTAGAGAGGTCGTACGGCCTCCCCAGTATGCTTCACGAGGCAAAAATGACACGAAAATCCAAAAAATTTTTTTAAAAATGCAAAAAATGTCGTTGGTTTTCGTGTCACTAGTTATAATGGAAGGCACCACCTAGTGGCCTCCGGCCCGCTGCCGCGGCCGGTGGCTCCCCCTTCAACCGTTATCGGCCCAAGCTCAACCCCTGCGGGCTTCTTCACCTCTACACGCAGTCCTATTGAGGACCGGGGGCTATGCTCTAGCCCCCTGATGTCAGCCTTAACACCTTCGCAGGTCATATCGGCGACCATGGGCTCCACCATAGCCCCTAGTCCGCCAACCCCTGGTCACCCACAGGATCAAGGGCCGAAATATTTTTAGCCCCCTGGGCTGCCTACAGGCCATATTAGCCATTTTGGAGCACCTTTCACTAAAACGGGTGTAACTTTTGCGTACAGAGTCGATTTTTCGCAAATGAGATATCATTGGAAAGTTGGTTCCGATCCCATTTTTTTGGTGCAGGTATTGTTTCCTGATGATGCTCCATTTTTATTTTGCAGGTCCTAGAACTCAGATGTTGTTGGCTTCACTCCGGAGGGCATATCTTTTGACTCAATGATCCTTTTTCGCTATTCTCACAGCATTAGAAAGCCGGTTCAGTCCTCTACACAGATCTTAGGTCTATTTTTATTTTTTGTTTATGCATGTTTAGGAATTATCTCCTTTTACAATCATTGGGTATTGTAATAAATGAACTGATATAAAGTTCCATCAGGGGGGTTTCTTGCATAATAATCTGATTAGAGTGTGCATGCACTTTGATCTTCTTGTTTTTTGATGACAACTTGCATGGGTTGTAATTTGGTTTCTTAGTTTCTTTTGGCCACATTTTGTCTTAGCTTGACACATATCAGATTCATATCGGTTCACACTTTAGATTGAGAGCCTATGGTTAATGATTTGCATCGGATCCATCTCAGTTTGAGGGCCACTAAATTTGTGGTTAATGTTCCTGAGTATTTATGGTACTTATTCCCATGGAAGAGTTTTAGTCTCAGTTTGGCATCAACATCGAGATACACGGCTTCGAGATTCTGTCATCATATCATCTACTATTGCTTTATGGATTCCAGGGTTGTTCCAGTTTGGATTTTTCAAGTGTTTTGTGGCATCGGGTTTGTTGTTGCATTATTATGATTCGGATATGGTTTCTTGTAAACAGAAGTATCTTTCCTTGCTTGTCAAATTGCGGTTCCAGTGTTACTCTGCAGTGTTCTTCCAGTGCTTCTTTGCAATAGTCATCTCATTGTAGGGGAGTTTTGTCCCATTGGGTTTTCCTTCTCTACCTCATTATTACATTTGTACATGGGTACCTAATCAGGTCTAGTTGACAGGACCCATCTTTGCTTTCATGCATCTTTTTTCTAGTATTTTAGCTACTTCCTAAGTTCATCTTAAGGGGGAGTGTTAGAGTAATAAGTTATTACACTTAATTAATTATACCATATTGGTTAATTAATTAATTCACTTATTCCTTTAGTTACTTAAGCTAAACTTAGACACATTAACAATTGATTAATTATTAAGTGTGCACACTAGGGTTTCCCTTTTAGGTCAACATTAGGGTTGCATGCATTGCTTTTATAAAGAAAATCATCTCATGTAATTTCTTAATTCTGAATATATCAATTTGCACATCTTCATGCAAAGCTCTATTTTTTCATTGTTTTTCTCTTCTGTGGAAGGCCTTTTGGTTTGCATGTCTGATCTTGGTTAGTATGTAACCTAACCCTTAGGTTTTAGGCTAGTTTAGGGGTCTCCAGGTAGGTCAAATTAGGGTTTGAATAGTAGCAAAGCAGGGGCACAATCACAACGCTTATGTCACGAAAAATCATGCTTGCACAAAGTTGTGCCTTTGGTGCGTTTTGGCACCCATGGGGGGAAACATGACTATTCTATTTTTCACATCTATGTAAGGTGCACCTCTATTCAGGTGGGGTAGGGGGTGGGAGGCTTTTACTAAACTTGTGAAAAGTGACACCTATGTCATGAATTGTCATGCCTTCGATTCAAATGGCAGTGCCTACATAAATTTGTGCTTGGGCTGAAAAAGGATGCACCTGTGCCAAAAATAATGGTGCTTGCACAAAAATTGGAAGCGCACTTTTCAGTAAATTCAAGTGCACAAAGGGTTAAGAGGTAGAATTGGAGGAAATTATTTGTTTGATGGTCGATGCTAGTGTGTGGGATGATGTAGGAGGAGATGAGGATCTTACATTCTTGCAAGAGACATATTGACATCATGCTGACCTTGCGAGGTTGGATAATAGATATTGATGAGGATTGGCTACATCTGATGGGCCTATATTATGTTTCATAGATGCCTCAAATTCGAGCTCATCGAGCATTGATGACCGCAATAGTAGAGCAGTGGCATAGAGATACTAGAAGTTTCCATTTTTCGACAAGGGAGGCCACTATTACCCTAGAGGATGTATGGCGGATCCTGTGACTGCTAATCCATAGTGAGCTTGTGTAGTACAATCTTTGTGGTACCAAACTAGCTTTATGAAGAATATTTATGATGATGGATTTTCCCATCATGGGCGTAGAGTTGGATTTGGATGCCAGGATGGGGCAGTGGCTAAAGCTATCACTTTTTACAGCTTTGTTGATTACCGAGGCCTTAATACCTGATAGGAGATCACATGGGTTTAACGTAGGTTGGGTAGGAGTATTGGAGGGGATGTTGGTAGATGGCATAGTGTATTCTTAGGTTTCTTTCATCCTAGAGGACCTATATCAAGAGATGCATTTAATTGCTTACAAGGATTGGTGATTTGGGTGTGGGAGTGACTCTACTACATGTGTGGGATTATGAACATTGTACAATCTTATGACTAGTCTACGAAAGGAGGAGAGGTGATGGGAAACCTTATGTATTTATGTATATAAGATTCAAACAACACCATCATATGGGGCTATTGATTATTGGCTATAGACCATAGATGAGATGGATACTCTTACCTAGCATTCACACCATGATTGTGAGGTATGGGAGGATGATCACCTCTACATGCCATGCATATAGAGGGTGCATTACCTAATTGGTAGGAATTCTCATATTATAGAGAGATATCTACTTGTATGGGTATTGAGACAGTTTGGACAATAGCAAACAGTGCCATATGTAGAGGCAATTTTTGCTCGAGTAGTTTAGGAGAGGCCTATATGGGGTGAGCATGTAGAGTTTGATACGAAATTTTAGAGGTAGCAAGATATCCTGTAGTGGCATGGGATTCACGACTAGGGGTAGTAGTTGCAAGGACCACACCTGAGTATGACGCTTGGTGGGTCAAACATAGGCCTATTTGTTTGACCATCCCACATGATCAATTGGCCCTTATAGAGAGCAGTATTAATGAGGGTAGTGGTAGTGGGATTGATGATGCTAGTAGCAGTAGTGATGGGAGCTATGAGAGTAGCAATGATGGGGAAAACAATGGGAGTGGAGGAGATGGCTAGGGTTGTCTTGTGCAACAGAGGAGAAGATACATGCGAGCAAAGTCGCAAGCCTTGACTACAGAGAGGGATCAACTCCAACAGGAGCAAGACCAGGCTCAATAGGATCAATTATAGGTGGTTGGAGAGTGGAACATGGTGAGAGCTAATGTGGCCTGACTACAGGGTCAGATAGATGGTCAAATAGTAGTCATGACAGTAGAGCGAGACTTGCTCCAAGTAGAGAGGGATGCAGCAAGGGCAGAGATTGCCCAATTATAGGCACTAATGGATGGAGGTGGGGGAGGGGATAGGGGAGGAGATGGTGGGGGATAGATGGCATCAATTATAGTAGAGAAAGATCAGTTATAAGTAGATGAAGCTAGATTGAGGCAGGAGTGGGATACCACTCACTAGTTTGTGAGTGAAGATGGGTTGTCATATGCATTTTCAAAGGTTGTCAGGGCTTCTAGGGAGGTAGAGCAGTGGAGGCCATCCCATCATATCAGGGGGTGGCGAGTGTTACTATTAGTTGTAGGTCTCATAGGCCAGTGGGATCAAAACCCTCAGTTAGGATGGACCCCCCACAATAGCCACAGTGAGGTCCACAACCACCTCTTGGTTCACTGTAGAGGCCAACACAGTTAGATGCAAGTAGCATAAGGTAGTTTTATTTGCAAGTTGATTATGAATTTTTAATTTTTTTCCCTAGAGGGGTTCAACTTTTGTACACACAAGAGAATTTTGTACATTTTGTATCATGATATTGTATTATTTCAGATATATACGATATGATGGATTTGGTTGATATGATTTATGCAGATGTTGATGTGGTGTATATGTGTATGGATATTTATTATGGTGATGCCTATGATGTTGACATGCTTTATACATGATGGTTAGATTGTATATGGCTATGATTATGCATCTAATATGGTTATGATGTCATATGATTTATGATTATGCTTTTTTGTGTTTTATGATTATGATGTTATATGAAATAATATACATTAGTGGACATATGCATAATGGACTAATGTATAGTTCAATACTAGTTATATGTAAAATGGATCATGTATGTGTGTAATGGATAATTTTTTTATAATGGATATGTGATGAACATAAATGGATTAATACATTAATGTATATGTTTATGTGAAATCATTTACTAATTAATGTGTTAATGGATTTATAAATGTATGAATGAATGAATATATGGAAAATGAATATATGTGGGTGTTACCACAATAATGGGTTACACTTTTTGGGACATCCTTTTTTTCTTTTTTTTTCTGAAATCACATATTTTTAGAAAATATAATGATTTAAGCATTGAAAGGTTCCATTTAAAGGATTCTAATTGAAGAGGTTTTGATCAAATCCCCTTATATCAAACCCCCTTGGATAGAACAATGCTAGTTTTAAACCATACCTATAATGAAGTCCCCTCTACACCTATCAAAATGCTGATAAAAAATCACTTTTGATTTACCTTTTGAGGAATCAAATGAATTCATTTAAAATTTATGTTTTGTAAGTATGTATTTATTATTATAAGCTTCCAAAAAAAGTATAACTTTAAATATATTTAACTTGATTATTATATTTATTTTTTATTTCTTGTGAATGTAGGTTTTTTACCAAAAATCAAGCTCTTTGTTCTGCACATGTGGAAAAATAGCAGATTACCAAAAAAATATATGAAAAATATCTATGCTCTTGGTATTGATGTCCTTGATCCAAAAATAAATAAAAATTAAATTTTGATACATACAAAAAAAGTTGCGTTATATAGTAAACCTATGTCTAAATTGTAATTGGTTTGACTTCAAAACTTAATTAAGAAAAAAATATGAAACCAAATGAAGGAGCTAGATATCATAGTTACAAATCTAAATTTAAAAAAAAAAGAGAGAATTTTATCCTTCATAGAAAAAAGTTTATGTGTTACACAGTAAACATCACTCTTTAAAAATGTCGTTGACTGTTAAAAACTAGTTATTGAAGGAGATGGAAAAAGAAATGCAATTTGATTCCAATATATATATATATATATATCTATAGATATATATATTGGAATCAAATTGAAGGAGATGGAAAAGAAATGTAATTTGATTCCAATATATATATATATATATATATATGTATATATATATATATATATATATATATGTATGTATATATATATATATATATATATATATATATATATGTATATATATATATATATATATATATATATATTGGAATCAAATTGCATTTCTTTTTCCATCTCCTTCAATAACTAGTTTTTAACAACAAACAACATTGTAAAAGAGTGATATATATATATATATATATAATCTACAGAAAATGTCAAAAATCACTAGTTTGCATCATCTTCAAATTCCTCATGGTTTAGTAGCTATAGGTTTTAGAAAGTGAATATTTAGTTCAAAAAAAACATTTTATGTTAAGTTTGTCCAAAAAGTGTAACCCGCAATTGTGGGATCACCCATGCCTAATGATAAATGTCTAATGGATTTAATGAATGAATGTGATATTGACAAAAAATAATTATTGTATGAATGATGAATGAATGAAAAAATGATAATGCAAATGATTTATTGATTTATGTATATGATTATGTGTGGATTATGATTGATGATAGATTATGGTTATTATGTTTATGTTAGGGATGTGCCTAATGTATGTATGAAAGAAAAAATGTAATGTGAATGGTAATGGATGACACAAATGTTTTAGAAAGGGAACTAAAATAAAAAATAACACTTAGTCAAGGAAACAAGAGCTTTCTTAACCAAGGTTGTTTATAGGATTAGGGGATTCCAAGATAGTTTTCCCTCTCTTAGTCATTATTTGATCATGATTAATGATGAATATGCAAATGGAAATATAGAATGGCATGCATGATTATGTAGAGGAAAGAGGACAAACCATGAGGGTTCCCTTAGGGTAATGCATATGCTTCATTTTTTGTCATGATACAAAATGTACTCTAGTCCAGGTATGTGGTGTTGCAAGGATGACCAATTGGTGTTGTCATTGATGTCAACAAGCCTATGTTGTCATTGATGTCTATTATTGCAAGAGTGTGAGTAGTTGATATTATCCATGTTTTGATTAGTTGCATTATGTTATCATTAGTAAAGCTACTAGTGTCAACCTCTAGTGTTGCTTTGATAAGCTTATATCTATGATTGAAGAAGTGATAAAGGTGATGAGGATGTGTCTCAGGTTCTGGGTTTCCAAGTGCTTTTGAGAAATTTGATAAAAAGAGGAGAGTGTGTTGCAGTGGTGTTTTGGGTTGCAAAGGTGTGCTCTTGTGTTGATCCAGATTTCTTCTAGGTTGAAGATTTTCCTATGTGTTTCATATATGTTGGTGAGGCATGTTTAGAGGTGTTATATCTAGAATCTGGTGTGTTGGATCGTTGTATAGAAGAAGTTGTGTTCACCAGTGTGTGAGTTGTGTATTGCAGAGGTGTCTAGGAGAAATGTCTTTGCTTCATGTTTCTCCACAAAGTGGTTTCAGGTCTTGTGGATTTGAGGGTGTGTTAATTGTGTTTGTATTTTTGTTTAATTGAGAAGGTTCAAGGTTTGGTGCTTTGGAAGTTAGTTTCTCAAGTAACAATGTATGGTAGAGTTGTTTGAGTGTACTAGGTGTGTACATTCTTTAGGTGGAATTTTTTGGGAAGGAGTTTGTTGGATTTTAGAGTGGTTGAGGAATATTCTAGATCATGTTCAAGTTTTTTGTATGGTTCAAAAGTCATCCTTGGTCTTAAGGAAATATTTACTTAAAATTTTAATGGTGTTTACATGGGTAACAATCAACCTAGTGTTTACACTAATTACGGTGAATGTTTGTTGTTTGTAGAAGAATGTTTTAGTGTGTTGTTGTTGATTTGGGTCCTATCTAAGGTGTATTGTGGTCCGATCTCACTTTTATCCTCCATGAAAGTGTTTTGACACTGACCTAATTTGAATTTGCATGGTTGATGCGCATAGCCGACCTTGGAGAAGGGTTTCAAGGTTGAGGATGGTACAAATATGAGTTGAGTTGTTGAGGGATGTGGAGATAGATACAAGAGATGCAAATGATACAAAGTGTAGAGTGTTAGATTGTGAATTTGAGAAGTGTAGTGTGAGCTTTCATGTGTTAGTCTGCTAGATGTAGTGAGCAGAAGATGTCTACAATTCTTTAGTTAATCTTTGAAGGTGTTAATGACATTGTGGTGGATTCTCTATTGCATTGAGATGGATTTCTCTATTTAACATTTCTTCTCTATCTTCTTTTCTAGTTTGGTATTAAGCCTTTCTTTTTTTGGAGAATGAGCCCTTCGGTAGTGAGTGCTATTGTATTTGATGTTGATATTACTTATATTGCAAGCTAATCCTTGACGTGGTTTTTCCATTAATTGGTTTTCCACGTAAAACTAGTGTTCTCTTGTGTATGGTGTTAGGTTGCTTCAGTTTTTGTTATTTAATTTTCATGCTAAATCATCATAACATATTTAAGGGTTTAATTGATGAATGTGGATCTGAATGTGTATGAGGGTTTTGAAGATTTAAGGTACAACTGATTCACCCCACCTATCAATTATCTTGTGCATTCAAAAATCAGTATCAAAGAAAGGTTCCTTGGAGAAAAGCGTAACCACTTAAGGTAGATCTTGGATGGCACACAAGGAGATCCCTATGTTTGATGGAATAGTCTATGCACTCTAGAAAACAAGGATGGAAGGATTTCTAAGCTATTTGAGATTTGATGTTTGGAAATCAGTTGAGAATGGATATACTATGCCTACAAATGGTCTGAGCACTAAAGTTGAAATCAATTCCTATGAAAGCAATAGTAAAGCAAGGTATGTGTTAGACCCCAGTTGTGTAGTTACTATTTACTATTTACTATGTAGAGTAAAATATGAATGTAATGTGAGTTCAGTGGATGAATAAATCATGAGTGCACTTTGTTATCACTGTCTTATGAATGAATGTAATCTCATTTAATGTTATATGAATGAATGAATTTATCTAAATGGATGAATATTGTATTGATATTTTCACTTTGAAGATGAAATGTGTTTAATACATATTTTTTGAACAACTGACTATGATGTACATGTGTTAGTGTTTGCAGGTACATGTTCAATTCCTCCAGCTGGAGGGGAAGTATCACTCAAGAGAAGGTCTTGGTCGAGTAACCAATATTATAACCTATCTGAGCTTATACACACACCACAATTATAATGATTGAGTCAAGAAGTTGGTAAGTCATCCATAGATGTTATGTTTTCTTTAGTAAAAGGATAGTTTACTATTGTGTGCATTGTTAGGAGATGATTGCTTGATGAGCTTATGATTTCCTTCTTGTTACCATGTTTGAATTGATATGTGAAGCATACAAGGTATTTGTATGCATATACACATGCATGGTGATGATAGACTATATGCACCAAGGAACACGTATATGGGGGTACATGGGTAGATATACTTATGCACGCTCACACACGAGTTTCTTATGCACATAGAACTATCTGATGGAACCAATGACATGCATGTATATATGTATAGGAATATTGCTCGTAGTCCCTTATCGAACACCGTGGTAATTATATGTTAATTTGGTGAGTAAATAGAATGTGTATATATATAATAAATATACATATATTCATATGTATACATGAATCTATACACGTGTATGGTAGCAAATGGATATGCTCATACTGATGTATTGGTACATGTACACATACACATACATGTATATTGTAGCATATATATGTATATGATATATATATATATAGGAATACACAATCGATATAGAATAATATGATAATGTGATTTCTAAGTTGATATTACTCCTTTGCATATCTATTTTATATGCATGCTTTATTATCTTACAATAATATAAATATATATGTATACTTTTATATTTATAAATATATATATAGATAGATAGATACACGTATACATATATATATATATATCAAAATATATACGTGGTGAATTCTCTTAAACATCATTTACTATGATATTGACTTTTATCATTTACCATGATATCGACTATTTCTAACTATCTTGATGGCAGTAGATTATTATGCCAAATAGAATGGCTTTAGATTTGATTTACTTAGGTGAATTAAATAGCTTGAATCTAGAAATGACTATGACTGTATTCATAGGCCGAACTTCATGTCTTTGTTGTCATATATTAACTGCAAACTGCTTCATCATTTAAGTCGATGTTGAAAGATTCAATGCCTTAAAATGTCTTGAACTTGGTCAAATATCAAACCACGATTTGTTATGAATATGGAACAGTTGTTGATTTCTCCAAACCATCAATGACTTTGTCTATAACAAATATCTTTATGAATCTACACTCAGCAAGGGAATAAGTCGATGCAAATTAGGGTGGCAAGATTTGGTCATTGAATGATTCTCTTCTTTGCTAAATCATGCCACCTTTGAGTATGTTTGTCTTAGAATTTTCTAGATGTATTTCAGTCACATGGATGTTGATTTATTCTTCATTTTGTTATCAAAGGGAGGGTCGATCTATAGGTAGACAAGCTGAGTGTTTAATTATTTTTTCACCACCTTTTATTGAGTGTTAGTGGTGTTGATTTGCATGTTTGATGTTGTCTCTTTCATGCCCAAACTTTAGGAAATGTGGTTGCTCGCTTGTTGTATAAATAGCAACAAGATTTCTTCATTTGGAACACCACATTCTTTCTCTTTTTGTGAGTTATATCTTGTGCATCATATCTATTTCAGTGAGCTATTATATCTGCAATTTCCTATCCAAGTTAATGAGAGATTTAAGAGAATTTTATTTATCTTTTGAGAGGAACTAAATACCAACTTGTGAGATAAGAGGTTGTGAGTCTTTGATAGAAAGAGTTGATGTTCTAAGGGTTTTGTGACTACAACTAATAGATTTGGAAAGCTATATAACATGCATGAGGATATTCTTCTCTATATTCTTACTTTGATTGCTCTATGACTTGATTATTTGAGTTAGTCATGTTAGTACATTGAAATAAAGAATAGTAGAAGCTAAATGTTGTTTGCATGTTGTTTGTAATTACTCCATGATAGGAGAGACTGTTTGTCTTGGGTATTATTAAACTAGACATATGTAGTCAAGGGAAAGAGATTATGTTTATCATAGGTAATGTTATTTTACTAGATATGATTTAACATAAGACAAACTTAGGGTATGCTCATTACTAGATACTGATTTATGCTAGATGGCTAGTAGGTTACTCTTGGGAATGATGTCTAGTGAAGGGAGGGAACTAGTACTTTCTTACTAAGTTGTGTTACCTTAAGTTGTGATTGAAATTTAGATTATTCTAGGGAGAAGGATTTCCTAGGCATAGATATAATGGCCTTAAGTCAAAATGAGTTTACTATAGTGTAGGTGAATGGTAGACCATTGCTTGATTATACTGAGTGAGAATACTTTGGCCAAAGTAGTGGGGATGTCTAATGACTCCACTAGGAATAGTCTGTAAGTCGAGACTCCACTATTAGTTCAATGTGTCTACTGAAATGCATGAGGGTTACCTAGTGTAGGTTATAAATCCTAGTCATGTCTAATACAACACTAAGCTCAAAGTGGTATCTCGTATAGGGTTACCCAACCAATACCTTCATCGAAGGGAAGGGTCATCTATCATTGATAGATGTGCAAGGGACCACATATGAGTTCGTGGTTGGTCGAAAAGTGCTTGAGTGATGCTTCTCCTCCTCAATAGGCAACAAAGGACCAAGGTTTTGAAAGGAAAATTCTTGGACCATCTATATCTTATGTCATGAAGCTCGTTGGAGCTATGTATGTAGTTTGTACTTTCTTGGAATAATGTACTTTGAGAAGTATTGTAATGGAATGGAAATCCTTATTATATGTTTTATAGCATCTTTGTTCATATATTATCAATAAAGAAAAGGAATTTTTTTTATTGTAATGGCTTCTTACATAGTTTTTATTTACTTGCATAGTAAAACTTAGGAAATTTACTAAAATGAATGGTTGGCAGGTTACATGTGGTATTAGATCCACTAGGTTTAGATCTATAATCTATGAGTTTGTCATTATTTTTGTCCAACGTTATCTAATGTTGTGAATTCTTGTGCCAAGATGGTGCATCTCAGATTAACAGCTCGAAAGTTAGTAATCAGAAATGAGCACTACCTCAAGGCCAGGAAGGAAAAAAGAATCCATTGTTAGAACTATAGAGGGAACCAACTATAACAATGTCGTCTAGTTGAGTGACACTAAGACATTTAGTCACGCACTTTCTCAGATTAGTGATGTGAAGAGGAAGATGAAGATGGAGGCTATGTACAACAATCTACCTTCCATTTCACCATAAAAGTCTGAGTCACTATCATTTTCCATGGATATGCCCTCGGAAGGAAGTGTTAGCCATGCATTCATCTTTAGGGACCCTAGAGTTCTTCCATTGTTTGAAGTGATAGTAATTTCCTCAAGTAATGAGTCTGAGGAATATGTAACTCTAGATCAGCCATATGTGAAATGGTCTCATGAACAAATGTCTGTGAATGAGGTAGACTACATTATTGATGAACACCATATTGGCACTGAACCTCATAACTATGTATCGGATAATATTTGAAGGCTACTATCCATTTTGGGATAGATATGAACAATTAAGAGATGAACAGAAAGATAGAATTGAACAACATTATCAATCTATAGGATATACTCCATTAAGCTATGTTTCAGAGAGTGAATCTTAGGGATACTCTCCACTCGACTATCTAAATAGTCGCTGCATGTTATCAAAGGATATTGAAATCCTTGTGAAATGAATAAAATTATTTATTTATCAAAAGCATTTGCTTAATCCTATGTGGATTATTTATGCATGAATGTCATTTATAATGCTTCCATAAGATAGTTGATAGCATAATTTATTCTAACATGGATAGAAACATTCAGGTAAAACCTGATCTTGTGAAGATGGTGAGGACACGTACCAATCTTGAAGGTAGCCAAGAAGTTGGCCAAGGACCCATAGGAATTGAAGCTAGACTCGACCAAATTTTGGCAAGGTTAGATACCCTTGAGCAAGAAAATACACAAGCTAGGGTTGAGACAGAGGTTCCCATCAATGAAAATGAAGGTGAAAACTCTTCACATGGACATAATGGAGCTCATGATCATGAAAAAGAAAGATTACCAACACCGTATGAGGAAAGAAATAAGAAGCATATGGCTTCTAAACTTTCTAAGGATATGAAGAAGATTGTACCACCCAAGTTTGAGGCAAGCGCCAATGGGGATGAAGCTGAGGCAAGGCTAGTTCAAATGGAAAATTATTTTGAAATGTGAAATTACACTGAGACCACTAACGTCGCTTGGGGTGCATACCAGTTAGCTAGAGAAGCTTCAACTTGGTGGAAGAACAAGTTGGAACTTAGTATTAACTCGTGGAAATTAAATTTTTTGAGATTTTCTACAAGTGATGGTTTCCTCAACTATTCTATGACCAAAACTTCACTAATTTCTAGAGCTTGAAGCAAGGAAATATGTCAGTCAATGAATACCGGGAGAATTTTACCCGACTTTTGTGTTGTGTTCCTATATATCATAAGGATGAGCACTTCCACATTAGAAAATTTAGAATGGAACTTAACTAGATTAGAGGTGAAGTGGATATTCATGGTCCAACAACTATGGATCTTGTATATGAAAAGGAAATTAAGCAAGAGAAAAAGCTTAGAGCTAACTCCAGTAGGCAGGAAAATTGAGATTGTAGGAAGGATGTGGAAATTCCTAACAAGCCAACTCTAAATAAAGTGGAGGTTGTGCAAAATGTATCTAAGCAAGGGGAGAAAGGAATCCACAATAGTGGTAAGGAGATGAGAAGGGAGCGGAAGAAAAATGGTTTCAACCGTGGTAATACCAATTATACTGGTGGAAACGTTAGTGGATCTGGTGAACCCGTGAAGAATAAAGTACCTTTGGCAGGATGCTATACTTGTGGGGGAGACCATTTTTCTAGAGATTGTCCTAGTAAGCCTTCCAACAGTTCGCTACCGACTCAGCGAGCAATTTTCTAGCAGAGGATACATGCAATGATAGATGATTGCCAAGCAGAGTATCAAGCAACTCCCATTGAAACTCTAGGTATTTTGTTTGGTCTACCCATTTCAATTCTTATTGATACAGGTGCAACTAAAATTTTCATATCACCTAGAGTATCTTGGGATGTAGTGTATGCAAACTAGGCAAGAGCAAAGGTGGAACAATGTTTGTTCGAGGCTAGGTTAGAGCTACCTTGTTTCTCTACTAAAGTAAACCTTTATGTCGCATCTTTAGGATCCTATGATGTAATCTTAGGTATGAATTGGTTGTGGAGGCATAGGGCTAATTTAGATTGACATGCAAAGACCATTGAGTTCCTAGATGATTTCGATAACCAAGTAAAGTTCCAAGGAGCACCTAGAGAGTTGAAGATTGTCAAATCTCAGCAATGCAACTAGTGAGGGTTGAGAAGAAGGGGTGTAAACTCTTTGTCGTTAATCTTGAAGAACTTGAAGAAAGTTTTGATTCTTAGATTTTCCAAGAGATGAAAGATGGTGAGATAGATGACACTAGGATGTCTAACATGGAAAGATCCAGATGTGTTTCCAGAGGAGTTACCTGGATTACCACCAAAGAGGATATTTGATTTCTCTATAGATATAATTCTAGGGTCTGAACCTATTTCCAAAGTTCCCTACAGAATTACAACGACCAAGATAATGGAGCTTAAGACACAGTTGGATGAACTATTGTCAAAATGGTTGATAAGACCAAGCGTTTCACCTTGGGGAGCACTGATCATTTTTGTGAAAAATAAGGATGGTACCTTACGTTTGTGCATCGACTATCATATGCTTAATAAGGACACACTAAAGAATAAGTATATGTTACCTCGTATTGATGATCTTTTCGATTAAATGAGAGGAGCTTCCATATTCTCAAAGATAGATTTGAGATCTAGATATCACCAGTTAATAATTAGAGATGAAGATATCTTTAAGGCTATGTTTAGAACCAGATATAGACACTATGAGTTCATATTTTTACCTTTTGGATTGACAAATGAACCTACTGCATTCATGAATCTGATGAATAGTGTGTTTAGAGTCTGCCTAGATAAATTTTTCTTAGTTTTTCTAGATGACATCCTAATTTATTCTAAGGATGAGGAAGATCACTATAGACATTTAGAGATAGTATTGCAATGCTTGAGAGAGCACAAGTTGTATGGAAAACTATCTAAGTGTACTTTATTCCAGAGAAGAGCGCATTATCTAGGGCATGTAATCTCAGTGGATGGAATATTTGTGGATCCTGCTAAGATCAAGGCAATACTTGAGTGGCTTGTACCCAAGAATGTGTCTAAGGTTAGAATTTGTATGGGTCTAGTTGGGTACAATAGAAATTTTGTCTCAAACTTTTCCAAGATTTCTTTTCCAATTACTTCTTTGCAGAGAAAAGGGGAGAAATTTGAGTGGACTAAGAGGTGCCAAGAAGCCTTTGATCTACTCAAAGAGAAGTTGACCATTGCACCAATCTTGAAAGTACCAGATCCTGAGGGTAATTTATAGTTATTATAGATGCATGTAGGGAAGGGTTAGGAGGATCAGTGCTATTGTAGGATGGCCAAGTGATTGCTTATGAATCTATAAATTTGAAACCTTATGAGAAAAATTATGCATCTCATGATTTAGAGTTAGCAATTGTGGTTCATGCATTGCAAATGTGGAGGCACTACTTGTTAGGGAAACCCTTTGAATTGAAAACTAACCATAATGGGTTAAAGCACCTCTTCACTCAACCTAATCTAAATGCAAGGCATAGAAGATGGTTGGAGTTGATAGTTGACTATGATTTCAATATCAGTTATATAAAAGGGAAATAAAATTGGGTTGATGACGCCTTAAGTCGAAGACGTCAAATTGCTTCAATAGTAATGATTTAAACCGACTTTAAGGGACAAGTGTTGCAAAAGTGAAAAGAGGATGAGAACTAATTGCAAGTCAAGTAGGCACTTGCTAATAATCCACAAGATTCTAGGTATGAAGGTTTTCTTTTAAAACTTAACAGATTACTTAGATATAAGGGTAGGATGTATGTTCCTGACATAGTGGAGTTAAGGAACCTGGTATGGAAATAAGTACATGAAGCGCCATACTCTGGACACCCTGGAGTGACCAAAATGATGGCGAATGTGAAGTTGTTATATTTTTAGAAAGGGATGGAAGGAGATGTTAATTTTGTGGCTAGGTTTCTAGAATGTCAAAGGGTGAATGCAAAACATCATCATCTTGTAGGATTGTTATACCCTCATGACATACCAGAGAGGAAGTGGCAAGTCATAAGTATGGACTTTATGCAAGGATTGCCTATGTCCAGAAATAAACACAATGCCATTCTTGTAGTAGTAGATAAGCTAACCAAAGACGCACATTTTATACTCAAGAATCTAACCGATGGAGCACATGTCATAGCTAGGAATTTTGTGCAAGAAGTGTTTAGGTTGCATGGAATTCTGGAGAAGATTATCTCGCATAGGGATGCACGAGTCACTTCTAGACCCTGTTTTATGCACTAGGGGCTCAGTTGAATATTAGCTCGACATATCATCCAGAAACAGATGGTCAAATAGAAAGGGTAAACCAAGTAATGGAATACATACTAAGAATGTATTGCATGTATTAGTAGTACAAGTGGGAAGACTACTTACCCTTAGTTGAATTTTCTTACAACAATTATTATCATTCTGTAATAAATATGGCTCCTTTCAAAGCATTGTATGGTCGAAGGTGTGAAAATCCTATAAGTTGGGATAGACTTGAGGATAGAGTTACTCTTGGGCCAAAGATGTTGGTTGAGATGGATGAGCAAGTTAAGATTATGAAGCAAAGGTTGTTTAAGCTAACGATTGATAGAAAAGTTATGCTGATGCTAAGAGAGTGCCCCAAATTTTTTCCTTAGGTGACAAAGTGTTACTAAGAGTGAAACCTCACAAAAGTTCCATTAAATCTAGAAAGTCTTCTAAGTTAGCTTTGTGCTATGTTGGACAGTTTGAGATTCTCAAGGAAGTGAATCTAGTAGCCTATCGAATAACATTTCCACTAGCTCTTGCCAAAATGCATAATGTCTTCCATGTGTCTTACCTTAAGAGGTATGTACTCAACGATAATCATGTGATTGATTAGACTGCTTTACAAGTACAGGAACTTAGAGTGGTAACGCTCGAGCCCGTCAAGGTGCTCGGAACACGTAAGCTGCACTTGCATAATAGGGAGGTTTTGCAATGCAAAGTCTAGTGGGATCAGTATGTAGAAGACTCGATCACTTGGGAAGATTATGTTGAGATTCAACAAAAGTTTCCTCTTGTATTAGAAGCTTATGAAAATTATTGAACAATATGTTGATTGTTGTTTTGTTTTATGTTGTTACATAAAATCATCGAGGACAATGATCGCAAGGGCATGCGGCACCTAATTCCAGTACGGTGAAGTACTATTTATCGGCTTCTAATTAAGTGGAGTGCAAACAGAAATGTGGGTCAGAATCAGCGATGAAATAAACTGCGTAATTCGTTATCGATTGTTTATAACGAATCGATCCATCGAACGTTATGGCGTAGCTGGTGTTCATCGGCGTGAATGACGGTACATTGAAAGCCGAGCGACTCAAACTGAAGGCGTGAAACGTTTATCATATTTCAGAACAATCATCACAAACGCAGACATGTTGCTATGCGTGTCGGCGGATGTTCAATTCCTCCAGGTGGAGGGAAGTATCACTCAGAAGAGGGTCTTGGTTGGGTAACTAGTATTGTAACCTATCTGATCTTATACACACCACAATTAGAGTGATTGAGTCGGGAAGTTGGTAAGTCATCCATAGATGTTATGTATGCTTTAGTAAAAGGCTAGTTTACTATTATGTGCATTGTTAGGGTATGATTGCTTGATGATCTTATGATTTCCTTCTTGTTATCATGTTTGAATTGATATGTGAAGCATGCAAGGTTTGTGTATGCATATTACACATGCATGGTGATGATAGACTATACAAACCAAGGAATGCATACATGGGGGTACATGGGTAGACATACTTATGCATGCTCACACACGAGTTGCTTATGCATGTAGAACTATGTGATGGAACCCATGACATGCATGTATATATGTATAGGCATATTGCTCGTAGTCTCATATCGAACACCATGGTAATTATATGTTAATTTGGTGAGTAAATCGAATGTGTATATATATACATACATATATATAATGAATATACATATATTCATATGTATATGTGAATCTATACATGTGTATGGTAGAAAATGGATATGCTCATACAGATGTATTGGTACATGCACACATAAACATACATGTATATTGTAGCATATATATGTATATGATATATACATATATATATATATATATAGGAATACACAATCGATATAGAATAATATGATAATGTGATTGATAAGTTGATATTACTCCTTTGCATATCTATTTTATATGCATGCTTTATTATCTTGCAATAATATACATATATACATATACTTATATATATTTATACATATATATATGTTAATGTTTGACATTATATATAAATATATATGCATAGGTGTATATGTATATATGCATAAGTGTATATATATATCAAAAAATATACGTGCTGAATTTTTTTAAACATCATTTACCATGATATCAACTATTTCTAACTATCAATGGCAGCCGATTATTATACCAAATAAAATGGCTTTAGAGTCAATTTACTTGGGTGACTTAAATAACTTGAATCTAGAAATGAATATGACTATATTCATAGGCCGAACTTCATGTCTTTGTTGTCATATATTAACTACAAACTTCTTCATCATTTAAGTTGATGTTGAAAGAGTTGATGCCTTAAAATGTCTTAGACTTGGTCAAATATCAAACCACGATTTGTTGTGAATATGGAACAATTGTTGATTGCTTCAAACCATCGATGACTTTGTCAATAAAAAATGTGTTTATGAATCTACACTCAGCAAGGGAATAAGTTGATGCAAATTGGGGTGGCAAGCTTTGGTCATTGACTGATTCTCTTCTTTGCTAAATCGTGCCACCTGAGTCTGTTTGTATTAGAATTTTGTAGATGCATTTCAATCACATGGATGTTGATTTATTATTCATTTTTCTATCAAATGGAGGCTCGATCTGTAGGTAGACAAGATGAGTGTTTACTTATTTTTTTGCCACCTTTCTATTGAGTGTTAGTGGTATTGCTTTGTATGTTTGATGTTGTCTCTTTCATGCCTAAACTTTAGGCAATGTGGTTTCTTGCTTGCTATATAAATAGCAGCAAGAGTTCTTCATTTGGGACACCACATTCTTTCTCTTTTTTTGAGTTATATCTTGTGCATCATATCTATTTTAGTGAGCTATTATATTTGCAATTTTGTATCCAAGTTAGTGACAGATTTAAGAGAATTTTATTTCTTTTGAGAGGAAGTAAATACCAACTTGTGAAATAAGAGGTTGTGATTCTTTGATAGAAATATTTTTTTTTCTAAGGGTGTTGTGACTATAGCTAATTGATTTGGAAATCTATATAACATGCATGAGGATATTCCTACTTTGATTTCTCTATGACTTGATTATTTGAGCTAGTCATGTTAGTACATTGAAATCATGTTTACTTTGAAAGAATAGTAGAAGTTAAATGTTGTTTACATGTTGTTTGTAAGTACTCCATGATAGGAGAGACTATTAAAATAGACATATGTAGTAAAGGGAAAGAGATTATGTTTATCATAGGTAACATTATTTTACTAGATATGATTTAACATAAGACAAACTTAGGATATGCTCATTACTAGATATTGAATTATGCTAGATGGCTAGTAGGTTACTCTTGGGAATGATGTCCAGTGAAGGGAGGGAACTAGTACTTGCTTACTGAGTTGTGTTACCTTAATTTAGGTTATCCTAGGGAGTAGCTTGCTCGTGGAGAAGGATTTCCTAGGCATAGATATAATGGCCTTAAGTCAAAATGAGCTTGTCATAGTGTAGGTGAATGGTAGACCATTGCTCAATTATATTGAGTGAGAATACTTTGGCCAAAGTAGTGGGGATGTCTGATGACTCCACTAGGAATAGTGTGTAAGCCGAGACTCCACTATCAGTTCATTGTGTCTACTAAAATGCATGAGGGTTACCTAGTGTAGGTTATAAATCCTAGTCATGTTTGATACAACACTAAGCTCAGAGTGGTATGGCATACGGGGTTACCTAACCAATACCTTCGTCAAAGGGAAGGGCCATCTATCATTGATAAATGTGTGGGGGACCACATATGAGTATGTGGTTGGTAGAAAAGTTCTTGAGTGATGCTTCTCCTCAATAGGCGACAAAGGACCAAGGTTTTGAAAGGTGGATTCCTGGACCATCTATATCTTATGTCATGAAGCTCATTAGAGCTATGTATGTAGTTTGTACTTTCTTGGAATAATGTACTTTGAGAAGTATTGTAATGGAATGGAAATCCTTATTATATGTTGTATAACATCTTTTTTCATATATTATCAATAAAGAAAAGGAAAAAAAATATTGCAATGGATTCTTACATAGTTTTTATTTACTTGCATAGTAAAACTTAGCAAATTTACTACAATGAACAGTTGACATGTTACAGTATGCTCTCTTAAGTAGTCTTACAAATTTTGAATTAGTGAAAGTTATGAATTTGAAAACTACTAAAGAAATATGGAAAAATTTGGAAAGAATTTATAAATGGGATGGTAAGGTTAAACAAGCTAAGATGCAGAATCTAAAGATCACATTTGAGAACTTGTGAATGTCTGAAGATGAAAACATTACAAGAAACATGCGGAGGGTAGATGAAGTGGTCAAATCCATCAGAGTTCTTGGTGGAAAAGTCAAAGAATCAAAAGTGGTAAAGAAAAATATTAGAGCCCTACCTAAAGCTTACAGTCATAAATTTTATGCTATTGAGGAATTTGCAAATCTAGATCATTATTTTAGAGATCAATTATATGGTTCTCTAACTATATTTGAAATGAGAAAATTTGGTATAAATAATGGTGTAAAAGTTGAGACTACTTTTAAGGCTGGAAAATCAAAGAAGATTAAAGAATCAGATCAGAAGGATCTTGATGATGTGGAAGCTAACTTTGTTAGAAGGATGAAAAAGGGTACTAGTAAGTACAAAGGTAAGTTTCCTTTCAAATGTTTCAGTTGTGGAAGGATAGGTCACTATGCTTCAAGATGTCTAAATAGGGTCGTGAATAACAAAAACAAGGAGAACAAAGGTAAGATGATCAAGAAAAGCTATTATGTTAGAGAAGATGCAAGTATTTATGAATATGATTCTGATTATGGAGATGATGATGATGATGATGATGATGATGATGAATTCTTGTTCATGGCTTTAAAAGATGAATCTATTTCTACTAACTTTGAAAGATGTGTGAAGGAATGCCCTTTGGAGAGAAAGGATAAGACTAAAGGTACTTTGGTATATGATTTTCATGCTAGATAGGATAAGAACTATTGGATCATTGATAGTGGATTCTCTAACCATATGGCCGAAGACAAGAGTAAGTTTTTTAAACTTGAAAAGTATGATGGAGGACTTGTTAGATTTGGTGATTATTCAGGTGTTAAGATATGTGGAATAGGTTCAATCAGTTTTGATGGAAAACATAATACTGATGATGTTTACTATGTCAAGGGTATAAGACATAACCTCTTGAGTGTTCGATAAATATGTAGCAAAGGATACAATCTTATGTTTTAGGATGATGGATGTGAGATCATAATAGGGTCTAGAACTGTGATTACTACTGGAAGGATAGATGGAAATGTTTATCAGCTCAAAGGTGTTGATGGCCATTTCTTTATGACTCAAATTAATGAAAGTTGGCTATGGCACATGAGGATGTGTCACATTAATTTGATAATCTAGTAAGAATCAGTTCAGTTCAAGCAGTGAGAGATCTACCAAAGATTACAAATCCTATCAATGTTGTCTGCAAGGATTGTTAGATTGGAAAGAAATAAAGAAGAAGTTTCAAAGGAAAAGAACAATCTACTATAATATTATTGGAGTTGGTGAATAAAAATATTTATGGTCCTAAAAGAGTAAGAAGTCTTCAAGGTGACAGGTATTTCATGCTTTTGATTGATAATTATTCTAGAATGATATGGGTTACTTTTCTTAAAGAAAAATTTGAATTGTGGTTCTTCATAGTTCTTTTGTTTTGATAATTTAATAAGGTTGGTTTGAAGCAATTTGTGCAAGACCACTTCTATGGGTTCTCCCAAAGGAGTGTATTTTTGTCTTGTTTGATTGAAGTTATTGTTCATCGGTCTTGATGGTCCTCTTCAAGGATTTGGATTTTGATTGGTCGGTTGATTTCTTGGAGGATTGTTTGGAGGATTGTTTGGAGGATTATTTTGAAAATTATTTTGAGGATTGTTAGATGGAGGTTGTATGTTTCATATGAATTTGGAATCCACTACTCCATCATTGGTGACATTCTTGTTCTTCACCCATAGACACGGTTTATCATTTGAGCTTGAGGGTTGGTCTTTGTTGTTGTATATCTTAATGAGTCCTTTTATAATGAGAGATTTTTCAATAGTTATGTATTTTTCAATAATGTCATCAAATATTTTTGGACATAGCATGGTCAATTGAAATCTCAAATCAGTGCTTAGATTTCCAATGAAGATGTCAACAAGTTGTTTTTTAGGGATAGGCCATTTGCATTTACTTATATTGTGTTGCCATCATTGTAAGAAGGAATAAAAAGTCTCACCTTGGTTTTATTTTACCTCGTACAAATTGATCACGGTAATGTCTTGTTCTATGTTGTATGAGAAGTTATTAACTTTTTTTTCTTTGTGATTTCACTAATTTTTTTGATTCCAGGGGTAAATGAGAGAAATATTTTATATATTTCCCACCAAGGCTCCTTGGAAAGAGTCTCATTAAGTATGTTTCATTGTAGGCTATGTCCATGCAAGCCACAAAAAATTCTTATATGTGTTCAATGGGATCTCCTCTTCCTTTGTACTTGTTAAATTTAGGAATTTCAAAGTTTTTAGGAAAAGGGGTCATGGAAATCCTTCAAACATATGGATAGGGACAAATGTCTTCCAAGGCATAGATCCTCTTAGTCTTTCCAAGTTGTAGGTCCACTATATTTTGGTTTAGGTTTTGGATTTGCAATGCTAACTCATTACCTTGAGTGTTTTGAGGAGGATTAGGTGGATTATAGTTTTGATGTCCGAAGAGGGATGATGAATTGTAAGATGGGTTTTGAGTTCGCATCAGACCTTGAGGGATGTTGTATTGATATTGAGGATTATAATTTGGATTTTGAGGATTGATTTTTGAGTATTGAGGGTTAATGTTTTGATGTTGTGAATTAATATTTTGGTGTTGAGGGATGAGGTTTTGGTGTTTAGGATTTGTGTTTTGTTGTTATTGGGGGTTGATGTTTTGATGTTGAGGATTTGTGTTTTGTTGATATGGGGGTTGAATTTTTTATGTTGAGAATTTTTTTTTGTTGATATTGAGGATTTATGTTTTGATGTTGTAGAGTTTGGGTATATGAAGCATCATATTGATATTGCATTGTATTAGGATCCGGATTTGAAAATATCAACCCTTGTTGACATCAAATGTTGTATGAGAGGTTTTGTTCTTGGTAAAGAGGTTGTTGTTGAAAGTGATGTTGTTGTGTCATATCTTGACGAGTGTTGAGTGAAAGGTTTGGATGTGAGTTTGTTTGATACATGACTTTTTGTTGAGGGGGATTGGTTTGTGTTTTGATAAGCTGGTTATTATGGGGGATTAGTTTGTATGTTTTGATAAGTTGGTTATTGTGGGGGGTTAGTTTTTTGTGGAGGTTGATTAGGAATGGTGTTGATGTATTGGGGGGTAGATTGTTTTGAGGTGGATTATTTGGATTAGGGATAGTATAGATGGGTGAAGCCATATGTTGCGGTTGTGTTGGAATGTTAGTATGTAATGGTGGATTTGGTGTGAAGTTTGGCAGTCTAGGAGGAAGGTTTGACATATTTACATGTTAAGGTTTGGACCTTGTTGAGGTTCATTTTGTGACAAAGTGGTTTCATATAATTTCCTTGATACATTTAATCTCCATGTTATAGTTGAAACATTACGAGTTGCAAGTAGAGTGGTGAAGGAGTTGGTTGAATGTTGTGAAAGGTTTTGTGCTACCAAGACATTAGGATCTGATTGATTATGTTGGGGTTTAATTGCTTATTCCATTTGAGATGATTGTCTATACAATGGATTTTCAACTTTTCTTGCATAAGGGTCATTTGTTTGTGTAAGAAAAGTTGGAACTTTCGGTTGTCTTGTGGGTTTAAAAACTTATCATATATTACTGTTTCTTCATCCATATGAATGAGAGTTGGGTCCTTAAGAGCCTCAACATTAAAATCAAACTATAGCCTAGCTCCATATTGATAAAGTCTAAAAAATTAAGTGTTTCGATCGAAAGTGATTAGTGCATCAATCTTTTTGCATTTGGGCATCTTGAGTCATTTCTAGGATCTTCTCTTATGTGAGTTCATCCTTGGTGACATCTTCTATGTATCCATCTTGTCCTTGAGTAGGTTGGTTTGGTGGTTGAGAGATGAGGTTTTGATGTTAAAGATTGATATTTTATTGTTGAGGATTAACATGTTATTGTTGGGGATTAACATGTTGAGGATTAACATTTTTTTGTTGAGGGGTGGTGTACCCAGGAGGAGCAATGTTAGAGGGCGTTCCCCATGAAATTTCAATTGTAGTTTTAACACTTGTGGTGTTTGGAATTTAGAACTACTAGGATTGGCTATCATGTTATTTTTGTGTTGTGATCTAGTGGTTGTCATAAACTCACAATAGACCTTAAGGATGAATTACTTGAGATGATGGTAGGTTTGCACGATGATGTTGTTTGGATTTTTATTTCAAAATGGATTCAAAGGATATGTTGAAAATTCTTTTGGACCAAAAGAGATGATGTTCAAGTTGATTGAATTGGATAGGCTAACCTTTAGACAAAAGGATGATGACAAAGTTGATTGGATTGTGCTAGATCTCAAGATGTTGAGGAAAGGTTGAATTGATTCTCTTTACTTGGACTAGTCTAATGAGTACGGGCAAGGGAAGATGATGGTAATTTATAAACCTAGAGGGGAGACAGTTCCACTAAGTTAACAAGCCCATAAGATGAGGATGGATGTGGTTACAAGATACTAGTAAGATGATTGGTTTTATTTTGATAGGTTGATGTCTAAAGGTTGATTTGATGCTTTGACAAAAAGGTGTCGAGGATGATCTGATAAGCCTGATGTTGTTTGAGATTGTGTTGATGGTGTTTTCTGCACAACAACTCAGATAGAATATGATATCCTATCTCTCTTGAAAGGTAAATCTCTATCAGCAAGCCTCAAGAGATAACCCCAAGGTCTCTAATGTCAGGTCTTGACAATGCAACAAAACAACTCAGTGATAAATGTGAAAATATTGGTAATCACAAGGGGCATTACAAATGAACAATGTTGGAAGTGTACATTCATCAGATGTAGCAATATAGTGATGCTTTCAGTCCTAAAACTAACCCAAATTCAAAATAAACAACAAAAGAGATAAGGTTTTCAGAGAGATCCTAATGCTAACACCTAAGATCGATCACCACAATGATGAATGTTGCAAATGGACAAATCCCCAATAAAACCAATCTCTTCTTGATCAAGGACAAGCCCATAACTACATAGAAATGGTGCAATCTTCTAAGGAAACTGAATATTTTCAGACTATGAACATTCATCCATATACCCAGTAAATGGCACAATGTAAACAAGTATCCACAGTTGAACTTAGCACAAAATAAGGCCCAGACTAACTTTACACAGCAACTTACAATCATAAAATTGCCAAAAGTATGGACCGAAGATCGATCAACATCATTAACATTTCACCATTGACATGAAAGAACTGAAAAACTAACATCTAACATCTAACTTCCATTCAAGATTTCAAAAGAAGTTTGGAAAGATAGAATAACAAGAACCATGCAAGATAAATCAATCCAAGAGAGACCACCAAAGCACAATGTCTTCAATTGTATTAAATTCATCCAATAGTAGCAATAATTCCAGTATCTTGTATTAGAACACTTTCTTTGAAATAAAGCTTCTAATTCTAACTTTCTACTCTATTGCCTAACTTCGCTTCAAAATCCAATCCTTAAGTCCTATTTATATCTCCTGAAAGAAGACAAAATGCCATACTTATAGATATTACACCATGGGTCGACACAAGTTAGGGCCACAAAGAGGGTCGGTCCCAAAAATAGGTCAGCCAAGAAAATAAAACTTTAAAATGAAACGTGATATTGCATTAAATGTTTGAGGCTCCTTCCCAGGTCGACCCAAAAAAATAGGTCGACCAAAGGTGAAACATTTAATATTTTGAATCTTCCATTTAATATTTAATCTCTTCCCTTGATTTCTTGATGACCTTATTCCATTCCACCCTTAGGGTTTGACACATCTCCATGGCTATGACAACCCTTCAATGGATTCCCTATCTATTTCCCTTTGTTTATGAATCTTCCTTACAACCTTTTGATTAACTTGCAATAATTCATACCATCCCCAGGGCTCTGAAACCTTTAAAAAAGGTGAGATCTCATCATTCACAAGCTTTTTCTCTGTATACTTCATGATTATCTTCAACCTTTTGTAGGAAGAGGCCTGTGTCAGCCTTATCTTGCTCCATTACCATAGAGGGCTCAAAATCTACATTATGCTTTAGAGGGACTTCTTCACCCTTGTTTTATTCTTCACTCCCCCTTCTTCTAAATTTCTTCCTGATCTGGTGTTTCTGCCATAACTTGCATGGGAGAGGGAATTATTTCCTATGCCTTTCCTTTTATGCAGGTATTCTCTCTTCATCTTTGACCAGTGAATCATCATAAGACACCAAGGAGGAGTGGAAAGTCTTGCCAATTTCTGCCTCTGGATTATTAGAGGTCTCCATCATGAAGTTCTTCTACTTCCTCATCTGGGTGATCACTAACCTCTGCCTATATCTCCTCCAGCAATAGCTTTTCTTGATTCAGCCTGCATTCAAGACACCATAATCAATACCTATCATAGCATAAGAATCCAAGTTAGTTCATCATAAATGCATGTCAATCACCAAATAAATCCAAGCAATCAATCAGAATCCCCTAAAAATAACATTAAACATCATTTCCCAAAGTTCGGGCTTTTCACCCCTTCGCGGAATTCGGGCCAGAAAGGAATTTCAGGGAATTCTGAGACAGGCAGATTTTAGCGATGAAACCCAAAATAACATTCACAATCATCTCAATCATCACACAAAACTCAAGAAATATTTGCACATATCTTCCAATTATCCCAAATCAATCATGTAATACAAATTCATTAACAGTTAATTCATGCATTCCCCTTATTCTTCATTCCTAACAAATTTTTAGGGAATTCCATTGGGAACGAAAATCTGCGAAGTTAGCAAGAGTTAGCACTTTTCGGAGAAATGAAGAAGTGACGAAAACTCGAGAAAATCTGAAGGAAGCAGAAATCTGCAAACCATCCAAATTTTTGGACCTCATGCAACTGTCGGTGAAGTAGCCACAAGAAGGAAACTCAGAGAAATCCAAGGGCGAAGGAAATCTGCGAGGACACAGAAAACCCAAAATCACAACCTGGTTGGGATTTTTCCCAAATCGATCGAATGATCACATATTTGGGGACTTAAGCTCAGAAACAACCTACCTCAAATCACCCACTGATGGAACCAACTTTCAAACTATCTCAAGGGGTGACCTAACAACAATGGATAATAAACTCGAGATCAAACCCTAAGGCCACAAGATGAACACACGACCACTATTTCAATCCACTTGCTCACAAAACCAAATTCGAAGGGTGGTGAAACAAGCAAGGCAAGGCACAATAAATCATAGGATAAGCAAAGGAGGCAATGTCAACTTCGAAAGGGGGAGTTGAAATGCGAAAGAAAAAAACCACAGCCAAATTGCAAACCTAAGCGCACTCAACAAGTCAAAGAGGAATTCACATTCATCAATCAAAAATAGGGGAATGGGTACATACCATTGATGAAGCAAACAGGTGATAATCCATGACTGAGAGTAAGCCTTGACGCGTGCAAGCAAGCAACAACAGCGAAAATGCCAAGAAAATCGCGACCAAGCCCAAAAATTTGCAAGTCCAAACACTAATCATGCCAAGCAATCACAACTGATCTCCCTCAAATTCAATGCAATCGAATCACAACATAAAAACTAGCTCAAACCTCATTAAACACAACTACAGAGTCCGTACGCGAGTCGTTAATGTGATGACAAGACAATTCAAGACGAGTTTGGGGATCTAAGGCAGAAAAAGGAATTTCAAGAAAATCTGATTGACACGAAATTTCGCGAAGGACCGAAATCCCCAAAAATAGTGCGAAAACAGCCTCTGTCGGGTTTTCAAGGCAACCGAGGAAATCCGCTAGAGGAGGAAAATCCCGAAACCAAGGAAAAACCTGAAATTGACCCAAAACTCAGGATTTCAAAGTGCTTTCTCAGAGAGGGTATTTGCACAAGCAAGGTAAACATTTAGGAGCATGCAAGGTGACCAAAATTCCATTACCAAATCACCAAAGACCTCAGACAAGGCCAGAGAGAAGAACCAAAAGACCAAGCAAAGAGGGTCCCTACTTCAGTGGGGCATGTGTGTGAAAACTACACAACAGGTTGTCGATGTCTAAGGATGTCTGATAAGGTTGATGTTTGTCCAAAAGGCTATAATGAAGTTTCCTAGAAAAACCAAGCTGAAAGGATGGTTTGATATTTTGAGGATGACAAAGACTATGTAGGACTATAAGGTCTACTATGACAAACTTTTCTAGTTTTAGGACAACAAGTTATGAAAGTTTTATTTTTGGGAAATTTGTAGGTCTGAGAAGAACAATGTCACATTCAAACATGGAAATCTAGGCAAAAGTGACACGCTACCCTAGATAAATGCAACAATGTATTGATAAATTTAGTAGTATGATAACAGATGCAACAATATGCTGACAGTCAAACACGACAAAAAATGTAAAGGTGACGTTGTGTAGAGATTTATTTTGGAAAAATAATAGTTGAAGAAGATGTGGAAAAATAGGAAAAATCATTCATATGCAAAGATGATCGTGATAATATGCCAGAATAGAGGTGACAAGATCTATAAAAGCAGTAATCTGTGGATTAGGACTCATATATATAAGGGCAGGAAAATGCAGACTAATGCACAAAAGTAGCAATATGCCAAACAAGAGCACTAGTATGTTGATACAAACATGCAATATGCTGACCGAAGCAAAAAAATATGCAAAAGCGGTAGACCGTGACATAGAGATGTGGATTTCTTTGACTATTTCAATTATTAGTGAAGGTTTTGGAAAATTTGATGTGTAAATGTTTGAGTTATTTCTTAAAAGCAAGTGATACAAACAATAGGCATAAAAGGCAAGACTGGCCCCAAGGTAATAAGATATTTCACAAGCTTTCTTCCACAAAGCTTATTAATGTTGTCACGGGTATAACACAATTGAAGACACATTAGACAAGTATGACCTAGCTAGTAGTAAAGGGTGTATCTCCCTATAGTGGTCCCACCACACTTGTGTGTTAATACCAATCCAAGGTGTGGGTGACTAGGGTATACCAAAGTCATGTACCACCTTGCCACCCCTCACCTTGAAAGGACTAAGTCCTATCAAGGAACCATGGTCACCTCAACCAAGGATAGTACGCAATGAGTAACTCCATGCATGATACTATACACTACATGATTGTATAGTGTACGATTGAAGGTCTTAGGCTTCTAAATAACAAGGTCTCATAGTGGAGGTACTTTGTAAATACCAATGCATGTACAAATGTGAGATTGAAATATCATCTCCTTGTGTCTAGAATCACTTGGGACCATAGAGGAATGCCTAACATGTCATGATTGGATTGAGCTATAGGTTTCACTCTCACCCCTTTATATAGCCCACTAGAAAAAACATGCTTGAGGTCGAACCTGGGGTGATGAGGTCCCTAATAGGCCTCCTACTAAAATAAAAGGGGAACAAATAGTGTTGCTATTTCTCATCACCCAAGATCACACTAAGCACAAGGGGAGAGGATACATAGACAACTCCTTCAATGAACACAAAAAATACAAACTAGAGGAATTTCTCATCACCCAAGATTGCACTAGGAACAAGGGGAGAGGATATGTACACTCCAACCTACTAGACACGACAAACAAGCTAATTTTTAGAGCACCAGTTCTTGAAATATGATCTAATATAAAAAAGAAAGAATAAAGTTTATATGATATCTTTGACAAGCAAACCTGTAGCAAATCAGATTAGTAGTTTCAAATAGGTTTTGGACAAATGAAACCTTACAAGCCCACATGTTAGTAGTTTCAAATTATATCTTCTCCCAATGAAAGCTAAGGTGTTGCACAAATAGGTTAGGATAAAAGAAACACATAGTAGACCAACCCACATTAGGGTTAGGGTTAGGGTTAGGTCAAATAGAAAAGTACATAGATCAACACAACAAATTATAGAAATTAAACACGGCAAAAGATAGGAAAAAGTGGCAATTTACCTAAATGCGGCTTTGTAACCTCCTATAGATGTGGAAAAACATACCAAAGTAACACTATATCTCCAACATGGCTCTGTAACCCCTACATTTGCGATAAAATAGACAATGATAGAATACAATCAGGGACCTACAAAGAAAAAAACACGTCAAAACCCTCAAACATGTTGATCTGTAAATGTCAAACGCGCCAATTTATCATCAAATGTAGCACTGTAAAATATGATCACACCGAAACTTGTAGATCATCCAAATTTGATAAAAAAAAAGGTTAGATCAAGGACATGGGTCCCACCGGGTGTGCCAAATGTGAAGTGGGGTTAGTGGAAAATGAAAATGAAGCATGAATTATTTAATTAGGGTTAGAATTCACAAATACCCATATAAAAAAGAATGATCAAATCCCACTTACAAATGAAATTGAATGCAAACAAGTTAGAAATCAAAAAATAGTAATGAAAACCCAATTCAAAACATGAAATCAACTTGCGCAAACCTATCATTCCATTTTGAAGTTGGTTGATGGTGTGTTGGATTGCTCAATCATTAGGTCCCTTGATTGCAAAAGCTTCAAATGACCTAGATAAGATGATTGAATTGCTCAAATGCTCAAATGACATGAATTAGCTCAAATGGTTCTAGGTGATGATAATGGATGAAGAGAGTTATTTTATAGATTTTTAAATTTTAGATCAACGGTGGAGAATTGATCTTGAGATTGATGGATGAGATTAGACCAAGGAGGAACAAGGGTTGAGATTAATTTGAACTCAAAATATCTCCACAATTTTAGGAAACCGGTTGAGATACTTTAGAATGAAGGATGGAGATTAGATCAAGAAAAATGAAGGGTTGAGGATGAATGAGAGACTTGAGTTAAGTTGGGATATTTTTGAAAAAGAATATTCCATGGGAATATGCCTTTGAGAGGGAAATTAGATTATTAAATAATTTAAAATTATTTAATTATGGAGGATTAGAATATTCCATTTTTTTAAAAAGAATATTTCATGCAAGTGGAAGGGAAAATTAGATAATTAAAAATTATTTAATTATGAGACATTAGAAGAAAATTAGATTTTGCTAATTAAATAATTAAAAATTATTCAATTAGGAGTGATGAAGGGAAAATTAGTGAAAAATGATTAATTATGCAGGAGTGAGGATGAGAATGATGAAAATGCAATGTTAATGATGAATAATGATGAAATGATGCAAAATACAAGATCAGGGATGTGTGTTATGTGTTAGGCATTTTTGCATGTCTACAAGTAGGTTGCAAATATGCAATTTATTCCATGTGCTTAACTAGAAAATTCAAATCTAGGAATGTTGAGTTGAAATCTCTACATCATTTAGTATGATTTCCTGAAACTCATATATGTGATGCGATGGATAAAATTAGGTATGATATTGATATTCTCTCCATAGTCTAAATTATTATCCAAACCTAAATGGATTTAAATGTATCCATATAGACACACCGATATTTTTCCTATTAACACCATTTCTCTCCTAATTCACCCATTTTCACCTATTTAATTAAATAATGCCAATTATCTAGTTAAATTCACCGTTTTCTCCTACTAATCGAATTGATAAATTCATCCTTCACACTAATTTTTTCTTAGACTTTTAGTTGGAAAATGATAGTTTCATGCATTCAGATTTATAAATCAAATCATAAAGAGTAGAACTTAGAATTTTAAAGCCAATAATTAATGTATCATATGTATTAAGTAGAGGAAAGGGTAGCAATGAAATTAAAGGGTTTAACTATCTAGGTGAAGAATATCCTTGGACAATATTGTTAGAATTTAATTCTTAGGCAACAACATTGCTCTCATAGCTAAAAACATGAGAACAAAATAGAACAGGGAGTAGTTTATATTTAGCATTGTCGTAATAAGAAATTTGTCCACTTGTTATACTTTAAAAAAATTAGGAGAAAGGATAAGATGTCTTGAACTAACCCCTTTTATACTATTAGGCAAACTGATAATCTTCTTTGAAAATGTGCGTGATGTGATGACATCATAAACTTGATGTCATCGATCGCAACTTATTGATCCAAAAACTTAAACTTGTAAATTAGTATCAATAGAAAACTAAGAAAAATGAAGTTGTGCTTGTTTTAGGTTAAAAAATTTAGGGCATGACATTTGGGTTCTTTTAACTCACACAATGACCCAAGACCCATCCTTACACTCTAACATGCCTCATTACTCTACTTAGAACAACTCTATTTCATCACTCAAAAAATTATTTTTCGTTCACTATATCATATACCAATAATTCTATCAAGGCGATATAATCATTTCCACATTCTCATCCACCTTTTCTAATTTTTAAAGTTTAACCATATTTCATGACTATAATTTTGGACATGATCTTTGTCACTCAACATGCATAAAAAAAGGGTTTGAATTTGGTGTCTAGGGAATATATTTAAAGGAATCATTCCTAGGTAATTTGATTGCACAATCATGGTGAATCAAAGTCAAGCAACATATCTACTCATATCACTCTAACAATTTTGTGGGTCCAATACAATGACCTTTTATCTATACATCAATATTGACTTATTTTCTTAGTGACTACTACTTTTATTGTTAATATTGAGGCTTGGTTAAGGCAGAATGAAGTCTCAAACTTTAACCTAAGCATAGAAAGTCTCACAATGCTCGCGAGCATCACTCATATTTTCCTTGCATAAGATACTATTGGGTAAACACTTTTAATAGGTAAATAGAAGATCAATTTTTTATTTACAAAATATCATAGGAATCAAACAAGACCACACCATTAGGAGGGTAAGATCATCATTGTGATTCTATCTCAGACACTCAATTTCTTAGGATTCAATCATCTTTAGTCCCTAAATCATAATCCAGTCTTAGATTCCAAATACTAGTCCTCTATCATTATATGCAATCAATCAAAGTTCACTTTAGAAGGTATGTAACCCTAAGCCCTCCTATTTCAATTCCAACACATATTTAATTATAGTCTTAGTTAGCATTAATCAATTAGACCCATTCCATATCTTAAGGTTTTCATTAAAAAATGATTTACTAACCATTTTTTTTTTGAACGAGTGTATTTTCACACATTACTCACATAATTACTTTATTTATTACAATATTGATTTAGAGAAATCTATCCCAAATTTTCTTATAAGATTTTTCTAGGTATATTTACAAAATTAACATTGAGTACATAAGTGTATAATGTACTAATAAAATTGCTAAAAAATATAGTGCTTCTCCTATCCATAATGGTGAATAATTGTACCTAGATTGAACCATGTAATTGTTTTTAACATTTTAACATCAATTTTTTAGATCACACTACATGATTGCTTTTAGACCACATTACATGATTGCTTCTAGATTTAATTATGTAGTTATTTTTTATATCAATGTTTTAGATTATATTGTAATTATGAATTTAATTGTGTAGTCATTTTTTTCTCAATATTTTAAATTGCATTGTAATTCTAAATTTAATTGTTTAGTCTTTTTTTCCTCAACATATTTAAAATCACACTCCAAAAAATATAATATAAAATATTAATATGAAATTAAAATATTTGTATTAACTTATTTAATTATATCGTTAAATATTTAAAATAAATTTGCTTAGATATTTATTTATATTTTAACTTAGATATTTATTTATACTTTGATGATATGGGGATATATCATTAGCTTAGATATTTATTTCTATATTTAGATATTTCCCTTTCTTTTTTATATAATCTATTTATATATAATTTCTATAGATATTTTCCTTTATTTTTTATATAATCTATTTATATATAGTTTTTATATTTAGATATTTCCTTTTATCTTTTTTTTCCTTTATTATTTACTATTATTTTTATTCTCTATCTTCTTTTTATCTTATTCATTTCCTTCTCATATTTCCTCATTTGCTCTCTTTTTCATAGTTAGTCATTTCATATGTTTAATTAAGTATTTTTCTCTCTATTTATATTTATTACAAATATTAATTGTATTTTCTCTTTTTTCTTTTATTTAATTGTTTATTCGACATTTTTCCTCATTTTAAATCGTAATCTAGTATCTCATGCAACCTCTCCCTTTCTCCCATCTCTTTTAAATCTATCTTGGTTTGTAATCACCCATTTTTCTATCTTGATCTGTTTTTTTGGTATTTTTCCTCATTTTAAATTTCAATCTTGAATCTCGTGCAATCTCTTCCCTTTCTCCATCTCTTTTTACCCTATTTCGATCTGCAATCACTCATTTTTCTCCTATAATTTAACTAAACAACTATTCAATAAAATTATAATAAATTTAAACATTGATATCATGTTCAATCCTGCATATAACCCAATAAAACTTGTGTCCACATTTAGGGAATTTAAAGTGCTCCACATAGGCAGCACCTCTTCAAGTTGAAATTGGTAGAATGGGGAAACTTGTTTAATAATAAAAAAATAAACACAATATATTCCACCCTCAACTTGCTTACCAGCTTCTAATAATTATTAGAATATTAAACTCCACTTGCACAATGTGACATTCGTAAAACTAAACTAGTCCTTCCGAGTCCCGACCATAATTTACAAGGGCAAACTTTATAATATGTGTCACACTAGAATGCCTCAAAATTCTCACGTCCACTTGCCGGACGTATTCAATGATTGGGACTGGACATTACGTAGCTTTTCAAATATAGAATTATTGTTGACCAGATGGGAAGTCATATTGAATTATTACTCACTACATCACTTCACAAGTCATTGATGACAAAGAATATTCATAACTATAAGGATAAGGTTTCGCTATCTTTGCACTCCAACTCTACAAAATAAAAAATTAAATGTCTTTCTTAATATTTGTTAATTTATTTTTCATGGTAAATAATTTTGTTTTCAAAATCTTTTCTTCGTGGAGAATAATTATATGGGTTTTTGGTGGAAAAATATGTATAAATAAATTAATAATAATAATGGCATGTTAGTATTTTAGTTCTTGACATGCTGATTGTTTATTGAATTCATGGAGTTGTGAAATGCATGGTTTTAGTAGTGTATGGTTTGATTATAATTTTATCTAATTTTTCTATTTTGTATTAGCATAGAGATGAAAAGTGTATGCTTTCTACTTTTCTATCTTGTTTTGTATCTATTTTAGTGTGCATTGGTAATAAGCATGTCTTTTATGATTTTGATCCGATTAAAGCTCAAATCACCCCCAAAACATTCCATACCATTTGAACAAGACCCTTTTCTTTGGTTGTTGAAAAAAAGACATCAATACAAAGAGGTGGCATTTATGAGAGCATTTTAGCAACACTCTAAAAGTATTACATCAACACAAGTCATCTTAGTTTCATTGTATGTTCGCTTGTTATCGTCAATTCTTTGTTTGTAAGTGTAAAGATAGTCCATTAAAGATTTGGCTGAGGAGAATTTGATGATTATAGTTTAGTAGATTCTCTAAAGGTGTTCCCACCTATCCTTTAGTACATGTAGACATCATAAATTCATGCAAGTAAATCCCAATAGTCTACCCTTGACCAAATCAAATTTGTGATTTATAATTCAAGATTATATACAGATTTAATTTTACACTTATAAAAATCAAATCTACAGTTACAAAAGTGAATCCAAATAATACATATTCAAATATACAAATTAAAAAAATATCTATATCAAAATTATAATTGAATACTCACACATTTAATTAATTTTTCTACATTTATTTTAATTATCAATCCCCACTCCTAAACGTTATCCTTGTATGAATTGTTAAAGGGATGGGAGGGTCGAACTCGGACGGAGTATTATACGAATAATCTTCTTAATAGAACGTGTAAACGGCCGTCAGATTCGAATCCTAAATTAATCAATTTAACGTTGAAAAGGTTAAGCAGATAAGTCAATTGGGAAGGCGAGTGAATTGATAACACGTTGTTAGACCAAGTTGAAGGGAGAAGGCGCAAAAACCACGCCATACAAACAATAAAAGTTCAACTATAAAACTACCAACATATAAACTATTCAGATTTCGTTGCCACCAGAAGATTACGGAGTTACTCGCGGAATTCTTTATTGGAAGAAGTAGACCGAAACTACTCAAATTAAAAATGGTGTTGAAGACAGTGGCCTGCAGAAAACGATTGCAGAAGAATGACAATCTCTTTTTGATTATCAAGCTGTTCATAAATATGAATATAGAGATTATGATATAAAACAAATTTAATATAAAAATATATTATTATATTAAAATATCATTATCAAAATAAATTAAAAATTGGGACGGGGTTTTGGTTCGATTGATTAAAGCATCTTATTGCAAGCAAGAGGTCACGAGGTCCAATCTCACCCTGGGCATGTCATGCCAACGCCACCGATGTTTAACATACGCATTGCCCTTTATAAGAGGGGCTACCCAAGTCTAAAAAAATATTCAAAATTAATAAGAATTATACTATTCACATTTAAAAATTTATAATTTTATAAAAATAACATTGCAATTGACTAATTTAATCTATAGATCTTTCCAATGTGATTGATAAGTAAGAGGTATCCTTCAAATTATGATATTAATATCAACGACATAATTTTTTAGTCAAATTTGTTGACCCATATTTCATTAGTAGTGGTTCCTACAAATTCATGTTTCATGCTATTAATGGACCATTTAACATTCATTGGATCCACACGATATCTATGTAGATAAGACTTTTTGAAAGGCCACCCATCCCAAAACTTGTCCGAACCAAACATAATCAACCCTAAAATTTCTCAAAGATCAAAAAAACTCTCAAAATTTTAATTATAAAAAACCAAAAAAAGACACCATCATTTGACTTTTATATCAAGTTGGAAAGAGATTGATTTAGTGGTAGTACACTTGGGTCAAAATCGGCCAAGTTTCCCTTTAACGTGAACCACACCGACACACACTTGTACCTTCATGCCAGATAAGCCATCCTACGATAGCCGCCACCAATTTGCCTAAATATTATTTCCCAGTGGGAAAAGAAAATACTCGGTTAAATCGGCGCCGTTGAAAGGGAGAACGAGAATCAACGGGGCGCCTGGATTTACGTGGGGGGTCTCCATCAATGTGTATGATGAGGCAATTGGACGAACCACTTGCACTTTTGTATGTAATAAAAGACCGACAAGCTTGGTGTCCACTTGCATGGGCCCACCTATAATGAGGCCACCAACCGCCTATGCAAGTTGCTCACATAAAATACACATATTCCCTCCAATTTGGCCCTTTGAATGCCTCAACGCCTTTTTGTACTCGGCTAAATTGGGCAGCTATTTTAGCGGAACAAAAGTGCAAGTTGGGCCTGCTCTTTCTCATCTACTTTTCCCGTTTCCCCGCGTGATTTCATTTTCGGTCTCCGTGATCGACCGTTTCAACTATCTTCCAACTACCTTTACCTTCTAGTACGCATGAATGCATGCATCCATCCATCCATTAATGCATGCCCATTCGGACATACATCATGACAAAATAGGTCAGGGCGGCGCTTACCGTGGGAGAAGAAAGGATAACTACCAAAACTACCAAAACCCAAGAAAACGCATAGAAAACAAGCAAAGATTTTTCGATTTGCTCAAACGCACGTACAACCATTTTTTATCTCGGCCAAGTTAGGAGAGGATAGAGAGAGGAGATTGATACTCAACTGCTGCTAGTTTTGGAATTACTATTACTAGGGGTGGGGATCCTTAAGTTGTAGGAAAATTCATTCAGCAAAGCATCATCAATTTATCGTTATGGAAAATTAACGGATAAAAAATTCACTGTCAAGTAAAATTCACAGTCAGCAATTTACTGAATTTATTAAAAATATTTTACTTCGGTGAATTGTTGAGAGTGAATTTTACTTGGTGGTGAATTTTTTCAATGAGTTTACTTGGGGGTGAATTTTCCATGTTGCTTGTCATGTCCCAATTTCTTATGTGGCCTAAAGATATATTCTATTGCCGTAGATTATAGTTTAAGTTAGAGAATATAAGGGTGTATCAATTGAAAGTGTTTTGTTGTATTGAAAAGATTTGGTTTTAGGTTGCAAACTATTGTTTTGTGATCTAAATGATGATTGGATACCAGATCTTGTTTAGTGATGCTTTGACAAATAACAAACTAAACCTTTCTTCAATTTTGGGCTAAATTGTAATGCAAATCCTTTCCAATCCATTATGTGGCATAAAATAGACCTCTTTGAGTCAAATTGATATTTACTATAGAAAATTAACTTGACATGTTTTATAATCTAGAAATTGGTTTGTCATATCTTTGGATATCTTAATTTGCAATAAACTAGAGATGCTGATAAAAGGTTTTAAGGAGCTTAGTAAGCAAGGGTTGTTTTCTCCTCAATCAAACCCTTAGGCAAACTAATTTAACTATTTGTGAACAAAGATCAAAGACATCAAGCAACCATGCAATATGTCTATTTACTGCTAATTATGCAAATGTTGATGCTCTAGTGAGTTTAGATATTGGACACCACACAAATTTGTTTTTTATTGTTTTGTTTTGTTTCAAGAAATTAACCCTCACTAGTCAACTACATGTTTCAAGGAGTATTGAGCTTTGTACCACCTTGTGGCCAACACAAATCAATAAGGAGGCTAGAGAATAATGTATATATTAGATTCCATGATCATTGAACATCATCAAAGGAAGATGGGAGACAATTTAAGCTAGATTGGACATCCGAGCATAGTAATAAAGAGAATGAGCCAAGAGAGAGTCCAAGGTTAAAGGTGTTAGATTCAACAATTATTAAAAGGTTGCGACCTAAGATATATTATTGTAATGGTGCAAATTTGCACACTAGGAAAATTTCCCATTTATTTTATCCTTACCTTAGAAACTATAAGCTTGATGATGCAATACATGTCGTTGTCAACTTATTTCTTTCGTGTGGCCTTGTCTTTTTGCGTTGGTGGAGGAATTTATGTTAGGGACAAGCATGTGTTCAGTGTGGACGTTCGTGCACCGCGCTTCCATCCTGATAGGATTACTACCCCTAGAATCTACTAAACCGTTATGTCTTCAGTTGGTTGTGAAGGTAACATCTTCTATCGACCCTTGATCGATGAAAAATGACCTTTTTACCTTCATTTCAAGTATTCAAACTCAATTCTTTCATTCCTTCATGCAAATTCTTGCAACTTCTTGCTCATTCTTCCATTCTCTCTCTCTCAAGCTCACTCTTGCTCTCTTCTTAGTGATTCTTGATTTTCTCTCCTCTCTACTTAGCTTCTACAATTTATTCTTGTTGCAACTCTACCATCTTTGCAAGTTGACAAAGCTCCATCCCCTTCGCAAGACGTAGCCCCTCATCATCTTCTCCTCTCAATTTTGAGTGCTAGCAGAAGGAAAGGTGATATTGCTCTTGTTATTTTATTTGCATCAGTGTGCCTTATAGAGTAGCACTCAAATTGTCTTTGCACTCTATTTGATAGTGTCATTTCTTTTTGTAGACACCTAAATTTGGACACTTGCATTTATCCAAATTTATCCCTTTTCATCTAAACATCCTTTTGATTGTGTTAATTAGGTAATATCACTATTATCTATTTAATACCCTTAATTCTGCCAAATCCCTAAGGTATTTAGTTAATAATTAAATACCTTATCTCTTTAATCCCCATTTTCATCAAACGAATTAAATAAATATGATATTTATTTAATTCTTCACATGTCACGTCCTTTTTTTAATCTTAATCAACCTCTTAATCTCTTCATTAGGGATGTGCACATGCCTAATCCTTGATTAGGATGTGTCACATCCTCCAAATTTTGCAAGTTGGCTTTTAATCTTTATTAACCACTAATTATCTTCTAATTACTGATCAGTTTAGCCTAATCAGTACCTTGGTCAACTCTCTCCATCCCCCAAGGAATTTTTAATTCCTTTTTATTCATCCAAGACTCCTCTCTTCCCCATGTGAATTTTAATTCACTTTTATTCTTCCAAGGAATCTTCTCTTCCCCATGCAAATTCTAGAACCTTTGACTTGTCACATCACATGTGCTAAAGTCTTCTAGAATCTTTGACTTGTCACATCAAGTCACATGTCGGTAAGTACTTTCCTTTTTAAGGACCTTGTTTTATCCAAGGTACTTTCCACCTCTCCTTTTGGAACCTTGTTTTATCCACAAGATTCCCCAATCATGTGAATTTTTAATTCACTTTTATTCATCCAAGATTCTCATCTTCCCTATGTGATCATTGAGAGGTCACATCATCCCTTTTCCAAGGTACTTGTCCTTCCTCCACATCATGTACCTTCCTTCCACCTCACTTCCACATCATCTCATCCTAGGTCATCTCACATTCCACATGTAAAGATGTGAGGGCTTGTGAGTCCTCAGCTCACCATAGCACTCCATTTTGGCCTTGTTGGTTTAATCTCAACTCTTGAATTATCTAGAGAATTCAAATCCCTCTATAAATACCCCCTATTTTCTCTCATTTAGGAACTTCAGGTATTTGATACCAAACTCTTGTCATTTTGTTATTTGATAACACTTAGCCATTTGCATCCTTATGCTACCAAATTGCTCACTCAATTTGCAAGCATCATATTAGCCATTTAACTAATTCATTTAGCTATTAGCACTTGCATTAATCGCATTGCTCATCTTGCATACACTATTTCCATAGTCATCCAAGGAGCACACAAGCTTTCAAACATCAAGGGCCAACCAAGGGATTCAACAACAAAAAAGGTATAATTGTTTATTATCTTCATTTCATCTTTTTTCTTTGCATTATCATTCCTTAGGCTAATCTTGAGGTGTATCTTTTGTGTTCTTCCATTAGTGCATAATAGTTTTTTTGCATCTTTAGAATAGGGTAGACATTTAAGGGATCACATTTTTGGCACACCCGGTGGAACCCACAAACAGGTCTCTATATTTCACATTTGTTGTTGTTGAGTTTGTTTGCAAGTCCAAGTCGCAGAGGGGTGGACTTGCCCTCTAGTGTGCTGCAGAGGGGTGGATTTTCCCTCCTAGTTCATTGTTTTCTAACATTTTCACTGCAGAGGAGCGGATTTTCCCTCCTGGTTCACTGTTTTCTAATATTTTCACTACAAAGGGGTGGATTTGCCCTCCTAGTTCACTGTTTTCTAACATTTTCACTGCAAAGGGGTGGATTTTCCCTCCTAGTTCACTGTTTTCTCACATTTTTACTGCAGAGGGATGGGTTTCCCCTCCTGGTTCACTGTTTTCTAATATTTTCACTACAGAGGGGCGGATTTGCCCTCCTAGTTCACTGTTTTCTAACATTTCCATTGCAGAGGGGTGGATTTTCCCTCCTGGTTCACTATTTTCTAATATTTTCACTGCAGAGGGGTGGATTTGCCCTCCTGGTTCATTGTTTTCTAACATTTTCACTGCAGAGTGGCGGATTTGCCCTCTTGGTTCACTGTTTTATAATATTTTCACTATAGAGTGGTGGATTTGCCCTATTGTTCCCATTGTTTTGACTGCAGAGGGGTGGATTTTCCCTAAACAACACATTTTGGAAGGTAAAAATAGGCATTTTAGCTTTGTTTTTGTCTCATTTTGTTGTTATTTTGAGGTACTAACCCCCTAACCTTGTTTGTTTGTGGGTATAGTTGGATTTCGTGCTAATATGTTGCAGCATACTTTCATAATTGACAAAGAACAAAGCATTAGTTATTGCTTGGTGTGTCTGTTTTTGAGTCACCCAAGGGAGCATTAGTTTGTTTTCACTTTCCCCTTACACTTCGTGTGAGCTTGGGGAGTAGCTAGAAACAATTAGTGCCTTCTTTTTAGAGGGACCTGCTTGGGGATTTCATCACCCCAAGGGACGATCCTAACCACGTGAACCGTCGGGGTATAAAAAGGAGGGATGGCCAAAGTTGTATCCCAATCCAGTCACGTCGTGTTTGGCGAAGCGTCGAAGCTAGGGTGATACCTAGATAGACGTGAAGAGTTGGTTTGAGCCCTTTAGTATCTCGTTGGGGTTCTTGATTCACGTTTGTGACAGGTTGGTCTTCACATACCGAGCCTCATGTACCAAGAGTATATCGAGGACTCCCTAGAAAGCCTTGTATATCCTAGATTAAGACCTTTATTTGCCATACCCTTAACACTAATCATAGGATTTTGCTTGTTTAAAATATCTTCTTGTGAGAAACCAATAAATTTTTGACAAACCATTCTCATTGTTGTCATTTCAAGTCCTTCCCATAGTCATTTTCATCCAAACCAAGTTGTTGTTTTCTACAGAAGGGTGGATATGCCCCCTGAATAGTCAATTTCGCTCTGTTTAACCATTCCAAGCATCCGTTCACCCATTTCGAATGTTCATTCTACCTTTCCAAACTTTTGTTTCTCATTCTGATTACTCATTTCATCATTTAGGGAACCTGCTTCACCATTCGTTAGGCTTATTTTCCCGATTCAAACAAAAACTAGTTGGGAACCTAAAACCTTATCATTTTCTATGATCTAAACATTTTCATTCTCATTCAATCATCACAATTCACATTTTAGTCCATTTGCACTTTTCGTCTAAGTCAAGTCCCTATTCTCTAACAATTTACTGCAGTAGCACAGACTTGCCCTATAGTTTACTACAGAAGAGCAGACCTTCCCTGCAGAGGGGAAAATTCACCCTTCTGTGCCCTGCAGTGGGTCGAACTTGCCTTGAAAACAACCCTTTTCATCATTTGTTCAGCCGTTTCAAGCACCTGTCTGCTCATTTTAATGTTCTGAACAATCGTCCCCCCATTTTGAACGTCTTTTCATCATATTGAGTGATCATCCCCTCAGTCAAGGAAATCAATCCCTAGTTTTGAGCACCTATTTACTTAATCTGAACATCCGTTTCTCCCCATTTTTCACAAAAAGGAAAACTTGCATACATTTTGTTTGTTCGTTTCAAGCCATCGTTTCCCCGTTCTGAGTAATCTTTCATCCATTCCAAGCATCCATCTCCTCATTTCATCCATTTTGATCAATTTTTTACCTGTTTTGAGTTTTTGTCTCCATGAGCTGAGAGTCTTTCATCCATTCCAAGTGATCATTTACCAGTTCTGAGTGCTTGTTCATCCACTCTGGTCATCTATTTCCCCAATCTGATTATCTAACACCTCGTTCCAATCACCCATCTCATCGTTCTAACAACCCATTTACCCGCTCAGAGAGTCCAAAAGTAGTAGGGGAGGACTTTCCCTGTAGTGTAGCGGACTTGCCCTCTAGTGGGGCAGACCTACCCTCTAGTGGGGCAAACCTGCCCTCCAGTGGGGCGGACCTGCCCTGCAGAGGGGCAAGTTTGCCCCTTTGTGCCCTGCAGTGGATCGAACCTCCCCTGCAGAAGGGTAAATCCACCCCTCTATGACAGAAGGGAAAATATTCCCCTCTGTGAGGGAAAATCCACCTCGAAAGGGCAAGTTCACCCCTATGCAGCAAAAAATTGGCAAACGGACAATAAACAGATCCAGCTTCCAAATCCGACCAACATAATCAGTCACATCATATTCTACTCGGAGCTTTGATCCCATCATTCGAATTTGAGTCCATATCTATCATCAAATCATCCATCCCAATCATCTAGACTTCGCTTTGAGGGTTTTGATTTTATGCAAAAACTTTCGAAGGCCATAACATTTGACTCAGATGTGGGTTTTGGTTGAAATTTTAAGGGTGGTTGCATTATGAGGTGGCATGTGGATTTCTAATTACCTTGAGTTAATTGGACCCTGTTTCAACATATTTTTGAGGCCTCAAAGTTTCATCTTGACCCTCAAAATCACAATTTAGTGGTTTTTTTGTAGTTTTTGAAAAATCATTTTCGTTAATAACTCAGAATGCATGTCTCAAATTTGGGATGTTAGTTGGAAATTTATCCTATCTTAGTATTGGGTATTTTCTAGGAAAAACTTGGACTCTCAAAACTATGCCTATGAAGTTTCCTAAAATGGAAAAAATTGATAATTTTTGAAAACTGCCAAATCTGGCAAAAATCTTATTGTCAACACCTTACGTCCTCTAGTTAAAACCCCTGAACTTGGTTTTGAATCAATCCTATCATATCCTTTGATCCAATCCCAATCCGAGCCTTCATCCAATCCTAATATGAGCCTTAATCCAATCCTAATCTGAGCTTTAATCCCATCATCCTACTTTGAGCTTTAATCCAATCTCGATCTAAGCTTGACCTGAATCCCAACTTGAGCTTTATTCCACCTACATCTTCTTCCAATCTATCTTATTTATTGTTCCATCGTCTGATCCCCTCCATCTTCTCAATTCGTATCCAATTTGTATACATCATGAATCCTTATCCCCCTCTCACACGACCAATAATAGTAGTCAAGGGAAATCCTAATTACGTCGACAACGATAACGAAAGTCTTGTTGATCACGAAGAATGTTATATAGATCCCCTTGATGCTATCATTTCTAGCATGCTCTCTCCAATCACCCCCCAAAATCCAACTACTTCTCCAAACTATCCCCTCCATTCCTTCATTTGCATATAATAACAGTCCTTATACTACCCTTGACAAGGGATTTACAGTATGCTCACCATCCACATATTCATCATGTCCTCCCTCTACATCTCTCTCCTATCTGACATCCACATCCTCCTATAGTAATCCCCTATCCCCATACTCCTATCCTTATCATCATCAACCATCACAATATCCCTATCTAAAAAGTCCAACATCTGCATATTGCTATCCTAACCCTCCATCCATGTCCTCCTATGTAAATCCACGTACATCTTTTTACACTAATCCACCATCCCAATATTCCCATCCTAATCCAACCCTCACATCCACATCTTCCCATATTAATCCAACCTCCACATCCTCCTATCCTAATCCACCATCTCAATCTTCCCATCCTAATCCAACATCCACACCTTCCTATCACAATCCCACATTCCAATATCCCTACCTTAATTCGACCTCCACATATTGCTATCCTAATCCTTCATCCATGTCCTCTTAGGATAATTCACCACCCACATCTCCCCATCCTAATCCATCATCTGAATCTTCTCATCCTAATCTATCCGTTCATTTCAAGTATTCAAACTCAATTCTTTCATTCCTTCATGCAAATTCTTGCAACTTCTTGCTCATTCTTCCATTCTCTCTCTCTCAAGCTCACTCTTGCTCTCTTCTTAGTGATTCTTGATTTTCTCTCCTCTCTACTTAGCTTCTACAATTTATTCTTGTTGCAACTCTACCATCTTTGCAAGTTGACAAAGCTCCATCCTCTTCGCAAGACGTAGCCCCTCATCATCTTCTCCTCTTGGTCTTGAGTGCTAGCAGGAGGAAAGGTGATATTGCTCTTGTTATTTTATTTGCATCAGTGTGTCTTATAGAGTAGCATTCAAGTTGTCTTTGCACTCTATTTGATAGTGTCATTTCTTTTTGTAGACACCTAAATTTGGACACTTGCATTTATCCAAATTTATCCCTTTTTATCTAAACATCCTTTTGATTGTGTTAATTAGGTAATATCACTATTATCTATTTAATACCCTTAATTCTGCCAAATCCCTAAGGTATTTAGTTAATAATTAAATACCTTATCTCTTTAATCCCCATTTTCATCAAACGAATTAAATAAATATGACATTTATTTAATTCTTCACATGTCACATCATTTTTTTAATCTTAATCAACCTCTTAATCTCTTCATTAGGGATGTGCACATGCCTAATCCTTGATTAGGATGTGCCACATCCTCCAAATTTTGCAAGTTGGCTTTTAATCTTTATTAACCACTAATTATCTTCTAATTACTAATCAGTTAAGCATAATCAGTACCTTGGTCAACTCTCTCCATCCCCCAAGGAATTTTTAATTCCTTTTTATTCATCCAAGACTCCTCTCTTCCCCATGTGAATTTTAATTCACTTTTATTCCTCCAAGGAATCTTCTCTTCCCCATGCAAATTCTAGAACCTTTGATTTGTCACATCACATGTGTTAAAATCTTCTAGAATCTTTGACTTGTCACATCAAGTCACATGTCGGTAAGTACTTTCCTTTTTAAGGACCTTGTTTTATCCAAGGTACTTTCCACCTCTCCTTTTGGAACCTTGTTTTATCCACAAGATTCCCTAATCATGTGAATTTTTAATTCACTTTTATTCACCCAAGATTCTCCTCTTCCCTATGTGATCATTGAGAGGTCACATCATCCCTTTTCCAAGGTACTTGTCCTTCCTCCACATCATGTACCTTCCTTCCACCTCACTTCCACATCATCTCATCCTAAGTCATCTCACATTCCACATGTAAAGATGTGAGGGCTTGTGAGTCCTCAACTCACCATAGCCCTCCATCTTGGCCTTATTGGTTTAATTTCAACCCTTGAATTATCTAGAGAATTCAAATCCCTCTATAAATACCCCCTACTTTCTCTCATTTAGGGACTTCAGGTATTTGATACCAAACTCTTGTCATTTTTTTATTTGATAACACTTAGCCATTTGCACCCTTATGCTACCAAATTGCTCACTCAATTTGCAAGCATCATATTAGCCATTTAACTAATTCATTTAGCTATTAGCACTTGCATTAATCGCATTGCTCATCTTGCATACACTATTTCCATAGTCATGTAAGGAGCACACAAGCTTTCAAACATCAAGGGCCAACCAAGGGATTCAACAACAAAAAACGTATAATTGTTTATTATCTTCATTTCATCTTTTTTCTTTGCATTATCATTCCTTAGGCTAATCTTGAGGTGTATCTTTTGTGTTCTTCCATTAGTGCATAATAGTTTTTTTGCATCTTTAGAATAGGGTAGACATTTAAGGGATCACATTTTTGGCACGCCTAGTGGGACCCACAAACAGGTCTCTATATTTCACATTTGTTGTTGTTGAGTTTGTTTGCAAGTCCAGATCGCAGAGGGGTGGACTTGCCCTGCAGAGGGGTGGACTTGCCCTCTAGTGTGCTGCAGAGGGGCGGATTTTCCCTCCTAGTTCACTGTTTTCTAACATTTTCACTGCAGAGGAGCGAATTTTCCCTCCTGGTTCACTGTTTTCTAACATTTTCACTACAGAGGGGCGAATTTTCCCTCCTAGTTGATTGTTTTCTAACATTTTCACTGCAAAGGGGTGGATTTGCCCTCCTGGTTCACTGTTTTCTCACATTTTTACCGCAGAGGGGTGGATTTTCCCTCCTGGTTCACTGTTTTCTAATATTTTCACTACAGAGGGGCGGATTTGCCCTCCTAGTTCACTGTTTTCTAATATTTCTATTGCAGAGGGGTGGATTTTCCCTCCTGGTTCACTATTTTCTAACTTTTTCACTGCAGAGGGGCGGATTTTCCCTCCTAATTTATTGTTTTCTAACATTTTCACTGCAGAGGGGTGGATTTTCCCTCTTGGTTCACTATTTTCTAATATTTTCACTATAGAGTGGTGGATTTTCCCTATTGTTCCCACTGTTTTGACTGCAGAGGGGTGGACTTGCCCTCTAGTGTGCTGCAGAGGTGCAGATTTTCCCTCCTAGTTTACTGTTTTCTAACATTTTCACTGCAGAGGAGCGAATTTTCCCTCCTGGTTCACTATTTTCTAACATTTTCACTACAGAGGGGCGGATTTTCCCTCCTAGTTCACTGTTTTCTAACATTTTCACTGCAAAGGGGTGGATTTGCCCTCCTAGTTCACTATTTTCTCACATTTTTACTGCAGAGGGGTGGATTTTCCCTCCTGATTCACTGTTTTCTAATATTTTCACTGTAGAGGGGCGGATTTTCCCTCCTAGTTCACTATTTTCTAACATTTTCATTGCAGAGGGGTGGATTTTCCCTCCTGGTTCACTATTTTCTAACATTTTCACTGCAGAGGGGCGGATTTGCCCTCCTGGTTCATTGTTTTCTAAAATTTTCGTTGTAGAGGGGTGGATTTGCCCTCTTGGTTCACTGTTTTCTAATATTTTCACTATAGAGGGGTGGATTTTCCCTATTGTTCCCACTGTTTTGACTGCAGAGGGGTGGATTTTCCCTAAACAGCACGTTTTGGAAAGTAAAAATAGGCATTTTAGCTTTGTTTTTGTCTCATTTTGTTGTTATTTTGAGGTACTAACCCCCTAACCTTGTTTGTTTGTGGGTATAGTTGGATTTCATTCTAATATTTTGCAGCATACTTTCATAATTGACAAAGAACAGAGCATTAGTTATTACTTGGTGTGTCTGTTTTTGAGTCACCCAAGGGAGCATTAGTTTGTTTTCACTTTCCCCTTACACTTCGTGTGAGCTTGGGGAGTAGTTGGAAACAATTAGTGCCTTCTTTTTAGAGGGACCTGGGGGATTTCATCACCCCAAGGGATGATCCTAACCATGTGAACCATCGGGGTATAAAAAGGAGGGAGGGCCAAAGTTGTATCCCAATCTAGTCACGTCATGTTTGGCGGAGCGTCGAAGCTAGGGTGATACCTAGATAGACATGAAGAGTTGGTTCGAGCCCTTTAGTATCTTGTTGGGGTTCCTGACTCATGTTTGTGATAGGTTGGTGTTCACATACTGGGCCTCATGCACCAAGAGTATATCGAGGACTCCCTAGAAAGCCTTGTATATCCTAGATTAAGACCTTTATTGGCCATACCCTTAACACTAATCATAGGATTTTGCTTGTTTAAAATATCTTCTTGTGAGAAACCAATAAATTTTTGACAAACCATTCTCATTGTTGTCATTTCAAGTCCTTTCCATAGTCATTTTCAACCAAACCAAGTCCCTGTTTTCTACAGAAGGGTGGATACGCCCCCTGAATAGTCAATTTCGCTCTGTTTAACCATTCCAAGCATCCGTTCACCCGTTTCAAACGTTCATTCTACCTTTCCAAACTTCTGTTTCTCATTCTGATTACTCATTTCATCATTTGGGGAACCCACTTCACCATTCGTTAGGCTTGTTTGCCCAATTCAAACAAAAACTAGTTGGGAACCTAAAACCTTATCATTTTCTATGATCTAAACATTTTCATTCTCATTCAATCATCACAATTCACCCTTTAGTCCATTTGCACTTTTTGTCTAAGTCAAGTCCCTATTTTCTGACAGTTTACTGTAGTGCGGCAGACTTGCCCTACAGTTTACTGCAGAAGAGCGGACCTTCCTTGCAGAGGGGAAAATTCACCCCTCTGTACCCTGTAGTGGGTCGAACTTGCCTTGAAAACAACCCTTTTCATCATTTGTTCAGCCCTTTCAAGCACCCGTCTACTCATTTTCACATTCTGAACAATCGTCCCCCCATTTTGAACGTCTTTTCATCATATTGAGTGATCATCCCCTCAGTCAAGGAAATCACTCCCTAGTTTTGAGCACCTATTTACTTAATCTGAACATCTATTTCTCCTCATTTTTCACAAAAAGGAAAACTTGCATACATTTTGTTTGTTCGTTTCAAGCCATCGTTTCCCCATTCTGAGTAATCTTTCATCCATTCCAAGCATCCATCTCCTCATTTCATCCATTCTGATCAATTTTTTACTCATTTTGAGCTTTTGTCTCCATGAGCTGAGAGTCTTTCATCCATTCCAAGTGATCGTTTACCAGTTCTGAGTGCTTGTTCATCCACTCTAGTCATCTATTTCCCCAATCCGATTATCTAACACCTCATTCCAATCACCCATCTCATCGTTCTAACAACCCATTTACCCGCTCAGAGAGTCCAAAAGTAGTAGGGGCGGACTTTCCCTGTAGTGGGGTGGACTTGCCCTCTAGTGGGGCAGACCTACCCTCCAGTGGGGTGGACTTGCCCTCCAGTGGGGCAGACCTGCCTGCAGAGGGGCAAGTTTGCCCCTCTGTGCCCTGTAGTGGAGCGAACGTTCCTTGCAGAAGGGTAAATCCACCCCTCTATGACAAAAGAGAAAATATTCCCCTCTATGAGGGAAAATCCACCCCGAAAGGGCAAGTTCACCCCTCTGCAGCAAAAGGTTGGCAAACGGACAATAAACAGATCCAGCTTCCAAATCCGACCAACATAATCAATCACATCATATTTTACTTGGAGCTTTGATCCCATCATCCGAATTTGAGTCCATATCTATTATCAAATCATCCATCCCAATCATCTAGACTTCGTTTTGAGGGTTTTGATTTTATGTAGAAACTTTCGAAGGCCATAACTTTTGACTCAGATGTGGGTTTTGGTTGAAATTTTAAGGGTGGTTGCATTATGAGGTGGCATGTGGATTTCCAATTACCTTGAGTTAATTGGACCCCGTTTCAACACATTTTTGAGGCCTCAAAGTTTCATCTTAACCCTCAAAATCACAATTTAGTGGTTTTTTTGTAGTTTTTGAAAAATCGTTTTCGTTAATAACTCAAAATGCATGTCTCAAATTTGGAATGTTAGTTGGAAATTCATCCTATCTTAGTATTGGGTATTTTCTAGGAAAAACTTGGACTCTCAAAGGTATGCCTATGAAGTTTCCTAAAATGGAAAAAATTGATAATTTTTGAAAACTGCCAAATCTGGCAAAAATCTTATTGTCAACACCTTACGTCCTCTAGTTAAAATCCCTGAACTTGGTTTCAAATCAATCCTATCATATCCTTCGATCCAATCCCAATCTGAGCCTTCATCCAATCCTAATATGAGCCTTAATCCAATCCTAATCTGAGCTTTAATCCCATCATCCTACTCTGAGCTTTAATCCAATCTCGATCTGAGCTTAACCTGAATCCCAACTTGAGCTTTATTCTACCTAAATCTTCTTCCAATCTATCCTATTTATTGTTCCATCGTCTGATCCCCTCCATCTTCTCAATTCATATCCAATTTGTATACATCATGAATCCTTATCCCCCTCTCATACGACCAATAATAGTAGTCAAGGGAAATCCTAATTACGTCGACAACGATAATGAAAGTCTTGTTGATCACGAAGAATGTTATATAGATCCCATTGATGCTATCATTTCTAGCATGCTCTCTCCAATCACCCCCCAAAATCCAACTACTTCTCCAAACTATCCCCCCCATTCCTTCATTTGCATATAATAACAGTCCTTATGCTACCCTTGACAAGGGATTTATAGTATGCTCACCATCCACATATTCATCATGTCCTCCTTCTACATCTCTCTCCTATCTGACATCCACATCCTCCTATAGTAATCCCCTATCCCCATACTCCTATCCTTATCATCATCAACCATCACAATATCCCTATCTAAAAAGTCCAACATCTGCATATTGCTATCCTAACCCTCCATCCATGTCCTCCTATGTAAATCCACGTACATCTTTTTATGCTAATCCACCATCGCAATATTCCCATCCTAATCCAGCCTTCACATCCCCCTATCCTAATCCCACATCCACATCTTCCCATATTAATCCAACCTCCACATCCTCCTATCCTAATCCACCATCTCAATCTTCCCATCCTAATCCAACATCCACACCTTCCTATCACAATCCCACATTCCAATATCCCTACCTTAATTCGACCTCCACATATTGCTATCCTAATCCTCCATCCATGTCCTCTTAGGATAATTCACCACCCACATCTCCCCATCCTAATCCATCATCCACATCTTCCCACTATTATCCATCATCTGAATCTTCTCATCCTAATCTATCATCCACATCTTCCTAATATTATCCATCACCCCAATCTTCTCATCCTAATTTTTCCTACGTTCCTCCATCATCCCAATCTTCCAATCCTAATCCCTCATCCACATCTTCCTACTATTACCCACCATCTCAACCTAATCCATCATTTGCATCCTCTTATTAGTATTCATCATCTTCATCCTCTTACATCACTCCCCCCTTCACTACATTATATCTTAATCCTCCATCTAATCATAACCCACCTAGCCCTCCAACCACTCCTAGTGACGACACACAAGTCCCATCCATTCCTTCCACTCCTAGTATCATCAATATCCCTAACCCTAATCCTTCATCTCCTCCTAGTCCTCCATCCAATCCCATCCACTCATCTAATCATAATCCTCCATCTCCTCCTAGTCCTCCATCCATTCCCATCCACTCACCTGATCCTCCAATTCCTAATCCTCCATCTCCTCCTAGTCCTCCATTTGATCCCATCAACTCATTTAATCATAATCCTACATCTCCTCCTAGTCCTCCATCTATTCCCATCCCCTCATCTAATCCTAATCCACCAATCCCTAATCCTAGTCCTCCAACCACTCCTAGTCCTCCATCTAGTCCCATTCATTCCTCTAATCCTAATCCTAATCCACCCATCCACTCACCTAATCCTCTGATCCCTAACCCTAATCCTCCATCCATTCCCATCCCCTCGTCTAATCCTAATCCACCAATCCCTAATCCTATTCCTCCAACCATCCCTAAACCTCCAGCCATTCCCATCATCCCACCTAATCATACATCCCTTACAAATGTCATCCAAGGACTCATGACAAAGAAGACATTCCCCACTCCACCTTTTGAAGTTGTGGAACCATGCCATCCCAATCCATCATCCATGGTCACTAGTGATGAGACCCCTCTGCAACCCCCACCTACCATTGATGCTACCACCCCAACACCACTCACACCATCAAAACCATCACATCCTTTGAACCCATTGAGCCCCCATCTCCTACTCTGAGATCTGTCGAGCCTATCAAAGATAACCAAATCCGATCCACTCCTCCTACACCTAGATCCTCCCAATCCATCACAGATTCACAAGTTTAATCCACTCTTCCGACTCCTAGTGATGAAACACAAGTCCCATCCATTCCTTCCACTCCTAGTATCACCGATATCCCTTCCCTTGAACTTCATGAATCCTCCATCCTTTCATCTCCCCCACTTGCAGGGTCCATCCAACAATCCTTCATCATCGTGCCTCCCACACATGCTAAGCCATACCAAGGGCTTGATCCAAAGCGCACAAACATAGATCCCATCATCTCATCCACTCCATCCCAAAATTACAGTCCCCCATCCATCCCATCTCATGATTCCTTTCCTCACCTGAATCCTGATCCTACCATCCCATCTACTCCATCTCAAGATCACACTAGCTCATCCGCTCCATCCCATGATCCCCTTTACACTCAAGATCCAATCGCTCCATCCCATGAGCCCTTATCACCCACAACCACAAGTCCAGATCTTGTCATACCATCTAATTCCTCTCTTGATCCTTTATCACCCATTCATCTTGATGCGGTTATCCCCTCATCTCCATCGCATGATCCTCCATCACCACCTAGCCTTGTCACCCCAACACCAATTTTATATCACGTCAATAACATTACACTCATCCATGGTGGTATCCTTGCAAAAGAAAAACAAAGTATATGCACCACCCATCCTCCTTCACCTGATAATGCAATCACACCATTCTTCCAAAATCATAAGCATCCTACCATAGATCACATGCTCAAGAACATGAAATGTCAAGGAAAAGGTTTAGGCCTTCATGAGCAAGGTACTTTAGAGGCCATCCAATTCAAAGAATATCTAGGCATGCAAGGTCTTGGCTATATCTCCCAAGAGTCACAATCCAAAAATGTTGGTACAACCTCCATACATCCTAAATGACCCTCTCCTAAAGGGATGAGAGGCACTTCCCATCGTTATACCAAACCATTTTTTGCCATCCCCCCTCCTCCATCATATTACCTTAAAAAAACTATCCATCTTCCTCCTTAATCCTCTAAATCCATTTTGGGTCCTTATAACCCTCCACCAAACTTCACACATACTCCATATACACAGTCTATTTTGGGTCCTTATATCCCAAAAAACACCCCCTCCATCTTGTCCTATTCATCCTTTCCTCCATCCATCACCTATCCCTAGCGCACAACATAAAAATTCTAATAAGGATCAACAAAGGCACCCCTCCATGCATGCTATCTCTCATCCTCCATCCACAAATCATCATCACAAGCTTACCTCTATCACTCCATCCACGTCTTCTCCACATCATCCCTCGCCTCCTACCCATCCCATTTCTACTTTAAGATTTTTGGATGCCAAGGTAAAAATTCATAAATCTAAATATCCAAATGAATCTCAAACTTCTCATGTCCCCTTCAAAAGACCTATTGATGAAAAGAAAAATCAAATCCAAAATCAGAATCATACCCATCGGCCACAAAGGCCCACCAAAGAAAAGATCAAATCCATGTGGATCCCAAAGCAAAAAAATGCAATGCCTTCAAATGAAAAATCTTTAACAACATCCAAAGTTACTAATCCCAAAACTAATCATTCACATCCTCCATCTCCTAAATCTGTTTTAGGTCCTTATGTCCCAAAATTCACTATCCCAGTGCCTCCATTATCGCCACATTCTCCATCCATCCACCCTCCTATCATTTCAAATCCACCACATGTACCAATGTTGGTCCTGAACACCTTCCCCCATCACACATCTACTCCATCATTCCATCCATACACCTTCCAATATCCCATCCACTATCCCCCATATCTCCCCCATCCAATCCCTTTGATTCATCCTCTTGCATAATCCATTTCTCATAATAATGTTGTACCAACATCCAATAGCCACTTTACACATGGGATCTTATTACCTCATATGGAACTTGATGCTTGATTCCTTCATCCATCTGATTTATCATATGTATTATGAATCCATATCCTTCTCCATCTCCATCTATATTTTTGTCCGAAAATTCTCGATAGTCAAAAATCCAAAAAATCAAGATTAAAAAAAGAGAAAAAGAAAGAAAAATAAAAAAAGAAAATAGTAAAGATAAAATCATTCATCTAATAGTGAATACTTGGCAAAAAAGCACCTTGGATAAGTACCATGATGAAAACTTGGAAAATAGGTGTCATACGTAAGTCCCCCATCTAGTATACTTCCACAATTGGGGGCAACGTCCACTTACACATTCCTTTCCTCCATCTCCTACATCTTCCTATCTTATGCATCCTATCCATCCTATCCCATTTATCCTAGTACCTCCCTCTTCCTTGTGATCTTGATAATGATAGGGGAAAACCTATATACATGCTTTGGACACCTCTTGGCATATATTCCCCTCATCCATAGACTATCATATTCCTATCCACCTCTATCTATCTTCCATTTCCCATCTCACTCCCTTATCCACCCATCATTCTATCCCTCTTGCCTCATCATGCATGACACATCTAGAGTGGGGACATCTCCTTATTTGTGATTGGGTCCTTGGAGACATCATCCATCCATCCCTCTAGGTAATCCTCTCCATCTCCCCATCCTTCCCATCCTCACCTCTCCATTCATTTATCCATCCAATAATCCTTGCCATCTACCAAATCCTTATCTTCCTATACTCTTATCCACTAGTCCTTTTCTATATTTTCATCCTTATCTTTCCATCCATTTATCCATCCAATAATCCATTCCATCCTTCCAATTCCTTATCCCTCTATCCACCTATCCTAGCATCTTTCTATCTCCCCATCTTTATCCATCCATCTATTTTCCTCCTATCTCATAATCCCTTGTCATTGGAATCTAGCTATAGGCTACCCCCATGAAATCCAATGCCCTGCTACCTCCCTCTCATAATTCATATCTATTTCCCACATATTTCTCATATCTTCATCGCTCATCTATTCATCATCTCACCTTCCCAATTCATATTTTGATGATCTGAATAACTATCCCATCCTTGAGCTTCACATAATACATATCTTACACATATCAACCATCCCATCTAAATGGCCTATCCTGGCTCCTCATATCGGCTCCATCCTTTTATCCATTTATCATGGTCATTTCATCATCTCTTATCCTTCATCTATCTTTGGCCTTGTGTCGAACTACGTTGCCCCTGCGCTTTCATGTAGGAAAGGTCGATCATTTGATCCACCCCCGAGACTCTATCTTTTGTTTGTCTTGTCATCCTCCATCATCCGTCTTTGGCCTTGTATCAAACTATGTTGCCCCTGTGCTTTCACATAGGCAAGGCTAAATCATTTTGTTTGCCCCTAGGGTATTTATCCAGTTTGCATCCTCCATCGTGCTCTCCATTATCCTCTTTCCACTTTTATCCATGGTATTTTATCAAACTATGAGGGCTTTGCGCTTTCACGTAGGCGAGGTTGATCTTTGATCAACCCTTGAGCCCCTAGGTCTTTAGGGTTTTGTTGTCTTGTGGCTTGTGTCTTGTCGTCCTATCATCCTATTGTCTTGTCGTGTTGTCAAGTATGTCCCTATCCTGGCTGGTGCTTACAAATGAAGGTCATTAGTCTCATGAGGTTCAATCGGTTTCAGATATCCTACGTCATGTCAATCAACCAATCTATCCTCCATCTTTGGTCTCAACAAGATGTATCCTTCCTAACAGACCGCATCAATCCCATCCATCCTTTTGAACCTGTGGCAAAGGACATTTGAAATTTGATTGTGATCTTTTGGTGCTTTTGAAATTTTGTTTATCATTTTATCTAACTATCATCACTTGCCAAGGCTTCCATGATCTATCATATTATGGTGTGTTTTGACTAGTTAACATAGGGTCCTATCTTAATTTTTCTTTCATTTATTGTCTTCTTGGTTATCCCACATAGTACCCACAAAGACCCCTATGGTCTTGCGTTACACCGAGACATCCTTATGTGCTTTTGGTTATCCCAATGCCTGGCTCGACCAAAGTCATCGTGACTATGGGGTGTTGAGACAACCTCTTTATTTGTTGTGTTTGTGTATGCATTAGACGCTAATCAGCCTTGGTTCCACCTACCATGGTATCTATTGTCTTATGCTATAGCAAAATTCAGTGCTCCGAAAATGGAAAATTGCATCTTCCATTGCCTTGCATCTTTACCTTCATCATCATTCCTCTTACCCACCTCGCATCTCCATCCAATCATCATCATCATCGTTATCATCGAGATGTATCTTTCCCTATCCTTTTATGTTGTTTTGGGATGTATCCTTCCCTCATCAACAACACTATCATCATCATCATCATTGACGAGATATATCATTACCTATCCTTGTGTTGTTCTGGGATGTAACTTTCCCTCATCAACAACACTCACATTGGGATGTATCCTTCCCTATCCTTGTGTTTTTTTGGGATGTATCCTTACCTTATAAATAACACTCCATAAACCATCAATCCATCTTGGCATGCAGCTTGACTAGGGAAACATCATATTTGTCCTGGAATCCATTTGAGCTTGCCTTTATCCCTTCATATTATCACCCTCTCTCATCCATTATTTTGAATCATCTTCCCTATCTACCCTTGCATCATCTCATCCATTTCGAGAGCACATCTATGTTCTCTTAAACCTGCATGTCCTCTCAAGGGGGCATCTTTTCCAATCTAACTATTTTATTTTGGGTTCTACGTTTTAATATTCTTTGAAATGATGCTACTTCATAACACCATCTCAAAGAGGGGAAAAATGTAGACACCTAAATTCAGACACTTACATCTATCCAAATTTATCATTTTTTGTCTAAACATCTTTTTGATTGCATTAATTAGGTAATACCACTATTATCTAATTAATACCCTTAATTCTGCCAAATCCTTAAGGTATTTAGTTAATAATTAAATACCTTATCTTTTTAATCCCCCTTTTCATTAAATGAATTAAATAAATGTGAGATTTATTTAATTCCTCACATGTCACATCCTTTTTTAATCTTAATCAACCTCTTAATCTCTTCATTAGGGATGTGCACATGCCTAATTCTTGATTATGATGTGTCACATCCTCCAACTTTTGCAAGTTGGCTTATAATCCTTATTAACCACTAATTATATTCTAATTACTGATTAGTTAAACCTAGTTAGTACCTTGGTCAACTCTCCCCATCCCCCAAGGAATTTTTAATTCCTTTTTATTCATCCAAGACTCCTCTTTTCCCCATGTGAATTTTTAATTCACTTTTATTCCTCCAAGGAATCTTCTCTTCCCCATGAAAATTATATAACCTTTGACTTGTCACATCACATGTGTTAAAGTCTTCTAAAATCTTTGACTTGTCACATCAAGTCACATGTGGGTAAGTACTTGCCTTTTTAAGGACCTTGTTTTATCGAAAGTACTTTCCACTTTTCCTTTTAGAATCTTGTCTTATCCACAAGATTCTCCAATCATGTGAATTTTTAATTCACTTTTATTCACTCAAGATTCTCCTCTTCCCTATGTGATTATTGAGAGGTCACATCATCCATTTTCCAAGGTACTTGTCCTTCCTCCACATCATGTACCTTCCTTCCACCTCACTTCCACATCATCTCATCCTAAGCCATCTCACATTCCACATGTCAAGATGTGAGGGCTTGTGAGTCCCCAACTCATCATAGCCCTCCATGTTGGCCTTGTTGGTTTAATCTCAACCCTTGAATTCTCTAGAGAATTCAAATCCCTCTATAAATACCCCCTTTTTTCTCTCATTTAGGGACTTCAATCATTTGATACCAAACTCTTGCCATTTTTTAATTTGAGAACACTTAGCCATTTCCACCCTTATGCTACCAAATTTCTCACTCAATTTGCAAGCATCATATTAGCCATTTAACCAATCCATTTAACCATTAGCACTTGCATTTATCGCATTGCTCATCTTGCATACACCATTTCCATAGCCATCCAAGGAGCAGACAAGTTTTCAAACATCAAGGGCCAACCAAGGGATTCAATGAAAAAGAAGGTATAATCGTTTATTGTCTTCATTTCATCTTATTTTTTTGCATTATCATTCCTTAGGCTAATCTTGAGGTGTATCTTTTGTGTTCTTCCATTAGTGCATAATAGTTTTTTTGCATATTTAAAATTTAGGGTAGACATTTAAGGGATCACACTTTTATTTCCTTTATTGATTTATCTATCTTATTGCATATATGGTTGTTCGTGGAGGTGGGAACATCGAAATGGGGATCTGACTGAGGCAAACCTCAAAACACAACCCAACATTTTTCCTATTTTCGTGTGTGTAGGTGTTGATTCATCCTTTTGAAGTTAAAGTTGAAGAATCAAAGCATGGGTGGAGTGGTATTTGTTCCTCCTCTTTCTTTGTCATTTTTGCACTAGAATAGTTTTCAGTGTTCTTCTTGTTGTACTTTTTTTTTGTATTTCTCTATCAAACTATAAAACTATGTCAGTTGGGTCATAAGTAGGCCCTTTGCATTTTCTACATGTTTTCCAAACCTCTATTAGTACAAGACACCAACTTGTCATGCTAGAGTCAAGTTCTTGCATTGTCAGACCCTCAAATAGCGAGTTATCTAGTCTATAGTCTAAAACCTCTGTGGTTGGCTCACCTGATTTTTGAAACACTCATCGAATAGCCTGAGGTAGTTTAGTGTAGTCCATTCCTTGGGGATCTCTAGTGACCTGGAGCCTTGGGGTGACGAATCCCCCTACTCTACATTTTTGGTGAACCCGACGTGAACTCCTTGTTTTCATTTCTTTGTATTGGAGATTTATGTGTCATGAAGTGTGTAGCTTTGTGACACAGTCTATGACCCATAGATATGTAGGAAGAAGGACTCTTGAATATTCATAAACAAAATCTAAGTAGGTCACAATTTGCTAGTACAATATTTTACATCATCTGAGTTATTCCCATCTCAGTACATGAACATGGTTTCATTCACATGTATCCATCCTAAAAATACAAGTGCTACACCTAAAATAAAATTCACCTCACATGATGAGCCTCTTAATAAAGAGCCTTACCCACTATACATTCCTGCCTAGATCAATGGAAATGTCATACAACTATCATCTTTTGTTTTCACGAGTAGGGTTAATGTGATAACAGAATAGACTCTGTTTATAAATAGCTTACACAAGGAGAGATACGAAGAGTCAGAGACCACAATCCGTATGCATGATGAACTATATGTCACCCATATGGGCTTTATTTCTTTATTATTCTTGGTAGGACCCAAGGCTATTGATGTTTCATTTGTTATCATTCTAGAGTCTGACCTATTCCGAGTTAGGTTGGGTATTCCTTGGCTAGCCTCTATGAACGGTGTCACCCTTTTGGTTCATAAATGTTTAAAATTCCCTCATGAATATTTTGTTCATGTAGTGCATGACACTAGCTATAAGTCATTAGTGTCATGTGGGGGTTTTACATTAGATCACTTTTGGCTTTCCTCGATCAAACCTCTCCCTCCTAGGGGAGATTTTTTATATAAGGCTTATATTAAGTATAAGACTATGGGCTTAGTGCCAAAGGCTAGCTATCTAGTCTCCCCTATGTAATCTCTATGAAGAATTCCATGATTGTGCAACAATAAGTTGCTTCTTCTGCACAACGAAAGGGGAAGGGGAAGCTTGCTTGCACTCAAGGGAATTCTCCTTTTGTTTCATTTGCTTCTACTTTCTCTTCTCGTCTTGTTGTGGAACCTTTAGTTTGTATTCCTAGCCTTGCATGGGAAGTGCGATGGTGCCTGCTTAACGAAAATTAAAGCATCAAGTCTTTGAGCTTCCTATTTTTCCCATAGTTCCTAGACTCATTTATGGTAAGGGGAAGGATCCTCATGGGGCTACTCTTGTGTCTTGGCCTTCACAGCCTCCTACTGTTCCTCTACCTGCATCTAAGGTAGAGAATGGGAAGAGGCCCACCACCAAGGAATCTATTTCTATTTCTCTTCCTATGGTTTCTTTTGCTCTTACCTAGAAGACCATCCTTCCACCAACCACAGTTGTGAAGGATACTCCTACAACTAAGCAGTAGCCTCTGGTCTCTTCTCAAGTTGCATCTACCAATTCCCATAGATGATGTAACCGACTTGCATGTGAGCGCAAGCACAAGTGAATCTGGCCACTGAACACACTACCTTACAGAATATGAAAGGGAAGCCAATGGCATCTACCTCTATATCCTTTTTTGTTGTTTCACTTCTTTTTATTGTGTCTACCTTAGTTCCAATCACCTTTATTCTACTTCTGGCTCCTCTAGCAGGTCCTGATGATGCTCATCATAAAAGGGTGTAGGTTTTCATCACTCCCTCTGTGGAGCCCCCTATTTTGATTTCCCTCCCATACATACCTCCCTTCTCTTAGCCCATAGACATGTCGAATACAATGGTGGTGTCTGCTACAACTTTTTCTTCTTCCTCCTTGGCTTTTATTTCTTCTATGTGGATTCCACATCCTCCATTGAAGCACAAGTTGTAGGATGACCTCGATGTAGGTGGAGGTCAGAAGAAGGGCTCACCTTCTTTGGAAATTGGTTATGTTTTGGCTTGTGTCATCCTCGTGACGAAGGCGGCCCCTGCATCCCTGATGTTTGTCACTGCCACTCTCGATGAGGTTGGTAGTGGCTCTCGGATGCCTCCTTCTTCTCCCACCTGATTGACAAACGAAACTTTGATGAATTGCATGTTTAATTCGATGGATGATATCTTGGATCTATCTTTGATCTTTACAAGGTCAATGAATTTTTCTTCACAAGAGATTAGTGAAGAAGAACTTGAGGGGCCTTCTTCCTTGGCCCTTCTTGTAGACGAGTAAGAGTATACTGCTCTTTCTATCCCACCCTTTTAGGCTCATCCACCCTCCCCCTACAATGATCTATATTAGGAGAAAGATGACCTATTGGTCGATGAGGACTAGGGTGGTACCTCTTCTTTATATGTAGATTAGATTTGTTTGTCTATTTGTGTTCCCATATGCTTATCCTTTTGTGTTTGTGATCATGCCTAGAGGACCCTTGCTACCCTTGTAGGTGCTTGGATATAGGTGCAGAAATTTTTTCATACACTTCTTCTATGTGTATCATCATTCTTCTATATGTCATGAAATTGATTTTCAATATTGGGGATTATGCAAAGCATTGGGGGCATTTAGGCCTTCTTCCATGTTGACCCAGTTTTTATTTTTATTTTGTCTTCATGTGCTCTTCTTCATGATCTAAGAAATTTGGGGATTGATGACCATCCATCCATACAATGTATTATATCTATTTGTATCTATGAAAAAATCTGACCCCGAACTCTTAGATCCCCCGTCTCTTGTTGTCTTCATCTATCTTTTTCTTTCTTTACTTGCCTGAGTCTTGATGTTGTGGTTCTTATGTGTTGTCCCTCGCATATGTGTGACAACATACCATGAAATACATCTTGTTATGTGTTGTGTGCCACAATATCTCTACCTTCCCTTTTTCTCCTTAGGATTCCATGTGCTCCTTTGCATAACACACACCATCCTAAGGGGGGGATACCATGTTGTTCTAATTTTCAGTAGGGTTAATTCTTTCAAAAGGATTCCTTGGTATCAATTTTCTTTACAATGAATTCCTTGATGAAAGAATCCCTTATGAAGCCTCTTATTTTCTAAAATGTTGTATTCTCTGGAGATTCCTGGATGAAATTTTCTTTTGAAAAGGATCTTGTATGTGAAAGAGTCTGAAACTTTCCTTTGAAAAAGGAGCACTTTAAAATGAAAGAGTCTGAAAAATTTCCTATGAGAAGGAGCATTCTTTCCGACTAATTCCTTAACAAAAGGATATTTCAAAATGATTCTTTGATGATATAATAACTTGTGAAAAATGTGTTTTCTTTCAATCAAAGCATTCCTTTGAATGGGCCCCTTGGTGTCTTGAAAGGTTTCCTGTCGAAGGAACTCCCTTTGAAAGGTTCTCCTTCAATTGAAAATATTGATGTCTTGCAATTGAGTTTCTTTTATTTAACACTCAATGTCGTTGTGTCTTGGTGTCAGACATCGTATGTCGTCACATCTAGCTCGGGGGTAGCTCAACTAGACCCATCTTTTCTATGACTATCTTAAAAAATAGTTTGCAATAATCGTAGGCTTACCTAACCAGTGTATTTGATTAGGTTGTGCGATGCAAAAGCATTCAGTGGTGTAAGGGAAATCCTACATCACCCAAAAATATCTTTACCTTCTTTCAGATTTTGTAGATGTTTTTGCATTTTTGGATACCCTTTTCGTCGAAGAAGAATTCCCAAATTTCAGAACTGCTTTTCTACTTTTTCTGCTCAACTGCTATTTTTAGCAGGTGTGAATTTGAAGGCGTGAGGAGGCAAAAATTTAAGGGAAGCTTCAGGATAGTAAAATAAGAACTTTGGCAAAATAATCAGGCTAAGATCATTCCCGGTTCAAAATTTATTCAAGTTTTAGTTTCTTCTTTTTGCCCTATAAAATCTTCGAAGCTAATTTTGAGGTACTTAAAGGCTCTGGATGGGCCCGAAAATTGGCAGAAAATGAAAGTGGTTAGCCTTTAGGTTCCACCTTAAGGCACTTTATTTTCGCAAGAGCTTTCCAAAAAGGTATTATGATTGAAGATGCGACTGTCAGATCTTAAGTTAGGGCTTCTGGAAGTTGGTGCATAATTAGAATGTTGTTTTTCTCTCCAAACAGAGAAAGGGGCTATTTATGGGCTAGTTTCTGATTTGTTTGGGTAGTTTTTGGGGAAAAAATATCGCATGTTGCTAAAGGGGGAATTTCTGTAGTTTTTTGTAATTTGCATGTATTGCAGAACTCAAGGACTTGAGATCCTCTGCATGTCAGAATTTCATTATTCTAAATATAATAATATTCTCTGGTTTTATGTGTGGATTTTTGTGGCTCGGGTTGGCACCCTCATCACTTTGTCTTATCATGCTATCTTGTGTGTCTTATGATTTTTTTCCTAATTTTTTTTGTCTGTAGCCTAACATGTTTATGGTGAGATCACAACTTGCTTTGTAGGACTGAGAACTTGTGAAGCCTCCTCTCTTTCATGTTCAACTAGCTTTGCAAGATTGAAAACCTGTGGAGCCATTTCTCCTTCCTTCACGTCCAGGTGTGCCAAATCAAAGATTTGCTTCCTTGACACTATTGGTATATTCTCTTCAATCTCTTTCTACTTTAGCTCACATGCACTAACACGTATGCTCCTTAAAGTGGGGGAAAAATGTAATGGCGCAAATTTGTACCCTAGGAAAATTCCTCGTTTATTTTATCCTTACCTTAGCAACTATAAGTTTGATGATGCAAAACTTGTTGCTGTCAGCTTATTCCTTTCGTGTGGCCTTGTCTTTTTGCATTGGTGGAGGAGTTTATGTCGAGGATGCATGTGTGCATGCAGACATTTGTGCACCACACTTTTTTCCTAACAGAATTCTTTCCCCTGGAATTTGCACAATCATTATGTCTTCGGTTGGCCACGAAGGTAACATCTTCTATCGACCCTTGATCGAAAATAAATGGACCTTTTACCCCCATTTCAAGCATTCAAACTTAATTCTTTTATTCCTTCATTCAAATTCTATTAAATTCTTTCCCATTCTTCCATTCTCTCACTCTCTCAAGATCACTCTTGATCTCTTCTTGGTGATTATTTATTTTCTCTCCTCTCTACTTGGCTTCTACAACATATTCTTGTTGCAACTACACCTTGTTTGCAAGTTGGTGAAGCTCCATCCTCTTGGAAAGGTGTAGCCCATCGTCATCTTCTCCTATCAACCTTGAGTGCTACCATGAGGAAAGGTGATATTTCTCTTGTTATTTTATTTGCATCATTGTGTCTTATAGAGTAGCATTCAGGCTATCTTTGCACTCTATTTGATAGTTTAATTTCCTTTCTTTCCTTTACTGATTTTTGTATCTTGTTGCATATCTGGTTGTTCATGGAGCTGGGAACACCAAAATGGGGGTCTGGTTGAGGCAGACCTCAAAACACAACCCAATATTTTTCATGTTTTTGTGTTTGTAGGTGTTGGTTCATCCTTTTGAAGTTAAAGCTGAAGAATCGAAGCGTGGGTGGAGTGGTATCTTTTCCTCCTCTTTCTTTATCATTTGCACACTAGAATAGTTTTTAGTATTATTCTTGTTGTACTTTTTTTTTTTCTCTATTAAACTGTAACACTCTGTCAGTTGGGTCGTAAGTAGGCCCTTTATGTTTTTTGCCTATTTTCTAGACCTTTTTCTATACAATACACCAAAACATCCTTGAGATGCCAATGCATCGTGTTGGAGTCTGGTTCTCACACTGACATCCATAAATAGTGAGTTTTCTGGTCTACAATCTAAAACATTTGTGGCCAACTCACTTGATTTCTGAAACACCAGTCAAATAACTTGAGGTAGTTTAGGGCAATTCATTCCTTGGGGCTCTCCCACGACCTGGAGCCTCGAGGGTGATGAATTTCCCTACTCTACAATTATATTATGGTAGATTATACTTTGAGTTAGAGAATATAGGCGAATACCAATTGAAAGTGCTTTTTTGTACTAAAAATAAATGGTTCTTTCATTAGGATGTTGTAACGCCCTGCCACGCAACCCTAGAGGAAGTTGCAATTAACTACTTAAACGGACTAACTTTTTTTCTGAAGTACAATAATAAGCAAGTTCACTAACTAATTCCAACAACCTCTAAGGTTAAGAGATAGAGGTTATATAGAACCTCAACAAAAAACATGAATATAAACCATGACAATTATTTAGATAATAAATAAACACATACATTCCAATTAAGATAATATACATCAAGCATAAGAGATAACTTTCCATTTCATTAATCCATTTATTAAACAATAAGGTTACAACATTCATTCCTTGAATGAGGCAAATCCAATAAATAAGGTTACAATTACAGCTTCCACCTCGATATCAAATGAGGGGTAAAATAATACAAAATCAACTGAAATGAAATAAAGCAAGAACTGAAACTGAATCCCACGAGCTCTCCAACTGGAAGTATCATCCACACAAACAAGAAGAAAGCCCAACAGATTAAGGTACACACCACCCAACCAAGTGGAACCCAAAGGCCCACCCCCCGTGCTAGGAGATAGTAACAAGGAATCCTAGCCAAGACCATCCACCTCTAGAGATAGGCTAACACAAAACTAAACCAAATTGAAACAACCAATCACATGTACCACACAAGTATAACACAAGTACGACATAAGTACCACTCAAGTACAACTCTAACATGGTCACATTGCTTCCAGATATAAAGCAAATCAAGTATGTTAAGAGAACCATACACATAATAATCAAATACCAACTATGGTCACATCAGGTATGTTACATAAACCATACCCACAATAAACAAGTACCAATTGTTGTCCTAGATAGAGTGTCATCACACAATTCATCATGAGTTACCCACTACGGATCTTCATAGGCTCCAACCAACATAAAGGGTTGTTCTGGTGGCCTCTACCGATCCTCGGCCCTCATACTTACTAATGTGGGATCAAATACCTTACGTACATACAGGATAAATGACCTTGCCATTCCAGGCCTTACCACTCATCCCAAGTCTAAACAAGCCCTTGTGTCTATGAGTGAGGCCAACTTATCTTGATTAATGAGAAGTTAGTCCTAATCTTCTAAGTATTGATTTAGTTTCACTTGATTACACAACTTCCGAACGTTACCCAATCTTACCTCTTCCGAGCTCTGGCCCCTACGGAAGCCACTCTTCTACTTGACAACACACATACCATCCAATCACCAAGGGTACAAAGTGCAAAAAACAAGATAACACGACCACTCCTTTCTCAGGAGGTGCCATAAAATGAAACTCGCTCCAACACTGGAGGCAACAAATCACATAAAAAGGTCACTCCTTACAAGGAGACGCGGATCCCATAATCCACTCCTTTCACAAGAAACACAAGACATCCCCGTTCGTGGAAACCGGGTAAATACCAAAGACATAACTTCATGCACTACCCAAGGAAATAGCAAACGGTCATCATTACAAAACAACAACCCCCAACCTCTAGGGTCCTCTGGAAGACTTACAGATTAAAGACACTTAATCCATTTCCCCAAACATGAACACAAAGGAAATAATCACATAAGGCATTTGCGAGGAAATAAACTAATTTTGGACATATTAAATCCATTTTCCTTAATAACCTTCAGTAAATTATTGCATTAAAAGACTGATTTAAGTTACGTCTCTTCTCGACAAAGGCTGAAATTTTAACCAAACATTTAATTCCTCAATTACTTGTAAATAAATAAAATAAATATTTATTTCACCAATTTAAAACATACCATTTTCAAATCATCTACTTCTTCTTTTCAAAATAAATCACTTAAAAAAAAAACAATTAATTTCTCTATTAAACATCATATCAGAAATTCAACTATTTGCTGCTTCCAAATATTTTATTTTAAAATGAACCAGTTTCATCCACTATAGCATATGCTTTAAAAATTTCCTCAATTCCATTAAAAAAAAAACATGTTATTAATCAAATACATCATAACATCATTTAAATCACCATTATAATATATGTACATATCTATTTTAATTTACTAAAAATATGTAGATAATATTATATTATTATATAATATAGTACTAAATATTAATACATATTATATTATTATAATATATATAAATATATTCATATTATAAATATAATAATAAATATTATACATTAATATTTTAATATATTATTTATTTTATTTCTAAAAAGAAACCCCAATACGCCTCGGGTCATGCGCCAACCCTAAAGGTTGGGGTGACAGTTTCTTTTGGGGCCGCGTGCTTAAGATCATGGCACCATTGTGCCGGCCGCGAACAAGGGAGGAGGCGGCAGTTTAAAGGGGCGGCGACGATGCTATGTGCACAACCGACCGCCATTATTGGTGGCGTTGTGCTATGCACAGCCGCCCACCAGTAATGGCGGCGACAACTGTGTAACACAACCGACCGTGGGGTCCGTGGGGGTCGCGCTGGGCGCGGCTCCCCCACAGTGCCTCCCATGGGGGGTGGCTATGGGGTGAGCCCCCAGCCCCCCCACAAATTTCGATTTTATTTTATTTTTTATTATTTTTAAAAACCCTACGGATTTTTGGAAATCCGCACCCTACACAGGATAGTTTTAAATTTTTTTTTTATTATTCTTTAACAGCATAACCTCCCACCAAAAATCAAAATGTAAATAATATATATGTGTATATATACTTATATTAGTATATATACACATATATATATGCAGAGATTTAATTGATTCCACTTCAGATTTGTAAATGAAATCAAGCAAATAATTTTCAAACACAATAACTTGCAGCCAAGAACACCATTTTTTGAAGAAATTTATTTCCAAATAGAGGTTTCCTTAATTTGTGGCAAGATTTAACATGGGTTTTTTCTTGCAATCAACAATTAGAATTTAAACTTTTCAAACAACAACATCTAATTTGAGAAATCTTTCAAAAGACACTAATTTAACTGAAGAAAACCTAGTTCTTCCAAGAAGCTTGAATGGTTGGCAATGGTGTAAAGATTCCTTCCTCAGGTTCCAACTTCTTCCCAACCAATCAACAGAGTTCTCCATAATTCCAATTCAAAACCCCCAAAATGCAAAAATTTCCTCCTCACCTCCATTTCACTTTTCCAACTTGAAAAAAAAACTCATCAAAAAATAACCAGATAATTATGAAAATTATCCAAAATATCCATGCAACAACCATAATCAATTTTCCAAAACAAAACAACAAATATCTCAAAATATCTCTATTTTCCATTTTTGCATTGAAAACTTAAAAAAAACAATTTGAAATCATTTTTCAATTTCCAAATTTAATTTTGATTTTCAATTAAAATATTTATCAGTTCTAACAAGTAACTTAATTCAATTTACTTAATTTAATTAATTCAATAAAATGAATCTAATCCAAGATTAGATTATTTTATTAATTAAATTAAATTAATTAATGAATTAAATAACACCTTCCAACATAATAACCAGATCAAATTAATCAACAACTTATATGCATAAAACCATTCAATTACCTTTTTAACTTGAAATTAAATAATCAAAGAGATGGAACAATATTCAAAGCAACACAACCCGACTAACACCTGACGACACACTAGGACTAGGGTGACAACTTGGCATGAAAAAACTAGCTACTATCTCCCAATCGAATACCATTGGGCAATGGACACTCTCAAACCTGTGAGACCAGGTGGAGTCGATGTCTTTTACCTGTCAACCTGTGAACATAGATTATATCCACATGCATATATATATATATATATATATCAAAATTAAAACACACTATGAAGAGGAAATCTCGGGATCGTAGGGCGCTCGCAAGCGAGTGATGCAATCATGTCCCCTTCACCAATACAATATTACTAACTGATGAATCTAACATCATTAATATGATCAAAAGCATAAACATCATTAATTCAATTATCCACTATGCTAATTGTTAGAATCAAACATGCTCTGATACCATGTTAGAATTGGCTATGGATGCCAAGATCTATGGACCAAATGGAAAGCACAAGAAGAGAGAAAATAATTTGACAAGAATAAACTATATTCAATGTCAATGATAATGGAATTGCTTCTATGTGATTACAATGAGAGACCCCTTTGTTATATAGCCAAGGTGAGAGCATAGGAGTGTGGTACCATTTTTGGCTCTTTATTGCAGGTTGGTATCAGAGCGGGTTGGGTGCCATTGGAGAGTCATTTTCTGAAGAGAGGTACCAGGCCTTTGCAGGTGCCACGTGCCCTGTCGGTCGTGGCCACCGTGGGCTCCCACTTTTTGGCCGGCTTCATCCATCGGCAATCTCCACCAGAAACCTTTGAAATCCGACAGCCATCTTCAAACCCAACGACAAGAATTTCTTCGGAGGGAATATTCCCTGAAAAGCATATTCTCTGTCAAGATTCCGTTGACTGGTGACACCTATATACCCGTCAAATTTAAGACTCTCCACAGGGATCACTAGCACCATGCCATCAAATTTAAACCCGTGGCTTGCTGATGTCAGCGCTCGTTTGAAAATTTTGGACCCCTCTCCGTTTGCATTTTCAGTTTTGCAGGCGATTTTCAAATACTCATATCTTGCTCAATTTGGCTCCTTTTTTTGAGCAATTTTTTTTTATTTGGGCTAAGTTTTCATGCTCTTCACAGTGGTGCAATCAATTTTTGGTTTTGTCTTTTGGTTTTTCCAAAAATTGCAGATTCTCATAGGTGTTGCTGCTTCGTCCTCATTTTGGGAACTTTGGGAGCTCATAACTTGCTCCTACTGTAACATTTTTGAGTGCTATTTTTTTTAAAGTGCATGATTTTTTCTGTACTTTCCAATGGTGTGATTAGATTTATCTAATCTACTGTAATGTTTTCACTATGAGTTTGTGGCCTATTTTGGCAATTTGCATGTACCAAAATCAAAGTCCACTTTGCTATTTTTGGCAGTGGCAATTGTAAACGCACTAAGTATAAAGTGCCAAATTAGATACTACTCCTGGGGTTTCTTGATTGAGTGATTTGGGGGGGTAATCTTTTGCCTTTGTTGGTTTATGTCTCTTGATTGGTCTATTGTGTGACTAAGTTGAGGATTTAATATGGGCATCAAAAAACATCCTGCTGTAATAAGGTTAAATCCATGGAACTTTAAGTCTTGGCGAGATGGAATCCTAACACATTGTAGGTGGCTCAATCTTTTGCCATATCTCTATGGACTAGTTCCTAAACCTTCATCAAAATGGAAGAGAGTTGTGTGGGACATAAAAACAGAACATATTGTGGGATTAATTGGTTGTAATATGGATATTGATATACTAATGGCCATTGATGATATTGAGATCCCTCGTGATCTTATGACCAAACTTTGGGAGATGTATGGAGACTTGAATGAACCTCCGTTTCCAGAGGATCCTGTTGCAGATTGTCTTGTTCCACTTGCAGAGTTTCGACCTATTGATGATAAAACAGCTGAAACACTTGTTGATTGGGAAAGGTATGGTAGTTTTGATGACACAGAACCTTCTCCTTCTCCTCCTACAGAGACATCTATTGAGACTTCAGTTTCTATGGCTCCTAATCTAGATTTAGAGGGTTCATCTTCTTCATCTATGAGTCAACATCTTGAGGTTGAGGACTCTTGTGATCTAGCATTGGAAGATTCATTTACTATTGTAGTTGATGATACTTGTGATTCCACAGTTTGGGTTCCTTGTGATTCAGTGCAATAGGATATACATTGTCTTCCAGATATGGCTACATTGGGTGGCTTCTTGACAGGTATTTCAGACTTGTTTGTGGAGTCTCATTTTGCAGATTTGGGGGACATCATTGATGACATTCATCTTCTCTTTGATGAAGATGCTCCTTCTTCAATTGTTGTGAGGGAAAACTCTGACCCTCTTGTTCATTCTCTACATGATCATTCTTTGCAGCTTGACATGAGTGTGGATACTTTTGGACAACATTTGGAGGAGGCTTCTTTGTCTTTAGAGGGGATATCTTTCTCTTTGGATCATGTTCTACATTCTTCTCTACTAGATGTTGGATTGTACTCTTCAGCAGTGTGGCCTAGAACGCCTGTTTGGAGTGTGTCATATTTCGGCATCGACATGGAGACACTTGAGCATGCTTCGAAGACATCATACATCCTACATACATCCTTAGTTTTGTTTCTTCCTAAGGGGAGGAATGTTGTTTGGCGAAATTGGATCATCTTCAACATTCAATGTCGAGCTTCTACCATCATTGCAGGAGACTCAACATTGAGGGGGGCTGCCTTGTCTCTCTTCTACTTCTCTCTTATGGGGGGGTCTTTTTCCTCACATGAAGTTTTTACCTTCTCATTCATGATTAAGAGCATATTCTTATTATATTTCATCTCTCTTTTGGGGAGGAGTTTTATCCCACTGGGTTTTCTCCTTTTCTCCATTTGTGAGAGATTGCATTGCATTTGTACATGGGTACCTAACATGGCCTAGTTGTCGGGACCCATCTTGCATTGTTTTCATTTTTGTACATTCTCCCTAAGTTTCACTTAAGGGGGGTGTTGGTGTAATTAAATGTTTTGTACCTTGTCCTAGGTCATAATTACACCTTAGTTAAGTTTACTTAGGGACCACATAGGAGTTGTTGGAGACTTTCCACCTTTGGTGGACTTATCTTCTTATTACTTTATCACCTCCACCTTTCATGGACATATCATGTGACTAGGGTTCCACCTTTTGTGGTAGATCCACTATTTGTGGTGGTTATCAGATTATCATCTTTCCACTTTAGGTGGAGTGATAGCTTTTCATTGTTGTCTCATGTCATAAGATTACGACCAACACTAATCCAAAGCATGACATAATGATAACATCAAGAAAAATACACTATCACACCAAAATATAACATTCGCATCACTTTACAGATAGCGATCAAATAGCAACTGAGTTCTAAGTCAAAGCACTAACAAAAAATAAGGCATAACCAACAGAACATTGTTTGATCAAAAGAGAAAAATGGAGAGGTCTTATAGATGCAGTCACACCAATAAGACTAGATTGGGGGAAAAAAATCATTTAATAAATCAAAACAACTATTTTTTTCTCTATTGTATTAGAGAATAAATCAGTATCATATTTGAGCTCTTTTGTACATGTCATGGTTGATCATTTGTCTCGCTTTATACAAATTACACTTGAATCGCTGGATTAGGTAGTGCAAATAATACCACCTCAACATGAATATTCTTAATCATGTTTGTAGCAATGTCTAGATCATATTGTTTGTCACTCTACTATCAATGAATTGAGTGACATCCACTATGTCACAAAAACCAAATAGGAATTGTATATGTTTGATTAAAAATGTGATAGTAAAAAAATCACAAATACAACATCAAAAAATTGCCAACCATATACCTAGATTATTGTTCTCTCATCCCTTATAATTGATCTACTTTAGGGGAGCTACCATCATGGGCACCCTTCCCCCTTCCTCTACTTTCTATCTCCCATACCTCCATATCCATTCCCTCTCTGCCCATGTGGACATCCTTTCCACTATTGGAAATTTGAAGCCATCTAAAGACAACTTCGACATAACCCAAAAGAGAAACCTATGCAAATAAGTATGTAGAATCGACATGCAAGAGAATAGACAACATAACCATGAAAATATGACACAAGATATACCCTGGGAAAACCCTCAAGATGGAAAAACCTAGCCTCCAAAAACATCCATCTCTCATGTATTATTCAACAATAAAGATTAAAATCAATCTTCAGAGTCTCCATGAACACCATTGAAGCAACAAGCCCTCTCCATGCAATCCATGTGAACAAGCATGCAACCACACATCCCATGCCATGCTTCAAACCTCCAAAAATGCTAACAAGAGCTAACCTGTAAACTGACCAACCTAAAACAACTACCCTTGTGGTTGCTTTTATAGACAAGTGATCCCATAATATTGGTTTACAATTTTGGGGCAAACTGGACACTAAACTGATTTTTTTTAACTAAATCTTCACTTTTGGGCTCCTATAGTGGCTAAACTGCGGGGAATTTATAGATGATGCAAATTCGTGATTTATGAAGTTTTTTCTATAGATTCTAAATATATTTTTTTCAAAATATTTGGAATCAAATTGCACTTTTTTTTCATCTCCTTTGAAAACTAGTTTTTATCAGTAAACAACATTTTGAAAGAGTGATGCTCACCGTATACAACATCATTTTTTTTTGTATGAAGGATAAAATTCTATTTTTTTCGAATTTATATTTGTAACTACGATATCTAACCAATTCATTTGGTTTCATAGTGTTTTATTAAATATTTTTTCCTTAATCAAGTTTCGAAGTCAAACCAATTACAATTCAAACATAGGCAGACTGTATACAACATAAAAAATTTGTATGTATCAACATTCAAATTTTTTCAATGGATCAAGGACATCAATACCTAACCTAAACAAATTTTTCAAAATTTTATTTTGATAATCTACTATTTTTCCACATGTGCAAAACAAAGACTTTGATTTTTAGTGAAAAACCTACATTCACAAGAAATAAAAAATAAATATAATAATAAAATTTAATTTAATTAAAATTATACTTTTTTGGAAGCTTATAATAAGGACTGCATACTTACAAAAAATAAATTTTAAATGAATTCATTTGATCCTCCAAAAGGTAAATCAAAAGTGGTTTTTTATCAACATTTTGATAGGTGTAAAGGAGACTCCATTATAGGTATGGTTTAAAACTAGCAGGGTTCTATTCAAGGGGGCTTAGTGTAATGTGGTTTGATCAAACCCTCTTCAATTGGAATCTTTTAAATGAAACTTTTCAAGGCTTAAATCATTATATTTTCTAAAAATATGTGATTTTTCAGAAAAAGTTAGGATCTCCAAGAAAGTGTAAACCACTATTGTGGCAGCCCCCAGACACAAGCTCCCACAAAACCACCAAGTGGTATTACATAAAACCATGAGATTACAAAACCATGCTCCCATAGTTAATATTGGGTACTTTATTTAATTCTTTTTACCCAATATTAAATAACTACATTATTACAACTTTAACTTATGTCCCAGTGTTACATACGACATAAAGTGGCCCCAAGAATAATTACATTAAATACATTATGCAAGGTGTACAACACAAATTTTCCTAATATTCTCTTACTTGTTGTATACATTTCATAAGGGGAACAAGTAACCTCAAAACATGAATCAAATGAACAATCCATATAGCCACATATACCATCATGGAATCAAGGTGCTCCATGTGCTCCATCAAGATACCCACAACAAGAATCAAAGTGACCACCATCCCAAACATGAATGCTCTCATACTCCATCATGCCAATGCATAAAGATAAGAATCCATCCAAAGAGAAGCCACACAATCTGTCACAACGAAGCATAACTCCCGCCTCAACCTATATTCCAAAAACATACACTCAATCCAAAGGTATCAATATGCACCAGTAGCTATCAAGATACACAAAACCATAGCTGAAATAACACCCATATCAAGTACCAACACATCCAACTATCCATACCTCCAAGGTATAAAAAACATAGCAAAATCATGCCATAAACATATACACCCATAAACTGCAATCATAAACTCCATGTACAAAACATGTCAAAGAATGACACACAAATCCAAGAACTCCCACTGCATGGGTAATGCAAATATAAAAATGATCAAGGCATACCAATTCTAAGAATTGAATCATATAGAAAGTGTAAAAAAAATCATGTAGTACCAAGGAATCATCCACAATGATATGAAAACCTATAAATCAATAACCTGCAAGAACAACTCTCACCACAAGTCTCCATAGCTCTCCCAAGTTCTCCACACCCAACAAAGGAAAAATATTAAGAAACCTCCATTTCATCATCCAAGAACATAAGTGAGAACACATGACCACAAGCTAGTGATCACAATAGCTCCAACAAAACCTCAAACCGATGTAATGTGAAACCAAACATCTAGGAAGATAACCAAGACCAAAGAGATAAACTTTGCACATCATATACTTGTAGAAAATCCTCCTAGATACACCTCTAAATGCCAACTATGTCAAGAATGATCTCCTCCATAACACCCCAAAATAAAATCCATAACAACACCCAACCATTCAATCACCAAGAACAAATGTATCATGTAATCAATGTGGATGTAAGCCTCTCAAGCCAAAAAAGATCAAACTAAATCCATTCCCAATGAAGGAAATAAGATCACTACATATTCTAAACTCAACATCAATGAATGTAATCACAATGCATAAGGATATAAATATTTCAACACTTCTCAAATGAACCCTCCAAAACCATATGACCATAGCTTAAGATCCATATGCATGAGAAGATAAAACATAAATCATAAAGCACCTAAAAGAAACAATGGGAAATACCTCTCAAGTGAAACCGTTGAGTAGACCAAGAGTGGGGAATGGGAATGCTCCTGCAGTACATCCAAGTCATCATGACTCATCCAATAACACTCTCCTCATGGGTCCATGTTGAACTCATGTCTAACCAAGGTGTAGGCTCCTCAAACTTCCTGCTGAAATCTCATCAAGAGTAACCATCTCAACACATATCTCTAACCATAAGAGAACTCAAGCCTCATCTATGTCTCCAAGTATCCATGAGTACCTATAACCAACCAATCCATGCCAAAATCCAAATGCAACATAGCACCATCATGAATTAATCAATAAAATGATCAAAGTAACCAATACAAAGATAACTACTATGATCAATGCCAAATCTCCAATCATGAATCAGGAACATAAACATGACATCCATGATCTAACCATCTCCTCTTTGGAGATCACATGCATCATAATATATATAAAAATCTTGGTCTCAAGAGAAAAAGTACCATGCCAAACTCTAAATGTGTATCAAGAGTAAACCATGAAATAATAGAAAACACTCTAAGCCAAGAAAACATATCCCCAATCACATGAAGATAACCATACCTAATGATGAATCCACATCAGTGCCAACAACTCCCATTGAACCATGGTATGAGCTACACAAGGCATCATGACTACCATCCTCTCCATGAAGATCATCTAGGTCTATACACACAACTAAACTGTTAGTGACATAACAAGTAAAACTAAGATCTCCAAGCCAAGAAGATACCTACAACTTCCAACAAACCATCATAAACATATCTATCACCGCCAATCCATCACTGTCAAAAGCTCCCACTGAAAATTTTAATCAAACTATCCATGGCATCACGATAACAATATCCTCATGAAGATCAATCAAAGGCCCTCACACAATCAAAGAAATCAAATGTAACAAGAGCTCCCAAAAGGAAAAGTAAAACCGTGATCATCATACCAAGAAGATACACCGCCACAACCATAATCAGGAACCAATCCAACACTGCCAACAATGCACCAGCATAAACCATCATGACATGCCAAAGTATCTAAAGCACAAGAAACATCTATGCCACCATGATCACCACCAAATGTATCAATAACTCAAACCAACTATGTCCACATATCTGCTTAACATAGTCAACTACATAGGTCTCATATCATGACTATACCTGGTAATACCATCTCACCTCCTCAACATGACATCAAAACCAGCAAGCGAAGTGACTAAACCAAGCCACCAAACTAAATATGCTTCAACACTGAAGTATCTATGGGCTTATACAACCCATGTCCAAGTCATAACTGCAACATTTAAGTATAGACCACCTACAACATTGCACAACTTGTAGATACAACAATGTAACATACAAATCCAACCAAATACTGATAACCATGTCAAAAAAGAGAATAATCTGAGATGTACAACTGATATACAATGAATCCAACATCAAATCTCCAAGATACAATCATCCATAAACTCATAGTATCACCATAGTCAAAGTAACTCATAAATAGCTCAGATAAGGAAAACAACAAATAAACCATGCCAAAATAACTCCAAACCTGATCCATTGTGTAGTTCTCTGAACAAGCTTTATGTCAACTATTTGAAGTCCAAAATCTGACTTTGTATGCACAAGATTTCCCTCTCGAAGCTCAAAAAAATTCTGAATTCCAGTAAGAAAAAAAAAATCCAAACTATAAAATATCATAAAATCACTGGCACCATAGCATAGAACATTGATTCATCTTTCCAATGAGTCCAAGAAGAGCAAAAAAGGACATCGTTGATGAAAGTTATGTCCCTCAGAAGTAAAACTGCAGTTTGAATCTGAGGCAAAAAAAATTAGCCACCCTTGGTGGCTGGGCGGTGGCCCCACTTGGGCGGCACTGCTCCCCTAGTGGCAAAAAGGTGGTGGACTGAAAAGCAATATTAAATTGCATTTAATTTTCATATATTAAAAAAAAAATCATTTGGGCCACATTTATTTTTCTATGGGCGAAATAATTTAATAAAGGCAATGATTTTTTGTTTGTTTGTTTGTTTCAATCCCCATAAAGGGGTCGATGGTAGGGGGCCTACCTGGTAGGACGTCAATAGTACCTTATCAGAAAGGGACCTGTCGGCCATCGATTGGTACCCATCGACAAGGGAGTGTTGACCCCTGCAGCGAGCACAATGGTCGGGGTTGGGGGTCGACCCCCGCCCCCCCTCCCAAGGGGCTCACTTGGTAGGATGTCAGTGGTACCTTGTTAGACAGGGACCTGTTAGCCACTGATCGATACCCACCAAAAAGGAATTGTCGACCCTTGCAACGAGTACGATAGTCAGTACGATGATCATGGTTGGGGGCCGACCCCCCCCAATTCAACTTTTTATTTTTATTTTTTAAACTTTTTCAATAAGACCAACATGTCGATTTTAATTAGTATTTATTTATTTTTGTAAGACGAAAAATTTGTTTTGATGAGAATTTTTCCATTTTTCATAGTAACAAAAATAGGTCAAGTTATATATCAATCTTCATCTCTCAGACAACCTAAATCCAATTATGAGGTCCATTTTGATCCAGGAGGTCTTCTATAAATTTTCCCCCACAAAACCCCCACTTGAATGCAAAACCAAGAAACTCATTTCGCTCAAAATTTCTTACACTCCAAAGCTGTAAACAACCCATCAAAACAACAAACCCAAAACTCTCAGATCTGCAATAAACAACCTGGAAAACCCTCATATATTTCCATAGCTTTCATTCTCTCACGCAATGCATAGATTCAAACTCAAACAAGATTTTTTCTCAACCAAGGGTTATACAACCACAACCATGGCTCTAATACCAAATGTTGGAAACTTGCAGCCATATAAAGACAATTTCCACATAACCCAAAAGAGAAATCTATGCAAATAAGTATGCAAAATCCACATACAAGAGAATAGACAACATACCCATGAAAATATGACACAAGATATACCCTAGGAAAACCCTCAAGAGGAAAAAACCCAGCCTCCAAAAGCATCCATCTCTCATGTATTATTCAGCAATAAAGATTACAATACATCTTCAGAGTCTCCATGAACACCATTAAAGAAACAAGCCCTCTCCATGCAATCCATGTGAACAAGCATGCAAAGAAACATCCCATGTCATGCTTCAAACCTCCACAAATGCTAACAAGAGATAACCTGCAAACTGACCAACCTAAAACAACTACCCTTGTGGTTTCTTTTATAGACACAAGCTCCAACAAAACCACCAAGTGGTATTACATAAAACCATGAGATTACAAAACCATGTTCCCACATTTGATATTGGGTACTTTATTTAATTCCTTTTCCCCAATATTAAATAATTACACTATTACAACTTTAACTTATGTCCCAATGCTACATACAACATAAAGTGGCCCCAAGAATAATTAAATTAAATACATTATGCAAGGTGTACAACACACCTTTTCCTAACATCCACAACCTCTCCATTGGCTCAACCTCCTAATTTAATGGGGGATGTAATGATGTTTGGAATGATATATTATACCACTATATCCATGCATTAGTCACCATTGCATCATCATGCCCACACTCTAATATAGGTTCATCCTCCTCCTTATCTCCTCACACCTACATATCAAAATAGTGAATCAAAATCTCCCCTAGTGTAATGAATTACAATTCATTATCTAAGTTTTCTATTAAATTTCTTCAATTTTAAAAGAACTAGGAATATTGGCACACTTGTTCTAATGAGTTTACTGATATATTTAAACAATAATAAAGTATGAAAATATCATAAATACAAATAGAAATGTTTCCTTTCAAATAAAATTAAAACTTATGTACATTCTCATATAAATCAATTTGACAATTTAACTGCTTGTACATGAGAGTTGTCAATAAACATGCATACAAATAAAAACATATAAATTTATAAATTTATAAATTATAACATGATATATAAAATTTGTCTCTAAATGAGAAAGCCTTCATTTTTCTTCAAATACAAGAGGGAGAGCATCATCCAAGTGCTTTTCCTCTAACCTTAAACCAATGGTTCTCCACACACCTTCCAACTAGAAATGACCCTACCCTTCACAAGGTTAGTAGATACAAAATTATACAAATATATGAGGTGTACTAACTCTATCATATAGAATCTTCCATACAACTCTTAGAAATATCCTCTAGCTAAGCATGACAACTCTGACTAACATCCATCCTATCTATAATACCCCTCCGTTTTGCTTCATGTTCGGTTTGCTTTATGCTTTGTTGGTTGCAGCTACTTTGATACTAGACACACCTTGTTATTTCTATTTTGATCGCTACTATTGAGCGATGAACTACTATTGTGTAATGTGGTTATCTGATTATTGTTTCACATGCTTTAATGGTGTAATGATGTTAGTAGTGTTAGCATTAGATTTTATATGAGATTATTGAGTATGATTTTAATGTCAGTCTTTGATGAGTGTATTGGTGAAGGAGACAGGTTCACATCACTCACTTGCGAGCACCCTACGAATCCGTGAATTCTTCTTCACTGTGTGTATTATATGCTGGATATACTGTATCATGTTGGTTACTTGGTTTCAGGTTGTAGGTACATGACATTGACTCCACCTAGTTTCACAGGTTTGAACATGTCGATCCAACAATTAAGTTGAATGGGAGATAGTAGCTAGGTAACATGTGTCAAGTCTACGTCCTAGCCTTAGTGTGTCGTCAATCTTGTTTGTTGAGTCATGGTGTTCCTTATTTTAATGTTATTTGATTTTGAAAGGTACGTATTTATTAAATCAATTTTTAGAATAATTGCATTGGTTAAAAGTGATGATTATTTTATATTAAATTAAAGTTATGCTTAGAAGTTATATTTAAAGTTATTAATTAAATTAAATTAAATTTATTTAATTAATTAAATTTAATCTCAAAAGGGTTGAATTTAGTTATTAAATAATTAAAATTAATTAATTAAGTTCAATTTTTGGATTAAATTAAATAAAAGCAAAAAATGAAAGATATTTGAAAATTGCATTTTAAAATTGAAAATTATTTGAAATTGCATTTTAAATTCAAAGTGTGTTTTTGAAAATGGAATTAGGTTAATATTGTAATTTTCAATATTGCATGCAAAAAAATTATATTGGGTTGTCTAAGATATTTTTGATTGAAGACACAATTGCATGTTTTAATTAAGAAGAGGAGTTTTGTTGAAAAATTGATATTCTGAGAGAAGATTTTGGAAGGGAAAAGCTTCTTCAAGATATTGAAGAATTTTTGGGAAAAAATTGCATAGTGAAGGGTTTGAAGAAATTTTTGATTGTAGAATTGATTTGAGGAAAGTTTGTTTGCATTTGTTGAAGTTTTTGGATTGAATTCATTGCACGATTGAAGAAAATTTAGGAGATATTTGGAAGAGGCTTGCATTAGAAATTCATCTTTTCCTGTAGCTTCGAAATCTAGGTTTTGTTCTGTGTTTTTCTTGTTCTTGTTTGTTTAAAACAAATTTATATTGTTTAAAGAATCTGCTGATTGAATTCATTGGAAATTTGGATTTGTTAATGGAAATTAGATTTAAATTAATTTGAAATTTGGGGAAGATTTTATAAATTTATTGTAGGATTTAATTCAGTAAATGGGGAAATTGTAGAATCATTGTTAAATTTAAACCTTAGATTGTGCATCAAACATTTAGATTGTTGTAAGAAGACTTTACCCCTTTAGAAAACAATCAGATTTGGTTTTGAAAACAAACCCTCTATAGAAAATTAGATCCCCTTTAGTTTTCTTATTTTTGAATTATTAGGAATTTAGAGGAATGATTTTAAAAAAATCAGTTTTTAAACAGATGTGAAATTTAGAAAATCATTCTAGAAAATTTTATTAATTTTCCTAGTTATTTTTAATTATTTTCTCAATTTTACCAGAAATGTTATTTTGTGTAAATATATATATATATATATATATATATATATATATATATATATATATATATATATATATATATATATATATTTATACATTATATGTAATATACTTAAATATATTTACATATAATATATAAATATATATATGTTATGTTATTTATTTCTTTTTGTTAAAAATCGTCGTCGACGAATTTTATTCTGGGTCATTCCATGCGAATTTTATTTCGCACTGGCCATCAATGGCGAAAATCATTGTTATTGTGTTTAAAAAAATATATATATTGTGGAAGTTATATGTTTGGGACAGAGGTCATGACCCCACCACCCGCTTCCCTATTGGGAAGGACACGTTGCCCATGGGGCAGTGCGCTCACCGCATGGGGGGACGCACTGTCCCATGGGGAGTGTGGCCTCCCCAATGTCCTTAGCCGATGTACTATGTATAGTCAGTGGATGGTGGCAATGGGCACCGACGGTACACCGTCCACCCATTGTCGAATGTTTATCTTTTTTTTATTTTTATTTTATTTTTATTTTATTTTATATAAAAACTTTACATTGTTCTTGACCTTTCCTGCACGTGGAAATCGATGAGTTTCGAGAATTGATTTCTTCAATGTTTTTTTTTTATATATAAATTTAAATTATTTCAGGATTTTCATGATTATAGTTAATAATATTAATTGTATTTATACAAAATAATATATATGTATTGTATATATGCATATATATAATGAATAAATATATACAATGTATTAGGCTTTATTAAATACATATTCAGTGTGAATATAAATTATATATATATACATATATATAATATATATACATTGTATATATATATATATATTTATATATGAATAAGATAATGAGAGACATTTTAATTATTCTATTTTTTTTTTCTTTTCGGGGGTGAGATTATTTGTAGTATTATATATATATATATTTAAATGTGTGCATGATTAAGTGTTTGTATTTGTTATTTAATTTGAGAATTTGAAAGAAATTTGATGTGATAGTTGTGTAATTGAAAGAAATATTTTCTAGCATAAGTGTATTATGATTTAAATGAAAGTTGAATATATTGTTTTGTTAAATTTGAATTTATCCTTTCCTTGTAAAAGTAAAGGTGATTATTTATCTGATTGTTCAAAGTAATTGACTATTTACTAAAAGGTATTAGTTAGGAAATGGATTTAATATATCCAACTATAGCATATTTCCGTGCCCTTGCTTATTGATAATATTTTTCCTTATGTTGATTATATTGGGAAAAGGGTGAATTATGTTTTAAATTATAAGTCTTCCAGAGTATGTGGGTTGATTCTTTGTTAAGTCAATCACTCATTTTCCCTTGGGTAGTGCTTTAAGTGTTTTGTTTCCTCCAAGTGTTGGAATGAGTTACCTAAATTGTTGTCTCCTAGAATAGGAGAGATTGCGTTGTTCAGTTCAGTAGCACTTGAGTTACCCTTGGAGTCTAGTTTTGTTTAGCGTGTTATCCATTAGAGGAGTGGCTTTTGTTAGGGGCCGGAGCCCAAAGAGGTAAACCGGGTAACCTTCAAAACTGATTTAAACAAGTGAAAATTAAAGTAATGTACCTAGATGATTAGGATGCATTTCACATTAATAAAGATAATTGAACCTCACTCATAGACACAAGGGCTTGTTTAGACTTGGGGTGAGAGAAGGCTTGGAATGGCAAGGTCAACTATCTTGTCCTTACGAGAGGTAGTTGATTTCGTATGAGTGAGTATGAGGGTTGGGATTCAGTTGAGGTCACCAGGATTACCAAAGCCTATGAAGAATGCCCAGAGGAGATCTCATGAAAAACCATGCGATGACACTCTATCTAGGATAACATTGGGTTTTGTGTGTTGTGTGTATGGATTCTTTATCATACTTGATTAATATTATATCTGGAAGCAATGTGACCATGTTAGTGTTAGACTTATATTGTACATGTATTTGGTTGAGTCAGTATGTGTCAGTATGAGTCTGCCTTTGGTTAGAGGTAGTATATTCTTTGTCCATGTTGCATTGTTACTATCTCCTAGCATGGGGGGTGGGCCTTCGGGTACCACTTGGTTGGGTGGAACATGAACCATAAACCATTGGGTCCCTCATGATCTTCAGTACGTGGAGGCGAGACATCCAATTGGACAGCTCGCGGTTCTTGTATCTATATCTTGCATTGTTGTATTTTCTATTGTAATGAGTTTTATACCCCTCTTGTATTTATGAGGTGGAATTTTGTAATTGTAACACTTATGTATTTATGACTCATTCTGGGAATGAATTTTGTAATTAGTTGTTCATGTAATGGATTTTATGTTATGGATGTGGTCTTCTTATCTTGTTATTTAATTATGTTGAATGAATGCTTACTACTTGAGTAATTAAATGCAATGCATTATAAATGATGTATGTTAATTGGGTTTAAGTAATCTCCGTTACATAGCCTTAGGGGATGTTATCAATTGTAGATGAATATGTATGGTTAATCCACTTTAAATAAAAAAATAAATTTAGTACGCTTTTATTGTGAATTGAAACTTCCTCTAGGGTTGTGTGGCGGGGCATAACACTATCGGACATTATGAATTGATAATGCAAGCAACAATTATATTACTTTCGCCAATGTTTTAAAATTAAAGGTCACATTCCTATATGTATATGTGTGTCATTGTTCACACAACTCTATCTTAGTCTTGCCAATAAAAGACAATATTTTACTTGCACAGATACTTCACAATAACAATATTTATATAAATATCTACACACATATACATACATACATATATGCATGTATATATATATGCATATATATACATAAATACATATATACATACATACATGTGTGCATACATTCATATACATATATACATATGCATATACACACACACACACACATATATGTGCTTATATGTATTTACATCACACTTAAATGACTAAATTAATAATATCCCTAAATCAAAGATCACTAACATCCTTAATGAAGAAATAAGTATTGAAAACCATCAATTTTAATTATCATTCTATGATTTGAAAGGGTCATATCCTTGGTCTTTACATGGAAATTTATCCTCGATCAAAAAAATATCATAGATATATGCATGGTCAATTTAATAAACACAAATTCCCTTAATAATAGACAATCCACCAATCAGGATACTCTTAATCATTAAACCTAGACTAGATTGCATATAAGGCAACTTAAATTTTTTTAATATGAACATAATAATATGCAGTATCATTAAACATACTTCATTAGATAACTAATAAACTATACCATCTCATGATACCCAAGACTATTTACTATCCATTTTTTGGTCTAAAGAAATATACACATTGGGATCAATGGAGCTAGATATAATGGATCACAACAATATTGGTGGAATACATTGTGGGACAAAAAAAACTATCAAGTGAGAAAGAACTGTGAATAAAAGTACACACAAATATTTGCTTCTTTCTATAGTGAAAAACTAAGTGATTTAAGGGATAAGATAGTGATATGTATATTGTATGTGGTAATGATATATCTTGATGGTAGGATGAACAATGTGATAATTAAAAAGGTTTTCTCCAAAACTTAAATATAATCCTACATGAAAATTAAATCGATCATTTTTGGGATGGTTAGTTGTTTTAATTATGTTTGATGTGAGTAAAAGAAAAGGGTTGAAGAGCTTTAATATTTTTGTAGGTTTGTTTGTTATTATATGTATTGGCTTATGGGTATTATGAATCAAAGGGAGCACATGTCACAATACTAAATGTTCATACAAGGAGTGATCAAAGGATTTCCTAAAGCATATGACAATAGGTTTTTTCAAAACCTTTACAAATTCAAAACAAGATGTACATGGATGGGTGCAATAAGATGGTGATATATGACATATGAAATGGATGGGAAGCATGCAATGAAGATGCCCCCAAGTTAAAAAATACAAAAGATAGGTAATAGATAAAAGGTATTGCACTTGATATTTGTAAGTAGGTTTTAATCATGGTACTAACCCAAGGCACCATAGAAATGGTTTCACTAGAGGATAACTTTTATCTTTATTCTTTATTCTTTATTTTTGATTCGTAAGCAATTTTTGACTGGAGCTATGAACCAGTGAGGCCACATTTTTTTTTTGGGGGGGGGACCTCATCCCCATCATCTCTCTTCTTGTAGGCATATCACCATGCTCTCCTTATCACTCCAAGCTCCAACACAACCACCTTATCTCTTTGAATTGATCTCCTTATCCCTCCATCTCCTTATCTCTCCACTATGTTGAGCGTTCATGGTCTCCTTATCCCTCCAACCCCTTATCTCTCCACTATGCTCACTGATACGTCAAGATTCTCCAACAATTGTCAACAACAGTCGTTGATGGGTGAGCCGACTGTGCACCAAGTTCCTGATTCAAACACCTGACCACCGTATCTACCATTCCTTCTTCCATCTAGCCTCCTGTCTCTCTTCTTACTCTCATCTCCCTATCTCCTCCTTTGAGCCTCCCTTCTTTTTTCCTCCCATCTCACTATTGCCTTTCATCTCCTTGTTGCTCCTTCTTATCTCTCTGAGCCCTCTCCTTCTTCGTTGGTCTCCTATTCTCTTTGGTGCTCCCTCCTATGGTCTCCTATTCTCTCTGGTGCTCCCTCCTATCTACTGGAACCACCTTTCCTTCCCATCTGGTGCACACACCTCATTCCTCCTTCGCTGCAAGGCGATACTTCTCCCTCTGTCAGTGCATGGTCTTCTTTTTCTTTTTTTTTTTTAAACTTTATTTGATTATTTGAATTTTTTTCAAGACTTTTGGATAGATACATTTTCAAGCATGGAAATGCTTGAGATGAATGATAATTAATGGCTCTTCAATCTCTTGACTTTAGATGTAACCAACTTGTATGCTCCATATCTATATCTAGCAATGACAATGTAAGGGTCCAATGAATTTGGCTCATCCTTTCCTTTCTTTTCATGATCTTACAAGACAAGGTCACCAATTTCAAAATATTTGGTCTCAATGTGCTCATTGTAGATGTAGTGCAACCAATTTTGATATTTTTTCAAGTGGTTTAGAGCATTGAGTTTTTTTCATCAAGTAGTTCTACCTTTGGAGACATGCAACTCAGTACTCCTCATCATCAATGAGATCTTACAAGTAAATGTAGAAGGATGGTAACTCAATAATTATTGAAAAAATAGATTTTGTTGTGAAGAAAAGGGAATATGGGGTGGCTCTGATAGATGAGAAAATACTAGTGCAATAATCCCATAAAGTAGGATGAAGCTGAAAATACCAATCACAACTAGTAGCATAGATAGTATTTTTTAGGATTTTGATGATGGTTTCATTAGATTTCTTAGGTTGGCCATTACCTTTAGGTAGTAGGGGGTGTATAATTTATGGTTTATGTAGAGTTTTTTTAAAATGGTATAAACCTCATTTTATTTAGGATTTACCATTATTAGTAGTAATTGTGATGGGTATACCATAACATAAAATAATATGGTGGAGGATGAACTTTGATATTTGTTGACCAATAATACAAGTGAGAGGAATTGCTTCAACCCACTTCGTGAAGTATTTTTTTGATGTGATGATGTTCTTATGACCATTAGAGGATGAGGGATTTATCTCACCAATGATATTAAGTCCTAATGTACAAAAAATCCATAAGGTTGTGATCAGTTGTAGACTTGAGATGGTGCATAAATTCAAGAAAAATATTATTGATATTGTATTTCTCATGTTTTATTATGTAAAAGTAATCTATTTTTTTTAGAAAGGAGATCACTCCTTATTTAAATTTAGGAGATGTAATAAAGTAAATTAATGCACACATATGGATTAGCAAATTTATTTTTAATCTTTCCATTGTAACTTAGTTTTAAAGAAATTGATAAATAAAAGAGATTTTTATATGAATGGATATGATAATCTTCAAGTTATTTTCATAATTTGGAATTAAATTTTTATTATATAATTATATGGTTTGTTAAATCTTGTTAAAATATATATGTCATTATGAAAACCATAATGACATGTCATATGTTGGTAAATTTTTTTTGTCAACATGTATACCTTCCTTTTATAACTCCCTTATGTGTCATAGATGCTCTTATAATTCTAATGTGGGATGCCTAACTTTTGGAGGCCATAGATTTTGATTGGGGAACTTGATTGAACCCACTTTTTAAATTTAATAAATTTGAGAGATCCACATCACAATAACCACTTTATCCAATTAAAGCCCATTTTGATAATTATCAAAGCCAAAAATAACCTCTATAGCTTATAAATTATATTTTAGTGTTCTTTACATTAAGATGCAAGTTTGAAACACCTTTCCTAACATTCTACCACTTTTTGAACACCTTGTAAGAGAAAAGGGAATGCCAACACTATCAACTAACTACTAGGGGCTAATAGATCCATTGTCTTGCAACATCACTTGACCTTATTTATGCTCAAAAACCTTATCAATGCATCTACAATACTCTCAAAGGTGCCAAATTTATCCAACATCACCCTTCCATCCTATACCATATCTCAAAAATGGTACTAGATATCAATATGCTTCATCGATGTGTGAAAGGTCAAGTTCTTTTCCAAATAGATGACACTCTAACTATCACTATTAATTATAAAAACTATTTTCAACTCATTCCCACATATGAAATAATATTAAAATCCAAATGGCCCTCCTATAAGAATAATTAGTTTTCATGTACCCTACCTCTATTGTGCATAAAATGACCACAACTTGTCACTTACACATCTAACTCATTACATTATCAAAGAAGCTAGAAACATGTCACCACTAGTAGACCTTTTGTTATTGACATCCCCTACCAATTTGAATTCACCTAGTCCTCTAAATTATCACCATGATAGAATATGGAGTACTCAAAAGTACCCCCTCAAATACCTAGAGACCCTTTTAGTTGTAAGACATAGTGTTCCCATCTAGGATTAGTCATGATTTAAGACTCACTTTGCTTGGATAATTTACAATATAATGTAGACCATAGAATATATAAGGCTCCCAAGTGTACTAGCATAGGGCATTGAAATCATCTTCTCCATATCTACAATTGTCAAAGGAAATTTTTATTGATAGCTTACTTCCCACATAAATAAGAACATTAACTAGATTATTATCAACCATACTAAAATATTATAAAGTAGGCTCAACATACTTAATTTTCCAACCCAAAGTTTTTTATTAGCTCTATCTTGTCTTATAATTTCTATCCCAATGATGTATCTAGAAACCCCTAAGTATTTCGTTTTAAACTATGAAGGAATCTAAGATTTTAATTCCTTGATAATTTCAGTATCATTACCAAATAGTGACATATCATTGAATTACAAAGTGATAATGATAAAATGGTGATTATTTATTTATAATAAATAGAACATAATTTGATGTAGACTTGATAAACCCCAACCTAAAAATATACGGGTCAAACATTTTATACTACATTCTAGGAGACTATTTAAAACCATAGAAGCATTTATTCAACTAATAGACCAAAATTTCTTTATCCTTCTCAATGCAGTACTTTAACTATGACATGTAAATCTCCTCCATTAGGCAAGAAATTTGTCTTCACATCCATTTACTCAACCTCTAGATCAAAATCATCAACATAAGCTAATAAAATTCTAATAGATGTCAAATTTATAACAAGGGAGAAAATCTCATTGAAATATATTCCCTCAACCTAGGAATAACCTTTAACAACCACTATGTTTTGTACTTCTCAATGTTACCATCACAACCTAGATTTTCTTAACCCATATTTGTAACCAACAGGTTTCTATCTATGTGACAACTATACCAAGTCCCACATATCATTCTTCCTTAACGTGTCTAAATCTTCATCAATGGCCAATTTCCAAGATTCAATCATCCATTTTTATTTCCTCTTTAATTATTTTATTTTTATCACTACTATTCAAAAAAGGAAATACACATCTAAAATTAGGCAGTTATACCTTTTTGGATGTATCTTGTACCAAATGGACTTCCTTAAAAGCTAAAAGTGGAGGTTCTATTTTTTCTTTTGAATGCTCCATATTGTACTCATTATCTGGTCCAACTTGAACCTCTACTTCATCATCTAGTGCAACCTTCTTGATATTAGGTTTTAGATACAAATCTTCCTTACCATCTTCTATTGGATGCTTAATTGAAGAATGATTGATTTCCTTAAAGATCATATTTTGACTAAATAAAAATTTCTTGGCCATAGGATCCCAAAGCTTATACCATTTCACATTGATTCCTTAGCTAATGAAGATATATTTTACAAAATTATTATTCATCATTCACTACTTCTCCCTAGGCCCATGAGCATATGCTTCATAACCAAATTCAAGGAATATTTTGAATTGGGAAATTTTTTGTCATCCAAATATTCAAGATGGATTTATCTAGAAGCATTGACGTTGAATACATTTGTTGATTAGGTAGCATTTAGTAGCAACTATTTATTTTAATGAATTAAATTCAAGGCTAGACCTATAGAGCACAGTTCTAGCCCTCTCCATCAATGTCTTGTTCATTAATTTAAAATCTATTCTATTGAGGGGTGTATGGATTTGTCTTATGCATTTCCATATAATTATCCTTACAAAATCTATCAAACTCTTTAGAATGCTACTCACTCCTATTGGTAGTTCTCAATAGATTGATCTATCTACTTGTTTGATTTTCTAATAGATCCTTAAACTCCCTAAACCAGCTAAAGACCTAAAATTCACTTCTAAGAAAATATATCCATGTCCTAGAATAATCACCAATAATGATACAAAATACAAATATTTTGACAAGAAAGGAAAATCTACATGACCAAATACATTAGAATGAATAAGATCTAACAACCCAAAATATTTATGAGAACTAGAGTAAATTAAACACAATTTTTTTTTCATTAATTCAACATGCACAAAAAACAAACTCAAGATAACAATAAAAAAACCCTTTTACAAGATTTTTTATTTTTCAAAGTATCTAGAACTTTCTCACCAATATGGGTCATATGTTGTTGTTATAACATTATCTTCTTAGTGAGTAACATTCTCTTTGAAGAAAAATAAAGCTTAGTTAAACCCAAAAGACATGGCTAGTAGAACTAGGTATAAAATATTTCACTATAGGTTCTAACAATTTAATTGTAGACTTTGTAGATATCTTCACTATATATACCAAAACTACTATTGCATGTATGTAATCACACACATAAACAGAAAAGAGAGCACCAAATCAAACCACCTTCCCAAGAACCATAGCTCCTCAAGATATCTTACAAAATCCATCACTAAAGACTCATTATACACCCACATTATTCATTTTACTTATATTTAATAAATTTCATGCCAAAGAATGGATGTGTAGGGTGCTAGTAATCCCTTTGATCATCCCATCAAATAATTAAATATTTAATCTTCCATGACCGACTATGTTGAGTATGGTTTTTCATCAAGGTATACCTTCCCACCATCTAATTTTTTATAATTTGAAAGCCACTCTCTATTAGGATTTTTTTGGAAAGAATATTTGAAGTCTATCACCCATTTATCTTTACATACATGCATTGCCAAGTCTACAACAACGAAATCCTTTGCATAGTCCCAAGAATATTTATTAGAATCATCATCAAATCTGATATTTTTCTTCTTTTTCTCCTCCTTTCACTCTCTTTTAAAGTGGCTCACCTTGTTGTAGTTCCAAAAAAATTTCCTTGGACTTTCTAGGAGACTTAGATTTCCCATGAGATTTAGATCTACCCTTGTCCTTCTTATTTCTCTTTTCTTTAGATCACCCCATGAACAACTAATGTTTCCTTAGTGGATTTGGAAACCTTCTACCTCATCTTTTCTAAAAGAAGAGAAATCATGATCTTGTCAAGAATTAATTTTGAGACAATGCTTCAATCATCATTAACACCTGGTTTTCCCATTAGTCTAGAAAATAACACAAATGGGTCATGCATAAGTCTTCCTCTTTAGTCTTCACCCCCATGGATTGTGACCAATTTATTATTGTGTTGAATGTATTTAGGTGATTAGCAATGTACTCATCATCACCAATCCTTAAAGTGTATAACTTCTTCCATATAAAATATTTATTAACTAGGGATTTAGCCTAGGACATGTTCTCAAAATTTTACTAGAGAATTTTTATAGTGAATTCTTCATTAGCATTCAATAACATAGAATATGATAAGAAAATCTTGATAATGATTTTTTCTATATAACACTACCCAATTATTTGATGAAATTGTATCTAGTTTAGATCTAAATATTTTAGCCCACAAATCTTGACCTATGGTTGAATCCTCTATCTTGAGCTTCCATAGCTCAAAGTTAGTGTCACTAAATTTTTCAATCACTAGTCTAGATGTGCTTGCCATATTTCTTAAACTAAAGATCTTCTTTGTCCACACTCCCACTCAAACCAAGATTAGTAAGAAAATATTTGTTCCTACCATCTAGAACCTGGGTTGATTAGGCTTTAATTTCAAATGAAAAGAAACTAAGGCGTGGAAACACTTCCTACACTAAAATTTAAGAGAGATGAAAATCAAATATGATCTAAGATAATTAGAGGAAAAAATAACACAATAAAATCATTCACCATAACATAATGATGCATCATGGGAATTTTTTAAAAAAAAAAAAACCTAGCCTCTAAACTTTGAACCAATGTATTAATCAACAATAAAATCAATTATAATATAGTCTAGAGGAGGATCATTTACAAGAAACAACACCAAGATATGGAGTAACACTAGTAGTATAGCAATACCTAAAAAGTACACTATATAAACTCCATCACAAGTAATCAATATGTAGAGAAACTAATACATTAAATCCCAAATAGGAATAATAAAAATATGAACTAATTTACCATGCAAAAGTGGTTCCCAAATCCCAATAAGAGTTATCATGCTAAATGCAGTATATTGTTTACACTTTTCATAAGAATATGTCATGGAACCTAGAGCCTGATAACAATGTCATATTTATCATCCTAATTTGGGTACTCCAATTTTTCTCATCAAAACCCTTCAGAGATTCTTTATAGTCATAGGTAGGTGGATATTTTTGGTCAACATATGTAACTCCCTCTTACAACTCTCATATATAGTAGATGCTCTTACATTTTTGATGTGGGGGTACTAATTTTTAAAGGCCATAACTTTTGATTCGAGAAGTTTAGTGAGCCCATTTTCTTAAAGTTGAAGATATTAAAGAGCTCTACATCATCATAATTGGATTAAGCTATTTAAAGTCTATTTAGATAATTTTTAGAGAAAAAAATGACTTATATAGGCCTTAAATCATATTTTTATGTTCTCAACATTAACATGCATGATTGAGACACCTTTGGTCTAATAGATATTTTGTTGTTTGGTTAGGAAGGATATGCCATCTCAAATAGGTGAGGAATATGACATGGAGGGTTCTCCTTTACATCTTTCTACGTCCAACCAATGGACTTTGAGGGGTGAGTTGAGGGTCTTGAACAAGAAATTGTTGGCTTAAATTCATGATTGAATGAGGTCAAGAAATCACATCTAGATGTGCATAAGGTGGTAAAATATTTGTTGGTGTTCCATCGTAATAACCTTTTGGAGGTTATTGGTGTGTCCACCTCTCCAACTTTACAAGATGGATTCCTTTGTAGGGATACTAAGAGGAAAGAGCCCATCCATAATATTATGTTCAAAAATTTGGAGTGTGAGATTAAAACTTATCTTGAGAAGGGTGTTTTTATCATGATAGTTTGTGATGAAAGTGTTGTTGGTGTAGGTTGTTCGAGGGGAATTGTTGGGTGGGGTGTCGCATAATGGTGCTTGGGTGTTTCCTTTATGTTGTTATTTTATACTATTTTTTATGTTTTGAGTTTGATTATGTAATTTATTTTTGGTATTGTTTTCTAATTTCAACTTTCAATTGCTTTCTATCTCTTTATTATACTAGTTTTTAAAGACAAGATCCCTAATAAAACCCTCTTTTAATTATTAGAAAATAATTACTTCCAATTTTCTAATATAAACAAAACAAAGTAAAAATACACTAAATAATTTTAATTTATAAAAAGAATATAAATACACTATTTAAACTTTACATTGATTTATCAACTTTCCATAATAATTATATTATAAAATTATCAATATTCTTCACATTTGAATAAAATTAAACTTATAATTTGACATTCTTATCAACTAAATGTACTAAAAGCAACTCTTATACTTTTGTGGTATGAATAACCCAAACAAATGCACTCAAAATCCCTTGGAGAATAGTAAAGGACATCAATTAGGATTTTCAAATTATAGAATGATATGGCACTTTCCACAACACTACAAAATTGCCAATTTTCTTCACATTTTTTTTCCCTTTCTCATACAAACACTTTAAAGGACAAATGTACTAAAAAATCTTTTGATTCTTAAAATGGACACCAAGTACAAGACATGCCATAACTATTCTCTTTGAATTCTACATTAAATTTTCATAATAGTTCATGAGTTCTTTATGGACTTATCATATAAATATTAAAAACTTATTATTTTGTATTAATATGTTTGAAAGGAAAAATTCATAGTATTTTAAGAATTTGTTTAGCTATTCAATATGGAAGTATGAATCTATGTTGATATTTCTTTGAGTAAAAGTTAAAGACCAAAGACAATCATTCCACCAAAGTCGTTTGAGACACGATCTTAACCTCATCTATTATATCATATTTTTGAAGGTTTAAATTCTAGTGAATGGCATAATCAAGCAACATACCATTACCCTCATCAATTGAATTCAAACAATTAAACTACAACCCTTTTATTATTAAATTTTTTACTACACAAACACTAAAAACGATGTTCTACCAAAACCACTCAAAATTCACTTTCATAAACCACTCATTTCCCATTAAGAAAACACCAACTAAACTAGGGGAGAAGACCCAATTACCGCCCTCCATTGAATAACCGCCACCTCCATGCTCACTTAATCTCCCAAAAATTTAAAAAACTTTATTTGATTGAATAAATAATTATAAAAACACCAATGGCTGCTCATTATAATTACAAAAACACTAATGGCTTCTCATTAAGTGTTAAAGTGCATGTTTTAGAGTGGATTTAAGGCATAAACAATTATAATTGATGGAAATTAGAGTGGACGGATACTGAGACATTAGGTGGCGGCAACTAGACGACACCTCTAAAAGGTGTCTTTTTGACTTCCGCGTGCATATCCAATGCTCCTGCACTCTATCGAATTGTCCAAAAGCCAAAAACTTAGTTATAAGCTCTTAACTCGTGGGCGAAAAAAATCCATAAAAAAAAAATTCAATTCGACGCACGATTTAGATTCTATGGTTGCGCGAAGTTAGCCCTGATGGATAGTGGGTCTTCTCCCCTATATCCCAACATAAATTATGAAAAACATATCTATCCTTCACTTTGTAAAAGTCAAATCAATAAAACCAAACAGAAAATTGAACTTATGTAAGGCAAGTTGATATTTATTAACCATTAAACTATTAAAAATGCTGTAAAATTCTGTCAAAATGTGACGGGAAAAGAGGCAGCTTTCATGGAACAAATGTCTTGAGCCTCGTTAACTTCAACAACTGGCAGATATTTTAAAATTAATATCTACACAAATTGTAAAGGTTAAACTTTAATAATATTAAAATGTCCCCATTGGTTGTTCCCTTCCGGGCAACATGCCGGACACTGCAAATTGCTTTTATTTTTACATTATTTTATCTTCCTGTCAACATAATACGGGTACAAAAGGGTGGGCCCAGTGACGGTGACATTTACACACGTTTAATATTATTTTTAACAAATATTTTAACGTGCAAGTTGCCCCCAAAAGTGTATATATGTCTATTTAAACATGTGTTGCAAGTTGGAAGGAAGATAATGATTATGATTATAATTATTTATTATTTATGTAATAATAGGTAGATAGATAGTTACAGCCTTTGGTAAGACCAAGCATGCTCCACTTGGGACTTCGGTTGGTGCTACTTGAATTTCTTTAATATTTATTATTATTTAAATTTTGTGTAAGTTGCCCATAAATCAATAATAAGGTAATCTTGTAAGTAGGGCTATTGTGATGATTGAGTAGGTGTTGTAGGTTGTATTAGAATAAGTGGGCATTATTCTATCTAAATTCCTTCACCAAATTTTGGTCGGACTTGCACTTTTCATTAGATCTGCAAATTGAGATCCTCTCTATATCTAGCCACAAATCTGCAAATATTTTGTTTATTTGCATATCCATGTTGTCATTCATTCTTTTTTAATGTGTTTATATCTTCTTATATCTTCATTTAATTATCATCACTTTGGTTTTAGCAAGTTTTTGTTTTGAGTTGATTTCACTTATGTGAAATCTTAATATGCATTGTTTTTGGTTTTGATTGTGTGAGTTTTTTTTTTGATGTTTTGGATCAAACTTCTTGATTCATTATTAGGAAGAAAAAAGCAAGCGAAGAGAAATGACTCATGAGATTTCAAAATTCTAATTGATATTTTAGTTGATTGCCACCCATTCCTTTTTTGTCTGGGGTTGACTAAACATGTATGATTTATTTATATTTCCTCGTATTTGAAGGCATTCAATTACAATCATTTCACATGTTTTGTTATCTAGTCATCTCATATTTGATTATTTTGAGCAATTATTCACATATCATTCTATGAACATTTCATTTGGAGTGCCTAAAAGAAATAAAATCTACATAATCATCCTAGAGCATCTACATGTTTGAAGCTTGTTGTCCTCAACCATTGACATGGCTTGTGCTATCGAAATCTAGGAAACTACTACTAGGTGTGGGTCATCAATGATATGTATACTCACATTTCACATTAATTGGATGAGATTATTTACTATTGCTCAAAGACAATAAAATATGTAATAGTGGAGGATTGGTTGAGCTACCCTCTTCAAAAGGAAGGAGTTCTTTACATAGGACATGTATATTTAGCTGTAAAGTTGTGATGGCATTATAGATAGGTTGGGTTGTTTGTGGGTTAGTGATCTATGTTCGTTTGGAAATAAGTTCTTAATAAGCATTTTGAAGGAAGATATTGAGATGGAGAGCCTTTATCTCTAATATCACTTCCAAGTGTACTAACTCAATGGCTAGTTGCCAATCAGTTTGTTGTTGGATTTATTGTATGGCATGGGCTTGTTGTTCTTCAATAAGTTCAAGAGGGACTGAATTTTCTCTTAATTCTTGTAGAGTGGTTTTAACCCATCTTTAATTCTTGTGCACATGATGTTGAATATGGCCAAGATAAATAAGACATGGATAAGTAATACTTTTGGGATTGTTGCCTGAATTCCCTATTGAATTTGACTTGTGAATGTTCATGATTGCTTTTTGGAGTATGTTTGACTCAAATATAAAGGTGCTAAGTTGTTACTTTATTATTTTGTTTCTTCTAGATTAATCACAAAAATAAAGTAGATGCTAGAATAAACAAGGATAAACAAACTAGATTAAGATTTGGTCAATATTTTTATACTTTTCTAATATGCAAGTAACTAACAATTAATCTAACAATAAAAACTAGGATTTATACCTCGAAGATTCACTTAAAAACTAATGGCATGGTATGCATATTCATAAATCATTAATAAGCACCCATAATTTTATTTCTACCCCTCAAATTTCTTTTTTTGATACCCCCTCTACACACACTAGTAAAATTAAAATAACTCCCTATTTTCATCACGTATCGTATGTACCTATTTTTAGTTACATTTTTATATCTCCTAATTATTTTCAGCCTATCAACCAAGGGTAGCACCTACACCTACATTTGACTAAAAAGTATTTTTGATTACCATCCCATATCCCAAAGCCTTAACACATACACCTAGATGAGTTATGAAAAATATGTCATCTAGTAAAATATTTAATTTAAAACTATTTATACATTCATAATCTTGAAACCCTTGCCACACCAACTCTAATATTGAATCCTCTTACTAGCATATATCTCAATTATACTATACATATTAATCTAAATTAGAATGGAAAGGTTTTAGAGAACCTTGTAATTCTTCTAAATACATAGTCATGACATTACCAAAATGTGTCCAATAGTTAGTTTTAGGAAACTTAGATAGAATTGTATTGAGCTCACATAACCTTAGTGTGATAATTATTTCCTTTCTTAACTAAACTAGGGAATTAATTAGGAACCCCTAGAATTATGAGGCTCTAACATATTAGAAAATCATGTGGTATAAAAAGAGAGCTTCACAACTATGACAAGACTAGCATAATGAATAATATTTATTCTAATTAACTTGTGCAAAGTGATATATAGAGGATTTGGAATTCCATTTATTAAAAACACTCCCTTTTACATGTGCTTCTTAATACCCAATATCTACATACATCAAATTATTTAAATTACCCCCTTTACCCCTAACACTAAAGTGATATTGAAGATCAAAAAATTAGGCTGGAAGCTTAAACCCTAAACAACAATCACAAAACTGTTGGATCTAAGCTACAAAATCCCAACCTAACAATGAAGAACAAATAAGACATAAGAAATTGAATGAAAAAAAAACAAACACAAGTATACCTTCTTATGTCAACATTGTTTCACCTACATTGCGCTTCTCCTTTTCACCTTTTTGAAGTTTTGAAGTGTTGCTCTCAAATTCTTATGTGCACAAATTCAATAAGCTTATGATGATAATAATGGTAAAAATTTGAAGATTGTGGCTAAAATGTGAAGAAACAAAGACCAAATTTATAGAAGAGGTTGGCAGGATCGACATACGAGATTTGATAGTTGATCAATGGTCAAAATTGAATGAGACAATTTGCATGGGAAAGTTGCTCATTTTTGAAATAGAAAAATGGAAGAGAAATGGAAGAGATAAGTAGAAAGAGAAATAGAAATTAGTAAGAGTTAAGTGGAGAAAATCGTGGAAATGGAAGAGTTAAGTGGAGAAAATTGAGGGAAATGTAAGAGTTGAGTGAAGAGTGAAGTGGAGGAATAAGAGTTAATTGAAGAATAAAATAGAGTAAGTTTAAAAAAAAAATTTATTTTCATCCACTCATGAATAATTAATTAAATAAAACCATTTAATTAATTAGAGAAGAACTTAGGGTTAGGATGATTAAATAAATAATAATAATATTTATTTAATCATAGATGAAATTAGATAAGAGATTAAATAATTCAAAAATAATTATTTAATCAAAGATATGAAGAAAATTAGAATTAGGGTTAGACAAAAATTAGGGCTAGATGAAAGTCAGAAATGGTACTGTAGGATTAAGACAATTTTGAGTGTTTACATTTTTCCCCACTTTGAGATAATGTGTTTTTTAGCGTTGTCTCAAAGAAAAATCAAGAAATAATTTGACTAGGCCTTGCCTCAACATGCCCTAACGATAGCGGGATTACATGATGCCCCCTCAAAAAATTTGGTGAAAAATCTAAAAAAGTGAGCCAAATTGATCAATAAGATGCTTGAAGGTGTTTTGATCCGCAAATGATGAAAAATTAAGTTTGTAGGGTAATTAGGTCTGGGAATAATAGAATGACATAGCCAGTAACGATAAATTTCAAATTAGGGGTCCATTTAAAGGCACCATAGCCCTATATATAGGATATTTATGGTAAAATATCCTAATTTTGTGTTCATTTCTTTTGCTATTTTTAAAGGAGTGGAGTGAGCTTAAGGAAATTTTTAGTGAAGCTATGGCGAGTATTTTGGAGAGTAGCCATCGAGCGACACGAGCATGGGCATATGGACAACCAACAAGAATAGGAGATGTGGTACATACCCTACTTTGACTTTGAAAATTTTATCATTTTTGCATAGAATTAGGGCTCAAAAATGGAGAAAAAATTATGGTGCACTTTTCTACACCATAATTGTCATTGCAAGTGACACAATCATTAGATTACATGACATGATTGATATGTGGAATTACAACTGATTTACGCACCACAATCAATTTACACAACACATTTTCTTTCCTACAACACATTTGTGGTATATAGTGACACAACTGTTTATGAGCGCCACAATTGAATTACATGACACATTTGACTAAAATGACACATTTGATAAAAGTATGACACAATTGCTAGAATGACGCATTTCCTAATTTCAACAATACAATTGGCTGCTGATTTAGAAAAGGTGCCCTATTGAAAAATTTAGGTTTTAATTGGTCAAGTAGGTTGAGACAAAGGTTATGATTGACCTAGTGTGTTTTTTAAACACATGCAAGATAGCTGCCCCTATATACACATGAGAGTCAAACAACTTTTATGGCTCTGCAACATCATCTAGACATGGGTAAGAAAACTATTCTACAGATGATAGGATTGTACTACATCACTTTCATGCTTGAGATTAGGGCTAATTAGGGATTGATTACAACATTGGTGAAGAGATGGTACTCCAAGACCAACTCATTCCATTTACCCACTAGTGAGGTGACAATGACCCTCAAGGACGTATGGTGCATCCTCTAGATTCCTATCCATGGTGAGAAGGTTGTGTTGAACACTTGGAATACTGAGGGGGGGGGGGGAGTGAATCAGTATTCTAGTAAACCATTCAGGCATTAGCCATCTAATTGCCAAAACATATTCAACTACAATAATGAATGAAAGCATGAAACATTCACAAAATCACATAACACATGAACACTAGGATTTTTACGTGGAAAACACAAAATGGGAAAAATCACGGTGAGGATTAGCTCACAATATATTATATCTAGATATAGTATTTTACAGAAATGCTCACTATAGGTGGACTCAATTTGCATAGAGAATAATATAGAAGAAAGAAGGGGTGGCTCACAACCTATTGAACTATTACAATTGCATCTATAATATGCTGGATTATAGTTCCAATGAAGTACAAAACAATCTTTGCACCGATCTAGATCAATGCACTGCTATGCTCTAAATTCACAAAATTTGCACAACTCTAATAACATTCTTATCACACACATGTAGGCGGAATAATATACATATCATCTATCACACATCACTTGCACTTAACTTACAAAACATTGAAATCAATCTCCTATATGTATCCACATTAAGTGTAACTTCAATTAGGCTGGCCTAATTGGAAGTAACACACAAAATTTAAACTTTTTGTCCTCAAAATATTTCATCCACATCTCACACCTTAATTCAAAATCAAATTCTCCTCAAGATAGGTCGGGATTGACCCAATATAGGTCTTACATAAGATTGCAACACATATTAATCCTTCAAACATGTTAGGTCGGCCCCAAATAAGATCTAAACATAAAAACATTCATCTATTTACTCAATTGGCCACACGTGGAACTCAAAACTCGATTTCATCTGGAATTCCCACTCAATTGACATCTAAAAGAAGCTTATCTTCAACAATGAAACTCAAAATAATCATCCACAAAGGAATGCAAAGTCTCCCACATTGACACTTTGAACAAAAATCAACTACAATATATAGAATTGAACTTTGTCATTCATATCTTCTAGGATACTTTGCCAAACAACACAAATTCTTGGATTTAGATGCATCTTATGATCACCAAATTTTTTTTAGAATCGTAGATTGATATCTCTATTTGTGATGGAGTGCAGACCCAAAAATTGACGCACTAAACCACTATACTGGCAGATTTGATACATGCATTTTTTGTGTAGCGCTATACTTTCCAAACCAACTTATTATGTACAAATATCTTCAAAAACACTAGAATGATCCACAATAATGTTGGCATCAATGAAAACACTAGATCATGCAAAAATATACATACCATGCTCATGTTTCTGGACAACATCATCAATGACAATCTTCCAACAATCTCCCCCTTTGTCATTGATGGCAACATGCTTACCAAAAAAATTCTCCAAAAAAAAACTTGCTCTCCCCAAATATCTCATCATGTAACTTTCTCAATATCTCTCCCCCTTTGACATCAATGGCAAAGGGTGTGCTGGTACCAAATTTTTTTTTGTATACTCCCCTTCAGATGTACAAATAGAAATAACTAAAAGAATGTACTAACTCCCCCTTGAAGCTTTTGTAAGATAACTTGCCAAGCAAATTTACCTTCTTCCCAATGTTTCTTTGCTATTGCAAGTATTCTATATTGAGACTCAAGCTCCACCAAGGTTTCCTCTCCTTGTTTCGAAGTACTGGGAGTAAGATTTATCTTTGAAGTCCTATCTATTCTGGCAAGGGCACTTGAGATAGGCATATACTTCATCTTCACCAAGTCCCTTAGCTTCTCAAACTGTTTGATTATTTCTTCTTTCTGGCTCTACAGATTAAAGTATTTGTCATGTAATTCCTTCATAACAGTCTAGGTCTGATCATCTCTATCCTATACAAGATCATAATCATTTTATGCACTCCTTATTTGTGTCTCAATTGCATCCATGGCATCCTTTATGCTTTGTGTGGCATCCAAACACTTCATATAATATAAAAATAAGGTCTTTGCTTCTTCTTCACAAGCTTGTACATCCTTCAAACTTTATTCAACTTTGGTGTGTGCAGATGCACACTTCTCTATGACATCCAATAATTTCTTCTCTGCAAGCCTTGCCTCAGCTTCTATTTCAACTTGACCTTTGAGTTTGAAGGCATATTCCTTGAAGGAATCAATCAATAGCTTGAAGTTTTCCATTTTAGGCAAGGAGGAATCACCGTTTGTTCCAGGTGTTATCTCCTGTAATGCCTTTACAACTTCATCCATTATACCACTACTCTTTTGATATGTTTTAATGATTTCTTTTCTTGCTAATGTGTGAAACACATCACCTAGCTACAAATGAGATGAAACAATTGGTAGGAATCTTACTTTCTTAGACAAGAGATGTTTCAAGGATTACCAGAGGAAGATTCACCAAGATTTTCTTCTACATCAGTAGTTCCATCATTGATCTCATGCTCATGTTGAGAATCATATGTGTGTATATCTCCTTCCATATTTGGTTTTGGGGCACTAGTGTCAACATTTAAATCTTCTTTAGAAGCCTTCTTGGCTTCCTTCACCTTTTCCCTCTTCTGTATTTTGAATCCTTCTATCTCTTTCTTCATTTCCTTCTCACTATCTATATCTACAATATGAATTATCTTTCTTTTTTTGATAAGAGAGGCTTCATCCTCTTCCAATTCTTCTTCCTCAACCATGTTGATGCCAATTTCCTTTTGCCTTATAGATTTCTACTTGACTCTCCTTATGGTAGCAATAGGGGGCATTGTGGTGACAATTTTATTTACTTCTGCCTTGGTGGCATGGAATACTAGAGGGTATTTCTTCCTTACCAGAGGACTATCTGTGGATTTCCTCTTCTCACCAACTACATGTAGAGATGTAGTAGCTAATCTATCTAATCTCCTAGAGCTACTAGAGGCTTCTACTATAGCCATATCAGCTCTAGCTCTATCTTTGACAAACCTAAATTTTTCTTTTGAGATGCCAAGCTCTTTAGCATATATGTCTACCTCAACACCAACATTTTTTCTCATATGTGGTTTCTTGAATTCTAGGTGAACTTCCATTGAATTTTCTTCATAATTCCCATACCTTGGCCTATTGGAGTCTTTAGGACTGTTTAGTAGCACTTCTTCAGAACCAACAACTTCTCCCTCTAAAACCTCATAACCTATTTTTGGAACCCAAATGGTTCTAGGTTCAACTATTTCCATTATACAAAAATCAGTGGGGACTAGAAAATTAAGTCATTTTTGTATCTCTTCACAACACTTCTTGGAATTCTCTATCTCTCATTCATTATTCTTTGGAATATTACAAAGAAGGCTGCAACGTCATCACCCTAAGCATTCATGTCTCCAAGACTTCTCATTTAATATCCTATGTGGTATGCAATGGGCCTTGCACTTGACCAATTTACCTTTCCTACCATAGGAAATCCACTTGAGAAGTAGAAAAGAAAAAAACATCACCAATGTGCCATACTTGAATACATACTTCTTAATTTTCTTTAAGTTTTCCATCAATTATTGTTGGAGCAACTCATAGAGGTCATAATCAACATTATTCTCAACCATATTATGTACCACATAAATTGTGGTGCTAGAGATTGAATATCTCTATAAATCTTGTATCCAATAAGCATAGTTGCATATCTAACTAACGAGCTTCTGATAGAGTTTACTATCAGGGCTCTTTGATCAAATATAACACTTGTTCTCTCCATTAAATCCTTGTTCTTGATATATTTTAAGACTGGAACCAGTCCGATGGACCATAAAATCGTTATCTCTCTAATTACTTCCTTAGTAATCATATGAGGGCTATCAATCCACATAATTTGGTTGTGAATTTTGCTTAGGGCTATTCTGATGTACTTCCCTTCATAGCTAAAACTTGGAAACCATAACCATACATCTAATCTATTCTCAGTTAGGGCTTTGTACTCTGGATTTAAGGCGTAATCATCCTCAACTAACCCATCTATCCATAGGTCCAATAATTTGTTGGAAAAATGTTTATCCATACTACCATGAATGTATGCCCTAATGTCTTTAGTTGGAAAAACCCCATAAGGTATGTGCAAAATGTGCCTAAGGGATCATCTTCTACGAATCTGGTGGAATATACTTTAAACTTAGGTTGTGGTCTTTGTGAGATGTCTGCAACTTTGGGTGTCTCCATTTCGTTCAAATTTATTTCAAATGATAATTCCAGAAAACTGGAGTATGCGAGGATTGCTAAATACCTTTTACTCTGCTCGACAAAATAGGGTTTTGATGCTCTATAACTTGGACACACTTTGAAATCTTCAAATTCACTTCTTGATTCTCTATTCTCCTTATAATTCTTTTGATGAAATGAATTTTCCTTAGCAAATTCTCTTGTAAATATTTGATTTGACCTAATTCTGCAATAAATGCTGCAAACCATAAAGCTGGTAACCCTAAAAACTATATGCACAGTCAACTTCTCAAGCTCCACAAATCTCCACATTAGCATATTTCCTTCTGAAATCTTCTTCAATAGATCAATCATTCCATTTTTTGTGACATCTTTGTGTTGTAGCTCCAACACCTCTTTTCTGGTAGGGGATATAAGATATCAATTAAAGCTCCCCCTAAGCCATAGCTCTAAGCTTAGTTGCCAGAGGAAACATTTGCACCAGAGGGTGGTAAAAATTCTCCCTTATCCTCAGTCTCTTTCTTTCTCTAGATGTTTTCTATTTCCTTCTTTACTTCAACTAGATCAATCTTTTTGACTGGTTCATTCTTCTTTACTGGATTATCCTTATGTTTCCGGTTCTGCAAAATCTAGCAATATTTCTAGGCCTACTACAATTGTTGTATATGGCATTTCTTTGAGCATTATTCCTTCCATTCATTTTGGATATGCATTTATTAGCTTTGCATCCAAATCCATAACATGTATAATAGTAACCATTGAAGGATTGAATCATTCTACCATTGTTATATCCACATCATTTGACTTCTACATTCATATACTCTATGTCCACATTTTTTGCATGTAAAGCATTGACCAGTGAAGGATGGAACATTCTGATTCATTCTGCTTCTATAGTCCATTGCTCTATGTCCATATTTTGGAAGAATAACAAAAACCATTGAAATATGGGTACCTTTGAGCATTTGGTTGTCTGATAGGGGGTCTTCTAGCATTGCCTTTTTTATTCTAGATCTTACCATTGTTCTTCTTGTCTTCAGTATTTTTTGGTTCATTGATCTTCTTTCTTGCTTTAGGTGTCTAAGCTACTTTTGAGCTTTCTCCTTTTTCAAGTCCTATACCACATTTGTCTTTAGATGCTTTCTGACCTGCAATCAAATCATCAAGCATTGTAGAACTTGTCTTGAATTTTTCTTCATGAATTCTTGACTTCTCCAAATATGATCTTAGATTTTCCACTTCTTGGTCAAGCCTCGTGCATTCATTAGATTTTCTTTTCACCATTGCATAAATAGACATTCCTCAACTCTTTTATTTTCTTCCACTTATACTTTCAGTCTGGTGAGATCTTCATTTGCTTGTTTCAATTTGTTCATTGAATTCCTTATGCCTTTCTCTGAACTTCTTTATCTTCTCTCTTAGTTTTCTGATGCACTCATTTGCCTCTTTAATATTTTCCTTCAGATCTATGTTTTCATCTCCAACTTTGTTAATATATTCAAGAGAAAATTTGAGTTCTTTGTCAATCATGCAATCTTCTTCTGTGTATTTAGTAGCCAGAATCTCTTCCAGAGGAATAGGAAACTTTCTATCAACCATATGTTCAATCTCCAAGATCTTCCCAATTGTTGAACACTCGAAATACTAAGAGGGGGGGGGGCAGGGGGGATGAATCAATATTCCATTAAACCATTCAGACATTAGCCATCCAAATACCAAAACATATTAAAATGAAATAATGAATGAAATCATGAAACATTCACAAAATCACATAACACATGAACACTAAGAATTTTACGTGGAAAACCCAAAATGGGAAAAACCACGGTGAGGGTTAGCTCACAATATATTATATCGGGATATAGTATATTATAGAAATGCTCACTACAGGTGGACTCATTGTCCATAGAGAATATGATAGAATAAATAAGAAGTGGCTCACAACCTATTGAACTATTATAATTGCATCTACAATATGCTAGATTATAGTTCCAATGAAGTACAAAATAATCTTTGCACTAATCTGGATCAATGCACTGCTTTGCTTTGAATTCACACAATTTGCACAACTTTGATCAAATTCACATCACACACATGTAGGTGGAACACTGTAAATGTCATATAACACACATAACTTGCACTTCACTTACAAAACTCCAAAATCAATCTCCTATATGTATCCACATCAAGTGTAACTTCAATTAGGCTGGCCTAATTGGAAGTAACACACAAAATTTGAACTTGTCATCCTCAAAAAATTTCATCCACATCTCACACCTTAATTCAAAATTCAATTCTCCTCAAGATAGTTCAAGATGGGCCCAATATATGTCTACATAAGATTGCAACACATATTAATCCTTCAAATGTGTTAGGTCGGCCCCAAATAAGACCTAAACACAAAAAAATTCATCTATTTACTCAATTGGCCATGCGTGGAACTCAAAACTTGATCTCATCTAGAATTCCAACTCAACTAACATCTGAAATATTATCTTCAACAATGCAACTTGAAATAATCATCCACAAAGGAATGTGGAGTCTCCCACACTGACACTCTATACAGAAAATAACTGTAATATACAGAATTGAACTCTGTCATTCATATCTTCTAGTATACTTCACCAAACAACAAAAACTCTTGGATTTAGATGCATCTGATGAACACAAATTTTTTTTTTGAATCATAGAGTGATATCTCTTTTTATGGTGGAGTGCAGACCCAAAAATTGACGCACTAAACCACTATACTGGTAGATTTGATACTTAGGCATTTTCCTATGTAGCTATACTTTCTGGACCAACTTATTATATACAAATATATTCAAAAACACTAGAATGATCTACAATAATGTTGACATCAATGACAACACTGGATCATGCAAAATATGCATACCATGCTCATGTTGTCAGACAACATCATCAATGAAAATATTCCAACAGGTTGTTTACAATCCCACTTCTAGGTTGGAAACAATGGTTAGATTATTTGAGAAAGAGGACCTAGGCATTGAGGAGTATTAGATTCAGTGGGATACATTGGTAGATTGATATGAGAGACTTATTGTAGTGATATGCAGATTTGTAGTTGGATTCTTGGTTCCTGATCAGTGGGGGCATGGATTCCTTGTTTGATGGGGATGAGTGTTGGAGGGCATGATGGGAGAGGGGACTATGTATGCTTGGGCACCATATATATTGGCAATGCTCTATTTCTAGTTGAATGATGTAGTGTACAAGGGTGCATGATCGATTTTTTGTAGAGTTACATTAATGCATGTTAGGGCATGAGAGCACATTGCGATGTGTTGACCTGTGATCGATAGAGGAATTTCCCATAGACTACCATATACGTATATATATGGTAGGATTGTTACATAAAGGAATGAAAACGATCTTATGTGTTAGCGACATGGGTTGGATATGCTTATAAGATTTACAAGGAGACCATATAGGGAGTGTTAGTCATGGGAAGATGACATTGAGTATTTTCCATACTGCAAGTAGACCCAGTGCCTGGTTGGATGCATAGTCCAATCACAACACATCATAGAGAGGAATCTATCAGAGTGAGTGCTGCGATAATTTGGAGAGTGCCAAATGACTCCCATTAGATTGGCTATTATTGTGAGGTCATCCCGAGAGGTGGGACATTAGGGACCAATGATCAAACCACAAATTGCATTCTAGGAGTTTGATGGTCTCCAGCTAGTATAGTGGGGAATAGGACTAGGGGTAGTAGACACAGGTACCATGCCAGAGTATGATGCATGGTTTGCATAACATAGGCCAATACCACTGACAGACCTTGATGTACTGATTCTCAAAGATATGCATGGTCGAGTTTAGAGGGGGAGTCACAGAGATTATAAGTATAGGGGAGAGGGAGAGATGGGGATGATGGAAATAATGGTGACAAGGGAGTGCAAGATAGAGGGGGTAGGGATGTGCCAGTGATTCCATGACTACCATTTCCATCAATTCAGGAGGAGGTAGTGAAGGAGGGGAGGTGTAGGCTGAGGATGCAGTATGGGATGAGGGGGTCCAAGAGGAGGAGATGAGGGATACATAGCTACATGATATCCCCATTAGGGAGGCCTTACAAGATGCACCCATTCAAGAGGGTGAGGTCGACGATGTGGAAAATCCTACATAGGTGCAAATTGTTGCCTTACAAAGATAGATTGTGGGGATAGAAGCTCAGGTAGCACAGTTGATTATTGAGAGGGACATAGTAATTATTAGGGAACAAAGGGCTGAGCAAATATTTTTGGATTTCATAGAGATTATGAGTGGGCCAACAATAGAGTTGACATAATAGTTATATCGAGTGGGTCAAGAGACCTAATACTACAAAGATATTTATGAGAGTGTTGTACCATCACCATAGAGGGATCCTAGCTATACAATTACCAGATCACATAGCCCATTACATTTGAGGATTGTTAGCATTGGCAGGGTAGAGGGTCCTATGAGGCCACCATAGCCAACACCCAAGGCACAAGAAGAGTAGGAGCAGATTGGACCATCTGAAGGTCAATAGGATAGGAAATCACTAAGGCCATCACCTTTAGAGAGTGGGGGATGCACAATCCAAGCAAAACACATCAAAGAGAGGTAGCTATTAGAGTAATTTTTGTGACAATTTGGAGAGCGCCAAACCGTTCCCATCGAATTGGCTATGTTTGTGAGGTCATTCTGAGAGGTGGGAAATTGGGGACCAATGATCAACCCACAAGTTGCATTCTAGAATTTTGATGGACTCCAACTAGTATAGTGGGGAGAAGGACTAGAGGTGGCAGACACAGGTACCATGTCAGAGTATGATGCATGGTATGCATAGCATAGGTGAATACCATTGACAAATCTTGGTGTACCGATTCTTAGGGATAACCATGGTCGAGCTCAGAGGGGGATACCTCGAAGATTATGAGTATGGGGGAGAGGGAGAGATGGGGATGATGGAGATGATGGTAGCAGGAGAGTGCAAGGCAGATGAGGTAAAGGTGTGCCAGTGATTCCATGACTACCATTGCCACCAATTTGGGAGGAGGAGGAAGCAGTGTAGGAGGGGAGGTGCAGGTGGAGGAGGTGATACATGATGAGGAGGTCTAAGAGGAGGAGATGAGGGATGAGGAGCTACAAGATATCCTCATCATGGAGGCCTTACAAGATGTACCCATTCAAGATGGTGAGGTCGAGGATGTGCTAGATCCTACATTGGTTCAAATTGTTCCCTTACAAATATAGATTATGGGGCTACAAGCTCAGGTGGCATAGTTGATTTTCGAGAGGGACACAATCATTATAAAGGCACAAAGAGTTGAGCAGAGATCTATGGGTTTCATAGAAACTGTGAGTGGGATGACAACAAAGCTACCACAATAATCATATCGAGAAATTTAGGAGATCCGATAATACAAAGATCTTTATGAGATTGTTGTACCACCACCATAGAGGGCTCTTAGCTATACAATTAGTATCATAGAGCTGGTCACATTCGAGGAGGACTGTTAGCACTAGAAGGGTAGAGGGTCCTATGAGGCCACCACAACCACCACCTAGGGTATAGGGAAAGTAGGAGTAGGTTGGACCATCTGGAGGCCACTAGGATAGGCCATCAATGAGGCCATCACCTTCAAAGAGTGGGGGCAACATTGACTAGCCTTTATTTGTGATTATTGTATTTAGACACTAATGCATATTTTGATTGAGCCTATGAGCTCCATTTTTTACAGTCATTCTGATATTGTACTATGAAGCAAATTTTTGAATATATATGAGATGCATTATTTTGGCAACGACTATATAATGTGTAAATGAGTTATATTATACATGTTTTCTTATGATTCTTATGTGATTTATGATGTGTTTATGAAAGTTCCTATATGATGTGATGATGTTTATTTCTATATGATGCTTATATTATTGTAGTGTCAAAAAATGTCATCTATAAACTTTTCACACTTGTTTGGGTCCTCGTGAAATTGAGCTTAATGATGCCTTGACTTAGTGTTGTAATGTGTTTAACACACTTACATTAGGTCTTGGGCCCTTGTAAACTAAATAAATCTGATCATACCTTATTTAGGGTGTTGTAAAGTGGTGTGACACACTTCCAAACTTTTAAAGGTTTTCATTAATAATTAGGCTCATTTATATGCTTTAATTGGCCTTATTTTACATCCACAAGCCTCATTTAATGCATCTTTTTCAAGGATGATCCCAATATAAATCAAAATCCAATCATAATTCAGGTCTTTTTAGGTTGTGTGGCCTAGATTTGGTGGTTTGGACTCATATGCCACCTTGGGCGTATGAGTCCCACCTAGGGTTTTGGGTCTTGATCTGAATTTCACACCTTTCTAAGGATTTTTGAAAATGGTCCCATAATTAATGCCTAATGGGACTCATACACCACTTCTGGCATATGAGTCCCATGTGGACCAAAATTAAATTTAATTCAAATTCTTGGTGGGATTTTATCCTCCTAGATCTAATGTCATCTTGTAGTGTTGTAATTTCGGGAAATTTGGTATAAACAAGTATAAATACAAGTTTCTTTCACTCATTTTCATCCCAAGAATTCAAGTAGTCATCCTTATAGAAAATTTGAGTTCACAAGAGAATTCAAGTGCTTACAAGAGCATTCAAGAGCATTCAAGGATATATTATCAAGTATTTTAGAGCATAATTCAAGTTTCAAGCATCATGTCAAATTCATCATGCATCATGTTTGTTTTTGAGCTAACAATTGTGATGTAGGGTTTTATGATTCAAGCTAGCATTCAAGTCAAGATCTATTCTATTCAAGAAAGAGTTAAGATCTACATCCATTGGAGCCACTTCATACATGTTTGCAACACTTTATTGCTAGGGTTTGGTGAGTTGTAACATTTCATGTTGTTCATTCATCATTATCCATTCCTTTTCATTTCATTTCAAGGTTTGATTACCAAAACGGGGTTTGACCAAGGCAAACCCCTTTCTACTAACAAAACAACATTTTTCCCTCTCTTTAGTGTGTGATTTGTAGGTTTAGGTTGAAGACACATTAAAGAGAAATATTGGAGAAGGTTGTCAAAGTATTCAAAGTTTTTAATGTTGTTACCTTGCATTGGAGATCATTGAAAGACCTCTATAAGTTGCAAATCAGGGTTTCAGATCCGAAAAATCAATTGGAAATGATAGAGCAGATAATGAGGATAAAAATTAGACTTTGAATTTCTAGAAAACCCTAATTGGACTGATACACCACTTCTGGCGTATGAGTCCCAGTATATGAAAATTTCTAGATTTTTGCAAATCCAGAATCTACATTGCCAAAAACTAGTTCTTGCCTAGAAACCTTGATCTGGAACTAAATCGCCCAGTCTAGTGTATGAGTCCCAGTCAAGTTTAAAATTAGTGTTTTCATCATTTTAGAGATTCATCCAGTCTTCTTCAGGTTTCCAAGTGCACATCTTTCATCTCTAAGCTTTCTATTATGTTTTACATGCTTTTCTAGGTCATTTAGTGAAAGATTGTATTGCATTAGTTTCAAGCATTAGGTCTTGCATTTCATTTGCCTTTCCAAGCCTTAGATTTTTGGTGAACCCCTCTTTAGTTTACAATCAGACCCTAGGACAACCCTATTGCAAGATCTCTTTCTCCTTTGCATACTTTAGATTGAGGTCTTTAGGGTTTTCCTTGAAGGAGAGAGAGTGAAGATTGTTATTATATCTCCTAAGCATAGAATCAAACAAAATTTCCTACCTTTCATTTTGGTGAACCTGCATTTAGAACATCTTAATTATTATTTGGAGTGCATCATCATCCTAGATCTTTCTTGCATTAACATTGCATTAGAGTTTGCATTAGTTAATTGGCATTCTAGGGTTTCTAAATTTTGCATTAGTGAAAGTGCATATAGGTTGCAATTTTGCATCTCAAATAATTGAAAACCATATGAAATATGCATTTTCATTTAGGTTACAAATCATACAAACTAAAAATAATTAAAATCACTTAAATTTTTTTGAAATTTTTGCAAAAAAACCTCACTAGGACTACGCCCCTCTGGGCGATTTAGTCCTAGTGCAGATTCTGAACTGCATTTTAAGAATTTAAAACTCTATTTATGTGCTCCTATTTGTTGTTGATAAATTTTTGTTTCAGTTCATAGAGTTTCTATTATATTCATCATTGTACTTAGCTTAAATTGCATTACATTCATCCTGCATTTAGTATCCCTTGCATGAGCATTTCTACTTGGTGTCCTATTGCTAATACTATAGTGAGAGGAGTTTTGAGACTCATGTCATCCTGCGATAGCACAATCATCATGGATCTTGGGTTTTCTAGCTCTTTCACTCCTAGTATTGACACTAGTTCACTAGGTATGGACCATACCCTTAACAATTCTTTTCCTTCAAGTAATATAACACATGTTGAAACAATGGTTGCTAGTGTGCCAAAAGAAAACATAATTCAAATTCATGAAGACTTAGAAAACCTACAAAATCAAATAATTAATGAGAACATTTCAACTACCACCATCCCTATCATAGATAATATTCATCACATTCTTGAAAGTAAAGATGGACTTGACCTTGTGCATAACATAGTTGAAATATTTGGAAAACACTTTCCCTCAAACACTACTTTTCCTTTAACTATGAAAAATTTCACAAGCCAAGGAGGAATTCAACTTCCTCCTCCCAAAAAAATTGCCTCTATTCCCACCTATACCAACCCTCAAGTCACAACAACAATGCAACCAACTAGTAATGTGATTCCTTAGGTATTTCCGCTAGCATCCCTAGTACCTTTGTGGCATCACACATCATATCTCTTACCACCTTACTACCTATAATCATTCCATTCACTTGTCCCTCCAACACATACACACCTTCACCCTTTTCACCTCCACCTCATATACAAGCAATGACCCTCTCATAAACCAAATTTTCCAAACTGTTTCATCCCTTGAAAAATAACTTTCCACTATCAATCAAAATCAAAATGGCCCACCGACATATTATGTCAAAAGAAATCCCTTGTCCTTGGAGATATTGAAAACACCAAAGCCACAAGGTGTAGAGGTGCCTAGATTCGAGAAATATGGGGGGAAAGGAGATCCTTCTAACCATGTCTCCGCTTATATGACATTATGCAGTGACTTTGTCCTTGAGGCCAAGCTCTTGGCTAAACTTTTCCCTAGATCCTTGAAGGATACTTCCTTAGAATGGTTTTCTTTATTACCGAAAAAATCAATTCATTCATTCAATGAACTTGTTGAGGAATTTATCAACCATTTCCAAGTGCATATGACTCCTAAAATGACTTTGGCCAATTTGATGAGATGTAAGAAAAAAGAAGAGGAAAAGATTACCAACTTTATTTCGTGCTATCAATTGCTTTATTCCCATATCGATGTCAAGGTTCCTGACCCTCACATTTAGAATATGTTCATAGAGAATTTTCAAAGTAAGATATAAGATAAGATTACCATGATGAAATTCCCCTCTTTCATGCACTTATGTACTACCCTCCGTGATTATCAAAACTCAGTTAGTATTCATGATGCAAAACCCACCTCTAGTCGAATTGAGAAGTCTGAGTCTGCAAATCAAAAAGATTACCAACCTTTTAGGAAGCAGAATAAATGTTTCCTTCAAATAAATCCCCCTCAACGAACAACTCAATAAGTAAATACCCAAGTAGCTGTCATGAAAGCGACGATACCCTTTAACTATGGGGACTCGAAAAGATAATTCACTCCCCTACCCGATACCCTTCATAAAACGATGTCCCAAATTTTAGAACAACAAATGATCATCTTGCCTCTTGCTAAAACACTTGATCTTAATAAGCCTCTACCTTCAAACTTTAGATCAAATGCTTATTGCCATTATCACCGATAAAATGGACATGACACGAAACATTGTAAGCATCTTAAACATCTTGTGCAAGACCTCATTGATTCTGGTTGGCTTTCTACTTGAGGTGTTAATGATCAAGGAAATAAGTCTGTTACCCCTCTTAAGCAGAACTTGAAAATCTTTACCAACCCCATGCCGAAGCATAATATTTTATTTGTCAAAGCTAGTGAAACTACAAAGACTGATGTGATGAATGTTGACACAAATGATGATAACATAGATATAATTCACCAAAGTCCTATGGATACTGATCAACAAGAACAAAATCCTATTGATGGTTTGGTTGCATTGGTCGAAACTCAACATCGTAAGGGCCAAACTAAAAATCCTCTTGACATTGCTTTCTCCTCTAAAGATATACTTAAACATGCACCTGATGGTCCTCTTTACATAGCCGGCTAAATCTATGACAAGCCCACTAATGGGATATTAATGGATACTGTCTGTGGAGAGAATGTGATCACTGAAGAATTCTTACTTCTGCATGAGTTATAGCAAGAAACATACGATAAACCGAAAGCATGGATCAAGACGCATAATGGTTTTTCTTTCCCTACAATGGGCTCAATCACATTACCTTTACAAGTAGGACCAAAAATTCTAGATGTCTCATTCTCCATCATATCAACTTTAGATCAATTTTGTGTGAAGTTAGCCTATCGATGGCTTCGCTCCATGACTACCATCTCGTCAGTTGTGCACAAATGATTAAACTTTCCCTTTGACAATTAAATTTTCACTGTGCATCATAGTGGTTTTAACCCTTTGTCTTCTCGTGGAAAATTTTCCTTATAATTCTTCTGGCTTGAGCCTATGGAACCTATTAGGCCTCTTTAAGACTTCTTTTTCAAATCTTACCAAAAGTTCAAGGAAAAATGCATAGAGAAATTATCCCTCCGAAACATGCCTCCTCCCTCAATCGAGCCTACTATTCTTGAGGAAACTAGGATTGAACCAAAAGACATTCCAAACAACCAAGACCAACCTAAGAATAAATCTTCACCCGTTTCCTACAAAAGACCAAGAGATAAGGAGAAAAATCCCATCATGCCTCCTAGAATAAAACAAGTTTATAAGGTTAAAGAGAAAGTAGTTGAACAACCTTCCATGGTTCGTTTCGTTCCTCCCCATAAGGAAGAAAAGAAACCTATGGTTGATCATCCTGCTCCCATACAAATGCAAATTGAAAATCGAACTAAAAGAAACAAAGGTGCTAGAGAACGTAGGTGTAGATGTCATGCCCTTGCTCAAAGGTAAAATGAAGAAAATAAAATAAAAATCATGATCCAAACTTGACTGAACCAATGCATGATAAGTCTCCCCCTTCGCAACAACAAAAAGATATCATACCGCAACATGAGCTAAACACTTCTTTGGAAATTATCATTCGACCTCCTATTGTGACTAGTTTAGATGATGACGAGGGGATTACTAAAATTGATGAGGAGCTGCATAATGAATTGAATACATTATTTTCCTCTTCCATGAGCTTAAACGACAATTCTCCTAAGAAGAGTGTTGAACTTGGCAATGACCGTAGTTTGACACTCGCTATTGTCCTTTTGGATAGTTGCCCCCCTTTGGTATACAATGGACATGATTGGGATACAAATGACCTGATTTAGCTTGAATTGTGTGTGCCTTACTAGTCTTTTGCATTATTTATTTTCTTTTATGTGATTGCATGTAAGCAATGTGATCCCTCGTACTGTTCTATTTGATGTCTCTCTCTCTCTCTCTCTTTGTGAAATTCCGCTATTTGTACCTTCATTCCTCTCTAAGTCATAAATATTTTATCTTTGTATTTTATCTCTTTCATTTGTCTTGTGTTTTCCTTTTCGGGATGATGCAAGGCATCGAGACATTCATGTCTCTTCCATGTTGACCCAAAAGATTTTCCTTCATCTTTTCTTTGTCTTGTGTTTTCCTTTTGGGGATGATGCAAGGCATTGAGACATTCATGTCTCTTCCATGTTGACCCAAAATATTTTCCTTCATCTTTTCTTTGTCTTGTGTTTTCCTTTTGGGGATGACGCAAGGCATCGAGACATTCATGTCTCTTCCATGTTGACCTAAAATATTTTCCTTTAATTTTTCCTTTTCTTATGTTTTCCTTTTGGGGATAATGCAAGGCATTGAGACATTCATGTTTCCTCTATGTTGACCTGAAAGGTTTTTCTTTGATTTCGCTCTCTTTATGTCATTTTTGTAGTTCTACGAGTATTCAGGGAATAATGATAGTTTCGAGCTCTCTAAAAAAATTGTAGCACGGACATACTAACCCCAAATCCATAGATCCCTTATATGTGTTTGGAGTTTCATTTTGGGGGAAACCCCTCATTCTTTTCATGACATAGCTTTATTTGGAAACACATGACTTGGCATAGGGCTTTCAAAATTAGTTCTCATGTCTCCTTTATTGTTAGCATTTATCATTTGCTACTTTAAAGTAATTGCTCATAGCATGGTGTTTAGCAATTTATTTAAAGTGGGGGTATTCATTGGCATTATTATTTTTCATGTTTCATAGTGTAGTCTTCTTGCTTCATGTGATGTGTCTCTTGCTTTGTGGTGACATCGGGTGTGATGTCACTCAAGAGCATGATCTCTCTTAGCATATTATATTCCTCTTGGTGTCTTGATGCGATACATTGCATCCCCTAAGTTGTGAATCTTCTATTATTCGATTGATCCACTCTTGGAGACATTAGGAAAAATGTTCCCTAAGTTAAAGACCTTACATGAACTAAGCAAGACTCCTTTGAACGTACCCTATGTTACATTTACAAAATTTTGGTTATATGGCCACCTTTCATAACACATCTTGCATGCTTGTGGAGCCATCTGGTTTGTTCGTGAGTCCCAAGAATACAAATATTTTCTTGCCTCATGAAGCTCGAAGTTCGTTTTTGTGTGGTGCCTTATGACAGTTATCAAGAGGTACAACTTTGGTATGGTTTGATGAGAAGCCAATCTGAGGCATGAATTTCCAATAGCCAATCATGTGTGTGTGTGAGTGCATACCGGCCATGTGTGTATGTGTCTCACCTCTTTGGATTACTCACCTAAAGGATGGCCTAGAGTTTCATTGCCTTAGAGTGAGAATGCATTTTTGGATAAACAACCTAGATTTGATCCACACTATGTTGGACAAACGGTCGAAGCTTGATCCATCCACTCCTTTTGTTCCATTTTTCTTTGTCTTTGGTAGTGTATGCTTGTGCCTTGATGATTCTCTTTATATCATTTTCATATGTTTTATTTTGTGTCTATGATAGTTTGCCATGGGATCTTGATTCTGAGGGCTTGATCACCCCTCTTGATCGTTGTCATCCTATCCTATGACATTGGTACACTTGGACCCCTCTTGATGTGTGTTTGTCTACTTTAGTGTCAGTTTGAATCAAGTTCATCCTCTCACTAAAGTGGTGGCCAAATGTAGTGTCAAAAAATGTCGTTCGTAACATTTTCACACTTGTTTGGGTCCTCCTTTTGAAATTGAGCTTAATGATGCCTTGACTTAGTGTTGTAATGTGTTTGACACACTCACATTAGGTCTTGGGCCCTTGAAAACTAAATAAATATAATCATACCTTATTTAGGGTGTTGTAAAGTGTTGTAACACACTTCCACACTTTTCTAAGGTTGTCATTAATAATTATGCTTCTTTATGCTTTAATTGGCCTTATTTTGCATCTACAAGCCTCATTTAATGCATATTTTTGAGGATGATCTTGACATCAATCAACATCCAATCATAATTCAGGTGTTTTTAGGTTGTGTGGCACAAATTTTATGGTTTGGGACTTATACGCCACCTTGGGCGTATGAGTCTCACCTAGGGTTTTGGGTCCCGATCTGGATTTCACACCTTTCTAAGCATTTTTGAAAATGGTCCCATAATGAATGCCTAATGGGACTCATACACCACTTCTAGCATATGAGTCCCATGTGGACCAAAATTAAATTTAATTCAAATTCTTGGCGGGATTTTATCCTCCTAGATCTGATGTCGGCTTGTAGTGTAATTTCGAGAAATTTGGCATAAACAAGTATAAATACAAGTTTCTTTCGCTCATTTTCATCCCAAGCATTCAAGTAGTCATCCTTATAACAAATGTGAGTTCACAAGAGCATTCAAGTGTTTACAATAGAATTCAAGGATAAATTATCAAGTGTTTTAGAGCATAATTCAAGTATCAAGCATCATGTGAAAGTCATCATGCATCATTTTTTTTTTTGAGCTAACAATTGTGAAGTAGGGTTTTATGATTTAAGCTAGCATTCAAGTCAAGATCTATCCTATTCAAGCAATAGTTAATATCTACATCCATTGGATCCACTTCATACATGTTTGCAACACTTTATTGCTAGGGTTTGGTGAGTTATAACATTGCATGTTGTTCATTCATCATTCTTCATTCCTATTTCATTTCATTTCAAGGTTTGATTACCAAAATGGAGTTTGACCAAGGCAAACCCCTTTCTACTATTTTTTTTTTTCACTCTCTTTAGTGCATGATTTGTAGGTTTAGGTTGAAGACACATTGAAGAGAAATATTGGAGAAGGTTTTCAAAGTATTCAAAGTTGTCAAAGTTGTCTCCTTGTAGTGGAGAACATTTGGAAGACCTCTACAGGTTGCAAATCAGGGTTTCTGATCTAGAAATCAATTGGAAATGACAGAGAAAATATTGAGGATTAGAATTAGAATTTGAATTTCCAAAAAAACCTAACTAGATTGATAAACCACTTTTGGCGTATGGGTCCCAACATAGGAAAATTTCTAGATTTTTGCAGATCCAAAATCTACACTGCCAAAAACTAGTTCTTGCCCAAAAACCCTGATCAGGGACTAAATCACCCAGTCTCGCGTATGAGTCCTAGTCAACCTTAAAATTAGTTTTTTCACCATTTTAGAGCTTCATCCAGTCTTCTTTAGGTTTCCAGGTGCACATATTTCATCTCTCATCTTTCTATTCTATTTTAAATGCTTTTCTAGGTCATTTAGTGAAAGACTGTATTGAATTAGTTTCAAGCATTAGGTCTTGCATTTCATTTATCTTTCCAAGCCTTAGGTTGTTGGTGAACCCCTCTTTATTTTACAATCAGACCCTAATACATCCCTATTGCAAGATCTATTTCTCCTTTGCATACTTTAGATTGAGGTCTTTAGGGTTTTCCTTGAATGAGAGAGAATGAAGATTATTTTTCTATCTCCTAAGCATAGAAACAATTTTTTTTTCCTACCTTTCAATTATCATGTTTTTCTAGATGATGATGGTATGATTTATGATGTATTTAATACTTAACATGGATGCAATTAGTTTTATGGGATATGGTTATACATGCTAATGATTGTGATGTTATTTATTTATGCCTAATATGTTATAGATAATGACAATAAAAGGTTTGTGTATGTAGTTAGATGTGATAGGTTATTTTAGGATGTGATTTCATATGATGTAATATGATGATATGACTATGATTATGATTATGACCTAATATGCACGCAGGATGGAATAATGAAGTAGTTATGCATATAATATGATATCTAAAATGAGTGTTGATGTAGGATGATGTGATTTTACTTGTCATAGAACAAAATCAAAATGTGTGGGAGGACTGATAGAAGAAATGTTAGGGAGAATAATAGGTTAGTGAGAAGGGAAGAAAAGGTAGTAAGATGAATAATTTGCGAGATGGATTGATGCAATAAGTCGCTTTGAGATTTGATAAGTGCACAAATATCATCATTAAGTGTTTTTATTTTGCAAAAAAATGATGTACACCAAGGTATGGAAATACCAAGGTGTGAAATGTTATTCCTTTATGTAAACAAACACATTGCAAACAAGGAGTGCCATGACTAATACTAGTGACAATAAAACCTTATCAAAATATGTGAAAGAGTTACCACAAAGCACATTGATCTTGATGCAAGGAAGCATTAGATGACATTTCAGTTGCATAGGATGTTTTGATTATGCCAAAAGAAACCCTAATCACACACAAGGAACTTAGTTTCCCTAGCCATATTGTCAAGACAAACCACAAACAAAAATAAAAAAGAAAAAGGCCATGATCCATCCTCACTCCTCTAATTACTTGTGGATATCCTCGCTCGTAGAATAGGAACATGAAAAAAGATAAATCAGATAAAAGATAAGGCTCATTGGACCAAATGAGTCAACAACCATCTAGGTCTTCTTGCGAAAGATAAGTGGTGCAAAGAATAGTGTCTGGTTTCAGGAATGAAACACCTCATATAAGATGCCTGTTATGGTTTTGAGGATGCAACAACCTATATAAGATAAATGATGGATGATGAAGATATATGATGTTGATCATATAATGATGATTAGGCAATTGATTAGTTAGACTTAAAGGTTGGTTTGATAGTTTTTTTGTAATTGAGTGATTTTTTAGCTCAATTTGTACACGATATTATGTTTGTGTTTGATCAAAGTGTTAGTCTTGGTAAGGAAAAATTTATTGTGGAAGGTGGATTATTTATTATAGTAGGTAAATTACTTATTATAGAAGGCGAATTGATGAATCATCATAATCTATCCTATAGTATCTCATCAAGGACTCCATCTAAAAAACCTAGATCAAGGATTTCCCCCAGTTAGGTATAGGACCAATTACGGAAAAGAATCGGGTGGATTGAATTTATTACAAATGAGAAATGGAAAGTGAGTGATGCTAAATACCATCCAATCTTAGGCCATAAGAGGGATAGTGAGTTTTATTATGGGAAATACGAAAGAAAGTGGTATTTTTATGGTGGAGTGGATGCTTGGGTTATTATGGATGGAATGAAAAACTAGATAGAATAATAGTATATGGAAGAGTAATAGCTTGCTACACAAAGCATCTATTTTCGAGGTTTTCACCATAGTACTTGCCCAAAGTGCCACGGAAGTGGTTTTCACTAGAGGGCAAATTATTTCTCTTTACTATTTTTTTTTCATTATTTCAATTTTTTTATTTCTTTTGATGTCACACAAGACGCTTGTTTGTGATATTTTCATCAAGGTGACGATTCTTTTTCTTTTTTTTGTATTTTTTTTTGTCTTTTTCAAAATTTTGAAAAGAAGCTAGATGATATTGTAATCATGGCGAATGCTCCTTAATAGATGGTTGACCATTTTGGATGGAAGGATATCGATAATATGGTATAGGTGATAAAGGATGATTTATGTAGTAGATGGAGGGAGCTAAGGTATGATTCCTAATGTGTTCACTACATGGGCCATTAGGCTTCACACAAAAAAGAGCTTGGGAAACCATTGGATTAAAGCATGTGAAAGGGGTATCCATCAAAGGTCCATCAAGAGACATCACCAAGTGGGATGAAGTGATATTATGAGAGAATGTATATGGATGAATTAGGTGGAGTGTATGGATTGTGTGAAGATGATGAGGATGGAGACTTGGGATCAACAAGCTCATTTCTTGATATTTTGTGTTGACAAATGCCCCCAGTTATTTTTGATGGAGAGACATGATTGGAGATAAAATTTTTCTTGCTTTTTCTTTTGAATTTTATTTTTGATTTTTCCAATAGGTTTCAATTTTGATTTGGACTAGAGGATTTTTCTTGAATTTTCTTGCTTGATTTTGATTTTGGATCTCATTTTGATAAAGGAATTTTTATTTTTGAATTTTAATTGATAGCCTTGATAGTTTCTTGGGATGATACTTGTTGATCCATGTCTATGAGGTGGATGGATGTGGATGTGTTAGATGTGGATGAGGTGGTAAGGATATTTGATTCATGAAAAAGGTTGGTGATGCACCTAATGTATTCCTTGTGAATATCCCTTTCAACACTATTAATGTCAAAGGAAACTTGAACATCCTTAACGAGTTGGAAAGAAAGCTTAGAAGAGGTAGTAGTGGGAGATACATACACAAACTTAGGATGGTCAAAACAAAAGGATGGTAGCTCATGAGATGGAGTGGAAGAAAGAGGATCATGATATGGAAGTGGATGATATTGAATATCCTTAATAGGATCATGATCAAAGAGTGTATTCTCATAGATATCATGATCAAACATTGGATTATCATGAAAATGAAAAGATTGGGATAAAGTGGATAAGGTAAGGACTAAAGGATCTTCAGGATCCCAAAAGGTTTCCATCTAGGAATGATCATCAACATGTTTGCTCTCACAAAGACCTGGATTTAAATTAATAGCAACCTTAGGAGTCTCAACATCCTCAAAAACATTAGCATCTCCACTTGCAAGCCACTTAGTGCTCAAAGCATCCAATTTTAATGGTTGATATCCCAACCATTTATTTTTAGGTAGACTCTTAAGTTGGATAGGTTCTATGATTCCCTACTTCTGGTATCTCTGTAGACATCCAAATTTGATCTCTCCCATAAGGTCAAACTCATCCCCCTTATTCATCTATCTCGCCTTCCCATCGATATTAATTAAATGTTTTATTTAGTTAATATTTCCCCCTTTCTCTAATATTTGTAAAGTATTTAATTTAAATAATTAAATGCTTTATCTTCATCCTCTTTCCTCTCTAAATTAAATAAATACTCCTATTTATTTAATTTAGTAATTTACCATTTATGAATTTAAATCAATATTTAAATTCACCATTTTCTCTCTCATTGTCCCATCCTCCATAACCCCATTTCTTAATCTAGATTAATTTAATTAATCTCTTATTTGGATGTGCACACCCTTAATCAAGAATTAATGTCACATCCTCCATCATAGCCCACTTGTCTTAATCCTTGATTAGCCATCTTAATCACCTGTTTGCACAACCTAATTACTTGATTAGGTTACCTTAATCCCCCATGCCATTTATGGCATACCCTCAAGTCAACTTGTCATTAAATGCTTTCTCTTTTTGGAGAAGAAAACTCATCCCAATGTGAATTTTTAATTCATTTTTTATTCCTCCAAGGACTTTTAAACAAAATAAAAATGTAGACATCCAAATTTGACCTCTCCCATAAGGTCAAACTCGTCCCCCTTATTATCTATCTCGCCTTTCCCATCGATATTAATTAAATGATTTATTTAGTTAATATTTCACCCTTTCTCTAATGTTTCTAAAGTATTTAATTTAAATAATTAAATGTTTTATCTTCATCCTCTTTCCTCTCTAAATTAATTAAATACTCTTGTTTATTTAATTTAGTCATTTACCATTTATAAATTTAAATCAATATTTAAATTCACCATTTTCTCTCTCATTGTCCCATCCTCCATAACCCCCTTTCTTAATCTGGATTAATTTAATTAATCTCTTATTTGGATGTGCACACCCTTAATTAGTAATTAATGTCACATCCTCCATCATAGCCCACTTGTCTTAGTCCTTCATTAGTCATCTTAATCACCTATTTGCACAACCTAATTACTTGATTAGGTTACCTTAATCCCCCATGCCATTTATGGCATACCCTCAAGTCAACTTGTCATTAAATGCTTTCTCCTTTTGGAGAAGGCAACTCATCCTAATGTGATTTTTTAATTCATTTTTTATTCCTCCAAGGACTTTTAAACAAAATAAAATTGTAGACATCCAAATTTGACCTCTCCTATAAGGTCAAAATTGTCCCCCTTATTCATCTATCTCGCCTTTCCCATCGATATTAATTAAATGATTTATTTAGTTAATATTTCCCCCTTTCTCTAATGTTTCTAAAGTATTTAATTTAAATAATTAAATGCTTTATCTTCAATATCTTTCCTCTCTAAATTAAATAAATACTCCTATTTATTTAATTTAGTCATTTACCATTTATGAATTTAAATCAATATTTAAATTGACCATTTTCTCTCTCCTTGTCCCATCCTCCATAACCCCATTTCTTAATCTAGATTAATTTAATTAATCTTCGATTTGGATGTGCATACCCTTAATTAGGAATTAATGTCACATCCTCCATCATAGCCCACTTGTCTTAATCCTTCATTAGCCATCTTAATCACCTATTTGCACAACCTAATTACTTGATTAGGTTACCTTAATCCCCCATGCTATTTATGACATACCATCAAGTCAACTTGTCATTAAATGCTTTCTCCTTTTGGAGAGGAAACTCATCCCAATGTGAATTTTTAGTTCAAATTTTATTCCTCTAAGGAATTTTAAGGAATTTTTAATTCCTCAAAAGTCTTCACCCACATGGGGACAGGGACCTCCTTTATGAGGAGATCTTGACCAATCCCAAGGTACAAAGAAAGTACCTCCACGTCATGTCCTTTACACATCATCCACCACATGGCAAGATGTGAGGACTTGTGAGTTCTCAACTTACCCTAGCCCTTGATCTTGTCCAAGGTGGCTGCATCTTGACCATTCATTCTTTTGTGGCTTTTCTCCTAAAATTAGAGGATTTTCCCTCATTTGCATCATCACAACATTATGCAACTTTAAACTCTCAAGCGTTCAAGCACTTGCACTCATCCACAATTGCTGCAATCTTCGAGCTCATTTTGCATCCATATCCAACACCTATCAAAATACCCACTTGCACCATTGCATTCCTCATGACCTCCACATCATTTTGCATCTAGTTTATGTTGTTTTCCATTGTAAGGAGCACACAAATGAAGCAATCAATAGGGCCAACCAACCAATCAACTTGGACAAGGTAATACCACTCCTTTTCTTGTATTTTGTTCAAGTTCAACTTAGGCCTAATCTTGAGGTTTTTGTGTTTTCCTTGTTCGCATTTATTTTGGTTTTATATTTTAGACTAGGTAAAAACACCTGCACACATTTTTGGCATGCCTGGTGGGACCCACACCATAGGTCTATCCTTTCGCATTCTCTATTGTTTGACTTTTGTAGGTCCAAATTTTAGTTATAGAGGCAAAACTACTCTGACGGGCGAAGTTGCTTAACACAGGGGCGAAGTTGCCTGAACAGACGAGTGAACTTGCCTCTAGGGGTGAACCTGACTTTGCATAGGGGTGAACTTGCTCCCTGCACAGGTGAACCTGCTTGGCCCTTTGGTGAACATGCCAAGTTGCCTTAAAAGAAGGGAAAAGTTGCCTTAACAGAAGGGCGAAGTTGCCTTAATAGAAGGGAAAAGTTTCCTTAATAAAAGGGAAAAGTTGAATCTACAGAGGGGAAAATTTACCTCACACAGAGGCAAATCCAAGGTAAATATGAAACTCATTTTTTCCAGTTTTTGACATTTTTTAGTTTCAGTTTTATCTACTGATCCGCTAACTCATTTGTTTGTGAGTGTGTCTAGTTTTGCTAACATTTGGTGTAGCTATTTCTTATTTTTCTGAGATCGGTGGTCCAAAACTACTAACTCATTTTCTACAGAATGATCGGTCCAAGAACAGTAAGTTAGTTTATTTGTTGTTTTTCATACTAGCTAGAAACACGTAACTTTAACTAAATGGTCAATTAACTTGTTTGTTGTGTTTGTGAGTAGGCTGTTGATGTATCCACTCCCCTTGCACCTTTAGGAAATCCTAGGTGATGAGAAATCACAACTTGCTCTAGTCCAGTCAAGTCTTCCTAGGAGGTGCTAGTACATCTAAGCTCTCCCTTTTCTCTATGAGCGAGCTTGGGGACTATCTGAAACATCTAGTATCTTCTTCCTTTAGTACGACCTGCTCGGGATTTCATCACTCAGGGGACGATCCCAACCACATGTTACCAATAGGGTATATAAAGGGGGAGAGCGAAAGTTGTACCTCAATCCAATCACGTCATGTCTGGCGGAGCATCAAAGCTAGGGTGATACCTAGATAAGATGTGAAGAGTTGGTTTGAGTTTCTAGTACCTCGTTGGGGCTCCCGACTCATGATTGTGACAGGATGGTGTTCATGGTTGTGCCCACATACCATGCATATATCAAGGAATCATGAGATAGCCTTGTTCAGCCTAGATAGAGACCCTTATCACTAATTTTTAGGATTGTGCTATTTGGCTTATCGTTTCTGTGCGATACCAATGCTTTCATTTTTTAGTTGAGTTAGTCTGGCCTCTTGTCTGTTGTTTGTTATGTCTTCAATCCTTTACCATAGTCACCCCTTGCATTTAGAGGTGATTTTTCTTATCAGTCCAATCTTGGTCCTCCGTTTAGGTGAGTTTTCCTTTGTCCAAGGTGAATTTGCCTGTGGGTTCCTTTCTTAAGCGACCCCATTTTCGCCCTTAGGTGATTCAGTCAGTCCCTAGTCCATAAAATTCACCCATACCTTGTACGTAGGTGAATTTTCCAACTTTTTGGGGGAATTTTCCTTTTACAAGGGCAAATTTGCCTCTTGTTCTCCATTCGGGACCCCATTCGGGTCCGTTTTGATGTCCATTTGGCTATTTTTTATATTATTTCAGTCCTGTCCACTATCCTACTCATAAAATTTTCCCATCCCTTGTACATAGGTGAATTTTCCACCTTTTTGGGTGAATCTTCCTTTTACAGGGGTGGATTTGCTTCCTATTCTCTGTTTGAGTCCGTTTGGCCATTTTCTAATCCCGTTTCAGTCCTGTCCACTATCCTTATCATAAAATTCACCCATCCCTTGTACATAGGTGAATTTTCCACCTTATTGGGGAAATTTTCCTTTTACAGGGGTGAACTTGCCTCCTATTCTTTGTTCGGGACCCCATTTGGGTTTGTTTTGATGTCTATTTGGCTATTTATTATCCCGTTTCAGTCTTGTGCATAGTCATGCTCATAAAATTCGCCCATCCCTTATACATAGGTGAATTTTACACCTTTTTGGGCTAATTTTCATTTTACAGGGGCAAGTTTTCCTCCTGTTCTCCATTTGGGATATCGTTCGGGTCCGTTTGGCTATTTTTTGTCCCGTTCTTTGTCCTAGTCTCCATTAGGATCCCTTTAGGAATATTTGTTTGTCTATTGGTGGTCCTATCCTCCATTTGAGTCTCCATTTAGATCCGTTTAGGTGAATTCATTCTTTCCACTTGCTATCTCGTTCTCTGTTCGAGGCCCCGTTTGGGTCCATTTTGGTGTCTGTTTGGTCATTTTCTGTCCCGTTCTTCATTCAAGTCCTAATTGAAATCCATTTGGGGGAGATTTTTATCCCATTAGGTGATCGTGATAGTCTCATCTACCTATTCTTCCGTGTCTTCAGCTGTTTGGGTGAGTTTTTTGGTTGTTTGGGCGAATTTGCAGCCGTTTGGGCAAATTTACAACTGTTTTGGTGAATTTGAATTGTGATTGGGAGAATTTTCTTAGTACAAGGGAAAATTTTCTTAGTACAGGGGTGAATTTTCCTCTTGTTCTCCATTTGGGACTTTGTTCGGGTCTGTTTTGGTGTCTATTTGGTCATTTTCAATCTCGTTCTTCATCCAAGTCCCCATTTGGACCCCTTTAAGCACATCCATTTTCTATTAGTGGTACTATCCTCCATCCGAGTCTCCATCCAGTTCCATTTAGTCAAATCCATTCATTTGTATTGCTATCTTTTTCTTTGTTTGAGTCCCCATTTTGGTCCATTTCGATGTCTATTCTTTGTCTTGCTCATCAAATTCATCCATCCCCTTGTCATAGGAAAATTTTCCACCTTATTGGGTGAATTTTGTTGTTACATGGGTGAATTTTTCTTCCATTGAGGTCTTCTCTTTATCCGGGGCCCTATTCAAATCCATTTTGGTGTCTGTTTGGTCATTTTCCATCCCGTTCTCCATCCAAGCCCCTGTTTGAGTCCATTTAGGGGAAGTTGTCACCCCGTTAGGCAATCATCAAGGTCACACTTTCTTGTTCTTTAGTCACCCCTACTCGTTCTTCAATGCCTTTAGCTGTTTGGATGAACTTGCTAGTTGTTTGGGCAAATTTGTAGCTGTTTGGGTGAATTTGATTTATGTTTGGGTGAATTTTCTCTTAAATAGGTGAATTTTCCACTTACATAGGCTAATTTTCACTTAAATAGGTGAATTTTCCACTTACATAGGTGAATTTTCCACTTACATAGGTGAATTTGCCTCTTACATAGGTGAATTTGCAACTTACGTAGGCTAAATTGCAGCCTACACAGACGAATTTGCTCAATCTGGATAGGAAAATTTACAACCTTCATAGGAAACCTTGCAACCTATAGAGGTGACCTTGCTTCCCATACAAATTTTGGAATGTGAACCCTTTTGGCCACAAAAAGCCTGTCATTCCCCAAGTCGTTCGCCGTAATCAATTTTTTTTTATAATCATCTGTCTTCTCGTAATCATCCTTTTTGTCTATTTGCATTTCCAAAAGATCATCGTTTCATCAATCAAATCATCTAGGAGTATCTTAGAGCATCCTTGGATCCCATATCCATCATCGATTTATCAATCTGAATCCCCTAGGCTTCATTTCCAAAATTTTTATTCAAGTTGGCTTAGGTGTCTGATCTTGATCGTTCTCACTTGCACCTGCTTAGGGTTGTTATCCATCCTAAGTCAGTTAATCATCATTACAACCCAATCAATCTACTTCCATCTTGAGGTAGATTCTATGTTATAACCATCCTGTTCGCATCCGATCTGATTGCCAGAACCTTATGCCATCTAAGTCAAATCTCTAAACTAGGTTTAGAATCCATTTCATCTTCCTATCTGATCAATCATCCAATCCTACCTCATCAATCCTATCACATCCCATCACATCCTCCCATCATCCTAATCTGAGCTTCAATAGATCCCTAATATTAGCTTAATTCACATCCCAACTTGAGCTTTAGTCCATCGACATCCAAGATCTTTTGATATCAAAACGAATCTTAAGTTCCCTTCTTCCATGTTCTTCTAATCCATTCTCTTTATCTGTCATCATCTATTATTTTCTTCTAATCATCTATTCCCATCTTTTCAATCTAAATCCATCCAATCAAACGTCATGAATCCTTATCCTCCTCCCACACAACCAATAATAGTAGTCAAGGGAAATCCCAACTACGTTGGTGATGATAATGAAAGTATTGTTGATCAATATGAGTATGATATAGACCCCCTTGATGTTGTTGTTGCTAGCAAGCTTCTTTCGACTGCCTCCCAAAATCCAAACACCCCTCTAAGCTATACCCCCATGTCTTCATCCATATCTAATAATAGTTCTTATGCTACCCTTGACAAGGGATGTCCAGTATCCTCACCAACCACATATTCATCATGTCCTCCCTTTACATCTCTCTCCTATCCAACATCCACATCCTCCAATATTAACCCACCATCCTCATACTCCTATCCTTATCATCATCAACCATCCCAATATCCCTACCTTAATGCCACATCTACATCCTCCCACCTTAATCCAACATCCACATATTGCTACCCTAATCCTCCATCCATGTCCTATGCTAATCCATCACCTACTTCCCCTTATCCTAATACACCATCTCAATCTTCCCAACCTAATCTGGAATCCACATATTTCTATCTTAATTCATCATCTGCATCCCCCTATATCACTCCATCCCCCATTCCATTATATTTTAATCCACCATCCCAATATTCCCAACATAATCTAGTATCCACATCTTCCTATCCTAATTCATCATCCACATCCTCTCGCATCACTCCCTCTGCCATTCCATTATATTTTAATCCACCTCCCAATTCACCATACCTCAATCCTCCATCTAATCTTGATCCAACCACTGAGCTTAATCCTCCGTCTACTCTTAGTACTCCATCCAATCCCATCCACTCATCTAATCCTAATCCACCAATCCGTAATCCTAGTATTCCACCCATCTGTAATCCTCCATCCATTACCGTCTCCCCACTTGAACCTACAATTCCCAAACATCTCATTTCAGATGTATTCCAAGGACACATGACATAAGAGACATCCTCAAATCCACATCTTGAGGTTGTGGGACCATGCCATCCCAATCTATCATGTACAATAATTAGTGATGAGGCTCTTCCCCATCCCATGTCTATCACCCCTATTATCGCTCCTAGCACCATCCAAACCGTCGAATACACTAAATCCCCATCTTCTACTCCTAGAACCATTTAAACCAATGGAGACATCAAAATCCAATCCACTCCTCCTAGTATTAGTATCACCAAACTTTAACGCCATGACCTTCATGAATCCTCCATCCTTCCATTTCCCCCAATTGACAAGTCCCTCCAACACTCCTCCCTCGTCATGCCAAGAGCATGATCCAAAGCATACCAACATATCCCCTTCTCCAAATCAAGATCCTACCATCCTATCTACTCCATCTCAAGATCACACTAGCTCATCCGCTCCATCCCATGATCCTCTTTGCACTCAAGATCCAATCACTCCATCTCATGATCCCATATCACCCACTGCCACAAATCTAGATCCTATCATACCATATAATGCCTCTCATGATCCCTTATTAATTATTCCTTCCAATTAGGATGCTACCATCCCACCATCTCCTCTGCATGATCCTCCATCGCCACCTAGCCCTACCATCCCAACACCACTTTTATATCACCTTGGTAACATTACACTCATCCATGGTGGTTTTATTATAGAAGAAAAACAAAGCATATGCATCACCCTTCCTCCACCCCCTACTAATGGACTCAAATCATGCTTCCAAAAGCATAAGAATCCTACCATAGATCTCATGCTCAAGATCATGAACTATCAAGGAAAAGGTTTAGGCCTTCATGAGCAAGGTATTTTAGAGCCCATCCAAGTCAAAGAACATCAAGGCACACACGGTCTTGGATATATTTCCCAAGACTCACAATCCAAAAATGTTGGTACAACCTCTATACATCCTAAATGATCCTCTTCCAAAGGAATAAGAGGCACTTCCCATCACTCCACCAAATCCTTTGTCACTATCCCCCTCCATCCTATTACCTCAAAACAACTGTCCATATTCCTCCTTCCTCCTCCAATTCCATTTTGGCTCCTTATATCCCTCCATCCACCATCACTCATCCTCCCTCTACTGCATCTATTTTGGGTCCTTATGCCCCTCCATCCACCATAATATGTCCTCCATATGTAGAGTCCATTTTGGGCCTTTATATCCAAAAATTACCTCCTCCATCTTATCCTTTTCATTCTCTCATCCATCCATCACCTATCCCTAGCACACCTCATAAAAATCCTAAATTCATAACCCCTAATTAGGATCAACAAAGGCACCCCTCCATGCATGATATCTCACATCCTCCACCCACACATCATCATGAAAAGCCTACCTCCTTCACTCCATCTATGTCTCCTCCACATCGTCCATCACCTCATACCCGTCCCATTTCTACTAAAAGCACTTTGGATGCCACAGTAAAAATGCATAAATCGAAACATCCACATGAATCTAAAGCTCCTCATGTCCCCTTAAAAATACATGTTGAAGAAAAGAAAAATAAAATCCAAAATCCAAATCAATCCAAAAGGCCACAAAGGCCCACCAAAGCCAAAATCAAAACCATGTGGATCCCAAAGAAAAAAGATGCAATGCCTTCAAATGAAAAATCTGCAACAACATCCAAAGTTGCTAATCCAATGGATAATAATTCACATCCTCCATCTCCTAAATATATTTTGGGTCCCTATGTCCCAAAATTCACTATCCCAACTTCTCCATTATCCCCACACTCTCCATCCATTCATCCCCCTATCCTTTCACATCCACCACCACATGTGCCGATGTTGGTCCTGAACACATTCCCCCATCACACATCCACTCCATCATTCCATCCATACACTTTCCAACATCCCATCCACTATCCCCCATATCTCCTCCATAAAATCCCTTTAGTCCATTCTCTTGCATAATCCATTCATTTTAATAAGGTTGTACCAACATCCGAATAGTCACTTCAAACATGGGCTCTTATTACCTCGTATGGAACTTGATGTTTAAGTCCTCCATCCATATAATTATAAACTATATTCTACACCCGCATATCCACATACCTATCCTTATCCATGTCCATTCACATTTCTATCCAAAAATTCCAAAAAGTCAAAAAAATAAATCAAAAAATTCAAAAATCCAAAAAAATAGTAAAGAGAAATAATTCGTCCAATGGTGAAAACTTGGCAAACAAGTGCCTTGGATAAGTACCATGATGAAAAATTGGTAAACATACATCATGCATAAATACCCCATCTGGTTTACTTCCACAATTAGGGGCAACTTCTATCTATGCATCCCCTTCCTCCATCCATTCATCCACCTATCTTCTACATCCTTGTACCTCTCAACACAAGCGATGCATAGGTGCATCACCTCTCTTGAAAGACAATCTTCCAAAATCAGATTGCAGAACACTATCCCAAGGTCTCTAATGTCAGGTCTTGACTTGCATGGAATGTCTCAGTTGATGTTGATGTGATCTTTGCTGATAATCACAGGGCAGACTTACATGGACAAAGCTGGAGGAGAATTGGATCTGCGAATAGAGTTCTTTAGATGGGAAATTACTACACTTTTGATGCAGGTTCAAACAACAGTCTAGGACTCTATTTCAGTCTTAAGTTTTGGCTTTACAATGTGCAATGAACCTTAGCATAGGTCAATTTTAAAAAAAAGGAAAAAGGGCAAGGGAGAGAGAGTTCTTGGACCTGCAACTACCAATGAACAGTGATCATGGAGGTTTCTGCTGTGGACAATTTTCTTAAAATAGAATTTCACTTAATCAAAAATTTCACAATGCCGTGAAATCTATCCTATCTTCTAAGGATTGCAAATATTTCATCATTCATTCACCATATATATGTATGAACAAAGATAAAGTTTAAAGAGCAGCTGTAAAATCAAAGTCCAAACTAACTTTACACAACCATCTACCAGCAACAAATGACTTAAAGTATGGACAAGAAAAGTCTACACACAACAGGACTCTTCACAACCAAGGACAAAATTACTAAATTTACCAAGGATAGCTAAAAGGAAACTAGAACAACAAAGTAAATCAAACTAAAATCTTAACTTATGAGAGAAGAATCATGAATCATGAGAAGAAATCCAAAAATGCACCAAAGTCAATGTATTTCTATTGCAATTTTTGCAGCATGTCTTTACAACAACTTCTGGGTGTGAGTGTTGGTTGGCCTTGCCTGAACGTAGTTCTTTGTAAATATCTTTGTACATAGCTCGTTTCAAGTACTGTAGGTTTCCTGTAAATACTCCACTTTTCTATTTTCCTTAGGTTAGTTGGTTTGTTGTAGGTTGCTTGCTTTAGAGTAGTTTCTTCATTGTTTTCTTTCGCTACCCTGCTTTGGTTAGTTTTGGTGTTTGCTTTTGTTTGCTCTCGCTTTGTTGCTGCTTTGCTCAGGGTCCCTCTACTTTTGGCTGGGTAAATCTATGTGCACAACAACCATTCTTATTGCCTGGGGTTGTTCTATGTATTTCTTTGTCAAACTCTAATCAAGTTTCTAGAGTGGATGGTGAGGATCTTCTGTTAGTATCAAGCGATCTAGATGTTTGATTCAAAGTGGATAAGTCATTGGTTGGTTTGATTCTGAAGTATTTTGGAATCTTATATCGCTCACATATTTTAAGGATCTCATGGACACTATAGGTCCTTTGTGAAGTCTAGTTAAGTGAAAAATCTAAAATTTTGCTCCAGTGCCACTGTGATTCTTAGCCCTGAGCGCGAGCTTCATTGCTTGCGGGTTGAAATAAAAGAACTGAAAAGAGAAAAGAAACAAAAGAAAGAAAGCAAAATATTTAAAATCAAAAGAAAAGAAATTCAACTTTTCAGGGGTATACGAATAACTCTACCGGGGCTATGGACGCTCGATTGGTAATATAGCAATGCTCGGGAGAATCACAATGACAACCTCATCAGGGCTATGGATGCCTGACTGGTAGTGAGGCAATGTCCCAGATGCTTTTGGAGTTAGAATAAAATACATAGCTTAACTTGATGGAGCTTAGGTTCTTGCAGCAATTGAAGGATGGGAATTAATGCAATTGCACACACGTGGATTTTCAACATATTGAATGTTGGGTTGACTAGTGGTTTTGATGCTTTGATTGAGCATGAAGATTGAAACTAGAGATTCTGGGTCCGTGATTCCAGTTTGTCATCGAAATGCTCTGGAGCATTTCCCCAGCGAGTAGCCATTTGTTGTGCATGTTTTGCACACATGCCCCGCCGTAGGCAAGGACCCTCTCTTTTCTTTCACCTTGCCAAGTCCTTGTTGCTGTTGCCTCATTTTGTGTGCCCCAGTTTGGTGTCCTATACGATCAACACGTTCTCCAAAGTCTCATTTTAGGTTGACCGTATTTTGCCCCTAAAATAAAAAATTGCTAAGTCTTGGGTTTTTTGGGCTTCGCCCTTTGGGCTTCCCTCTTCCCTCTTTCTTCTTTCGCCTTTCACCCTTCCTTTCCTCACTTCCCACTTCATGCCTTTTTGGGCTTCCTCATTGGGGTTTTTGCCTTTCGGGTTTCCCCTTTCGGGTTTCCCTCTTGCGGGTTTCCCCTCACCTATTGCCTTGACATCCTCTGGGCCTCATCCCTGCTCACTTGGTTCTCTTTTTCCTTCATTTTTGACTTTTGGGATAGGTTTCCTATGGATTTTGGATGTTTTTATGGTGCCTAAGTGAACTACCAAGGTTTCGTTAAGTTTCAAGAAGTATCAAAATTTTCATTCTGGAACTTCGTCCCTTCGCGGCTGTTCTGAGAACTTCATTTGTCCTTGACTATTCCAGAAATTGACCCCTCCATGGCCATTTCCAGAAGTCTGTCCCTCCTTTTCCATTTTGGAATTTTGTCCACCTTAGGTATTTTGGCTTCTGGAACTTGTCCCCTCCGTGGCTATTTCTGGAAGTCCATCCCTCCTTCACCGTTTTGGAATTCCGTCCGCCTTAGGCATTCCGACTTCTGGAACCCGGCCCCTTCGTGGCCGTTTCCGGAAGTCCGTCCCTCCTTTTCCATTTTGGAATTCCATCCGCCTTAGGCATTCTAGCTTCTGGAACTCGGCCCCTCTATGGCCATTTCCGGAAGTCCTTCCCTCCTTTGCCATTTTGGACTTTCATCCACCTTAGGAATTCCGGCTTCTGGAACCCGACCCCTCCATGGCTGTTTCTGAAAGTCCATCCCTCCTTTGCCATTTTGGACTTCCGTTTGCCTTAGGAATTCTGGCTTTCAGAACTTGGCCCCTCCGTGGTCCTTTCTGGAAGTCCGTCCCTCCTTTTCCATTTTGGACTTCCATCCGCCTTAGGCATTTCGGCTTCCAGAACCCGGCCCCTTCGTGGCCGTTTCTGGAAGTCCATCCCTACTTTGTTGTTTTGGACTTTTGTCCACCTTAGGAATTCCAGCTTTTGAAATCCGACCCCTCCATGGCTGTTTCTGGAAGTCCATCCCTCCTTTTCCATTTTGGACTTTCGTCCGCCTTAGGCATTCTGGCTTCCGGAACCCGACCCCTCCATGGCTGTTTCTGGGACTTTCCTTTCGGAATTTTTTCCCTTCGCCGCCGTCCAAGAACTTTGCTTCTGGATTGCTATCTTTTCATCCGCTATCCACTGGCTTCTGTCCTTCCAACCTCTCAGGTCCCAAACCTTGAAACTCCGCCCCTAGAATTTTGTTTCACCTTGGTTGTTCCAAATAGCAAACTCCAAACAACCTTCTCTCCTCTTGACTCTGATCACCTAGAAGATGACATGAATGCCTCCAAATCTGGAAATGAACTTTGAACCACATATTCAAATTGGATCCTCTCCTGCATGAAATTTTCAAATTCCAAATTTGAAGCCGGGAGAAAGCATCCGGGTTGCCCCGCCTTGTTCGCCCATTGAAAATAACATTTCGGCCTCTTGGGCCCAAACCATCCAAACTCCCTCCAGTAAACTGCTAGTGGCAATTCCCACTGAATATTGTGATCTTTTGATGAGGCATGGATGGATATGACAATGATTTTGCAAGATTTGACTAACATTTTCCTTGATTTGTGTATGAAAGGACTTACGACACTTCATGTATGCAGGTTTCAAGAAGCCTACCGCGGGTCCATCAGGGAGACCCATTGAGAAAGCTGAACAACGAAAAGCACATAACTCATGTCACCATTCATTTTATTCCTACCTCTCCTCGTGGCGCCCATCAATAGAGTTGGCATTAGAAGAAGGTCTGTGCTAAGGAAGTCAATGAAAAAATGCAAAGAGGTGGTCTTGAAGAAAGCATAAGGGAGTTGTCCTACTTTGTTGAATATTGTGGGGTAGGTGAAGCCCTAGTGTAATCAAATCTAGGCCACACAATGTAAATTAATCCTAGCCATTCATTTGGGCTTTGGAAAACTATAAATAGGGGTCTCCCCCTCATTTGAAAAAGGTTGGAGAGTTGGTATAAAGGTATTCTGCAACAATAGAAAGCAATATTGCATGATTTATGGGTGTTTCCTTTTGATTTTTCTCATTATGTGTGCATGGTTCTACTTCCCTATTAGTTTAGTTGTTAGTTTATTGAACGGAAGTGATGATGGTGTTTGCTGTTACAGTAATTGATGAATTTTCAGCCCATACTTTTGGCACTTGTTGATGACAAGCTGCTGTGCAAAGTTAGCCTAGGCTTCCATATTTCATTGCTGCAACTTAGTTTAATTGTATGTTCATGATGTGCACGTGCAATCTGAAAATCAGCAGTCCTTAGAAGATTGCACTGGTTCTGTGTAACTATAGGTTTCTCTTGGCCAAACAAAACCTAGTTTAGGGAGTTTGTCTACTATAGTAGCCTCTACAATCACTGTTCATTCATAGTTTTAGATCCGGGAACCTTCTCTCTTCCATGCCTTTTTTCCTTTTTTTAATAATTAACCTTAGGTAAGGTTCATTGTACATTATAAAGCTAAATCTGATGTTGAAAGGGAGTTCTAGACTGCTATTCAAACCTGTAGCAAATGCACAAATACTCTCCCATCTTAAGAACTCCATTTGTAGATCCAACTTCCCCATTTTGTGAATCATCCGAAAGTTCGCCTTGTGATTCTAGCAAATCACATAAATCAACTGAGATATTCCAAGAACTGTCAAGACCTAACATTAGAGACCTTGGGATAGTGTTTTTCAATTTGATTGTGGAATATTGTCTTTCAAGAGAGGTGATGCACCTATGCATCACCTATGTTGAGAAGTGCATAAAAAACACATCAACACTATCCATCATATCCCATTTATCCCACTCCCTCCATCTTCCTTGTGATCTTGATAAAGATAGGGTCACATATAAATACATTCTTTGGACACTATTGGAACCCAAAATTTCCATCATGAATCTGAATGATTTTTCCATTTTTAAGCTTATTGTCTTCGCTATCTCTCTCATAAAAAATTTGTTCACCACCCTTTGCTATGTTAAAAATGGCTTTACCTATGTTTCATGGTCTCATATTTTTGGCCTATTTTCCCTCACATTTGACCCCCATTTGATTCCTAATAGTTCACTATCCTTTGCCTTAAATAATTCATTTCTCTCATTCATAATATTTGAATATCTTTTACCACCATATGTTTACCCTCATGGCTTTCACCGCTTCACCGTAACCCCTTATAAATCCATTTGTGGTAGTGCGGTCAACACATTAAAGCCTACCACTATAACACCGACGGTTTAGTCCATACCCACGGTATGGCGGTAGCGGTTCAAGAGCAAACATAAAGTTCCTACCGCCACACCATGCACGATCAATTCATTGACCGTGGTATCATGGTGGTGGTGAGGCAAACGGTGAGGCAACAGCTGGCGGCGAGGAAGAAAGTGAAGCGGTTACTGTTATACCGGGCATGGTCTAAACATAGACCGTGGTGGTCATGGTAGACGGTGGATAGCAGCGGAGGTGACAGTTTGAGATGACACCGTGGTACAGCTTGCGGTCAAGCCAGGCACCATGGCGACTGTGGTAACATAGACTTAGCGGTTGGCGAAGACGGATACCACTATACCACGGTTGGACAAGAGGAAGTCAGCGGTTGAGCGGTGAATGGAGAGGAGATGGCTAATGGTTACCCCGTGGTACCATGAGTAGGCTTCAAACACACCGCGATAAGGCGGTAGGTGATGGAGGAAGCGGTGAAGTATAGCAAAAAATTCCAACCGCTATACCGTGCACAGTTAACATAGTGACCGCGGTGGTGCAGAGACATGGAAGTGATGCAGAGGTGACACTAAATGTTTGATCGCCATACCGCGAGTTGAAGAATATGAGGCTACGGTTGGGCGGTAAGGTGATAACTGTGGGGAGAAAAAGGTACACCGCGATGCCACAGGTGGTGGAAGGATAGCCGACGGTTGGGTGGTAAATAAAGGAGTTAATGGTGGAGGAAGCAATAGTGACTGTCACCGCTATACCACGGTTGGTCAACATGTTGATTGCGGTAGAGCGGTAGGAATAAGAGAATATTCGAGTAGCATGTAAAATGAAATATTAAAGGGGAGAAACGTATTAAGGAAAAATGAAAACACAGGGCTATGTTTTAAACATTTAATTTGATGATAAGGCAATCTAATTAAATATTTTAATTTATGTTAATGGAATGTAAGTGACTATAACAAATAGTGAAGGGTCATGACCCTTAAAATTTACTATATAAATACTTGTAAAAATCAGTAAGATTGGAGAGGTAGAAGAGGATAGGAATATTGCGGCAAGCATAATATTCTCAGAATGTTTGCATTCAAGAAGACTATGTTGCACATGTAAGATTTGAGGAAGATAATGAAAGACTATTGATTTTGTGGTTTCATTCTAGTGTCAGTTGTTTGTTGGATTTCTGCAATTATTTGATTGTCTCCTAATATTTCTTAATTATTTAAGTTGAAGTATCATGTATATGTTCAATTTATCAGTGCACATTTGTTGTATCTGTGTGGTTCGATTAATTGGTTTCTTCAAGAACGAATTAAATCCTTTCAGTCAATTACAGTAATCTGGGAATATTATTTGGATCATTAAGAAGAATCAAATAGTTAGGATTGATATTCTACCTCAAGTAGGGTTTTTCAATCATACTTTTGCATGTTTATACCAGTTATAAACTCATATTCGTATGCCAAACAATTAGAAATTTGCTAGATATAAGCCATTAATCTAGGACTTTCATTTGACTCCATTTTACCCAACAAGGCACTGGTCTCCCTTACTTTCATTACTTAGTTTTATTTATTTCTTTTGACATCTATTAATCAAACATATCAGGCTTCACCTTGATAATTACTTACACTATTTATACCAAATTTCAATCACATCTTTTCACTATCAATTTTCCATTGTGGATAGTTTAGTGAATCGGGAAATATAGTTCAAAATCTGCAGCATTCATATAGGTACACCCACCTAGGTTTAGAAGAGCCTTAAGAGTAGAAGGTACAATTGCATCAATTGGCCTTGTTAGTTGGCCAAAAGCATTGTGAGAGCTTGGCAACCTCTCATGGTTCAAACTTGCATTTTTTGAGACCCAACAAATTGGCGACTCTGCTAGGGATAACTTGAGAAATGTCTGGTGATAGGAAACCTTTCCATATAGAGTCATTGAAGAAAGATTCACAGTTAAGAAATTTGAAAATTGACTCTGTTGGGTGAAATAATAACATTTTTCTCACTTTTAGAAAAAGTGGGTGGCGACTCTGAATGAACAAAAGCATTGAGACTAAAAAAAGGAGAGAGTTTGAATATGAGCAAAGAACAACACTCTTTGAGGAAGGACTTGAGTATGATGAAGCATCTGAAGAAAATCATGAAATTATGGCACGAAATGAAGAAGATACACAGTGGGAGCACATGAGGCAACAGGCAAAAAGATTAAGGGTAGAATATGAGCAACAACTTCAAGCAATGGAAGAATTCAAAAAGATGAAATTACACAAAGCTCAAATTAAAACACCAATGGCTGACTCACCCAAATATGTGCCCCCTCATATAAATAATAATATGAGAGTATCAAATTCCCCACAGGCCCACCAAAATTAGCTAAAGAATCAATATGGACGTCAAAATGCTCCACCACAACATAAGGGCATTCAACCACCTCCTTATCAGCAGCATGTACCCTCACAAGGTCATCAATATGTGGGAATTAGTAATCCAATGTACCAGCATCAACAATACCAAAATCCTCCTCCACAATACACAACCGTGATCAAGCAGTTTGATTTGGTCGGATTTCAGATATACCCTCACCCTTTGGATAATAATTGGAGAGAATTAGTCCCAAAATTCACAGGGAGTAGTGCAGTCACAGCTGAGGAACATCTGAGAAAATTTAAAATAGTCATTCAAGACCTAGATATGCAATACAAGGATGTACAGATGAGGTTATTCATGATGTCATTGATCGAAGATACCAGGGACTGGTTTAAAAATTTACCGATAGCATCCATTAATTCCATTCATGTATTTTATGAGTAGTTTCTTCAGCAATATGGGAATCAATGTGCATCAGAGTTTTCTTTGCATGAGTTGGTAACTATCTAGAAGCATCAAAATGAGTCAGCTTATGACTTTAATCAGAGGTTTTCCAAATTACATAATAAGATACCTCGTGCATCCAAGCTGGCTAATCCTGCTGCATTAAGCATCTACTTGAATGCTTTTGATCCCAAGATAGGATATGAACTTAGGAATAGAGATCCTAGGAACTTGGCTGAAGCTCAAAAGGTAACACTCACAATTGAGAGTAACAAGAAGGCTGCAGGGATGATTTATAAAAGGGAAAATTCTAGGGCTCCTCAATATGCTCCCCAAATAGACAAGAAAATACATATAAGAATGAAAGACCGAGGCTACATGACATGCCTTATAATACAAACTACTTATAATACAAACTAGAAGGATGGGAAGCCAGTAAGTGATAGACCAAGAAATAAAGAAACACCGGATCCATTAAAAAGAAAAGGAGCATATATGGTAGATAAGAGTCCCTGGTGCTCAGTTTGTTGTGCACCACATTCTCTGGAGCATTGTGTTACAACTCAGTCAATACCAGAAGAAGACATATTGGAAAATGAGCATGGTGGAGACCAGAATGTCTATCTAATTTCCCACACTCTTAATCCTTCAGAGCAGGAATATTCATCTTCAGAGGAGGAGGGATATGAATATGATGTTGATCATCAAAAATACAATATTCATATGGTAGAGCAACGGGTTTTTTTTATTACGAAGAAAGTGAAAATGAGCAAAATCCCCCTATTACGTCAAGTCAGACTAATAAATACAATATAAGGAGACCGAGTGAAGATGAGATTGAGAGGTTAACTATTGCAGCAATGGAAGAAGCTAGAAGCAAGTATCGATTGAGGAACATAACAGTGAACGAAGATGAGGGTGTTCCAAGGGGAATATTTGTAAAAAATAAAAAAATATCAAAAGAGACATCTAAGTGGATAGATGATAAATCTGACAAAAAAGAACAAAAGTGTGCTCCTAAAGAAGAAAGTAAAGAGGCCCCTATTGATAAACAAAAGCCAAGTCAAACATGCAAAGGGAAAAATGAGGAAAGCAAAGGAGAATTGATAGAACCAAAGAAGGTGATTAGAATTGAAGGTACACCTTTTGATTTCATACAAACCTTATTTCAATTAAAAGTATCTGTCCCATTACTTCAAATGATGAAAATTAAAGAATATAGGGAAGGTGCCATTCAATTAATTTCTAATGGGAATCAAAATATAAACTTTGAAAATAAGGAGGCCACTGAAACCACTAATAAGGGGAAAGAGATAAAAATTCCAGAAGCCTGCTTAATGAATACTCCACAGATTGACCCATTTTTTACCACCGTACTCATGAGTGGAAAGTTAGTGAGAAATTGTATGATAGATTCGGGTGCTTCCATGAATATTATGCCAGTAGGGGTAATGAAAGAACTTGGTATGAGGGTAGATGTGGAAGGAGGTAAATGTTATGCCATGGATAGCAGGCTTGTCCCAGTTGTGGGGATTATGAAAAATATAGAAGTAAAATTAGCAGCATACCCACATGCAACTTATAATATTGATGTAACTATGATTGATACACCTCCTTAGTTTGGAATGCTTTTGTCAAGACAATGGACTACAACAGTAGGGGGTAATGTGCAGTTCAAGTTATCATATACCACTATACCAGAAAATGGTGAAGAGGTCAAACTATATAGGGAGCCAAGAATGAATCAAATTGTTGAGTGTGTTCCTCAAGAACAACTTAATTGCTTTTGTGATGTAGATTTGGAGAATTTTAGAGTAGAATTATCTCAGCCTGAATTAGTGAACAAAGACCCAATTGATAGACATATTTATGAGAATCAGCAAGGTGTGTGGAAAATGTACTTTGATGGGGCATGCAGTCAAGAAGGTAATGACGCTGGGATAGTTTTCATATCACCTAAAGGAACAACATTTAAATATTTGTTTATGTTGGCTTTTGAATGTACAAATAACATGGCAGAGTATGAAGCCTTGTTGATTGGTTTAAACATGGCTGTCAAACATAAAATTATGTTGTTGTTTATCTTAGGTGATTCTGAGCTAGTGGTATCCCAAATTAGATCAAAATATGCTGCAAAGAACAAAAGGATGAAAAAATATAGAAATGCTGTGTGGGATACAGTGGAAATGTTTGATGCATTTTCAGTTGATTGGATAGATAGATTTGAAAATTTGACGGCTGATTTTTTGGCTAATGTAGCCTTAAAGAAAGATGATATCACTTTAGCAGGGGTATCTCAGGTTGAATTCAAAACAAGACCTGTTGTTCCTGACAACATATATAGCTGGCAGGTTTTTAATGATGATACTAAACTTTTGAAGTTTCTTCATTGTATAGATCAGTATGAAGCACAGGAAATCGATTTCAATTCTTTTGTGGAAGAAGTAGATGGGAGATAGACTGCTTGGTAAGGAAATTTTGTAGCTTAAAACTAACAAGCTTCCCAAAGGGCTTGTGGCATTGGAGAGAGTATATCATGGAAATGATCGTTCTCTCATGAAGTAGACACCTGTTAGAAAAGAGGACATTGAAGAAATAAATCAGGGAATTGAATTAGCACCTAAAAGAGTTTTATTGGAAAAAGGATAAGCTCAACCATCAGAAGAATTTTGATTACATTGCTAAGAAAGTACAAGGATGTGTTTGCTTGGTCTTATGAGGATTTGAAGGCATATAGAGAGGATCTTTTTCAACATGAAATTCCACTGAAGCTAGATGCAAAGCCATTCAGACAGAGGCAGAGGCCTATCAATCCAACTCTGGAACCTAAGATGCAAGAGGAATTGGAAAATCTTAGAGATGGAGGTATCATCAAACCGATCAAGCATTCAACATGGGTATCAAACCTAGTTCTTGTAAGAAAGAAGAACAAAGACATCAGACTATGTATGGACTTCAAAAATTTAAATGTGGCATCCCTCAAAGATAATTACCCTCTCCCTAACATGGAGGCTATATTGCATAAAGTAATAGGGTGTGAGCTATTATCTATGATGGATGGTTTCTCTTGTTATAATCAGGTTAAAGTCAAGGAATCTGAACCATATAAGACAACTTTTACAACTCCATGGGGAACATATGTCTATGTGAGAATGCCTTTTGGTCTCACAAATGTGGGAGCAACCTTTCAAAGAGCTATGGACTTAGCATTTGCAGACTTGATTAATGCTATAATGGTGGTGTATCAGGATGACCTTACTGCCTACTCAAAAAGAGTTGAAGATCATGTAGAACATCTTGAAAAAATATTCATTAGAGCTTTAGGGTATGACATTAGCTTGAATCCTAAAAAATGTCATTTTGTTGTCACAGAGGGAAAAATCTTAGGACATATTGTGTCAAAAGAAGGGGTTAGAATAGATCCTGAGAGGGTTGAGGCTATAGATAAGGTTCTTGTCCCTAAAACCGTCAAAGCCATCCAGTCATTTTTTGGGCAAATTAACTTTGTTAGGAGATTTGTGTCTAACTTTGCTAAAATTGTTAAACCCATATCAAAGATGCTAAAGAAGGGGAAAAAAAAAAATGGACTCCAGAAGCTTTGGAAGCTTTTATATCCATCAAAAAAGCCATCAAGGAATCCCTTGTCCTCAAATCCCCTGATTTTTCAAAACCTTTTCAGATATTTTCATTTACTTCCTTATACACTATAGCTGTTGTTATGTTACAAAAAATGAGGATGGATACAAGTAGCCTGTGTCCTTTAGTAAATCATTGCAAGGGTCAGAATTGAAATATGATATAATGGAGAAACAAGCCTTTGCATTAGTAAAAGCCACAAAGGATTTTAGACCGTATCTTGTTGGAGCCAAAGTGATTGCTTATGTTCCTCATACAGCTATTAAAGATGTCTTGACACAGTCAGAAGTAACAGGGAAGAGATGCAAGTGGATTAATAAAATCCAAGAGTTTGATATGGAAATACAAATTACTAAATTGGTAAGAGGCCAAGGTTTGGCCAAGTTAATGGCAAAAGAAAATATTGAAGCAAATCAAATTTGCAATGTGGAAGATAAAGGAAACACAATTGCAAGTATTGAGCATACACCTTGGTATACAGACATCATGTATTACCTCAAAAACATGAAATTCCCTGAAGGACTTAGTGATAACCAAATAAGAACTTTGAAACTACAAGCATCTAAATATGTATTCATAGAAGGTGATTTATTTTGGAAGAACAAGGATGGGATGTTGCTGTTATGTTTAGATGAATCATAGGCTGAACATGTTTTAAAAGAAATTCATGAAGGGGTTTGTGGAGGCCATTATTTTGCAAAGACAACTGCACATAAGATTCTCAAGGCAGGTTATTACTGGCCAAAAGTTCTCAATGATTCTTTTTCATATGTAAGAAAGTGTGAGGCATGTCAGAAGTTTTCAGGGAAAATGAAATATTAGGGAGCATTACCACTTAGACCTGTGCAGGTTGAAGCCCCATTTCATCAATGGGGGATTTATTTTATTGGGGAGATACAAGAGAAGTCAAGTGGAGGACATAGATGGATACTAGTAGCCACTGATTACTTCACCAAGTGGGTAGAAGCAATCCCAACCAAGCAAGCAACAAGTAAAGTTGTGGTCAATTTTTTGATGGATAACATTATTACCAAGTTTGGTACACCATTAAGACTAATTACAGATAATGGGATGTGTTTCATATCTGATGAGTTTAGAGATTTTTGTCGTACACATGGTATTAGTATTTCTTATTCTGTGCCATATCACCCACAAGCTAATGGTCAGGCAGAATCTAGCAACAAAAGTCTTTTGAAAATAATAAGAAGAATGCTCAGTAAAAATAAAAATTCTTGGGATTCAAAGTTAAGATTGGCTATATGGGTGGATAGGATTACTGTGAAAAAGGCAATCAGAAAATCTCCATATGAATTAGTGTATGGAACACAAGCTAGGATGCCTTTACAAAATTTGTTGCAAGTTTACAAATTTATCCTTCAAGAAGACATAGATGTTCTAGAACCAATGGAGGAGAGAATGGAGCAACTAGAAGAGCTTGATGAAATAAGAAGAATAGCTCAAAACCAAAATGTAAAGTTACAGTCACAGATGAAGTATTTGTTTGATAAAAAAGAAAAAGAAAAAAAAATTTAAAGAAGATGATTTGGTACTGATGTGGAATGCTAGATGCTAGGAGAAAGGAAAACATGGGAAATTTCAAGCATTGTGGTTGGGGACCTTTGTTATTGTTGTAAAAGAGGAGAAGATTCATACTACTTGCAAAACATGTCTAGAGAGGAGCAAGAGTTGCCTGTACATGGGCAGTTCCTGAAGAATTTTTTCTCTTGAAGAGTTGCAGAGGGTTAAGAATTGCCAGTGCATGGACAATTCTTATTTAAACCCCTTTAAAATCTTCTTTTCCATGCACAGTTGTTTAGAAAATATTGAAGGGTCTGGGTTTGCCAATACATGGACAATCTCAAGAATTCCCTTGTTGAAAGCATTTGCTTTCCTTTCCATGTACAGTAGTGTAGGGTTTTTTTCATCTCCTCCATATTTTCTTTCATTCTCTCTAGCTGTCATTGCCTTCATTTTCATGTCATTCACTTGGTCTACTCTACCAAAGAATTCTGGATTCTTGCAGTGATTGAACAATCACTCATCCCCAACAAGAGCTACTGTTGGAACCCAAAATTTCCATCATGAATCTGAATGATTTTTCCATTTTTGAGCTTATTGTCTTCGCTATCTCTCTCATAAAAAATTTGTTCACCACCCTTTGCTATGTTAAAATGGCTTTACCTATGTTTCATGGTCTCATATTTTTGGCCTATTTTCCCTCACATTTTACCCCCATTTGATTCCTAATATTTCACTATCCTTTGCCTTAAATAATTCATTTCTCTCATTCATGATGTTTGAATATCTTTTATCACCATATGTTTACCCTCATGGCTTTCACCGCTTCACCGTAACCCCTTATAAAGCCATTTGTGGTAGTGCGGTCAACAGATTAAAGCCTACCACTATATTGTTGATGGTTTAGTCCATACCCGTAGTATGGTGGTAGCGGTTCAGGAGAAAACATAAAGTGCCTACCGACACACCACGCACGGTCAATTCATTGACCGCGGTATCACGGTGGCGGTGAGGTAAATAGTGAGGCAACAACTGGCGACAAGGAAGCAAGTGAAGTGGTTATCGTTATACCACACATGGTCTAAACATAGACCGTGGTGGTTGTGGTAGATGGTGGATAGCAGTGGAGGTGACGGTCTGAGACAACACCGCGGTACCGCTGGCGGTCAAGCCAGGCACCACGGTGACTACGGTAACATAGACTTAGCGGTTGGAAAAGACAGATACCGCTATACCATAGTTGGATAAGAGGAAGCCGATAGTTAAGCGGTGAATGGAGAGGAGACGACTAACAGTTACCCCGCGATACCATGAGTAGGCTTCGAACACACCGCAGTAAGGCGGTAGGTGATGGAGGAAGCGACAAAGTATAGAAGAAAATTCCAATTGCTATACCACACATGGTTAACATAGTGAGCACGGTGGCGCAAAGATAGGGAAGTGATGCGAAGGTGACAATCAGAGGTAACACTAAATGTTTGACCACCATACTGCGGGTTGAAGAACGTGAGGCTGCGGTTGGGCGGTAAGGCGATAACCGTGGGGAGAAAAAGGTACACCGCAATGCCATGGGTGGTGGAAGGATAGCCAACGGCTGGGCGTTAAACAAAGTAGTTAACGGTGGAGGAAGCAATAGTGACTGTCACCGCTAAATTGTGGTCAGTCAATATGTTGACCGCGGTAGAGTGGTAGGAATAAGAGAATATTCAAGCAACATGTAAAATGAAATATTAAAGGGGAGAAACTTATTAAGGCAAAATGAAAATGTAGGACTATGTTTTAAACATTTAATTTTCCGATAAGGAAATCTAATTAAATGTTTTAATTTCTGTTAATGGAATGTAAGCGATTGTAACAAACAGTGAAGGGTTGTGACCCTTAAAATTTACTGTATAAATACTTTTAAAAATCAGTAAGATTGGAGAGGTAGAAGAGGATAGGAAAATTGTGGCAAGCATAATATTTTCAAAATGTTTGCATTCAAGAAGACTATGTTGCACATGTAAGATTTGAGGAAGATAATGAAAGACTGTTGATTTGGTTGTTTCATTCTAGTGTCAGTTGTTTGTTGGATTTCTACAATTATTTGATTGTCGCCAATCTAATATTTCTTAATTATTTAAGTTGAAATATCATGTATATGTTCAATTTATCAGTGCACATTTGTTGTATCTGTGTGGTTTGATTAATTGGTTTCTTCAAGAAATAATTAAATCCTTTCAGTCAATTACAGTAATCTGGGAATATTATTTGGATCATTAAGAAGAATCAAATAGTTAGGATTGATATTCTACCTCAAGTAGGGTCTGTCAATCATATTTTTGCATGTTTATACCAGTTATAAACTCATATTCGTATGCCAAACAATTAGAAATTTGCTAGATATAAGCCATTCATCTGGGACTTTTATTTGACTTTGTTTTACCCAACAACGCACTGGTCTCCCTTACTTTCATTACTTAGTTTTATTTATTTATTTTGTCATCTATTAATCAAACATATCAGGCTTCACCTTGATAATTACTTACACTATTTATACCAAATTTAGAACACATATTTTCACTGTCAATTTTCCATTGTGGATAGTTTAGTGAATCAGGAAATATAGTTCAAAATCTGTAGTATTCATATAGGTACACCCACCTAGGTTTAGAAGAGCCTTAAGAGTAGAAGGTACAATTGCATCAATTGGCCTTGTTAGTTGGCCAAAAGCATTGTGAGAGCTTGGCAACCTCTCATGGTTCAAACCTACATTTTTTGAGACCCAACATACACCTCTTGGCATACATTCTCCTCATCCATACACCACCATATCCCTTATCCTCCTCCATACTCCCTTATCCATGCATCGTATCCACATCTATCTATATTCTATTGTCCACCATCCTGTTATCTACCATCCCTCTTGCCTCATCACACATGACACATCTAGAGTGGGGCATCTTCTTCTTTGTAACATATTCCTTGGTGGTATCATCCATCATCCATCCATCCATCTAAGTAATCCCTTTCATCTCCCCATCTTTATCAAGCCATCCATTTATCTCTATTTTCCTTCTATCTCATAATCCCTTGTCATTGGTATCTAGCTATAGGCTACCCCATACCCTCCAATTCTATTCATCCCAATATCATCACTCCTATCTATTCCCCACATCTTTCTAACCTCCTATCACTCTTCATCACTCATCTATCCATCATACCATCATCCCCATTCATCTTTTGATGATTTGGATAACTATCCCATCCTTGAGCTTCACATAATCCACATATTAGGCATATCAATCATCCAATCCACCAGATCTATCTTATATAATCATATCAGCTCCATCATTGTGTCTTCTTATCATGGTCATATCATCATCCCTTACCCATTGTTTGTCTTTGGCCTTGTGTTGAAATACGTTACCCCTACACTTTCACGTAGGCAAGGTCGATCATTTGATTCACCCCCAGGGCTTTATCCGTGCATTCGTCTATCCATCTTTTTCCTCCATCACGGTATCCATTTTCCTCTTTTCGCTTTTGTCCATGGTCAGTCATCAGTCTTTTATCGAACTACGAGGGATCTGCACTTTCACATAGGCAAGGCTGATCTTTAATCAACCCTTGAGCCCCTAGGTCTTTAGGGTGTTTTTGTCTTGTCATATTGCTGTGTCATCAAGTACATCCCTATCCTAGCTGATACCCACAAACAAAGTTTGTTAGTATCATAGGGTTCAATTGGTTTTAGATATCCCGTGTCATGTCAATCTTTTAGTTTAGTTTCCATTTTTGGTCTTAACAGGATGCATCCTTCCTATATCAGACCACATTAATCGCATCCACCCTTTCGATCTTGTGGAAAAGGATATTTGAAATTGATTGTGATCTTTTAATGCTTTTGACATTTTGTTTATCATTTGATCTCCCTATTATAGCATGGTGTGCTTTTCTTGGCAAACATAGGGGCATATATTGATCTTTTTGTTTGCTTTCTCTCTTCTTGGTTGTCCCGTGTAGTACCCACCAAGATCCCTATGGTCTTGTATTACGCTTAGGCATCCTTTGTGTTTGTGGTTATCCCAACATTAGACCCAACCAAAGCCCCCATGACTTTGGGATGTTGGACTAACCTTTTGTTGTTGTGTCAATCCTATGCATGTGATATGAAGTCACCTTGGTTCCTCATACCCTGATGCATAGTATCACATGCTATATCAAATTAAGTGCTCATTACATGGCTGCATAACGTGTCACAATTAACTTGCTTGATTTGGTTCCTATCCATTATCTCGCCATCTCCTGTCCTCTCATCTATCCAAAAAACCCCACCCATTCATCCCAAATCTTTCTAATCCATTCATCCTTTCATCAATCTCCCTCATCTATCTATCATATCCATTTCCATCCCTCCATTTCCATCATCCTCATCATATCATCATCTTTTCAATTTTCTTAGGATAATATAGATTTTTTATTCTAAGCATCTTTTCATCCATCCTTCTCATCATATCATCATCTTTTCAATTTTCTTAGGATAATATAGATTTGTTATTCTAAGCATCTTTTCATCCATCCTTCTCATCATATCACCATCTTTTCAATTTTCTTAGTATAATATAGATTTGTTATTCTAAGAATATTTTCAACCATCCTTCTCATCATATCATCTTTTCAATCTGCTTAGGATAATAGAGATTTGTTATTCTAAGGCTCTTTTCCTTCATCATCTTCATTCATTTCAGCAATCTCACATCTCAATCCAATCCTCATCAATTCCATCTTGCATAAATCATTTAATCACATCCTCGGTCTTGTTCCCATCCTTTCTACAAGCCTTGATCCAATCATCCTCATTATCATCATCATCAGGATGTATCCTTCCCTATCCTTTTGTGTTGTTTTGGGATGTATCCTTCCCTCATCAACAACACTCTCATCATCATCATTGAGATGTATCCTTCCCCCTCCTTTTGTGTTTTTATGGCACTAACTTATTTGATTGCAAAATTCGACAAAAATTTCTGAAGAAAGCTGTATAATCAGATGTATCATCAAGTACTTGTGATATTAAATGTGATTTTTATTTTTATTTTAAAATTTTTATCCCCGACGTTCGTCGGAATTTCGATGAACCTTATTTTACGTCGAAGTTTTGACAAAATTTTGACGGAATTGTAAAGTTAAATTAGGGCCGATATAAATAAAACTGAGCTTGACTATTTATTGTGACAGTGTTTTGCTCGACGATTTTCTTGGGAAAAATAAGAAAAAACTCAAGAAGATATCGCCAGGTTGAGGGTATTCATTCTCTTTTTCCATAATTCATTTGTGAAGTCAGATTTGTACTTCTAGGTTTGAAAATCATATTTTGAAGCAACATCTCATCAGATTTCATTTTTAGTCTTGCACATTTTCAAAATTTCATTTCCAAATTTTAGACTTGACTTCACAAATTCTTTATAAGGGAATTGTTTATAATTGATGGAAAATTCTTGATGGATTTGGACAACTATTATATTTGCAAGGTTTCAATTTTAACCCTAATGATCAATTTTCAATAGATTTGGGAGCCATAACTAGATAATATCAAAGGCATAGGGATAGCTACAGAGTAAAATGGCTGTCAAGATTTAGGGCTAGAGGGTTGAATACATAATTGGGAATGTTTGATAGTGGATAGTTAGAGCCAATTAGCTATGATATTTTTGAAGACTACTTCATAAAGATGTATTTTTCCCTTTGCCAAGTTTCAAAAATAGATTTTAGACCTTAGATGCCAGTGTCTTATAAAAGCAGTTATGGTATATCTGTTACCTGAAGTTCTTGAATTAATATTGACTCTATACAAATGTATCTATTTTTGATTTGAACAAGAAAGAAAGAAAGCAACCTATTTCTAAATATTGTGAGATATTTAGAGCAACAAACTAAAAAATGAAAAAAATGAAGGTCAAGGCCTCTCTATTTTTCTCAGTTCATTTAAACTTTTTAGATGCTGCCAAAAATATAGCAAGCTATAACTATCATGCAAATTATATGATTTCTATTTGTTTTGTACTTTGGAATAGTTTACAAGATGAAATTATGTCCTCATGTAGAAGTATAAGCTGCCAAATTCCTTCAGAAGTTGATACAGGAATCAAAAGATGAACCTGTGAAATTGGAAACCAAAATTTTTGTGGTAAGAAGAGTTGATTTTGACATGAATGGCATGTTGTAACAACTTTATTAAGTAACACAATTTATTTAGTTATTTGAAAATTTGGTGATTTGTGTGTAGATATGCCACCATATGAAACTGAGTGGAAAAGAGCACTCCTTACCTTATCAAGTAATATCTAGGTAAGATGTTATAAAAAATAACTTGTGCTTTTAGTGAAGTTGGTCAACCTACTCATGATTTTCCATGCTTAATTTTTACTTTTGGATTGAGCTACTTATGATAATTTTTTAACTTTCCTTGCAACCTCTGTATTACCCTCTCAAGTTTTTAACTAGTTAAAAGCAATCTCTTATAAAGGATATAAAATTCCTTAGTACTTTAGATTGTCCTTTATGTTAAGGGAGGAATCTAACTATTGTTTATATAATTCAACTTTATTTGAGAGTAAGCATATTTAGTCTCTATGTGGTAGATTCAGACACTAAAAGAAAGTATTTGACCTTATTAGGAAAAATGAAGAAAAAAACGTAAAAGTGCATCATAGGATTTTTTTTTCATGGTTTTCATTGTAAAGTATGAAACATATTTCAATATTTTCTCATGGAAATCATATGACCTTCTTCTATGGACTATATAAACTCCTTTAGTGTAAATTTTGTCCTCTCCTTCCTATTATGCAAGATCATTCAAAACCTCTGCTACTTTTTGACAATGATGTATGACTGCCATATCTTTGTAAGTCTTTAATAGAAATAATGAGAGATCCTTTAGAAACATCATCATCTCTATTGAAAGTGATCCCACATCCTTTGTGATACCTACCCTCTAGAAACTTGACTATCTTTTATCTTTTAACTTATGCATGAGTTTATTCATTTGATTTCAATGGCCTTGCATAACACTTGAAGAAATTAATTGTCGTAGCTCCTTGAGATATTTTCCATGCACTCCTTAATACACTTGTAGGTTTTCCTCTTTTGAAACTTTGTGAGATGGAAATATTTATTAGTTTACCATACTACTATGAAGAAAATGAACCCTTGACAAGATTTATGATGTTTTAAAAGCCCTCTTGACTGCTCAGTTACTTTTCTTTATGTATCTTTTAAAGTTCATCATATTATCACTGTTATTATTAATTTTAATGCTCCCTTCATGGTTATGACATGGAATAATCATTATTTATTTGAATAGTCATGACTGTGATCTCCTTTTGGGAATCTATAGTAAAGTGTCATACCTTTCTTTGAAGTCCATTTCCTTAAATCTTTTCTCTTTGCTCGTTGCTTCTTACCTCTATAGTATCCCTATATTGCATATACATAATAATAAAAATTATGGTGATAACTAGTGGACATGGGTATAACATCAAGCATCATACAAATGTAGTTTATATCTAGATATATAATACCTTGAGATACTAATATTGTAGCACTAGTCAAAGAATCATCATCAAACTATATTTGTTGATCAAATACAATGAAAAATAAAATATATTAAAATATAAAACATTGATCTTTTCTATCTACTCCACTATAAATAATAAAGACTTCCAACAATCAAATTGGAAGGAAATTTCTACAATCTTTATTATTTATAGTGTAGTAGATTGAAAAGATCATTGTTTTATATTTTACTATATTTTATTTTGCAAATAGCACTAGATAGTAAACTGGCCAATACACTGTCAAACATAATGATTGGACCCTATGAATATATAGGTTATCAATATTTAATCAATTCACATGAGAAATCATATTGACCAATAATATCAATGAAACTTTGATACTATATAAGAATGACTAGTCTCAGTTTGATGACATTTAAAGACCAATGCATGGATATCATTTGGGCCTCATGGCATTGAACATTGTTTTCATTCAGCCATGATATAATGTTCTTATAGGAAGCACAATACTAGTATGATTGAATTTATCAAAGGAAATAGGAGTTAGAGAAGATAAAAAGAGAACAAAAATATTGTAGTGTAACCTTATTATTATATAAATAAACAGAAAAATAGTAAGAGTAGGAACCCTAAATATCATGTTCATTGTCTATGTGAATATGTGTGGAATAGAGTGACCCCTTAACTATTTCAATTATTGATAAGGTTACGGTTTATTCTTATTCTACTTTGCATAGTATAAGCTCTAACCAATTTTTAATATTTAGCTTAAAAGTCAAGATAGTATTTCATATTGATTCTATGTCAATAGGAGGGAGGAAGTTGTATATGGATTCTGGAATAAACATTGTGACCAAAGACATGAATTACATGGATGGAAGAAAATTCAATACAAATGGCAATAGATTTGACATATAAAACCAGAGGATGGCCCTATGATATTTTGAAGCACTATTGTAATGGTGAAGTCAATTTAGATAGAGGCTTGCTTCATAAGTAGATGGAAGTGTACGAGACATTTGAAGTTGCTTGTGAGAACAAGATTTAGCTTAACCTACAAAACTAGGAAAATGAAGTGTTGTCCTTACAAAACAAATTTTCGAGAGTGTGGAAGTGAAGGTCTATACAAGATTATTTGTATGTATTGTATTCAACATAAATATGTTAGGATTGGTCTCAACAATCATTTTAGCCTTTCAAAATGATATCATCCTTATTCAGCCATACACTAATTTTTGTTAGATGGATGTAATAATTAAGGAAGGCCCTTTCATTATTCCCTTAATGGATTGAACTTTCAAGGAGGCCATCTAATGGTGTTTCCTATTGATATCCAAAGCAGGGATGTGAATAAGACTGATGACTATGCAGGCTATATTGTAGATAGAATTCATCGATATTTTAACTTTATCAAGGCATATAATAGGGTGGTCCACTTCAAATAAAAATATTTATTATGCCATACTATTCTATTTTTAGAATTCATTTGTGAAGTCAGATTTGTACTCCCAGGTTTGAAAATCATATTTTAAAGCAACATCTCATCAGATTTCATTTTTAGACTTGTGCATTTTTAGAATTTCATTTCCAGATTTTGTTGTGCAAGTTCAATATCCTGATTTTAGGAGTCTAACAGTTTGAAATCATAGTAAAATCAGAATTTAATAATTTCTAGAATTAGCATTTTAAAGTGTTTTTTGGGGTCATTAACTTCAGACTATCTTATCTTTTGTAGGGTGGTTGCATGCTAAATTTTTTTGGTATAAAATATCAAAATTATTAGATTTTGTTACCTGTCTATGATTAAAAATTATTGGAGTGTGAGTTTGATATTTTTTGAAGATCTAAATATTCAAGCTTGGTAAAGAAAAATCATGTCAGATAATATTAGTCCAGAACAAACTGAAGAGATAGTTGCTAGATTGAAAAGAAAGGGTGATGGGAAATGTTATTGTCCTTGCAATAATTGCAAGGGCTTAAAGATGAGAAGACTTTTAATCACAACATATGAGAAAAATTGTAGGCAGCATGGTCACGTTGAAGGGGGGCATGATTATCATCCATTGGTAAGTTGTTAATTATATGTGTTTATATTGATTGAATTTGTAAATGTTTATATCATTTTAACATTTTATATATATATATATATATATATAAAATCACTTGATCATGATCATGGTTTATTTGTGTCTATCATTATTTTAAAGGCGGGGTGCCCTAGGTCACATGATTTGGATTATCACAGCCCGTAGAATGTGGTTTTGCAAGTGGAGGAACATGGAGTTATGAATATCAAAGATGAAGTTAATGATCCTATGGAAGAAGATGATCATGCGCTAGAAAACATAGTTGAAGATGATGGTAAAAATACATTGATCCATGAGACATTTAGTGGCATAGCTGATCATGATGATTGAGATGACTTTTATGATGTTCATGATTTACCTGTACTTGAGAAGGCATAAGAGCCCCTTTATGAAGGCTACCAAACAAATCTTCTCTCTGCTATACTATTGCTGATGAACTTGAAGGTTATGAATGGTTTATCCAACATAGCAATCTCACGGATGTTAAGGTATGTCATATATGTCATATTTTTTCATCTATTTTAATTGTTGTTAGTTCATCACTAGTAAATAAAGGATGAAATATGTACCATTAATATTCTTTATATTAAATTTTTTTTTTTTGTTGTAGATTGATTGGTGAATTTTTGTTACCACCAAATATTTTACCTCGCTCATATCGAGATTTATCTGACATTATGAAAGATATTGGAATGGAGTATCAAGCAATAGATGCATGTCCCAATGATCATATTATATATCATAAACAACATGAATTTGCAACAGAATGCCCGAAATGTCATATCAGTAGATATCAAACAAATCAACTAACAAAAAAGGTGCCTCACAAGGTTCTTCATTATATTCCCATTATTCCATGTATGCAATGATTATTTAGGTACGGAAGCTTAGCGCAATTTATGGATTACCATTCACAAAATAGAAGTGGAGATGACATTCTTCGAATGCCTACAGATGGTTCTGAATTTAGGGACATGGAGGAAAAATAGCCACACTTTAAAGAAGAACCTCACAATCTCAAGCTTTCATTGGCAACGGATGGTGTCAACCCATTTGGAGAGCTGTGATCTATTTACTCGGTGTGGCCTATTTTTGTTATCAATAATAACATTCCTCCATGAATGTCAATAAAGAGGGAGCACATAATGTTGGCAATGATTGCTCTAGGTATTTGTTTACATCAATTTTCTTTAACGTAGTAGCATCTCATTTGTCTTATTTGTTGAATAATGACATATTTTTTTCATTTAATAGTCATGTACATTAATTTATATATATTGCAGTAAAATGGTTATAATAATTATGTAATGTTTATGTTCATTGAACTAGGTAAGTACCAAGTTAAAGATATGAATGTATATATCGAGCCTCTTATCGACGAGTTACTAAAGTTATGGAATGGAATCACTATGTATGACATATCTAGACCAATAGGACAAAGACAATTTCAATTCCTTGCAATGCTTGTATGGAAAATTCATGATGCCCCAGGGATAACGCATTTTTGTGGTATGTTATAATGTTCGACTAGACTTTAATGATATTTAATTTTATGAAGTAGAAATCATGCATATTTTTTAAATAATCCATTCATTATATATAATTATAAAAATTGACATATTTAATCCAATTATATATGATCTTGCAGGTCTTCAAACAAAGGGAAAATTTGCATGTTCAATTTATGGTCCAAAGATGAAATCTCATCATTCAACAAGTTTAGGAAAGCAGGTGTTTGATGAGTATAGGCACTTCCTCCACAAAAATCATAAGTATCGAAATACTGAAAAAAATCTTTTCAATGGGAAAGAAGAGACTACATCGAAACCACGAAGAATGACACCTCGCCTATGGAAGTTGGAATATAATAGAATTAATTGTCAAGATTATACATCAGATCAAATTGTTTATCTATCATATATGATATGTTTGGAATTTATATCTTTATATTGTGTTGTGTTTACTCATGCTGTAATTGACAATGATTGTTATTGTTAATTTGTTTAACTTATATTCTTCATGAAGGTCATCAAGGCATTAATGGTCGGATTCCACAGGGACTGAAAATTTATCCCAGACAATTTAGTAGGTTTCCCTACTATGAGCAACTACAAATTATCCATTTGTTTGATACAATGCATATTGGAAAGAATATAACATAAACGTTATGGAAAATATTGGATGGAAGGCATGACAAAGAAAAAATTGTCAAAATTTGTAGTGACATTCAGGAAGCCAATCATGTAATGAAAATTAATATAAGTGCCCTTCCTTGGTTATTAACGAAGCAGCAAAGCAATGCTATAAAAGAAGTCGTACGTAAAATTTGATTTCCCATAGGATTTGCTGCAACCATAAATAATATCATAATAAAGAAAGGTGAATTTGGGTCAATGATGAAAATGCATGATTGGCATACCTTCATTAAGGTAATTATTCTAGTATATTATATATATATATTTATACCGCATGTACTTTTCAGTGTATTATGTTTACTACTTTTGGAAAAATAATGAACAGATCATTTTATAATTGTTGCAACACGTTCTACCTCTATCTCTCCCAAACAACTTCGACAACAATGTCAAGAAAGTTATATATGATCTTGAAAAATACATGAGGTAAGTAGCGATATTTGTTCAATTCGTTGTATAGATCTTACAATTGCCATTTGTTTTACTTGTTATGTAATATATTGTATATTTTTGTTAAATCTTGTTAATATATTTGTGCCTTGAATCAATTGTAGATGGTTGTCATCTAAAGGAATCCATAAAGAAGATATAAATTATTGGAAGAGAAAAAATCTTCGTCTAATGTGTGAAATGCAAAAGTGTCTACTTGCGACATTTTTCAATGCATAAGAACACTACCTCATACACCAAGTTGAGGAGATTGAATTGTGTGGACCTGTACACACAAGGTCAATGTGGATGGTTGAGAGGCACTTGAAATTTTTGAAGGATTTGGTTAGACAAAGAGCACATCTTGAGGGTTCTATGGTGGAGGGATATATGGTATACCAGACCATGGTGTACATTATTGAATATCTTCCTAAGTTTGCAGCAAAGATCCCTGTAGATCACATTTGGGATCCCAACTCCATTAACAAATTCGAAAGGGAGTACCTAATAGGGAAAGGTAGATTGAGGAAAGTGAGAGGTGATTATAAGATGGTCATGGAGATTAATTAGAATGCATTTTATATTTGGTTTTTTATGTATATTGTACTTATTTAATTATTAATCTTCAATATACATCAATTATAAATTAAGGTCGTATACCATGGTAATTAACTAATTATACGTCGTTTGTGAATTTCAATTTTTTTTGATACAATTGGTCAAGAGTGGGATGCACTACATTTGTACATCACAAACAATGTTGATTGGATGATGGTATGGATTGAACAATGTAAACAATTTGGTCACGCATTAACATGGGAAGGTATGGCTTCATTGGTTAAAGAAGCTCATCGTAATGGAGATTCTAATGTTACACCAAGGGAAATTGATTTAGCATATGGTTTAAGAGATAAATAGGTACATATAAATATATTAATCACCCATATTATTTAATTATTTTCAATTATATTCATGTATATATATGTTGAGATTTTTTTCTTTGCATACATTTGGCCAAGAATAAATATGTTTATCAACTGATGATATTGCAATAATTTTTACATGTTTAACATATTGTAGGTGAAACACCACAAGGCTATGTGGTGCAATGGTTGTAAATTTTGAATCAAAAATTTGGATGACACGAATAAAACTTGTGATTCTAGGATAACTGTAGTCTTTCAGGTGACTAATGTTTCATCTAGAAGTGACATACATCCATAAGTCTTAGAAAATCGATACTATGGGATTTTGGATGATATACTTGAGTGTGACTTTAAGTCCTTCAAATTACTTATGTTCGTCGTCCTATGGTACAAGCTACGATTGAATGAAAATGATCCTGAGAGAACTATTATTGAACATGATAATGGATTTACCATGGTTAATACAAGGTCGATCGAGCGACCTGGATATGAGCCCTATGTTCTTCCAAACCAATGTGAGAAGGTATTTTACTTAGAGGTTCTAGGTAAATCAAGTTGGTCGTTTGTTGTTAGACATGATCCAAGAGGAAGACCAATAAAGTATAATGTGGTGGAGGAAGAAGATACCAAAGAACTAGAAGATGATGTAGATGATGATCAGGATCAACAATTAGTTGATGATGTGCCTAACAAAGATGTCGAAGAGGAGGAACTAGATCATGATGATGTAGGAGTTAATGTTCATGAAGATGATATCTGTGTGGATGATGACATTATCGAAACTGATATCAATGACAATGATGATGATATGACCAATCCTTAGAATGTCGAATCTGGATTGGATGATACAGACAAAGAGTTGGATGGAGAAGAAGATCAATGAAATTGAAATGTATGAGTTATGCGATTGTATTATATATTTGATATTAATTTCTTGATAGAATTATATTTGACTTATGTGGTTACATAATTAATTCATGATGTTTTTAATTTTTATGCCATTACATAGTTAATTCATGATGTTTTTAATTTTTATGCCATTACATAGTTAATTCATGATGTAATTTTTAATGTCTAATTTTAATTCATGATGTTACAACTATTGTAGCTCTCCTAGAAATTTCCATATGATAATAATGAATAGTGTTTTGGGAAATTTCATGAAAGATGACACATTGATCGTAGTAGTGAAATAATTGAACAGTCGTTTAGATTTTTTAGACCAATCACCCTTCGCAATGTCATATTTAGGATCATCTCCAATTTTATTACTAGGATACATAAGGTGGGATTTGATTGGATTATCTTGGGTGAACATTGTGGCTTTGTGTAATGTGAGCAAATTTTGGATGGGGTAGTGGTGCAGGAGCACCTACACATCTTCTATGCTTAATCGTGTGATGATAATTAGGGAGGTCAATAGGTTGGTTTAGGCATTTAAATAATTTTTTATTGTGAATAAGGTCACTCAAGACCATTATTCATGTTCTAGGTGAAGTTTTGAGTAATGAGTTTGAGTCTTGCACTAAAACGTTTTGTAGCCTTTTTAAGGAAAAATGGAGAATTTACAAGTAAAAGGGTGCAAGGTTAGTGTCATGTAAATAATAAGGATATTATCAAACCACTAGCATGGTATTAGAGGTGTCCTAGTATTTTCAATACATTTGAAAGGTCAAAAAATTAAAACATTTCAATAGTGATGTTAACAACCTTGAAATTAGTGTGTTTTATGTTTCATGTGATCATAAAAGATTAAAAAGTCAGTTGTAGAGGTGGTTGTTCGGTGGTTGAAGTGTAAAGGAATTTAAAAGGCATAAAGTGATCATTGTAAAGGTTGTTGATGGTTGAGGATTTAAAATACAAGCTCTTGACATTCCAAAATATGTGTTTTTCTTTAAAATTTCTGTATTTTTCCTATTTTGCAGCACTGTACGGTCACATACAGCCATATTTTGATGTGAAATCAATTCCATGTCTTGAAGATATGTGTTATCTTTGATTTGAATCTGATTTGAGGTCTTAAGGTGTTGATTTGAGTTAGAAAGCTTCATTTCTTTGCATACAGCCCGATTACCCTATTTTTGAGGGTTTTGTAGTCCAAACATGATATAAAGGGGCTCTTACACTTTTCGTGATTACTATAGCTTTTGTAAGAGGCCCCATGGATACTGTTGTAATTTTAGGATGCATGAATAGGGTGTAGGATGAGAAATAAAGAAGGTATAGCTGCTGTACTCAAGACTTTTGTGAAGAAAAGCATGTGAAATGAGAGGTTCAAGCCTAGGTTTCAACAAAATATGTATGGGAGATCTGATTTTATGAATTTTTATCTATGTACAGACCTAATGGGTTGTTTCTGAGTTGGTTTTGAGGTCTGGGAGGTTGTGGAAGTAGGAGATTCTATAAACCCTCATGATTTTGGCCTAAAACAAGGGTTTTTGGGTTTGGCAAGAATTTGGCTGCACAAGTGGAATCTTTTTGTGGATTTGGAGGTTTGGAGACTATTAGCTCTCAAAAACGCAGGTAAGAATACCTCAAGAGGTTTCCAATCTCTTGATACATTGTAGGGTAACAAACAAGGCCAAATGATTTGAACCTTCTTCTCTTCAGGTGTTGCCAAACCTAGGTGGGTCTACCTTTGCAAACTGAGCAAACTTAAATGATGTGATTTTGTTTACAACAATCTATTCAAAATGGCAATCTTGTAGTGAACAAATATAATTCTAATAAAGTGTATGTGTAATATTAGAATATGTTAAGTTAACAGATGTAAAAATAAAATGGAAAAATAACTTTGCCAGTTTAACTATATGTATATATAACTTTAAGTTATTTTTATTTTAACTAAAAGTATTGAAGTCACAACATACAAATTAAATGATATTTATGATTGTAAAAATTATGATTAAATATATCTCTTAGAATCTTTTTTGTCCCAATTTGAAAATTATTCTATATTATAGAATACATTTTTTTAAATTTTAAGATGAAAATAGTAAGGAAAAATCAAACAAATATCTTTATGAAAGAAGTATATTGGTGTGGAATTAAATATGATGTGTATTCCAATGTAAAAACTACAAAGAATGGAAACAATTATTTCAACACATAAACTATTATGTAGTAGTCAATTAAACCTAAAATTAACAAAATTTATAAATATACACACTATACAAGATTTCAATGGATGTTGCATTAGATGTAAATATATAATTGTCTATGTTTTTCTTCAAATGCAATATCGGATTGTCAATAGTAAAATATTACATCAATATTTTCATATTAAGGAAAATAAAAATATCATGCATAACCTACTATTAGTTAAAGCAAAGAACATTATTTGGAGCAAAAATAGTTAATGTGAAGTTTTTCCTAAAACTTCAACTATTTAGATTCAAAATGAGAGATATAATCACTATGTCAAATCACATAAGAAATTTGAGATCTCTCATTAGAAAATTGGGAAGTCAAGGCTCTATTAGATGATGAAGATGCTAAGGATACTTTGTTAAATAGTTTGAAAATACAACAATGTTATTCTATGCTTAGTCCAATAACTTCTCAAACAAAAGAAGATGTGATTGGCCCTATTAGGAGAAGAAAAAAGAACAATGGAAAATATTTAAAAGTTGATTCTCAACACGAGAATGTATTATACTCATGAGGTAATAATAATTAAAAAATAAAAAATGAATGTTATTATTGTAAGAAAAGGGATCACACAGTGTGGACATGTATAACTCGAGCCAATGATGTTCTTGAGGGATAACTTAAAGAAAAATCAAATGATGTTAGCTTAGCCTATGTTGAGGATTATGTTGTGGATGAGGACCTTCTAGATAATCCTTTTGTTGAAGCTTATTAGTTTAAATATACTACTTGGATTGATACTTATTTGAGCCTTCATTATTAGAGGTGGAAGATTTTTATCATCTCGAGTCAGATTCTCACTCATAGTTGGGTCTTTGTATGAGAAGCATATTTTATTTTTTCTTTCTTTTTTTATGTTGAAATCATTGAAGAATGCATATGTTGTGAAGTTTATTTTTTGAAAATAGATAGGAAACTGGTGAACTCAATATGTATTGTTGCCCAGATAGTTTGAGATTGTGTGGGTCTAGGGAATTATACCCTTCAAAGGGTCATGATACAACTTGATGGAGCAATGGATTATTATCCAATAGTTTAAGGGATTTGTGATTCAAAAATTTAGGGAGGTGGTAGTCCATGAACTCAAGAATTCAACTCAAGAGCTACACCAGTCTGAAGGTTATGAGTTAACTTGATGGATTTACACTTGGTTCATGATTTATTTTTTAAATACAAAGCTTCTAAATAATATATATTTGTTTGTTTCAATCAACATGTTTTGTTGTGTGGAATGTAAAAATTAAGGGAGGGTGTTGCAATATTAAGATTAACATTAATAAATTCACCTTACTAACTTGATTATTTCTGTAATTAAATAATTAATTATATTCTTGTAAGATAGTAGTTCAAATGGGAAGGTATATTTGAAAGGCTTTGTAAAAGCCATATTGTAATATATTCCCAAATGAACTGTATGACATAATTATTATTTTGAGTGTTTTTATGTGCAAATATAAGTTCTCTTGATTTTTCTAATATATCTTGTATGCTCTATTAGCCATGATTTCATGATTAATTTTTGACTTTCGACACTACTTCTTAGTAACTTTTCCATCCAAATTTGGCTCTTAGACTACATATTTCATATAGGTGCATTTTAATTTTCTTACTATCGTCTTTGGCTGAATTTTTAAATTGGTTCAACCATGCAAAAAGTGTGGTTACTCTTAATTATTTTCACTTAAATGTTGGTTACAATTTTCTAATTTTCTTTCCATTTAGCTAGTCACAATTGCAACTTGTAGACCTAAGACATTTCATTCACCGATAGCCACCCTCTCCACCGATGGAAACCTATCCTTTGTTCTATCGGTGGGATGCCAGATAATGTTTCCCCGATGCACCATAGTTACCCCGATATAATTTATGCATTTGATAATTCATGCCCATGGTTATAATTCATGGTTACTTTTGTTGACAACTTGACTCTATCGGTATATCGGGAGAGCACCTTAGGAGTCAACTTGATAGAGTATTGTTACATCGATACTAGGTTGTGAGCTATTTTCATCAGGCCATCGGTGGGACTATGAGGGGGTTCCACTGATGAAGCATTGTTAGGCCGATGGCATTGAATTTTGTTAGGAATGGGGGACGAACTATGTCACTAGAAAATTTCAAATTTATTTATGGATGCAATGTAGGCTATAATATGGATCTTGTCACACAAATTTCTACAATTTGCATTGTTCATAAAATCAAAGTGTTGTATATTTTTGTGATTATTGATAAAATTCGATAATTCATGGTTACTTTTGTTGACAACTTGTCTCTATCGGTATATCGGGAGATCACCTTAGGAGTCAACCCGATAGAGTATTGTTACACTGATACTAGGTTGTGAGCTATTTTCATCGAGCCATCGACGAGACTGTGATGGGGGTTATGACGATGAAGCATTGTTAGGCCGATGGTATTGAATTTTGTTAGGAATGGGGGAAGGACTACGTCACTATGAGTATGGAATTTCAAGTTTGTTTATGGATGCAATGTGAATGTAGGCTATAATATGGATCTTGTAACACAAATTTCTATAATTTGCATTGTTCATAAAATCAAAGTGTGGTATATTTTTGTGATTATTGATATGTGGAAGATAAGTGGGGTGGACTCATTGGAAAAAAAATTTCAACTGCCATTTAATGGTAAACCATCTATAGTGTAATGGTAAAATCCTCTAAAATATCAGGTAAAAGCCTATATATACTATACTATTATATATAATTTAATCTAATATTACTATTATATTAAATATATATTATATTAATTATATTTTGTATTATATAAAAATATACATATTATTAATTATTAATTATAATAATTTTATATGTATTTAATAATTTTGTTAAAGAATATAATATATAATTATAATAAGTTGAATAATTATATTATTTATTATGTAAAATATAGCTAATATATACTTAACTATATTGTAGATTATTAAAACCTAGCTAAATGGTGCCATAATTTTAAATTTAATTAACATACTCTAAAACCTGCTAAATGGTGCCATAATTTTAAATATAATTAACATACTCTAAAACCTAACAAAACCAGGTTGTAGCTCATCAAATTGGAGAAGTGAAAGGTCAATACTAGTGCCGAGGAAGAGTTTGGAGGAGTGAAAACAAGGTCAATACCAGCGCCGAGGAAGAGTTTGGAGTTAAAACAAGGTCAATACTATTGCTGACGAAGAGTTTGGAGGAGTGAAAACAAGGTCAATACCAAAGCCGATGAAGCGTATGGAGGAGTGAAAACAAGGTCAATACCAGTGTCGAGGATGAGGTTGAGGGTACTCAGGGAAAATCGATGACCAAGGGACAAAGAGTACTGTAAGTTTGGCACCCCCATTCTCTTTAACCTATAATTTTCATGCCTAGTTTCCAAAGATCTTCTCATACATTGGCACCCCCATTCTCGTAAAATGGTATAAGATAAGACAGAAAAAATAGAATAGATTAGTCTTTCACATTTTTATCGACCAGCCTCAAGTCTTGGAAAAACTCCCATAATCTAACCACATCTTGGTTGTTGGTGGGAACATGTTATTCTTTGTTGTATGACCTACCTCAAATCTTATGTCCACAAAGTTGATAAAAACATAAAACAATAAGAAAAAATTCTAGGGTACAACTAAAAAGGGGTTATTTTCTTTTGGCCTCCTCCACCTCTTATATTCAACATAGCATGGAATTATGCTTACATAACATAAACTCAAACAAATGGAAGTTTATAGGGGAAAAGGAGCCCAAGTATATGCTAGGATAAGCTAGAACTAATGAATGGAAATAGAGGCATACAATTCTTCTTTAATATCTCCACCACAAACATATGCAAGGAAAGGTTTCCTCCCTTCTTGTTAGTGATAACCTCCTCCACACACAACCCTTAAAAATTATGAATAGAGGAATATAATATTTGAAAAAATCAAAGTTGATTCTCTCCTACCTGATGCAATTAGTCATTTTATCCTTACAAACATTTATAGTGATTACTAGAGGCACATAAACCAATTCTTCATAATAGAATAATTTTATCATACTTTTCCAATGATGGAACTATGAGAAAACCTTAGGTTAAATGAATAATTCCTAGCTAAGTTCTTTAAATCATGTCCAACCATATAAGAGAAGACCGCTACTATGTGTACTTGGATACCATAGAGAAAGGCTCTCTTGGCTCTTTCATCAATCAAGGTATTGTTAAATTTTAACACCTAAAAGTGAGAATGAAGAATCTTTCCTAGGATGGTGGCCAATTATGCTTCTCAACACCTAGATTACAAAATATTTTTCAATATCATTGCCATCACAATTAAACCTATTGCTTGAGATATAGTCATACATGTAAAAAAATTGATGATAGTAGATACATTCTAGACAATTCAATCCTTGCATCAGAGATTGTTGAATGGGCCCAACAAACTACTCATGATGCCCTTACTATTAAGTTAAAACTTTGACAAGGCATATGATTGCATCAAATGTCCTTTCATTTATAAAAGGATCAAATGGATTTATTTTTAACCCTAAATTATTATCATGCATTCATCTCTTTGTTAATGAGTGATTGCACAATAGTGTGTCCCACTTGTGGGATGAGGCAAAAAAATAATCCCAAAATTTCAAAATTACAAAATACCAGTTGAATGAAGAACCTTCATTTGAAGGTGATGTCGTCATGACCTTTGAATGAAGAATCTTCATTCAAAAATGATGCCATGTCAAGAATTTCAAATGAATGTATTTTTTATTTTAAATATTTCATGTCCAAATTGCTTTATAAAAGGAACCTTTGCATGAAGGACCTTCAAATGAAGACCTTAATTCAAAGGTCCTTCATTAGAAGATCCTTCGTATGAAGGTTCCTTTAATGCCATCCCATTATAGCTCTTAGAGTTGTTGGAGATATTTTTTTTTTTGAAGTAGAGATTTGACCATCAAATAGTGTCACCATGACTCTACCAAGATATCCATCAAATTGATAAACCCCGACTTAACAACCACAAATTCACAAGAAAATTGCCCCTATTAGCCCTAGGGCATCAATTCAATGCCAAGTTTCTTGCTTTAACAGACCCCTAAATGCAATGAACCTCTATCATACCATGTTGCACACCAATCCACTAAGTTACAATTACAAGAAAGTGGGTGGATTGGTGGATCTCATTTTTATTTAGCCCTCAAACCCTTACACATGCAAAATAGGGCAGTCCTTGTATTTGATTGTTTTCTCCCACAAAATAGTGATTTAGCACTTCAAAAAAAATGAAAATGAAAGGAAACACATATATTTATCTACACCAATGATCTCAGAGCATTTCAAGTTTGTACAGATCCATACAACACAAAAGAACTTCAAAAAAATAGTAAAAACACATAAAATTGCTTTAAGAATGTGGTATTTGATATGAAATTTTGATATCAACTCCTCCAACAATTGCAATGGTATGGGAATACAATATGATAGAAGTGGGATAATAAATGCATCATTTGAAGCATCAAACCAATATGCAAAGATGAAAGAAAGTGCTAACCCCCTAAACTGAAAAAGTTTCTTATAACTTTAAGTTTGTTGGGTAGCCAATTATTTTAAGTTATCAAATCCTACCATCATACATAATCAAAATGTTGTTGTTTCAAATGACTATGAGAACTAACTTTCACTATTTGAAGATGTTAAAACCTTGTCATAAAGAACTAGAACATTGATGCGACAACTCATCCTACCTTAAAACATACCAAAAGTCTCCTAGCAATTAGACATAGGAAGATTTAAGATGAATTAAATAATTTCTATTACCAAAGCATAAACTTATGATGACTTAACTAGGCCTAGTACACACTCCTTCCCCGTTAACCACTTAGACATATGGAAATTAAATATATTTTTTCTGCTATTTTTAGTCATGTAGGTGTCAAATAAACCACTTGGTGGTGTTTCCCTTCAAGTTTATTTACTTGAATGAAGAGAAAAAGTCCTTTGATTACATTAGAGAATACATTTGAGGCCTTGGTTGTGTAACTGGTGGACCATAGTCACATTTAACACTTGTTACAAAGTTTGGGAGTTAAAACATTAAGTAGATTTGATTTGTGATGGACACATTTGGACGGTAGTAAAAATAACTTGCAATCTATCAAGACTTGATTATCTTATAACCTATCAAATTCTAGCGATGAAATGAGAGATTAATCATAATGTCACCTTGGGATCACATCACCATGAAAGAAATTCATCCAACATCCTTATGACTGAAAGTACCACCAAATAGGTATTTTTTAGTTCTGTCTTCCTCGAGCGAGGGAAATTCAAAAAGAGAAGAGGAAAGTGAGACATGTAGTAGGTCTAAAAGAGGGAGAGCAACTAGAGGTCAAAAGATTAGAAGAAAATTCCGTACACGCATGGAATTTTTTCTTGCTGAAGGGGGGTCATGTTCTTATGATGATGAGAGCATAGGTGACATCGAGGTTCCCTTGAGGTACAAACATATATGGAAACAATGGGTACCCAAGAAACTTCCTCCAATAAACATTGATTTTTGTGTCAATGAGAGGATATATCGCATAGCACCATCGTCATTACATGGTTTGGGCATATTTTGCATGGATGACATAAAGGTATGCTATGAAAAAGTTACTAAATTGATGGAGTATATCAGACCCTATTACAGTTACAAAGATTGGATGCAGCTGGTTCGATACACACGACTTGGGTCAACAAATAAGCAATCCAATTGCATATTCAAGGTGCGCGAGGGAAACCGTGTATTCATATGTGCGATAAAATCAATAACTTCAGGGGAAGAGTTGCTAATCGATTAAAATTTGAATCGCTTAGATAAAAACATAGTTACTATGGGGGTGGTATGTACTATATACCATTTTACCCAACCCCCAATTAATGACTCCAATATACCATTTTATTATTATGTTTTTTTTCGTAAGTCTATTGCTTTCATTTCGGTAATATTTTTTTATATTTAATTTTTGTCATAGCGGGACATTAATCATACATGGAAGGCTCCGAACCAGAGCATAGATCATGATTCATCTTCAGGCGCTTCTACCTGATAGGTTTACCTTATTGTAATTGTACAAATTAGATACGAGCAAAATGTTTTATTATTATTTTTTTTCATGAGTTTATTGGGTTAATTTTGATAATATTTTTAATATTCTTGTTGGAGTCGACTGATCAGGGAAAGGTACCAACACTAGTAGAGGAGAGAATCCATAGGGAGGTGCAGTCACTATTATGCGATGATGACATCACATATTCTACAAACCCTATGGATATGATGAGGAAGACCCATAAAAAATCAATGAAGAAATCCTTCAGTTGATATTCATAGTGCCTCAAACAAATGAGATATGAGAAAGGGTTAAAATGTTGACTGAGAGAGCACAAAAAAAGTAAGATGTCATGAGATCTTTAATTATAACATAAGTTCATTCATGGTTTAATATTTGGTACTCTTTTATGTCATGAACTAAAATATGTGTTGTTTTTACAAGATTATTTGCATCCTAATGATGCTGCTGGCCATGATTAGGGTACTGCAAGTGTTGCCCGGGGAGTAGGGGTTGGTACAAGTGTTGATCCTGATCTTCCTATACATACATCACATCATTTGACCCCATCATCCATGCCTATATTGTCGACTGATATGTGAGCAACACATACCATGTAGGCATCGGGTAGTGCACCCTTTGGAAACGAATACATGCTAGAACATGCACCCAGACATGTACCTAGGGATGTAGAGGCCACTAGTACTGGTGATGTTTTAGCAGCATTTCCTGGATCTTCCCGTATTACTAGTACGGGAACATTGTCGGTCACATTTATGGTGACCAAGGATTTCATTCCCATAAAGATAGAGAGGGTCCTAAGTACTTTAAAATATTTTAATTATTATTATATATAATCCAATTGATATTTACTTATTGATCACTCTTTTTAGACTAATGATCCCATGATCATTTTGCAGGAAATGATGTTTTTTATAAACATCTAAGTGATATTACATTGGAGCTCTTCAGGCCCACCATACGTACACGGTGGAATGCCCAAAATCAAGATTTAAAATATGAGCTCATTAACCATTTAATTGTTCTCTTCGATGATAAAACATTCAACCGAACCAAGGTCCTTAAGAAAGTTGGTACCTATCTAAAGTATGTGAGGGACCAATATAGGTCACATTTAGACAAAAACAAAAAGTACGAGCATCCCCCCATGATTCTGGAGAGGGAGTGGAAGGACCCGGTGTCAGATAGAAAGGAGAAGGCTGAAAATAAAAAAGGAAAGACACCACCGGGCCAAGGAAGGTATGTGATACTATCAACAATGTAATTATATACTGATTACTCTTTCTTTTTACATAATCTAACGTATTTCAAACTTTTGATAGGCTGCCCTACACATCGAAGGAAACAAAGGAAAGACTAGAAAAACACGGGCAACACAAACTTGGCTATGGTGGTTATATGAAATTAGCCACATGAATTGTAAGTATCAATAAATGAAATATTGCATCCAAATAATAAATTGCAAACAATTTTGGTTTTATCACACCATAGAAGAAAAATTCATGATCTTATGCAAAATGTAGGGCTCTGGATTCAACATAGTGCCCACAGAAGATGACTTGAAGATTGCCTTCCAGCAAGGCTATGGAGCCCTGACTAAACTCCTAAGAGTCTTGACTGGGCAAACACAATCTTCCACTGCATCCAACACACAGGTAAATAAATTCAATACAATTTATTTAAAATTGAATACTTATGCAATCTATTCAATATTAATTTCTACCATAAACTAATTATGTGCCTATTTGTTTTAAACAGACAAGCAATGATAATAATGCACATGACATTGGAATGCAACTTGGTGAGGGTGGAGCACAACCAGCAGATGAAGGTCATGGTAAGCATCTTGGTACTAGATGTATTCATGTGCTATACAAAACACATTATGGATTAATAAAATTAAACATCTTTAACTACATTTGGTGTATTAATTAATGTAACCTTTCGTGTTTCAACTTTAGAGCATGTAGAGTGTGATCAACATGTTGAGCATGATCAGGCTAGACAAGATCAGGAACATGATGTGGCCCCATCAAGTAAAGAGGACCACTCTAATGTTCTTTTAAACATATTTAATTGTAATTGGTGTATTAATTAATGTAACCTTTCATGTTTCAACTCCAGATCAGGATTTAAAGGGTGTTCAACATGTTGAGCATGAGGCTATAAGACAAGATCACGAACCACTCTAATGTTCTTTTAATTAATGAAATACTTGTAACAATAATAATTAAACATATCAATTTAACATTTCTTTGCTATTGCAGCAGACCCCCCTTGCAGTGGCGTCCACATCATGAGTACACGACTAGGCATACATTAAGATCATGAGCAGAGCTCAGAAAAATTGAAGGGGGGGACAGATGATTTAGAAAATGATACTCCACTTCAAATTTTTTTAGCTGCAAAAAAGAAATAAAAAAAAAGTGTTTGTAATCATAGGCATATTTTTGATAATATGTAAAAACTTAAAGAATGAATGTTATATGTTAATGAATGAGTGTGAATATGTTAATGAATGAATGTTATATGTTAATGAATGAATGTTATATGTTATTAATGGATGAATGAATGAATATTATATGTTATTAATGGATGAACGAATCAATGTGAATATGTTAATGAATGAATGTTATATGTTATTAATGCAGGATGAATGAATGAATGTTGTCTATTATTAATGGATGAATGAATAATTAATGTTATATGATCGGGTATGGGGAATTGAGAGTGATGTGAGGGGGGGGGGAGGAGCCAAATGAGCTTCCACCTTCATGTGGTTGGCCCTGTTAAGTAGAGAATATTAAACTATTCTCAAAACAAAGAGAAGCTCAATAAGGTAAGTAATGCACTTTTCAATATAAGAAATGCATCGTTTGAAGCATCAAACCAATATGCAAAGATGAAAGAAAGTGCTAAATTTTCACTATGAACATTGTGTTGTGTGTGGATTTGGTTTCAAAGCTCTATTTTTTATTTTTATTTTAGTGGTCTCTAAAATTTGACTTTTGTGCATAACAGGTTAGTGGAAAATTTGACAGCTCTGAAGGGTTTAGAGGCTCGATTGAGATAGATACATGGATATTTGGATCTTGTTGTTGATGGGAGGCTTCCACTTAACCATGAAATTTTGTACCATCTGTAGGTATGCTAAAAATTTCTCTACTTACATTCATTCAACTTACTGTAATATAATATCTGACAAAAATCTCCTTTTCATTATACTTAGATGGATTTTCATGCCCTGTTCCAAAGCACATGTTTTAGAACAGGCAAGAAGGATGTTGGCAAGGGTTAAGGAATTTGGCTTTACACCTACCAATTGCATAGTTTACTTCATTCATCCAGCATATTGCCAATGCGTTTCACAATTGTTGGAATCATATCCTATAATTACAGAACTAGTAAAATTAAAATATGTAAGTTTCAAATATGGCATTACATATCTTTCTATGAATTTTTGAAAGAAAATATCAAAATGGAGAAGTATTAACAAAATAATCTGCATAATTTCTAAGAGATCAGGGAATTTTTTTGCAGAGTTATCTTGAATATATTTAAGACAAAAGTAACTTATAGAGATTGAAGTAGAATATCGGTAGTCTAAAATCACCAGTCAACACATCTTAGTAGTATCTCAATTCAAGAGAACTAGGTCCACTATCCATTAGCTAGTAAAAGAAATAAAATCAATTCATAATATTATTTTTTTCTAATAGGTTTGACTAGTTGCTTGTTTCTTTTTGATTGTCAGGAAGTCATCAATATACACTTGGTTTTACTACCTTCTCTTGCCACGTGGCCAGAGATTTTCTGTAGAAGGCATCAAAGTAACCTTCAAGATTGACAATGGCAATGAGTACAAGGTCAATATAACTTAATGTTAATTGGGTATGATTTTAGTTGTTCAAGACCAGTTTAGATTCATTTTCTGCTCACACTACTTTTATTTACATTTATGTTTTGCTAATATCCATTTTCCTTTACATTCATATTCTTCTATACATATTGTGTTTACAATAATGTTTTCCTTAATTTAATCTAGGGGAGAGGACCCAATGCCTGAGCATGTTTCAATAGTTGTGATAGTAGTGGTTTATATAATGCCCAACCCTAATTATTTGATTCCTCTTACTGATCCAATTAATACTTTCCAGTTACTATGATTGATTATAAGGATTTAATCTTTACTTGATTGTGATAAAATTAGATTTTCAGGATTGTCTTACAGGTGCTTGTTTAGATGGGTGAGGATTGTTTCTTGTGCTAAAAATATTTGTATTTGTTAATGCTAAAATCACATAGCTAAATCAAGGGGTAGAGGCTGTCCTCTTCAAATGGAATAAGAAGGAGAGCCAGAAGTAGAAGACCAGTCCCATCTCTAAGTTTCATGTGTAGCTACATTATATGGAATTATTTTTCTTGAGTATTACTTAAATTTAAAATTTTGATTATCTGGTAAAATTCATGTTTCCATAGAGGGTTTGGAGGCTTTATCTCACAACTCAGATTGTTGGTCTCACTATTTTTTTATATTCAATCTGATATGTATCTCAAGGAGGATATGGATCTGGTTCTTCATACCATCAAGTTAATGAAGAGGAGCCTCAATGTCATGCTGTTAGGATTTACTGTGAAGCTAATCCAAAGTTTTTCATTGCTGCTCGAGGCCATACTGCAGTGCTTTCTCTAGGAAGCCCACTTGATCCCCAGCAGGTATCTTCTTTTTGTAGTCTCTAAATTTCTTAGAAGAAATCAACAACTAGTTTGTCTAAATGTGGCTCCTTGTTTACACATTAATATCTCTTTTGGAAGCAATGGATCAAAGTGGATTCATGGGGTCTTAAAGAGAATGCTATAAAACATGGAGATCAAGAGTGGGACCAGGTAAAACTGTTCATAATCATGCTCATATTGTTTTATTGACTATCTAAGAACTAAGTATCCAAGATAACATTCTATATTTTTCTATTGAATTTCTAGTGTGAGAATAATTTTGGGTTTGCAATCCTATTTTTTAGTACACTAGGCAAGTAGCCAAATATGGATTGATATAAATACAATTGAAACTGTTATTTATTCTTACACATTTTGTTCGGTTCTAAGGTTCTCCTTCTCGATCAGAAGTCAGCGAAAGTGGAAAACGTAGACTTAAAGGTGAGTGATCATTTATTCATACTATTATTAGTTATTAGTTATGATAATAATATTTCTTTATCTGTTTTCCATTCTTGCTTTAGTATTAAACATGATTTTGACCAGGGAATGGGATCTATATTCTCTATCGGTCTGTCCTTCTTAAACAAGAAGACATTTTTTTCCATCTTTTATTCGAAGTGAGATCAATATGTTGAGTAGCAAGGGTAAGACTCCTGAGGGTAATGAAGAGACTACCTCCACAAAGCCCTTAACATGTATCTAGAATCTCTATGAGACAAAGTTTTATTCATTCAAATCCCTAATGCAGTTTCCAACCCTATTAAAACAAACTTTGCCTCTACCATGAATTATAACCATGAACTATAACTCGATAGATTCAAGTTGTCAACAAAAGTAACCACAAATTATAACCATGGGCATGAATTTTCGATCAATAATCATAAAATATACCACACTTTGATTTTATGAACAATGCAAATTATAGAAATTTGTGTGACAAGATCCATATTATAGCTTACATTCACATTGCATCCATAAAAAAATTTGAAATTCCATAGTGATGTATTCCTTCCCCCATTCCTAACAAAATTCAATACCATCGGCCTAACAATGCTTCATCGGTGGAACCCCCATCATAGTCCCGTAGATGGCCCGATGAAAATAGCTCACAACCTAGTATCGGTGTAACAATACTCTATCGAGTTGACTCCTAAGGTGCTCTCCCAATAGTCAATTTGTCAACAAAAGTAACCATGAATTATAACCATGGGCATGAATTATTGAATTTTATCAATAATCACAAAAATATACCACACTCTGATTTTGTGAACAATGCAAATTGTAGAAATTTGGGTGACAAGATCCATACTATAGCCTACATTGCATCCATAAAAAAATTTGAAATTTCGTAGTGACATAGTCCTTCCCCCATTCCTAACAAAATTCAATACCATTGGCCTAACAATGCTTCATTGATGGAACCCCATCACAATCCTGCCGATGGCCCGATGAAAATAGCTCACAACCTAGTATCGTTGTAACAATACTTTATCAGGCTAAATCCTAAGGTGCTCTCCCGATATACCGATAGAGACAAGTTGTCAACAAAAGTAACCATTAATTATAACCATGGGCATGAATTATCGAATGCATAAAGTATATCAGGGGAACTATGGTGCATCGGGGAAACATTATCTAGCGTCCCACTGATAGAACGAAGGATAGGTGTCCATCGGTGAATGAAATGTCTTAGGTCTACAATTTGCAAATTCTTAACCTTTGATCTTTCTAAATCTAATGGTTGTAGGGTGATTCCAAAGGTTTAAGTTGGCAAGCCCATTGATTAGCTTTTAAATCAGATGGCTGCAAGTTCATTTCGTGACCTAATACACATGTTCCTTTTAAAAGGCTTGTTGAGGCACAAAATTTGTATTGCGCCACATGATTAGATTTAATCGTGTGGCCCAAAAAAAATTTCGGGCGTCAATAAGCCTTTGAAAAGTCACATGCGTATTAGATCGCGAAATCAACTCATAGCCATTTGATTAAAAAAGCTAATCAATGGCAATAGATAAATGCCCTATTCAAGGCTAAAGGATCCATAAAATTAAATAGTAATTTATTATTAGTGGTGATATTGCCCCAAAATTCACCAGAGGTAATTCATCGAACTTCATGAATGCATCTCAGTCTTTTTGATGAAAACATCATTACAAAAAAAAAACTATCTACAATATTCTTTTTTCCTATTCGCCTCTCTCCTTTTGATATCAAAAAATGGATACTTATACATCAAATGTTTGAAAGGACGCGTCCTTTCAGAAATGTCTTATACATCAAATATCACCCAGAGTCACCTCGATAATTATTTCGATCCATTTGTATCTTCATCGACAAGAGATCACGTATCTCTAGGATATTCTACAGTTTCCCCAACGTGGTGAGTCTCCTCGATGATATGCCTACATTTGAACAAATAGTTTTTTTTTTAAACTACATTATTTCATCAAACTTTTGACGAACCTCCAAAAGTGTCTGACAAATTTGCAATATGCCCGATGAAACTTTCATCATAATGACTTTCCTATTTCGTCAAAATTTTGATGAACCTCCAAAAGCATTTGACGAATTTGCAATATGTCCAACAAGACTTTCATTGTAATGACTTGCCTATTTCGTCGCAAGTTCGACGAGCTTCTGTTGTTGATCCGACACTTTGGCAAAGGCATGCCACTTGTGTTCTAGCTATGGTTCGTTGCTAGATCGACAAAATTTTTTGTCGATATTCTGATGAACACCAGGGCCCTTGGATGGTGGCAGCAACCGACGAAGTTGAGTCATGATTTCAACATTTTAAAGCTAGTCGAGAAAGCGATGAAAATTATTTCAGTGGTTCGTTAGTATTCGGACAATATATTATTGATATTCCAACAAACGTTCGTCAAAAATTGGATTTAAATATAGTAGTATGGGATCTATCCTTCCCTTATCAACAACACTCTCATTATAATCATCAGGATGTATCCTTCCCTATCCTTGTGTTGTTTCGGGATATATCGTTCCCTCATCAACAACACTCCATCTATCATCAATCCATCTTGGCTTGTAGCTTGGTCGGGGCAACACCACCTTTGTCCTTGAATCCATTTGTGCTCTATGTTTTCCCTTCATCTCTCTCATTGTCTCTTATCCATCCTTTTACATCATCTCTCCCATCTACCCTTGCATCATCTCATCCATTTCAAGAGCACACCCATGTTCTCTTGAGCCCACATGTCCTCTCAAGTTGGCATCCTCAATCCTTAATCTTCATCTTCACTCCCATCGTCTTAGAATTGGGAACGATATATCCCGAAACAACACAAGGATAGGGAAGGATACATTTCGATGGTGATAATGAGAGTGTTGTTGACGAGGGAAGGATACATCCCAAAACAACACAAAAGGATAGGGAAGGATACATCTCGATGATGATGATAATGAGGATGATTGGATCAAGGCTTGTAGAAAGGTTGGGAATAAAACTAAGGATGTGAGTAGATTATTTGTACAAGATGGAATGAATTAGTATTAGATTAAAATGTGAGATTGTTGAAATGAACAAAGATGATGAAGGAAAGGAGGCTTAGAATAACGAATCTCTATTATCGTAAGTATATTGAAAAGATGATGATATGATAAGAAGGATGGATTAAAAGATGCTTACTATAAAAAATCTATATTATCCTAAGAAAATTGAAAATATGATGATATGATGAGAAGGATGGATGGAAAGATGCTTAGAATAACAAATCTATACTATCCTAAGAAAATTTAAAAGATGATGATATGATGAGAAGGATGGATGAAAAGATGCTTAGAATAAAAATCTATATTATCCTACAGAAATTGAAAAGATTATGATACGATGAGGATGTTGGAAGTGGAGGGATGGAAACGGACATGATAGATAGATGAGGGAGATTGATGAAGGATGAATGGATTAGAAAGATTTAGGATGAATGGGTGGGGGGGTTTGGATAGATGAGAGGATGGGAGATGGCGAGATAATGGATAGAAACCAAATCAAGCAAGTTAATTATGACACATTATGCAGCCATGTAATGAGCACTTAATTTGATATAGCATGTGATACTATGCACCAGGGTATGAGAAACCAAGGTGACTTCGTATCACATGCATAGGACTGACACAAAAAAAAAGGTTAGTCCAACATCCCAAAGTCATGGGGGCTTTGTTTGGGCCTGATGTTGGGATAACCACAAACACAAAGGATGCCCTAGCATAATGCAAGACCATAGGGATATTGGTGGGTACTACACGAGACAACTAGAAAGATAGAAAGCAGACAAAAGGTATAATAGGGAGCTCAAATGATAAACAAAATGTCAAAAGCATCAAAAGATCACAATCAATTTCAAATATCCTTTTCCACAAGATCAGAAGGGTGGATGGGATTAATGTGGTCTGATATAGGAAGGATGCATCCTGTTAAGACCAAAGATGGAAACAAAACTAAAAGATCAACATGACATGAGATATCTGAAACCAATTGAGCCTTTTGATACTAATGAACTTTTTTTATGGGTATCAAATAGGATAGGGACGTACTTGATGACACAACAAGACGAAAATACATACACACCCTAAAGACCTAGGGGCTCAGGGGTTGATTAAAGATCAACCTTGCCTATGTGAAAGCACACAACCCTCATAGTTTGATAAAATATTGACGACTGACCATGGACAAAAGCGGAAAGAGGATAATGGAAACTATGATGGAGGACAAAGATGGATAGATGAATGCATGAACAAATCCATGGGGGCGGATCAAATGATCGACCTTGCCTATGTGGAAGTGCAGGGGCAATGTAGTTTGACAAAATTCTAAAGATAGACAATGGGTAAGGGATGATGAGATGACCATGATAAGAAGACACAATGATGAAGCTCATATGATTATATGAGATATACTTGGTGGATTGGATGATTGATATGCCTAAGATGTGGATTATGTGAAGCTCAAGGATGGGATAGTTATCCAAATCATCAAAAGATGAATGGGGATGATGGTGTGATGGATAGATGAGTGATGAAGAGTGATAGGAGATTAGAAAGATGTGGGGAATAGATAGGAGAGATGATATTGGGATGAATGGAATTGGAGGGTATGGGGTAGCCTATAGCTAGATACCAATGACAAGGGATCATGAGATGGGATTAGGATATAGATGAATGGATAGGGAGACAATGATGGGGGGGATGGAAGGGATTACTTGGATGGATGGATGGATGATTTCACCAAGGACTATGTCACAAAGAAGATGATGGCCCACTCTAAATGTGTCATATGTGACAAGGTAAGAGAGATAGTAGATAATAGGATGGGTGAATAAGGGAGTGAGATGGACATGGATAAGGAAGGGCGATGGGTGTTCGCATGATGGATGGACGATGAAGGTAGATGGGTGCAGATAAGATGCATGGATCAGAAAAGTAGATGGGGAGGATAAGGAATATGATAGTGTATGGATGAGGGGAATATATGCCAAGAAGTGTCCAAAGCATGTATAAATATGTGCCCATGTCTTGATCAAGATCACAAGGAAGATGGAGGGACTGGATACAAATGGGATATGATGGGTAGGAGGTGGAAGATATGTGGATGTGGGAGAGGGAGGAAGGGGATACATAGATGCAATTTCCCCCTAATTGTGGAAGTAAACCAGATGGGGGATTTACACATGATGCCTATTTACCAGGTTTTCATCATGGTACTTATCTAAGGTGCTTGTTTGTCAAGTTTTCACCATTGGATGGATTATTTCTCTTTACTTTTTTGGATTTTTGATTTTTTTGACTTTTTGGATATAAATGTGGATGGAGATGGATAAGGATAGGTATGTGGATATGTGGATTGAGAAGATAGTTGATAAGGAGATGGATGAAGGACTCAAGCATCAATTTTAATACAAGGTAATAAGAGCCCATGTTTGAAGTGACTATTCGGGTGTTGGTACAACCTTATTAGAATGGATGGATTATGCAAGAGAATGGATTATAGGGATTTGATGGGGAAGATATGGGGGATAGTGGATGGGATGTTGGAAAGTGTATGGATGGAATGATGGAGTGGATGTGAGATGGGGGAATGTGTTCAGGACCAACATTGGCACATGTGGTGGTGGATGTGAAAGGATAGGGGGATGAATGGATGGAGAGTGTGGAGATAATGGAGGGGTTGGGATAGTAAATTTTGGGACATAGGGACCCAAAATAGATTTTGGAAATGGAGGATGTGAATTGTTAGCTTTTGGATTAGCCACTTTGGATGTTGCTATGGATTTTTCATTTGAAGGTAGTGCATCCTTTTTCTTTGGAATCCACATGGTTTTGGTTTTTTCTTTGGTGGGCCTTAGTGGCCTACGGGTTTGATTTGGCTTTTGGATTTTATTTTTCTTTTCTTTGAAATGTATTTTAAGGGGACATGAGGAGATTTAGGTTCATGTGGAGGTTTGGATTTATGCATTTTTACTTTGGCATCCAAAGTGCTTTTAGTAGCAATGGGACTGGTATGAGGCAATGGATGATGTGGAAGAGACATGGATGGAGTGATGAAGGTAGGCTTGTGATGATGATGTATGGGTGGAGGATGTGAGATAACATGCATGGAGGGGTGCCTTAGCTGGTCCTGATTAGGGATTATGAATTTAGGATTTTTATGAGGTGTGCTAGGGATATGTGATGGATGGATGAACAAATAACTAGGATGAGAAGGAGGAGGTGATGTTGGTATATAAGGGCCTGAAATGGACTCTGTATTGGGGGATGTCTGAGGGTGAATGGAGGGACATAAGGACCCAAAATAGATGCAGTAGATGGAGGATGAATGACGGTGAATGGAGGGACGTAAGGGCCCAAAATGGACTTTGAGGATGAAGAGGGAAGATGGACAATTGTCTTGAGGTAACATGATGGAGGAGGGGGGATGGCGATGAATGGTTTGGTGGAGCAATGGCAAGTGCCTCTTATTCCTTTGGAAGAGGCTCACTTAGGTTGTAGGGAGGTTGTACCAATATTTTTGGATTGTGAGTCTTGGGAAATATATCCAAGACCGTGTGTGCTTGGATGTTCTTTGACTTGGATGGGCTCTAAAATACCTTTCTCATGAAGGCCTAAACCTTTTCCTTGATAGTTCATGATCTGGAGCATTCGATCTATGGTAGGATGCTTCTTATTTAAGAAGCATGATGTGAGTCCATTAGTAGGTGGAGGAGGATGGGTGGTCCGCATGCTTTATTTTTCTTCCACAAGAAAACCACCATATATAAGTGTAATGTTACCAAGATGATATAGAAGTGGTGTTGGGATGGTAGGGCTAGGCGGCGATGAAGGATCATGCAATGGATATGCTGGGATGGAAGCATCTTGATCGAGAGGAATGAATGATAAGGGATCGAGAGAGGAATTAGATGGTAGGTCAGGATCTGGATCTATGGTAGTGGTTGATAAGGGCTCATGAGATGGAGTGATAGGGTCTTGAGTGAAAGGGGTATCATGGGATGGAACAAATGAGCTAGTGTAATCTTGAGATGGGGTGGATGGGATGACAGGGTCAGGATTCGGTTGAGGAGTGGGATCATGAATTGGGATGGATGGGAGACTATGATCTTGGGATGGACTAGATAGGATGGTAGGATCTTGATTTGGAGGAGGGGATATGTTGGTATGCATTGGATCAATATCTTAGCATAACTCATCTTGTGTGGGAGGCATGATGATGGAGGAGTGCTGGAGGGACTCCTCAAGTGAACAAGATTGAAGGATGGAGGATTCATGAAGGTCATGGGATTGGACTTTGTTGATATTAGGACTAGGGGGAGTGGATTGGATTTTGGTGGCTTCACTGGTGTTAGTGGTTCTAGGAGTAGAAGATGGGGATTCAATGGATTCAATGGTTTGGATGGTGCTAGGAGTGATAATATGGGTAATAGACATAGGATGGGGAAGAGCCTCATCACTAATGATTGTACATGATAGAGTGGGATGGCATGGTTCCACAACATCAATATGTGGATTTGGGGATGTCTCTTCTATCATGAGTCCTTGGATGACATTTGAAAGGAGATCTTTGGGAATTCTAGGTTCAGGTGGGGTGATGGGAATGGATGGAGGATCATGGATGGGTGGAGGACTAGGATTAGGATTAGATGAGTGGATGGAACTGGATGGAGGACTAGGAGGAGATGGAGGATTAAGATTGGAGATTGGTGGATTAGGATTAGATGGAGGATTGAGGTATGGTGAATTGGGAGGAGGATTAAAATATAATGGAATGGAGGGGGAATGACATAAGAGGATGTGGAGGATGAACTAAGGAAAGAGGATATGGATGCTAGATTAGGTTGGGAAGACTGGGATAGTGGATTATAGTAGGAATATTGGGATGGTAGATTATGATAGGAAGGTGTGGGTGTTGGATTAGGATGGGAAGATTGGGGTGGCGAATTAGGATAAGAGGACATGGGGGGTGGATTAGCATAGGAGAACATGGATGGGGGCTTGGGATAGCAATATGTGGAGGCTAGATTAAGATCTAAAAATGTAGGTGTGGAATTAAAGTAGGGATATTGAGATGGTTGATGATGATAAGGATAGGAGTATGGGGATGATGGATTAATATAGGAGGATGTGGATGTTGGATAGGAGAGAGATGTAGAGGGAGGACATGATGAATATGAGGATGGTGAGGATAATGGATATCCCTTGTCAAGGGTAACATAAGGATTGTTATTAGATGCAAATGAAGGCATGGGGGAGAGCACGTAGGAGTGTTTCAATTTTGGGAGGCGGTCGGAAGAATCTTGCTAGCAACAACAACATCAAGGGGATCTATATTATACTCATCTTGATCAAAAAGACTTTTGTTATCGTCACCAACATAGTTGGTATTTCCATTGACTAATATTATTGGTTGTGCAGGAGGAGGATAAGGATTCATGATGTTTGATTGGATGGATTTATATTGAAAATATGGAAATAGATGATTAGAAGAAAATAATAGATGGTGAAAGATAAAGAGAATGGATTATAAGAACATGGAAGAAGGGATCTTAAGATTTGTTTCGATATCAAAAGATCTTGGATGTGGATGGATTGAAGCTCAAGTTTGGATGTGAATTAAGTTCATATTAGGACTCGATTGAAGCTCAGATTCAGATTGGATTAAAGTTCAGATTCGGATTAGATTGAAGCTCATATTATGATGATTGGATTGAAGCTCATATTAGGATGATGGGAGGATGTGATGGGATGCAATAGGATTGACAAGGTAGGATTGGATGATTAATCAGATAGGAAGATGAAATAGATTCTAAACCTAGTTTAGATATTTGACTTAGATGATGTAAGGTGTTGACGATCGGATCAGATGTGAATGAGATGGTTACAACATCAAATCTACCTCAAGATGGAAGTATATTGATTGGGTCATAGTGATTATTAACTGACTTAGGATGGATAACAACCTTGAGTAGGTGCAAGTGAGAATGATCGAGATCAGACACCTAAGCCAACTTGCATAAAAACCTCAAAAATGAAGCCTAGGGGATTCAGATTGATAAACCGATGATGGATATGGGAAAAAAGGATGCTCTAAGATACTCCTAGATGATTTGATTGATGAAATGATGATCTTTGGGAATTGCAGATGGATGAAAAGGATGATTATAGGAAGATGGATGATGATAAAAAAAAATTGATTGCGAAAAATGACTCAGGGAACTATAGGCTTTCTGTGGCCAAAAGGGTTCACATTCTAAAATTTTTATGGGAAGAAAGGTCACCTCTAGAGGTTGCAAGGTTGCCTATGAAGGTTACAAATTCACCTATCCAGATTGAGAAAATTCACCTGTGCAGGTTGCAAGTTAGCTTGCATAAGTTGCAAATTCATCTATGTAAGTGGCAAATTCAGCTATGTAAGTGGAAAATTCGCCTATGCAAGTGGAAATTTTCCTATGTAAGAGGAAAATTCACCTATGTAAGTGAAAATTCACCCAAACATAAATCAAATTCGCCCAAATACTGCAAATTCACCCAAACAATTGCAAATTTCCCAAACAACTGCAAATTCTCCCAAATAGCCAGTAGGTTCACCCAAATAGCTAAAGGCACTGAAGAATGGGTAGGGGTGACTAAAGAATAGGTAGGGGTGACCTTTAGGATTGCCTAGTGGGATGAAAAATTTCCCTAAATGGACTCAAATAGGGGCTTGGATGGAGAACGGGATGGAAAATAGCCAAATAGACACCAAAATAAACCCGAACAGGGTCCTAAATGAAGAGAAGACCTGAATGGAAGGAAAATTCACCCCTATAAGAAGAGAATTCACCCAAAAAGGTGGAAAATTTTCCTATGAAAAGGGGATGGGTGAATTTGATGAGTAGGATGAAGAATGAATGTCGAAACGGACTCAAACGGGGACTCAAATAGAGAACAAGATAGCAATACAGATGAATGGATCTAGATGGAGAATCAGATGGAGGATAGGACCACTAACAGAAAAATATGCCTAAAGAGATCCAAATAGGGACTTAGATGAAGAATGAGATAGAAAACAACCAAACAAACACCAAAACAGACCCGAACGAGGTCTCGAATGGAGAAAAAGAGGTAAATTCGCCCCTATACTAAGCAAATTCACCCCTTTGCAAAGCCAGGTTCACCCCTAAAGGCAATTTCAATTGAATGATTTAGTAGGATCTCCCCTAGGAGTGAATTCTCCCAAAACAAGAGTCAAACTCGCCTGAACAAATACAAATTCACATGAAACAACTATAGGTTCACCTAAAACAGGAGGCAATTTCACCCAAACAGCTGAGCAAGATCACCCCTAGGAGAAAATTCACCCCAAAAAGGAGTCAAACTTGCCTAAACTGATACAAATTCACCTGAAAAAATTGCAGGTTCACCAAAAATAGGAGGAATTTTCACCCAAACAACTGAGCAGGATCACCCCTAGGAGAAAATTTTCCCAAAACAAGAGTCAAATTTTCTTGAAATAGTTGTAAGTTTGCCCAAAACAACAAGAAATTTCACTTGAAACTCTAAAACCACTGAAGAATGAGTAGGTTTGACCCTTAGGACTGACTAACGGTCAGGCGAACTCAGCTAAACAAACTTGAACAATGACTCAGATAGAGAATAGACTCCTTAACGGACCCAAACAAAGACTCAAAACGGGGAACAAAATCCTAAACAGAGTCAAATGAGGACACAAAATAGGGAACAAAGACTTGTAATAGGGGAACTAACTCCTAAACTGACAAACGTAGACCCAACATAGAAAACGAGATCACGAACAGAATTGGATGGAGATTGAGAAAGAAGAACGGTATGATGGATGGGGATACAAACATGTAAACGGACCTGAACAAGGACTCAGAACAGAGAATGGACACCTAAATGAGTCCAAATGAAGGCTCAGATGGGGACATGACAATGAATGGGATGGGAATAGGGAGAAAAATCACCCCTGTACCAAGCAAGATCACCCAAACTACTGAGCAAAATCACACCTAATATCAAATTCTCCCAAAAGACAGAGCAGGATCACCCCTGAAGGAAAATTCGCCCAACTGGGGAAGCACGTTTGCCCAAACAAGTGACCAAGATCACCCCTAGGAGAAAATTGTCCCAAGCATTTTCCCAAACAGGAAAGCAAAATCACCCAATAACTTAGCATAATCGCCTATCAAGTGTGCAAATTTGCCTGTTCTTAGGGATTGGGAAAATTGATGACTAGAAGATTGACCTGTTTGAGAGAATGGGTTAAAACGGGCAACAACATATGACTCAGACTGGACTAAGACTCAAAATCATCCTTTTTGGAGGACAAAATCGCCTGTTTGCAGTGAAAATTCGCCTTTGTAACAAGAAAATTCACCTCTAAAGGTAGGGGTTGACTATGAAAAAGTACTGAAGACACAAAAAACAACAAACAAGAGGCTAGACTGACTCAGCCGAAAGTAAAAGCATTGGTATACCACAAAGAAGATAGTCCAGGCAACATGATCCTAAAATTAGTGATGAGGATTTGCAAACTCAATGTAGGCTCACCACCTTGAGAAGACAACCCAAGGTTAATACTCCATGATACCGGGGTGGTTCTCTAGAGCACTCTTTCTCATGAAGGTGGATAGCTAGCGTTCCAATGGCACATGGTCGTCAATGGACACCACAAGCTCACCTTCACACTCTCACTCAAGGACTATCATAGTCCACCATGATGATTTCTATCTCAACCTAAAGGATTACGTGGTGAGTAACTTTGGGGTGTCGTACGCAATACCTGCACTACAACAAGTCGTGACTAAAACATGGGTCTCTATCCTGGCTGAACAAGGCTATCTTGTGAGTCCCCAATATATGCACAATATGTGGGGTATAATCATGAACACCAACCCATCACAAGCATGAGTCAGGAGCCCCAATGAGGTACTAGAAACTTAGACCAACTCTTCACGTCTTATCTAAGTATCACCCTAGCTTCGACGCTCCGCTAGACATGACGTGACTAGATTGAGGTACAACTTTCTCTCTCCCCTCTTTATATACCCCACGGGTAACATGTGATTGGGATCATCCCCTGAGTGATGAAATCCCAGGTAGGTCCCACTAAGGGAAGAAGACACTAGACATTTTGGCTAGTCCCCAGGCTCACTCGTAGCACAAGGGGAGAGCTTAGATGCACTAGCGCCTCCTAGGAAAACTTGTGTAGACTAGAGAAAGCTATGATTTTTTGTCACCCAAGATCACCTAAAGGTGCAAGGAGAGTGGATACATTAACAACCTACTCACAAACACAACAAACAAGTTAATTGGCCCTTTAATTAAAGCTACGTGTTCCTAGCTAGTATGAAAAAAACAAACAAACTAACTAACTGTTCTTGGACCGGTCGTTCTGCAGAAAATGAGTTAGTAGTTTTGGACCACAAATCTTGGAAAAAAAAGAAACAACTACACCAAACATTAGAAAAACTAGACACAATCACGAATAGATGAGTTAGCGGATCAGTAGATAAAATCGACACCAAACAATGTCAAAATCAGAAAAAAAAAACAAGTCTCAAATTTACCTTGGATTCGCCTCTGTGTGAGGGAAATTCACCTATTCTGTTGAGTAACTTCGCCCTTCTGTTAAGGAAACTTTGCTCTTCTATTAAGGAAACTTCGCCCTTCTATTAAGGCAACTTAGCCTATTCACTGGAGGGCCAAGCAGGCTCGCCTGTGCAGGGAGAAAGTTTGCCCCTAAGAGAAACTTCACCCCTGTACAAAGTCAGGTTCGCCCCTAGAGGCAAGTTCACTCATATGTTTAGGCAACTTCACCCGTCAGGGCAGTTTCACCTTTGTAACTGAAATTTAGACCTAAAAAAGTCAAACAACAAAGAACGTGACAAGATAGACCTGTGACATGGGTCCCACAAGGCATGCCAAAAATGTGTGTAGTGAAAATCCCCTAGCCTAAACTGCAAAATGAAAAATAAATGCAAGATAAAGGAAACACAACAACACCTCAAGATGGGCCTAAGTTGAACTTGAACAAAATAAAAGAGCAAAGCTTGATATTACCTTGTCCAAGTTGATCAGTTGATTGGCCTTGTTGTTCGTTCGATTTGTGTGCTCCTAGATTCGTTCCAATAGCATAACAACTTATAAATGATTGATTTGGGTGCAAAAGATAGTGGTTTGAGTGCAAGATGATGGCTGGAGATTGAAGGCTTGAGATGGGTTGAATGTGGTAGATTGATTCATTGTAGGGTTAGGGTTGTGAAAATGGCTAAGTGTTAGTAATTTAGCCAAGGAGAGATGAATAAAGGGCCAAGATTCATTCTTAGCCAAGGACAAGAGTCAAGGGTGGAGATCAAAGGTTGACCAAAAGGAATTAAAAATTCCTTTTTAATATGCACGCGGTAGACAAAAGGAATAAAATATTCCTTAAGAAACCTTAGGTGAATAAATGGAATTTAAAATTCCATTGGAAAGGACATGAGGATTGTAAATGGAATTAAAAATTCTGTTAAGGGTGTTGGAAGAATAAAATGGAATTAAAAATTCCATTGGGATGTGGGAGAGTTGACTAAAGGGGGTCTGATTGGACTAGTTGATGAAGGATTAGAGGAGAGTTAGGTGATTAATGATGATTAGGATCAAACTTGAAAAACTTGGAGGATGTGACATTTGAGGGAGCAAATTAAAAATATAAATTATTTATTTAATTTATGGGATAGAAAGGATAGATGGTAAAGTATTAAATTAAATTAAATACCTTAGGGATTTAGAGGACTTTAGGAGTATTAATTAAATAATGTTAATATTACTTAATTAATGTGGTTAGGAGGATATTTAGACGAAAAGGGATAAATTTGACTAGATATAAGTGGTCAAATTTATATGTCTACAATCCCAAACTACTATGACTATCATAACCTTTTTGTTTCATAATGAAAAATCCTTTTCTATATTTTTCAACTAGTAATTGAACACATTATTGATCTTCTTCATCTTGATATAGCCATATATAAATATCCTCATCAACAAATTCTTTGTCTAGTTCTCCCCACTTAGTGAAAGTAGTGGGAGGCTAATATTAAATGATGGTCTTAGAGTCCTTTTGGATAGGATGTGGTTTTCCATATGATTGAGGAGAAACAAACAGCTTACCAATACAAAATGAGTCTTCGATGTTATATTTGTTGCATCCTTTATCTTGGATCCGAAGCTTATTCTCAAGAAAGGACATGGAAGGAAGTGAAGATTTGGATAGCGAGGTGGGATCAATGTAATGAGATGAAATGGTAGACGAGGCTTCCCTATTGATTGGCACTTGATTTTCAGGAGTCCCTTTCAAATTATTATAGTATTAGAAAGGACTAAGATCTCATGATATAGTGATTTTCGCTCCATTATAAGGGAATTTCAAGCATTGGTGATACATGGAGGGAACAAAATTTATGACATGAATCCATGGATGACCAAGGAAAGATTATATGGAAGGTCTAAATCCAATAGTTGAAATGATGTATTTTCCACCATTGGAACAACTCTAATAGGAAGGGTGATGACACCCTTAGAGGAATGCTTTGCATCATCATAAAATTTTATTACAATCATTTTTGATGTGTCAATACACACCTTAGAGAATCCTAGTATAGTAACCAATTTCAAAGTATAGATATTCAGGGTTGCTCCACCATATACCAAAACTCATTTGATTTTATGTTTATTTATGAAGACTACAAGATGGAGAGCATAATTATGGCAAGGCTTGTTCAAGGGGACATCACTCTCTATAAAGGTAACATGGTGGGTGGTAGAAAGGTATCCTATCATGGCTTGAAATTAGTTAACATCTAGATCAAGGAGTATAGAATAATCTTATAATTTTTTATCCAGGATAGCCCTATGTGCAGGGGACATGCATAGAAGCTCAAGAATATATATTTTGGTAGGTGTTTTTCCTAGGTGATCCAAGAGGTTATATTGAGTAGGCTGTTAAGATTTGGAAGTGGTTCCTTGCATAATCACTTTGAATATATGGGTAGTGACTACACATTTATGGATCTTTCCCTTGATAGTTATAGTTGAAACATTATTATCCACTTGATAGACATGGTTAACTGTATATTCATAGGCTACATTAGTATAATTGGAATTACTTTTGGTACTTGACCTTGAATTGGAGGCTTTCCCTTGACCATGATTTTGCAAAGGGTCCTTGAATATATTGTGATCTATGTTAGAGGATCTATTGGAGTTATCAACCACTACATCTCCTTGTTTTATAAGACCCTATATGGTGTTCTTAAGTTTGAAGCACATAAAAGTTTTGTGTCCCTTATTCCTTTGGTATTCACAAAAGTCATTGTCATTCCACCAAGCTAGTTTATAAGGTTCTAGGTCATAATTTCTTACTTATGCAAGTATAATGACATCGGATTATAAGAGCTTCTTTAGAATTGATTCAATTGGTTCCCCTAAGGGTGTGTATTGTCAGCTTGGAGGTAGATTATCTCTAAGTGAACCATAATGTGCATTGTTTTGAATGGTGTTGGTTGGTTGTGGAGGAGTTGATGATGGGTTGTTGTTGGTTGCTTGCATCCTAGATGTAGAAGGTACTTTGAGACTAAGGATAGGATGATTTTTTCTTATCATTTTTTCATCCACAACACCAAAATTTATCACATTTTTAATTTAGGCCTAAAATATGGATTTATCATTTGATGTGCTTGGGCTATTGTTGGTTTCTTTAAAAAATTCACGAGTCCTTTTACAACAAGGGATTTCTCAATATTAATGTTCTTCTGAATAAATTCATCAAAAGTGTTAGAAAAATGGACTCAATGGTGAAACATTAAATCCAAATTCAAGTTGTCAACAAAAAATTTCACTAATTGTTTCTCAAGTATATGACAAGGACATTTTCTTGCTAGATTTATCCAGCTTTGTAAGAATGCTGCAAAAGGTTCTCCCTCCTTTTGTTTTGTATTACATAAGTTTACTATGGTTATCTCATGATCCAAATTAATTCATCCCATGTCCTTATGCTAGGAGGTAAATGTGCAAACCATTCCATAGCTTGTTCTCTAAAACTACATAGGAAAAGACACATCAAGTATGTTTTCTCGTGTTGGAGATCTAAACAAGCTGCCCAAAATTCTCTAACATGGTTAATTAGATTTCCTTTCCCATAATATTTATCGAATTTGAGTACCTCTAGATTTGGAGGGAAAGGTGGCATACACAAACTCTTGTCAAAAGGATAAAGAAATATGTCCTCCATTGTATAAGTCTTTTTAAATCTAGAAGTTTACATATTGGGCCAATATATCTATTGGTGTTGGATTGTTATTGGTTGGAGGATTGTAAGTTAAATTCTGAATAGGATCGATGGGTAGATTAGGTGTTTGATAATTGTGTACTTGATGGATAATAATATTTCTCTAATTAGACATGCTCAAATATTGGTGTTGGGTTATTGGTTGTGTGAATGATGAGTTTTAATTTAATGTAATTGTGTGGGTAGATTGTTGGTTGGGTGCTATATGTCTTCTAGAAAAATACCTTCTTAAGAAAGAAGTACTTTATTTTTGCAAGGAAACATGATTCAAATTTTGATTTGTCTGAGTAGGTGTATGGGTATGATTTGATGATATGTGAATGCTTTGATTTTTATCATTAATTGAGATTCTTTTATTTGTATAATTTGTTGAAATTTTTTGTATAAGTGAAGTGTTCGAAGATGTAGTGATGTTTGCATTCAGATATTGTGAAGGATTGGTTGTGTTTATTTATAGCATCGACTATGGGATATTTGGTAGTTGATTTTGACTTGTGGTATTTTGTTGCACAAATGTCATATTGCTTGTTTGCATTTTTGCTTGAGGTTGCAGTGACATATGATAAAGTGGATTAATGAATTATTGTTCAAATGTAGGGGGCATGGGTAGGTGCAACCTTGTCACATTATTAAATTCCCTTATACTTAGTATACTTGTGTTCAGTTATTGTGGGGTAGGATTGTTTGATGAAGGTACTATGTCAATGAAACCTATGTCTTGGGTTGTCACTTCAAGTGTTGGTTCCATTATGTTAGAAATTCCAAACCCCATAAGAAGCTTAGCCCCTTTTTGTATAAGTTTTAAAAGATATCTAGTGGGTTCTTCTTCCATGACCACCTCCATTAGGTCCATAAACTTATGATCTTTTGAGGCCTCATAAAGGTCTTCTGGGCAATAACTTGGTTCATCATGAGTTGGAATACACTCATCCTCATCAATGGGAGGTAAGGTAGGTTCTAGTTTGTGTATGGGTTGTGAATTTGTGGAGGTCTCAAATTGCATAGTGCTTGTGGAATCGAAGATAAGGTCTATTGTAGGATCCATTTGATTTTTCTTTCTTTGTGACCTAGTTTTAACCATATAAGACTTGGTATGTTGAAAGGCTATGTTTTGGCGATTTTTATAGTTTTTTCTTTTTCTTTGGAGTTTATGAAAGCATCTACTAATGCAAAATGATGGTATGTGTTTTTTATTTTTATTTTTGATTTTTGAAAAATAATTATGGAAAGGATTATGAGTTTATGCTAATGTTTTGGATTTTTGATTTTTTGAAATGATTATGCAAAGGATTATGGATTTATGCTAATGTTTTTTGGATTCTTGATTTTTTAAATGATTATGCAAAGGATTATGAGTTTATGCTAATGTTTTTGGATTTTTAATTTTTGAAATGATTATGCAAAAGATTATGAGTTTATGCTAATATTTTTTGGATTTTTAATTTTTGAAATGATTATGAAAAGGATTATGAGTTTATGCTAACATTTTTTGGATTTTTGATTTTTGAAATGATTATGAAAAGGATTATGAGTTCACACTAATGTTTTTGGATTTTCGATTTTCAAAATGGTTATGATGATAAATGGTAGATGGGGTATGATTATGGATTTTTGATTTTTGAGGATGGTAATGATAAATGATGTATGGTTATGGGTTTTGGATTTTTATTACCTTGGAAGATAATGATAAACCAAAGTAATCAAAAGGGATGCCTAGATCTTTGAAGGATAAAAGTTATGGTGACAATTGGAGTTAAACCTAAACTAGACTTATGATTTTAGGGTCAACTGTTGATGGATTGATGAGAGCCAAACCTAAATTAGACTAATGAGTTTATGCCTAAGTACTAAGGGGATGATGAAAATATAAGAGATCCAAGCAACCAAAAGATAAATATGGTCAAATCAAAATCTAACTAGGACAAGATTGGTGTATATTATTGATGAATGGTGATGTGGGGTAAATGATGAAAGACCAAAGTGACCACAAGATAAGTCTAAAATCTCAAAAGATGATAGTGGGATAACAATCAAACCTAAACTAGACTTATGATTTTAGGGTAACTATAAATAAGATGATGAAAGAGGATGAGATTCATTTCACTCAAGGGATAACTAGGGTCTAATGAAGATTGGTTGATTAATGTGCTAGATATGGAAGTTGGATGAATGATTGAATAATTTTTTAACCTATGGATGTAATTAAACTAAGGTAATGGGAAGTGAAATACTAACTAATAAAAGAAGGTCTGAAAACATCTAGGTCTCTATGTACAGTTGCTAAAATGATCAGGTCTAATATCAATAGAATGGATTCTAAAAGTGAAACCCTAGTTTTGTATAGACTAGCAAATATGTCAGGGAAAGTTTTAGTTGTGGATGAAAAACTGATAGATGCATTACAATAATTGTGGTACAGAATGAAAAATGCATCATAAAGAAACTTTAGATGTGTTAATCTAAGAAAATACATTACATGATACAAAAAATGTGTGAATCTAGCTTTTTTGCTATTTTTTCCTAGAAATTTGTGTTAAATAGAACTCTAGAGATGTGTCAATCTTCCTAGTTTTTAGAAATTCAATGTTTTGGGAAGGTTTTTGTGAGATAATTTTTAGTTTTTAACTAGAAAACACTTAGAAAATAATTATAAGATAGAATGGTTGTTGAATCTTGATTGAAAAGGGTAAGGCTTAAGGCCAAAAAGGCCAATGGATTCATGGGTTTAATACAAATAAAGACAGTTGGAAGATAAGAACAAATTAATTATTCAAGTGGGTAACTTAGTGTAGGCCCACTACACCAAAGGTACTAATACACAAATATTAGTGCGAAGAACTTCTCTTTCAAGAGAAGATAGCTAGAGGTCTGGTGGCATAGGCCTAATGTGGTAATATGCTCATATTTTTTCTCTCCTCGAGAGGCTAAGAATGCCAACCAAAATATGTCTCTCTACTCAAGGGCGTACATGGTGAGTGGCTTCAAGCATGATATTGTACCCTGCATTACACTAAGTAACGACTGATGGTTCCTAGGGTTCTAAAAAAAAAGGTTTCGAGTGGGACACTATCGTGAACAAAGTTTTCATCTGTAGTAGCTTGAGAACTAGGAGGCCCACTCCCACTCTCATCACCAAAGAAAGTCTTGGTGCATCGAGGGTCTCATGGATTGACTTTGAATGATGCTAGCCACTCCTTGAGATACAACTTTCACTCTCCCCATTTATATACCCCCCAGGAAACATGTTTGAGGTCAAATCTTGGGGTGATGAAATCCCCAGGAAGGCCTCCTACTAAAAATAAAAAGAAGCTATTGTGTGTTTCTCTTACACCCAAGATTACAAAAGTACTTAAGGGGAGAGGATACACACACACTAGCTTGGGTAAACACATAATGTGCAAGTGTGCACATAACATGGAAATTAAAGCTCTTTTTAACCCACTAAAACTAAATTATTTAGTAGTTTAATTGATACCTTTACCAATCGAGCTGCAACCAATAAGATTAGTAGTTTAAATGCTAAATACTTTGTCAATCGAGCTACAACCAAAAAGATTAGTAGTTTCAAAGCAAGATATTTTCCCAACAGTCGCCACACAACTAAAAAAAGAAATTAGTAACTAGAAAACTTCTAATATAACATATCATAAGATATTCAATTAATAGAAATTGAAATATTTTTACCTTTTATACTTGATAGACATATGCGATGCTTGAAATTTAGTTGCATCACTTTTATCACAGATACATCACCCTGGCTTTTTGTATATGTGATAATCTATCTCACAAATGTGTCATGACACTAGTGCATTGCAAAATATTGCAAATATGGTGTGGGAACTTGTAAGGCAAAAAGAACCAACAAAAAACTAGAGAAGAAAAATTTAAAAGAAAAAGATCAGTGTTAGAGAATAACTATGAAAACCAATTAACTTGCAAGACCCAAAACACAAAAAATTGTTAGAAAAATAAGTAAATTATGTGACACAAATAGATACATTAATTTTCCCCAGAAATATGTCACAAAGCAGATGCATCACATAATAGAGAAAATGCATCACTCTATCCTAGTAGATGTGTCGCTCAATCCTGCAAAATAAAAAAAAAACATAAAATATACAAGGAAAATTATCAGTTTGGAGTGCTTCCCGTCAAGTTCACCAAAATAAAGATCATGAAATCAGGTTGGAAGCTTAAACACTAAACAACAACTACAAATCCATTAGATCTAAGCTATAAAATACCAACCTAACAATGAAGATTAAATAAGACATAAGAAATTGAATGAAAACAAGCAAACACAAGTATACCTTCTTATGTCAACATTGTATCACCTCTATTTCTCTTCCCCTTTTCACCTTTTGAAAATTTTAAGTGTTTCTCTCAAATTCTTAAGTACACAAATTCAATAAGATCATGATGATAATAATGGAGAAAATTTGAAGATTATGGTTGTGTGAAGAAATGAAGACCAAATTTATAGAAGAGGTTGACAAGATCGACAAACAAGATTCGATAGTCGATCAATGGTCAAAATTGAATGGTAAAATTTGCATTGGAATGTTACTCATTTTTTGAAATGGAAAAATGGAAGAGAAATGGAAGAGATAAATTAGTGAGAGTTAAGTGCAGAAAATCATGGAAATGGAAGAGTTAATTGGAGAAAATCAAGGGAAATATAAGAGTTGAGGGAAGAGTGAAGTGAAATAAATAAGAGTTAAGTGAAGAATATGTTGGCAGCTGTTGTCATTGATGTCAACACTAATGGTTATGATTGATTTCAACATTTGAAGAGATTGTTGGTAGTTGTGATCTTTGTTTTCAACACTATTTGTTGATTGTCTCTCATGTCAAAGATTGCTATATGGGATAATCATTTGTACCAACATTGAAGTTGATTAGTCCTTGGCGCTGGTTATCATTATTATATTCAACTTGGGATAAAATTGGTGATGAAGTTCATGGTTGGATGTCATGCCTGACCAAAAAAAGAAGTGATTAAGTTCATGGTTGGATATCATGCCTTATCAAAGAAGTATTACTGATATTCATATAATGCATTATTACTATCAGTAGAGTTGATTTCATAATGATATATTAATATGAGGATCAGAAGCATGGCTAATAGTGTAGAGATGTTGCTAAAGGTCTAGAATATAACTTATACTCCCTCCTAATGTTTCTAATGAATTATGTGTTGCTGAAAGAAAGTTCTAGACTCCACAAGTTGCTTAAGTGTCTCTGGTTTAGGAAGCTACATTGAAGTCTGTCTCGGAGAATATTTCACATTCCTCCTCTATTGTGGTTATGATCATGTGATTTGTTATTCAATGTGAGTTTTCTATGGATGTTGCAGACCTATCTTTTCAAGTCATCTGTGTTGTCGAGGAGCGTTTCTTGTGAATTGTAGAAGGTTACCAGTATTGTTGGTTGTTTGAACTAGTCTGGGAAATTCTCCACATTTCTCTATAGTAATGTCTCTGCTCTTGTAGCCTGGTGAATGTGCTCTCAATGTTCATGCAGTATCTCAGTTCCAATCTCATGTGATAAAGTGGTTTGTAAGTTGTTATGTTAATGTTATATCTCATGTCTATGCATTTTGTGCTTCTTGGATAAAGTATTTTGTACCTATTTGATCTATAGTGGCTATAGATGGCATGAAAATATGAAAGAAATGTATGAAGGTGTTGTTGGATGTTCAAGGAATATCAAAATGTGATCCACACATTGAAAATTGGCCACTTTGGTGCCACATTACATCTTGAGTTGACTTTCTTAGTATTTTGTGTATATCTGGCTGACACGACTTGTTCATTTGCTTGGACTATGTGCTTGGAGGGTTGCACAAACAATGGAAGATGTGTTATGATAGATTTTGGGTCCTCACCTATCCTACTTAGGACTGCATCATGTTAATTCAATGATAAGTGTATTTATGGGCCGACTGGTTATGTGCTTTAATGTTCCATCCACACGTTTCCTTAATGCCGACTTAGATTGATGTACACCTACATGTAAATTGTTTTGGATCAGATTGGAAGAAGTGCTAAGATTATTTTTGGTCCTCTCTATCTTTGGGATAGGACCACATTATGTTTTTGGTGACCAACCAGTTGAATTCATTGTTTATTCTCTTCTTGGTTGACCAAATTGAAGAATTGAAGTGTTGTAGTGGATATAAATGCAAGATCATTTCATATACTGTCTTGCCCTAAATTTTCACTTAGGACAAGAACACAACCTTAATTTTTTGTTTTGATAACAATATAAAACACAATTAAATGTCAAAAAATAAGCTTTGTATACTATTAATAATTATGCTTTGGAGGTTTTAGTTCCAAGTTGAGGTTCACATAGCTTTTCCCTAATGATATTTCAACTATTTTACTTGAAAATTCAAATGAAAATCATCTTATTAATATGCATGGTATTGTTGTAATCACTATGGTAGATCTCAATTTTTACTATTTAGTAATAACACCATTTATTAGTTTCATTATTACTTTTATCTCCAATCCTAATTGTACTTATAATTTTATTAGTAATAGAGGCATTAATATTATCCACTTTCGTTAATGACAAGGTTAGATTTATGTGTCCTTATCGACAACAAATTTAACATGTATAGTGATATTATGGTTAACATTAATGTTAATATAGGTTTCATTATAATATTTAATTATAATCACCACTATTATTAACATTAACACTATCGCTAATAACATTAATATTTATATTAATATCCACATTCATTGTTAATGCTATATTTGTTATAATTTCTCCAAGAATATTGAAAGCCTATAATTGTTGTTATGATTACTAAAGTGTTTTTTTTTCGATGGATCTAGTTATTATTGATATTTGAATTTTGTCCATAATATTCCCATTCCTACTTATTAAAACTAATATCTATTATGACTCAAAATTTAAAACTTCCATCAAGATTATGAAAAGTAACACAGATTTTAGTACCAAATTGTATAACCATGGCATTTTCTCCAACTTAACATTAATATTATGGTTGATATTAAAAGTAATGATTTTATTACATTATTACCCATATTGATATTGCCCCTACTACCAACTTGATCAACACTACTAACGAAGACAATATTGATGGTATATTTATAATGGATTTGCTTTCCATTTGACCACAATACCTTTAAAATGTTTCAACCTAGAACATTTGTATATTCCTCTAAGCAATTGAATGACTAGGCTAACATTAATATTCTATTATTATTAATAACACATAAAAAACTATTATTATAATTGAATTTAATGATAAACACAATTTACACAATTAAATTTCTTAAATAGATATATTATTTGTGGCTATTAACAATTGATAGAATTTATATTCATACTAACAATAAAAGTATTGTTAATAGTATTAATATTAGTATATTTAGCTTTAATAATATTAACTTGCATTAAGGAAAATGTCAACGTTATAATTCCATGTAATTTTTTTTCTTAGCATTAAAAATATTACTTCAACGTTACCAATTTTTTTTAATTGTTAAATTTACTCCCATTATATTTACCTTCTCCTATATTAGCATGGGTAGCTATGTTTTCATTAAATTTTTTTTTACTTATCACTATTTTATTAATGTCCAAGTTTCCCTTCTTGTTTAGGTAGTCAGGAATAATATTGAAAAGGGTGGAATTCACCAATAATACATGTTGTTGGCTAGATGCCTACTTCTTTGGAGGATTAAATTTTATTATTATTTTTTTTTTAAATTCCATCTAATGACTTCTAGTGTGCCTCCTTCTCTTCACCTTACTTTGTTTCATTTCTTTTATATTAATCTCTTCATTATGAACCAAATTATTTCCCTAGCTTATGGAGTGACCCTATTTCTTTTCTTCCAAACATGTCATTCAAGGAAACCCTAAAATCCATGCTTGAGAAGAGTATACTTAGGGGCAATGCACATGAAGGAAAATTGAGGAGGTTTGGGGCATGGCTAGAGATAGGCATGGTAGAGGAGTGTAAAGATCACCATTTCCACATGTTGCACTCCTTCAACCTTTAGATCACCATTTCCAATAAGAGCGATGTCAAGATATTCGAGTGTACAAGGTTATGAACAAGAGGATAGGGTGGCCAAACTATGACGACTTGGCTAAGATATAATACCTCCTTGAATTCCACTATTGTATTTCATTTTTTTTAATTTTTCTTCCTCCTTATTTTAACTTCCTCTGTATTGCAAGTGCCAAGAAAAATGCCTCCTATTTCTTTTTTTTATTAAATTTACTTCCTTTACTTTCGTTAATAGTGTTGAATCAAAATAAATGCAAAATAAAAGGATTACAAAGGAATGATGCCACTTGTCACTATGCCCAACCCCACCATTTTCCATTTGCATATACTATTTAATTTTATTTTGATGAGGGGTGATCCTATTTGAGGGCGACACCTCCCCAGGTGGGTCTACAAACCCTTTGCTATGGTTCATGCCCAACAAGGGCCGCATTCCACTTGCTTGGATGAGCCATTTAGGTGGCCCATGTACAAAGAGATAACTTATGAGTTTTTTTGTTTGACAATATTAATTAATTTAATATTATTATATATTGTATTTTTCCAAATTTCATAGTGTTAAATGAGACTAATTTGTTTTGATATTGCAGGTATGAAATTTATATATATATATTTTGATGGGTCTACAATCTGCAAAGATCATACATATAGTTTACTGTGCTTAGAAGTAAAAGGAAACTTATAACATTCATCTGGTAGCAAGTAAGAAAGAAGATATACTAGAAACAATATGCAGTTTTCTCAAATAAATATTTATAATAACATCATCACCAACTAGACATTAATTATTTTACAGTAGTCCTCAAGGTGCCATGTTCTCTTTTTCGCATACTCAACTATGTATTTTCTATCATATAAATTCACTCATTGTAGTATGTATATACATGAGAATACTGAGTTTCATGCATTCATTTAAGACCCAACTAAATAGTGTATAGTGTAGATATTATTTCACACATATAGTAGTAATCCTCACAGGTAGAGCTTTGTTTAGAGGAAGAGCTCCCCATTGTACCTACATATTCTAATCCAATGGGATAATGCTATCCACCCAACCTTAATGGGTCATCAATCCTTAAAGGTTCTCAACATACCCCCAAGCCAAGAGAATCCCAAAAGGCCCTTACTCAAGAATTTACACAATACTGAAACACCCACATGGCCAATATTTCACACCCAAATAGCTTCAATCCTAGGTTGCATTTCATATAAAATAAAATAAAACATCAACACATCATAACAATGTACAATAACTCATAATATTTTCATGGTTGAAAATACCCACCTCATCTTATGACCCATTTCACACACCTGCTTACAAGAATCTATCTCTAATAACCATACAAAGACTACAAGGGTTAAATAGATAAGGAATTACCTCTCAAAATGGACAATCTTCCATGAATGGGTTGAGCAAGCTCTCCTCTTTAAATGTCCTTCTCATCCAAAACTCCAACCAACAAAACTCCCTTCCCAACTCCGCTAAATCACATTATATTCCCCCCTCCAGACATGCCCTATAATGTCCCTTCTTTAAGCAACTCAGACTATAGTGGAGGTTGGCCTACTATTAGGGTTCCCACAGGTCAATAGAATGGTTAGAGGACCCAACCAAGGGCTATGGAGCTTAGCTGGGAGCTTTACGAATCTTTTAAGTTGGAGTTCAATTGTTGAATCCAGGGATAAATTGGAAATATTAAAGTTTACTTTAATGGAATAGTAAAAGGTGAATAGTAACAAAAAATTATAAAGAGAATAGTGAAAATTTCCCCCATCCTAGTAACTCAAAGTTGTTTTTAAAAAGTGGCCCTTTCTTTTGATGAGGAAAGACCCTCAAGATTATGTTATTGAATTTTATTAAAAAAAGCTCATGGGAGGTTATAAAGAAATATGTTGGGCTTACTTTGGGCATTCTATTCTTATTTTGACAAAATAAATTTCAGGTTTGAGCTCTTGGAAGAGGGTTTCAGTAGCATACAAGTGTTTTGAGGATGAAATTCCTTGGAGGATAGTGAATTGGATGAAAACCCAGTTCACCAAACAGGGAAATCTACACTGGGTTTCCATTTAGGCATCATTAGACTTCATTACTGGTTAATATGCATTTACAATTGATTGCAGCAGTGATTTATCAAAAGATAATTGTAGATTTGGACTTCTTATCAACAAATATCACCATTTTAGTGCATTCACTAGCTGGTCGTATGATTTGGGAGTAATTTTCAGTCAAACCCTAGCTGGAAATTAGGTTTTTTAGACCACTAAGGAGCAGATCAGATTTAATATCAGATCTTTTGTACATGCTATGGTTCCAACAATTTAGATATTCAATAAATTGAGTGTTGGCTTCCAGGTATGCAAATTTCATGTAATCAGTGGTTCAATTTCCTTAATTCTGAAAATTGCATTTGCTATCCTAGGAAAGTCAAAATTTGTAATTTTACTTCAGTCATTTATGTTCCTTAGCATCTATTTATTTTTCACTCTTATCAAGCACACAACCTCAAAAAAGTCAGAAAACCACCAAAATCATAAAAAAACTCATAAAATAGCAAAAACAAACAACAAAAAAAATCCCTATTCACTGGTCAAAGCAAAATCAGAAATCAAACTCATAAACTTGGATTAGATTTGGGCTGGGAACCTTTCAGTGGTATCAGATCCACAATCCTGCCAGCCTGTTGGGTGAAATAAATTGGGTACACTACAGTTTGGGTTGCTTTTCAGTTTGGACAGTGAGTTAGTTTCATGGCTAGAATTAAGGATGGAATATTGTTACATACCTTGCTTCTTGCTCTACCAAAGAAGGAAAAGACACCTAGTCTGGAGAAAATAATGAAAGACCTTGAACAAACACAACAACAAACCAATCATAAATTGTAGTGTTTAGATGATTCACTTCCAAGGAAAAGTGGGCACTCTAAGGTTTCTTCTCCAACTACAAGTACAAGCAAGAGACTTCATGCCATGGAGACACATGATGCAATTATGAGAAACTACCATAAGTATTGCTCTCTTCCTAAAAATATGCAAGACATCCTTTCCTTTACACAATTTTTGGGTATACTGAATGAGGATGAATATGACTTGAATTTTTCAAGTTCATATCAGCAGTGGAAAAACAATGAAATATCAAAGGATAGTAAAGAAAGCATTGGTAAATGTGAAGAGTTAAATGTACAAGAACAAGAAAAGAAAGAAGATTTGTTTCAACCTATCCATGTTCATGTAAATAAAAAAATTAGTTATGTGGGAATCCTAAAGAAGTTAAAACTTTGGATCGTGAGGAGTCACCTATTGCACCATTGATTCTTCATTGTGATCACAAAGTAGGAGAGATTACAATCATGGATCATCCCATTAGAAATTTTGTAAACATGACACATAGGTGCGACACCTATTCTAACTTTTGTAACTACAATTATAATCATGAGGTAGTATCAATTTCACATGAAGGTAATAATGTTTTCAAGTCTTATGTTGGTACTCAAGTTGAGAGTATTACACATGAGATATATATTATGGATTCAAGCCACAAAGGTATTGATTTTGTTCACCATACTATGGAAGATGTTAAAAGGACACAACGGTTGTGTGATGAGTGGTCTATAAGAGCTAAAAAGGCTGAGATGCTTGCTGCCCAAGCAAGACGATGCTTACAAGAGGTCAAGGAAAGATGAAATTTGATAGATAATGCAAGAAGACAAATAGAATCACACATTAGATCCTTATTACTTTTAAAAGAATAATGTGTGGATGTGGAGTATACAAGGGAAGAGCTTCTTGAGGTAAACCCACAAGAAGAGCATATGGGTTTGTGTGAAGAAGGAAGGAGGAATGATTTAAGAAATATAGTTTGGTCTAGTTTGCATCTTAAAGTTCATGACCTTCCTCTTTTAGAGAGCCCCTTGAAGGCTCAAAAAAATGATGATATGGGTTACACACTTGATGGATCAGCCACAAGTGTTAAATACATTCATGTGGAATGGAACATTATTGGTTTCATTATGGTTAGTCATGCATCATCTCCAATGGAAGGACAATTGCTAAGGACATATGAAGCATTTTTCTTGAGAGAGCTGATTAGGGGAGCTAGGTGGTTTCTCACTAATAAGATCTTACATTTTAATAATTGTTGGTTTATCTTGCATACCACACCGTGGAGTTTGCTAGTAAAGGAAAACATATCAGTTATGGAGGAGTATGAGGGACAGAATCATGATGAGACTAAAGACCATGATCATGAATGACCAACACTAGAACTAGTAAATGAAGGTAAAAAAGGTTTTAGAATCTCTTATCTTTTAGGTGCTCCAAGGTACAATCCATTTGTCTTCGAAGGAAAATTATTTGGTTGCAAGGTTTTGGCACTATTTGATAGTGGAGCTAGACATAACTATATTGATGATGGTTTGGTAAAGAAAGGAGGTTTACATTGTGAAGTTTTTGAGGGGTTTGATGTGACTATAATAGGTGGACTTACTATTCTTTGGAAGAAGAAAGTGAGTAAGCTTAGCGTTATCTTTGATGAGTATACCCTTTGTGATGAATTTTATGTACTTGATTTAAAGGGAAATGAAATTGTACTTGGTATGCAACAGCTACATTCTTTACAAAGGGTCTTCCAAGATTTAAAAGAAATGGAGTTGAGTTTCATACATGATGGGAAACAAGTGATTATGAAAGCCCTCAAGTATACCTTGCTTCATCAAATAGCAACCAAATCAATGATAGCCTTAGGCCATGATGTGCTTCATGAAGACCTACCAATTGCATGTGAGGAGGCTTGTATGGAACCGAAATTTGATGGTAAGCATTTGAATGTCGAAATTGATGACAATTTAAGGATTGGCATGACACTATACCTGATCTATTTGAGAAAAAAATTCCTATGGTTTTGCATTCTAATGAAATAGACATGCTAGCACCTTTGGATGATAGTTACTTGTGGTCTACGAATGATGGTATACAAAATTGGAGTGTTGGTTATGGTAATTATGTTGAAAAATGGGGCACTACACAATCTGATTTTATATATCAGACCTTTGAAGATGTGGAAAAGATAGAAGATAAGTGTAACATTTGGCTAATGAGAGCAAGGAAATCTAAGATAATTGCTAGTCAAGCAAAACAACATCTAGAGATGGTAAAAGGAATGAGTAAATCAACTTTGTTTGATCATCATGGGCCAACCATTGATGACATGCATGTGTGTGGCAATGTAGATGGAGATAATTCAAATTTAGAAGGTACATTGGTTCCTTTTGATAGGCTGGGTCAAACCATTGAGTTGACACAATTTTATATTGATAAGGATTCCATATGGGAGTATATGGATTGTTGGATAGACTATTCTCCATGGTTTGATTGTGATTCTTCATTGCTGGATATTGAAATGTGTGACTTTAGTCTTGGTACATCAATGCTGGGAACAATTTATGATGATGGAAATGACTATGTATTGGTTGAAGGCAGAACTAGTGATAATATACTACCTTCATACACTTGGATTGGCACAAATCATAGTGAGGAGCAGTGGTTTGGCATACGATTGCTTGAGGGAAAGAAATCACAGGAAAGGAGGACTCTAATGTCCCTTCCTTAGACAACTCAAACTATAGCAGAGGTTGGCCTACTATTAGGGTTCCTGTAGGTTATTAGAATGGTTAGAGGACCCAACTGAGGGCTATGGAGCTTAGCTGGGAGCTTTATGAGCCTTTCAGCTTGGAGTTCAATTGCTGAATCCAGGCATAAATTGGAAATATTAAAGTTTGCTTTAATGGAATAATAAAAAGTGAATAGTAATAGAAAATTATAAAGGGTATAGTGAAAAGTGCCCCCATCCTAGCAACTCAAAGTTATTTTTAAAAAGTGGTCTTTTGATGAGGAAAGACCCTCAAGATTATTTTATTGAATTTTATTAAAAAAAGCTCATGGGAGGTTATCAAGCAATATGTTGGGCTCACTTTTGGGCATTCTATTCTCATTTTGACAAAAGCAATTGCATGTTTGAGCTCTTGGAAGAGGGTTTTAGTAGCATACAGGTCTTATGAGGATGGAATCCCTTGGAGGATAGTGAATTGGATGAAAACCCAACTCACCAAATAGGGAAATCTACACTGGGTTTCCATTTGGGCATCATTGGACTTCATTACTGGTTAATCTACATTTAGAATTGATTGCAGCAGTGAGTTGTCCGAAGATAATTGCAGATTTGGACTTCTTATCAACAAATATCACTATTTCAGTGCATTCACCAACTGGTCGTACGATTTAAGAGTCATTTTCAGTCAAACCCTAGTTGGAAATTAGGTTTTTTAGACCACAAAGGAGTAGATCAGGTTTTATATCAGATCTTTTGTACATGTTGTGGTTCCAACAATTTAGATATTCAATAAATTGAGTATTGGCTTTTAGGTATGCAAATTTCATGTAATTGGTGGTTCAATTTCCTTAATTCTAAAAATTACATTTGTTGTCCTAAGAAAGTCAAAATTTGTAATTTTCTTTCAATCATTTACGTTCCTTAGCATCTATTTATTTTTCACTCTTATCAAGCACAAAACCTAAAAAAAATTAAAAAACCACCAAAATCACAAAAAACCTCATAAAATAACAAAAAATAAAACTCAGAAACTTGCATTAGATTTGGGTTGGGAACCTTTCATGCCCTAACCATAGGTATCCCGAGGTTTCAAAATTGGTCTATAAAAATGGCTTATAACCTTATATACAGGTTGCACTTTTTATCCCCCCTCTTGAGACACCAAGGGACAACTTGAAACATAAAGCTAAAGCATAAATAACTCCAAATATTTAAATTATTTGACACACACACAATAAACAACTTTAGTTCAATATTGACACAACTAAGCATATTACTTCAACACATGAACTAGGATGACTAGAGCCTTTTAGGAATCTTAAATTCACCCTTGGAGAGTAAATTTGGCTATACTTGATCCAAAATAGGAGACAACTAAGAAGAGGAGGGACGTAGGGTGAAACCTTAGGGAAGAGGAGTGTACACAACCATTATTTGATTACCTCATTTGGAACTTTGGATTTCAAGTGAACTAGAAATTCTACATGAATTAGTGCCTTGCATAAAAGCTTCCTAGTATCATTTACATATTCTTCTCTCAAAACACTCTTCACCATCTCCATCATAGCATGACTTGAGTAGCCCAAGGTTCCCCTTAATCTTGAATAAAAAATAAACTTGTGAAGGAGAGGACCAAGAGGGTCCCTCATATATTCATGGTTCATTATTAAGGAAACCTAATAAAAACAACTATAGATACCTTCCATTGGGGCCAACCAAACACCCAACTCAACTAGAAAGCTAAATAAATAGGACCAAACTATAAATGAAGGAAAAGAAAAATAATACCAATTAATAAAGCCTCTTGCATGGGCCATGGATACCATCCCAGAAAAGAATAACATATAGCTACATGCCATCACCTTGTAAACTATATTAATGTCACAAATACTCCCATAATGTACCAAAGAGAGGCCAAATTGTAATTTGCAAAGGAACTATTCCTAGAAGGAATATTAGAGTATAGTCAAATGCAAACTTAAATCCAATCAAAAACAACTTATGATGACTTTTCTTTTGGAATAGTTCCTTCTTATTATCCCACACAATGGTATTGTAAAAAGGAGACATGTCATAGGATCAATTTTTATCCTATAATTGACTGGGTAAGTGCAGAAAGATGGGTCACCATTTTGTGGCCAACTTTCTAAAAAGTTTTGAAATCTCATAATGCAAGCGCCTTATAATGCGCTCACATTATGGCTTGGTCTGTTGACCCTGAGGCTCCACCACAACAAGAACATAATGTGAGTGCATTATAACGCACTCACGTTATGACCTATTAAAAGGAAAAAAAAGAAATCAAATTCATTGTTTCTTGTGACTGTGTTTTTTTGTTGCCCATGCCCAAAACCTCAATATTCCACATTCGCATTCTAGGAGGAGGTATTTTGAAAAATTATTCATCAACGGTTGTTGTTTCACCACCAGGATGCCACCACATCAACGAGGAGGTTTGAGAGGTAAGGATTGTTTGTTTTTTGTTTTGAATTTGTAGGAGATGTTAATCAACCTACAAACCCTTCTCAAAATAATGAACAAGCACAACAACAACAAGAGGAACAAAATCCTCAAAAAGCACAAGAAGAAGAAAAACAAAATCCTCAAGTTAATCAACCACAACCTCAATCTCCTCCACCAATCCCTCAACATCCTCCTAGAACTTAGCAAAACTTAATGAGTGAAATTGAGAAAAATAAAAAAAACTTGAGGATTTAATCAAAAGGTTGAACGATCCAAATGGTTCAACTGTGGAAAGAATGACCCTAGAAAATTCACTAAAAGAAATGTTGAAACATGTAGATTCAATCAATAAATAATTAACTAGTTGGCAGGATAGGAGGCAGGCAGCTAGGGCTTATTACGAAGATAAATTATCATATAAAGTAGTAAAAGATTTCAAAATTACAAAAGGTGATTTTGGATCATTATTCACTGACCCACACATAAATACAAATCTTACCCTCAATGTGAAGGGGTTTCCTATTCATTGGTGCCACCACCAATAGATTAGGAACTTTTTTTGGGATAGGTGGTACATGGTTTTTGATTATCCACCATGCAACAATTGTGAAGTCTTGTAGTATTTACTTAGGAAACTATATTGTGTGTTCATCTTGAATAAAATCCCAAATTATTTTGATATGAGTGACTTCCAGGGGAAAGGTGGGGGGTCGACACAAGATAGACTCGGTGCATAGATAGATCCTATGCAACAAGGGAGATGACCTCTCTCTAGGCCGCCTTATGAGCACATTGTTATCCATTCCATCGTGAAATAGAGTGTGGGCGTAGAGTCTTTGGAGGCCATCATCTCTTTGACCCAGAGTGTCATCCATAATTCTGGCCCTATTCTACAACACCATCTAGGGGAGTCTTTGAGAGGTGGGATTTGATCCCATTTGTGTCAATATTGTAGGGAGACTTGTTCATATGACCCCACCGACACTCAGGAGGTTGCAACATAGGATCTCTCTGCAACTATGGAGATGGAAAGGGCAGCTGACATTTTGCATCAAGCCTATGGAATTGATACTCAAGTAAAAGTTAGCATGTTCATTGAATTTAATTTATTAAATTTTGATTTTGAAATGCAAGATTAACTAATTTGGTTTTATGATTTTAATAAAATTGCAGGGTCACAATGTTGATACTGGATACACCAACGCTACACCTACTTATTTCTCCACTGCACCTACCATTGCTATATGTAACTAGTAAAAAATTATAAATTTATTATATGTTAATAGCATTGTTTTATGAATGGTATTTTAATATGTGATTTTGGATGTTGAATAGGCTAATATTGGAGGTTTCATGGGAACATCTCCCAGTGCCAATGGGTTCACACAAACCTACACATAGGTAATAGAATAAAGAGTTTAACTAATGAATTGCACTTAATAGATTTGTGTAGTTTATATTCATATTGTTGATTAGGTTTCATTGTGCATCTTTCAAACTCAAAGCATTACTTCACATTCCATAAATAATAACTAGATATTGATAGATGGAAAAATTTCAACTACAATATAGTTGTTTAGAAATTCAACATAAGCAATGATGCAATTACTTCACATAGCATAAATAATAAGTATGAGAAACTTCCAATTGCATTTGCTTGTCATGGCATTCCATGAGACCAATTTTTACTGAGGTACCTTTTCAAAGAGTTCACTACCTTGTCTATGCTATGGATGCTTGGAAGGAATATATGAAAGAATAATAGTAACAAATAACATAGACAAGGCAATGAGTTGTTTGAAAAAAATGCCTTAAGGAAATACGGTCTGATGGTGATGTCCATCACCATAAGACCCAATTTATTTGAGGCACTTTTTCAAAAAACTCACCACCTTTTCTATGCTACGACATTTTCCATACATGTCTACCAAAGAATTTTTTCAAACAGTTCATTTGCTCACTGCTATGGCTAAAAGCTTTAAAAAGGTACTTTCCAACAAACTATGGATGCTTGGAGAAAATCTATCAAAGCATAATAGTAAGAAATAACATAGACAAGGTAGTTAGTAGTTTGAAAAAATTCCTCAAAGAAATGCGGTCTCATGGTGATGGAATGCCATTCCATCACCATGAGACCATATTTCTTCGAGGCATTTCTTTAAAGATCTCAACACCTTTTCTATGATACCACATTTTCCATACATGTGTATGAAAGAATTTTATCAAACCACTCACTTCCTTGCTACTATGGCTAAAAGCCTAAAATAGGTGATTTCCAATAAACTATGGATGGTTGAAAAATTTCTATCAAAGCATAATAGTAAGCAATAATACCATAGAGAAGGAAATGAATTGTTTGAAAAAATGCTTGAAAGAAATGCGGTCTTATGGTGATGGAATGTCATGATGTGCATTTGTTTGTAATGGCATTCCATCACCATGAGACCCCATTTCTTTGATGTATATTTTCAAATAGTTCACTGCCTTCTCTAAGCCACCACAGTATCGCACATGTCTACAAAATTATTTTATCAAACAATTCACTGACTTGATGTTATGGGTAAAAGCCTAAAACACGTGCTTTAAAAAAAGATATGGATATGGAAAATAGTAAGCATGATAGTTAGAAATATATAGTCTAATAAGTACTCAAAATTTTGTTCATTATATCATACATTATAAGTCATGATGTGGATCACTATTTTAGTTTTCATGATTGAATAATTTTTTGTTTTATTTTCAGTTGTTGCAAGCAGAAACAGCTCTGAATGTTCAGAGGAAAATGGAGATCATTGTTTCATTTGCTATAGAATCCTCGATGGCTCTGACAAGGGAGGTATGAGGCAAATTACTAAATTTCAATTTACATTCATTGTTGTAGATCTTAGTTAGTGAAAAATCAAACCATTATTGATTCATAGTTTAATTTCTATTTGTATGGTTTATACAGGGCTTCAACACACCTCATCATGGGAATTTGAATATTTCTCTCATGGAGAGTGATCATCAGATGGTGGTAAGTGATTATTTTGTTAAATATATCATTTTTTTAATGTAATTTCTATATATTAATGTCTTTACTTCTTATTGTAACATATAAGACTTGACCATGAACTAAACCTTAGGAGGAGCAATAGGAGCACTCCTCGACCACAACATAAATGAGTGATAGATGTATCGCTAGCCAATCAACAAGCAAAGGGAAAGAATTTATTTTGAGGGGACGGAGAGCGATGACTTATGATTCCAGATTCCTTTGTTGTATGCCTATATGGCATTTTTGTACATATTTTTGTATTGGATATATTTGACATCGTATGCCTATATGGAATTCTCATAAGCCTATATGGCTATATTGTACCTATATTTTATACTTATATCGACATATATTGATGTATGCCTACATGGATATTTGGTTAACATAAATCTTTTTTATCGATGGTGTCCATATTTGCATTATAAATCCATGGTTCAATAGATATGAGTTATGTGTATTCAAGTGTATACTTTACAACTTACGTGTATACTTTGTGACTTACGTGTATTCCAATGTATACTTTGTAACTTACATGTTTTCATGCGTATACCTTGTATTCATGCATATACTTTGTATTAATTTGCATATACTATGTATTCGTGTGTATACTTCAAGGCTTACGTGTTTTTGAGTATTTGTGCTTCCCTTATTCACATATACATGCTTGAATTATTCAAATGTATACTTATTAATTGGTTAGCCCTTGCATTGACCATTGTTGTCCTTCATGGTTTGTCTTGAATATTAATTGATTGATGCTAAACAACTTTATTAGTCGATGCTAAACAACTTCATATTTCTAGGAATACTAGTAGAGTTACAAATTCCAAAATTGCACAAATTGAAAATAAAATTTTAATTGTAAATAAATGTACTGATTATTAACTTGATAATTTATTAAGAATGAGTATAAAATATATCAAGAGACGAGCCTTCTAGAATGGCGACTACCAACTAGAAAATAGGCAAAACATTCCCAATACTTTCAAAGTAATAATCCACCCAAAATTGCAACAAGAGAGAAGTGATGTAGAGTAGGCAAGCCTTCAATTACCAATCACAAATTTAATTGACTTCAACAAGCCTTCAATCTCTAAAACCCTAACTAGGGTGATTCCCTTCACAACTTCACTATTTGCCTTATAGGTCTGCAGACCTAGTTTCTTGGATCTATCTCACAACTCCACTCTTAAACCCATTAACCAATTATATACTCATACACCCTTTAAGGCATACTAAAACATATCTCAAAATCTCATATAAATCTTATGGAACAAATCCCTCAAACTGATACTTCTACACTGTCCCCTTAAGCCAAATAGGCCTAATTTACAAAAAAAATCTCCTCTAAATAATTTTCCAACCCAAAATACTTATGGATAGTCACTTACCAGTCTATAAAACCACCAAATCTACAAATTTTAGCCAGTGAACAGCTCACTAAGACCTCTTTATACAAAACCCTCATTTTTAGCAAGTTACAAAGGGGTTTATTGAAAATCCCACTTCCCAACTTCTTTACACTTCACCAATGCATAAAAGATGTTTCAAATGGCCTGCACATGCTTAATCTATCATCAAAATTTGATGCCCCAAAATTTTTCCTCACCTACCCACCTTTAACCATCAAATTTCACTCAAAACATTCAAATTTGAAAACTAGGGTATCACACCCAAAACCCCCAAATGAACTCTCATGCTCCCAAAACCATTCAATAAACTAAAAACTACCATATTGGGCCCATTCCACTCAGCTACAAGAGTTACAATTAGTGGAATGGACCATAATCACATTTTTATGTCTTCAAAACCTTAAAATTGGAGTTTCAGACCCGTCTACAAGGAAAACTCAATAAGATTCTACAACCCCAATGGGAATGCATCAAACTTAATCAAAATTATAGATAGGACACTGAAACAAAAATTCAAATCAATTTGGAGTCACCATCAGGTAGTACAGGTCGTGCAACGAATTGCAAAATGTAAGTTGCACCACTTTGTAACTTTACATTGCTTGAATTTGACACTTTTTCCATCAAGTGAAAACTAGAAACCACGGGAAAACGACTTCAAGATAATAAAAACCAAGAGAGTTTATTGTAGAGGGGACCAACGTGATCCCGTAGGCTCAGATGGAGAGTTTGTAATCATAACAATTTTTGAGTAATAGCCCATCAAAGATTGCTTACCTTTTGCACTTTGGACCCTTAAGGGATCGAGTCGGTTGAGCGTAGCTCAGAGCGATTCCACATGTTTGGGTGTAAAAGAGGACCATTCCTAGTGTAAAAATACCTATTTAGACGTATTGGAACATTTCGTTTGGTCACACGAGTTGTAGAATGAAAGTTGCACCACTTTACAACTTTCAAATACTTGCATTTGACAATTTTTTCCCCAAGTGAAAGTTTGCCACCACAAGAAAATTCCTCTAAGATAGAAAAAACCAAGAGAGGTTATTGTAGAGGAGCCCAACATGATCCCATAGGATCATATGAGAATTTTCTAAGAATCACAATATCCGAGTAACAACATGCTGAAGTTTGTAGCCCTTTTACACTTTGGACCCTTAAGGGATCGATCCGGTTGAACGTAGCTCAGAGCGATTCCACGTGTTTGGGGGTGAAAGAGAACCATTCCTAACGTAAAAATATCTATTTGAATGCATTGGAACACTCTATTTGGTCACACGAGTTGCAGAACGAAAGTTGCACTACTTTGTAACTTTCAACTACTTGCATTTGATAACTTTTTTCCCAAGTGAAAATTCGCCACCATAAGAAAATGCCTTTGAGATATAAAAAATAGAGAGAGTTTATTATAGAGGGGTATAATACAATCCCATAGGATCAGATGAGAAGTTTCTAAGCATCATGGTGTCCAAGTAACACCATGTTGAAGTTTGTAGCCATTTTGCACTTTGAACCCTTAAGAGATCGATCTGGTTGAACGTAGCTCAGAGTGATTCCGCATATTTGGGTGAGAAAGAAGACCATGCATAGCGTAATCATACCTATTCAGATGTGTTGGAAGAATCTATTTGATCACACGAGTTTCAGAACGAAAGTTGCACCACTTTGCAACTTTCAACTACTTGCATTTGACAACTTTTTCCCCAAGTGAAAATTTTCCACCACGGGAAAATACCTCCGAGATAGAAAAAACTGAGAGAGGTTATTGTAGAGGGCCCAACACAATTCCATAGGATTAGAAGAGAAGTTTCTAAGCATCAAGGTATCCAAGTAATACCATGTTGAAGTTTGCAGGCATTTTGCACTTTGGACCCTTAAGGGATCGATTGAGTTGAACGTAGCTCAAAGCAATTTCGCGTGTTTGGGTGCAAAAGAGGACCATGCCTAGTGTAAAAATACCTATTCAAATGTGTTGGAACACTCCGTTTGGTCACACAAGTTACAGAATGAAAGTTGCACCATTTTGCATCTTTCAACTACTTGCATTTGATAACTTTTTCCCCAAGTGAAAATTTGCCACCACGAGAAAATTCCTCCAAGATAGCAAAAATAGAGAGAGGCTATTGTATAGGGACCCAACACAATCCCATAGGATCAGACAAGAAGTTTCTAAGCATCACGATATCTGAGTAACACCATATTGAAGTTTGCATCCATTTTGCACTTTGGACCCTTAAGGGATCAATCCGATTGAACGTAGCTCAGAGTGATTTCGTGTGTTTGAGTGTGAAATAGGACCAATCATAGCATAAACATACCTAGTTGGATGAATTGGAACACTCTGTTTGGTCACACAAGTTGCAGAACAAAAGTTGCACCACTTTGCAACTTTCAACTACTTGCGTTTGACAACTTTTTTGCCAAGTGAATATTTTCCACCACAGGAAAATGCCTCTGAGATAGAAAAAAATGAGAGGTTATTGTAGAGGGTCCCAACATGATCCCATAGGATCAGACATGAAGTTTCTAAGTGTCACAATATCCGAGTAACACCATGCTGAAGTTTGCTGCCATTTTGCACTTTGGACCCTTAAGACATCGATCCGGTGGAACGTATCTTAGAGCGATTTTGCATGTTTGGGTGTGAAAGAGGACCATGCACAACATAAAAATACCTTTTCAAATGCATTGGTCACATGAGTTGCAAAACAAAAGTTGCACCACTTTGCAACTTTACATTGCTTGCAATTGACATTTTTTTCATCAAGTCAAAATTGGACACCATAGAAAAATGACTCTAAGATAACAAAAACTGGGAGAGGTTATTTTAGAGGTTCCCTACATGATCTCGATGCCTCATATGGAATTCCCATAACCAACATGGTATCTGGGTAACAGGTCATTGAAGATTGTTCCCCTTTTGCAATTTGGACTGTTAAGGGATTATGTTGCTTCAATTACAAATGTTTGAGGGTAGCTATAAATTTTGATGTAGAGTAGGGAGGAAATCAACTTAAAATCACAATTCAAGCCTTTAAAAACAACTTTACAACCCTTTACAACCCTCTCCAACTCTTCACAAACTCACTCAAATTCTCTTGTAGGTCTGTAGACCTAGTTTCTAGACCAAAAATCTCAGATCCAATCTCAAACCCACTAACCAATTGTATTTTCAGACACCCTTCAACATCTTACAAATCATATCTCAAAATCAACATAGGTCACTTTGGACCAACTTCTCCAAAATCATGCAACTATGTTGTCCTAAACCTCAATTAGGTCATTTTAACAAAGCATCATCCACTCAAAAACCTTTCCAACCCTAAATCTTCATGGAAACTCACTTACCAGTCTACAAAACCTCCAAATCCACAACTTTTGATCAAAGAATCATTTTTTATGACATCAAAACATGAAACCCTCACTTTATGCCATTCCAAACGAGTTAATTGAAAAAAATTGTTCTAGGCTTCTACATAGCCAACCAAGGCCTCAAACACCTTTATTTATGTCTGCACATGCTTGAAGGTTCATCAAAAAATTTTACCCCCAAGATTTTCTACAAATTCCCTCCTTTAACCATCACCATCAGATTTCCCTCAAAATACACAGTTTGACAATTAGGGCATCATGCCAAGGCACCCAACTCGCCTTCCCTACCCTTCCAAAGCTCCAAAAACTTCAATATATGCCTAATCATGCCAAATCAATCATCTCCCAATGTTCCCTAATACAATTTCACCAAAACCCAACATCAAAACTCTATTTTTAAGCCAAAATTCACCCAATTTCCTCTGGGACAACAACCAAAAACACTACTAAACATTTTCCCTACTCCTAAATCTTATTCCTACATCTAATCCTACCTTTTTGGATTCATTCCCCTGAGCCACCGAGAGAAACAATAGGTGGAATGAGTCATTTATTCATTTTTGGTCTTCAAACCCTTATAGTTGGCTGTACAAACCCACAATCAACAATTTGACAGTAAAATTCTTAAAACTCAATGAATTTCCTTCACTCCAAAGCCAAAACGTAGCTAACACCTGGTGCAGAGGCACAAAGAATTTTTTTGAAATTTAGGTGTTGAAGTCTTGTTTTGAGTTAAATAAGGTCATATAGACCATTTTCATGATGTAATAAGCCTATTTTGATGGTCATTAGATGATTAGAAGGTTTTAGTTGCAAATTAGGCAAAATATGCAAAAGGTGTCATTTTCAAATTTTGTAAGTGCAAAAAATTCATAATGGGGAAGTTGAACGGTCATGGGAGGTAAAAGGTCACTTGAGGCATTTTTTTTTAATCATTTTCTTGTTTGAGGGAGTTATTATATGTACGTGGATGTTTTTGTAAAAGTGTGATCAATAAAAGCTCTATTTTTTCTTAGCAAATATGTGTTTTTCTCTTTTTCAGTGTTGTAGCAGTCCATTGCTTGAGCCTGTACTAAAGGGAATAGCTTAGAAGTACTTTTATTTGGGTAGAGGGATTTGTTAGCCACATTTTTGTTCTTTTGGCACTAAAAACCATCTTGTAATTTTGAGTCCTTGGTAGCCGATTTTCTATAGGCGTGTTTGGAAGCCTGAACTTCATGGTTTTGGAGTCATGAAGTGACTTAATGGTTTATTCCACCTAATTTATATACTATATATTGATGGAATGGGTCCATTAGATTATGAATAGGATAGATTTTGATTCTTGGAGCAGGGGAGATCATTTTGGAGTCATGGCATGTAACCTTGGTAGTGAAAATGAGTGATTTTGAGTGAAATTCAATGGTTTTAGGGTGAGAATGGATGACATCATTGGGGAATTAATTTGTGAGATTATTTTAAGCATGTACATACATACTATGGTATGTTTTGGGTGTTGGTTGTGAGAGGTAAGTTTGGAAAGAGTGATTTTCAATAAGGCTCCTTGGAAAACCTAGTCTTAGAGGTTTGCAAGTGAGGGTTTAGTGGATTTGTAGCTTGGTGAGCGTTTGGAGATCTAAAAATTATGGAATATTGTGTTTGGTAACCTAACTAGATACCATCTTTTGAGTTTGAATGAATTTCAGGTGTTTGGGAAGGCGTCTCTTTGCAAAAGAGGCCTAATTGGCCTAGTTGCCCCTACGGTAAAGTGAGATTTTGAGGTACTCCTTTCAAAGGAGTCCATAGTAATCTTGAGATATGTTTATGATCATGGAAAATGGTATCTAAATCTATTGGTATAGTCTGCAGAAGCCATCTGGATTTGTAGATATGTTTATCAGTCCCTTAGGAGAGGGCTATTAGCTTGTGAAGGTTTGGAGTGGGTTTGTGGCTAAGTATGGTTCTTTGAGGTTTGAGAGTGGTTTATTTGAGATTGTATAAGTATTTTAATCTTGTTAGATTCCTTTTTGAATTCATGTGAAGGTCTAAGAACCTTAGTGTGTATTGGAGCCATTGGTGACTTACACCCTTGTTGACTTTTGTGAGTGCTTTCGAGAGCCAGTCAAGAAGTCAAGTTTATGAGCTTGGTACTAATCTATTTGATTGTGCATGTGGCCCACCTAGATCTACATAAACACATATCTCTACCAATTGGAAAATCTTTCAAGACAATACTTTTGTATGGCCAAGTATAATAGTCTATAACAGAAAAATTCAATAAAATATAGAATTACAAGAGAAATCAGGGGATTTTTATTGTTTTTCCTTCACAAAAACCCTCAATTTCCCAACATATTTAGACCTTAACCAACCTATGAAAATGGATCTAACTACCCTTTGAATTCCCATGACCGTTGGGCTTCTTCAAATTTACATTTTTTTGCACTTTTTCACATTGACAACTTTTCAATTTTTGCAATTTTACATCTTTTTGACAAATATGCAACATGAACTCCAAAATGACCCCAAAACCAACTAACATGACTTATTACATTATAAATTGGTCTAATACAACCTTATTCAATTGAAAAAACTCAAAACACAAAACTAACTTAAGACTTCCATGAACCAAATTTGCCCAATAACCTTGGTGCCTTGCACAAAATTTCAATATTTGAGTACAAATCTCATTACAAGTAAATATCATTACAATTCATTAGGTAATCCATTCTCACATATATTTTACAATTTTACTCATACATTCAAGATTCTATTATAATTTCTACATCATAGGTGCTCACGATGAGGTTAATTCAAATGAGTAACTTGAGATTCCCTCGCTAAGCTTCACACGCTCTTTTGTAATGGCTTCAAATCAAAATTGATATTTGTCAAGATCATCAAAAAAAGGATGTTGCATTTCTTTTTTGGATGAGATTCGCTTTGATGGCTCATAAATCAACATTTTCTACAAGGAGAGACCAATCATTTTTTAGTAGTTTACTTGTAAATACGCAAAGGAAAAGAAGAAAAAGGAAGAGAATCCAACATGGAAATGAAATGAAAATAGATGGAAGGCACTTACAGACAACAAATCCACACCATTTGGTTCCAACTCAAGAAAAAAAAGGCATAAATCTTGATGCTTCCATTGATGATAGGCATGCTAGTCTCTCAGCTTAGTCACTCCTGGTCATACATCTTCACTGCGAGTTCCAAGATACCTATTGCACACAACACCTCTCATGAATAGAATAACTTGAAATTCAATATGCTCTTATAATTTCTACATCATAGGTGCTAATGATAAGGTTAACTTCAAATTAATCTTTAAATTCCCTCACCAAGATTCACACACACTTTTGTAATGGCTTAAAATCATAACTGAGATATGTCAAGATCATCAAAATAAGGATGTTGCATTGCTTTTCAGGTTGACATTCTCTTGGATGACTCATAAATATATATTTTTTTGCAAGGGGACATCAATCAATTTTTAGTAGGTTACATACAAATAGGAAAAGTAAATAAAGATGATAGCATTGGCATTAAACAAATTAATGTGCATACATGTATAAATTAATAAGAACCAATGTGCATACTTACAAATTAATCCAACGAACCATTCGTGTCTACTCTGCTCTTTATTGTGTCAAGTATTGCCTCATGGTTAGACTCATGGACCTTCCACAAGGTCTTGTTCAAAGGTCTACCCCCATATTTGGTCAAACGAACATTGGATACCATAAAAAGGTTCCAGTAATGAAGAATCTTACAATGCATGTCAAAGTCCTAAAACAACCAATGTTTAACACTCTTATGTGGTTACCTTCTAAGCCATGTTACAGTAACAACAACTAATCCTGTATGGTATTCAATGTTTTCTCCATCTATAACTAGGGCCTCCAATTTCTTTTTGGCCTCAACACAACAACACAAGTAATAGTTTGTTCCCTCTTCATTGTCTTCATCCGTAATAACTACATAAACATGCCTTGCATTGATATGTGCATCAAATATCTTGAAATTAGTCAACATTATGAATACAAGGCAAATTAAGATAACAATAGGAATTTCAAAAACTAGGCTAGTAGATATATTACTTGGTTGAACTAGATCTGATATGTGGTCAAAGTTGACCGATGATTCCATATGTGTTAGTTCCAATGCCGTCGAAGGGTGATACATGTGAAGTGGGCTAAGATAACTTGTCAACCATCTGTCAACCCACTCCCCTAACTCAAAATCATTCTAGTCTTGCATTGTACATGAAGAACGAAAGCATGCCATCTTCCATGTATTGATACTCCATGAACCTACATCTGAGCTAAGGAAATAGTGTAGCTCACTTGATCCTGTTAGTGTGCAAAAATCCTCATATGGTGCAATTTTAGTATCATCCATCAACCAAAAAATTCTACAAACTGAAGATGTACCTTCATTACCTGGACCCATCGAAGAATTGCACCACTTGACAATTGATCTTGCATCTGTCAACTTTGCACTATATTTATACTTTAACTCTTCTCGTGCTAATGCTCTTTTCATGCATGCTCCTCCACCATCATGCTCCCCTTTTCCATGTTCGGCCTCACAAAATTTCCACATATGATGAACACTTGTAATGAAATGCATCCTGCTCAACCAATAGAACATGCACGAGTTCTTGAACTATGCTACATAGTTATCTGACCATATTATATGTTGACTGTATGCTATGCCCCTCTGAGCCAAATCACTGTAGAACATATGGAAGCATCCTTGCATGAACTCTGGAGAATATTTGTGATCATCACTAATATAAAAGTGATACTCCCTCAATACCTTCATTTGGTCCTCCGTACTATCAATTGCATGAATGAATGCTATGTGCATAAATATCAAAACCTGTGTGGAGTTGTAATACTATGACTACACCTTGCGTTGTCGCTATAGGGTGTAGTTCTGTGCAAATTCAACCACTGATACTATGCTGCCAATTGGAAAGGTGTCCTTGCATAGCTTGAATTGTGTGTCCAACCATCAAGCTCTATGTGTATGTCTTGCATACTCAGACACTATATTGTCATGAAGCATGGACATAAACTGATACACTAGAATCTTCTCAATAACCAGATCACACCTCTTTGCTTGAGACCCATATTTTGTAATGTATGCCATTGTTTTATACTTCCCAAACTCTACTAGTTTCTATCCCACATCATCTGTGCTTTCCATATGTTTACATACTAGCATACGCTGCAAGCCACCGCAACGCCCGCATGAACCATCCAAGCATGATGTCCTATAGAATATTTTTCCATCCTCTATTTCACATAAATTTTTTTATAAGAACTCTCTTGATGATGTCGGTGGGTCTTCTAAGCCACAATCTTGCAAAACATCAGTAGTATGCAAATCAAAACATATAGAACGATAAACATCATAATGGTTAAAGAATTCAATATGTAGTCTACAACAACAAGTAGTGCATGTGTGATTTATCTTGACATAAAAAGGTTTAAGCATTTCAAAATATCTTTGAGAAATACTAATTTGAGGATAATTGTGTTGAAATTTATGAAAAAATTGGGTTTGAGTCGTATCCAAAAAATGCTTTGGATGTGGCTCACAGTTCCGACTACCGATTCTCCTTCTTACCACATCCCTTTGATTCAAAGATGGCCTCGTGTTACTCTTCCAATACTATTCAATTAGTTTTCCCAATGCTTAAAATAAAATTAATCTTTTCATGGCAGTGTCCCCGAGAATGCCCATAATTCATTTGAATCGGTGCCCTCAATTATTTCCTACCTTTGAAGGGCTCTTGATAAAGTTTTTCTATAGATTCTCATTTGTTCACTCGTCTTTCTAATGAGATGAGCTCTCTTTGTTTGAATACTTACCGACACTCTCATAAGCATCCATTAGATTCTTCACAATAGTGTTTTCACTCGATGCATTTGATGTTCTCAACCCAAGAGTCTTCATGATGTTTCTATACTTTATACCTCACATTATTTCAACAAATAGTTGACATCTTGTGGTCTCGTTTAGCCTTTCAAAGAACAATTTCCAAATCTTATTAGCATATCTTCTACAAGTGCGTGTTGCAATCTTACCTTCCATGTGCTGCAAAATATCCTCATCAATATTAATCAAATACTTTAGATTTTCTATGCAAAATTCTAGTTGTTATCCTAGGTACATACTTCTCAACATTACAAATTTTATCAATATTTAATTGACGTGGGCTAGATTGTGTACCTTCATTCATGGGTGGATTAGAAGACATACCTTGAGGTTCATGTGGGGATGATGGCATACCTTCTTCATCAAATCCAAGTGATGATGTACTCTCAACTTGAGATGCGTTGGATGGTGTCCAACCATATTTACTTGTGATAGATGGTGTCCCTCCATATTCACTTCTGGTAGATGGTGTCCCTCCACATTCGCTTGTGCTTAATGGTGTCCCTTCATATTCACTTTGTCTCGAACTACGATATTTGAAATTTTCTTACCACAATGCTTTCACATTCGTGCCTTTTGTGTTGCCAATGCTTGTTCTCTTTTTGATAATTGAGGTTCCTTTTTAGTTGGTTTGTTTTTTTCAATTGTATCCAATTTCTTCTTTTCACGATATGTCACCACTCGTTCTCTTTCCTTTGCTTTGAAGGTTTCATACTCTTCCTCTATTATTTTATTCCTTTTTTATTTCTTCGGCATGGCAAATAATTTTACCTATATCATGGTAATGAGATGAATATGAGTTCCTAAAAAATGTATCCATTCAAATACATGAAATATATGTCATTCAAGGCTTCAAAAAAATGCTTACAATCATCCTCTAGAAGAGTATTTCTAGCATAGACAAAGGTAACATGAATGTTTTCAATGGAATGCCTTAAAGAAATGTGGTTGTGTGGCATGCCATGATTATAAGATACGCTGAAAATGGAAGCATGGATAAGCCATGTGGTGCAGGGGCACCTAGCTAAGTCTCAATTTTTTTTTTGTGATAGGCCATTAGGTGTGTTATGTCTTTTTTGTCATGAATAAGGTCTAAAACCCTGTTTTGAAGGGTTGTGGTTGCTTAAAATGAGAAATTGACTCATTTCACCTATTGTCAATGCTACCACTTTGGAATGAGTCCAAAATGGTAGGAATAGATGTTTGAATGAGATTTACGAGCAGGGGAGGCCTTGAAAGTGGTTTTGTGTGATGCCCTAGATGGAATTCCTTTATTTTTTGATCAAATTTGGTGGTTAGAGGGTTGTGATAGGTGAAAATATTGGGGGAAGCAACTTTTGAAGGTTAATTAAGTTTGTGCAGACAATTTCCAAAGTGTTTGAAGTGTTTTTAGATTGAAAACAGTTTGGGAAGGCATATTTCCAATAAACCCTCCCTAAAACAAGCCAAATTAAGGGTTTCATGGTTGGGTGAGTTAGTGGGTCTTCCTCTGATTAAAAATGGTGGATCTTGAGGTTTTATAACCTGGTACATGACTATCCAAAGGAATTTTGGGTGGCAAGTAACTTTAAAGGGGTGTTCCTTTGTAAAAGTGACTTAATTGAAGATCTAGGACAACGTAGAAGCACCTGTTTGAGGGTTTTGTTCCTAAAGATATGTATGATTTTTTGTGATATGTTGTGTAAGGACATAAAGGGTTTCTAAAAATGTATTAGATGTAGATGTAGGAGTTTGAGTAGGGAATAAGATTTGGTGAGGTTTTGATTGCTGACCCCACTAGATTTTCTAAGTTTTTCCTATGAAAGTAATGGCTCCAAGTTGAAATTCATTTTAAATGAACTCAAGAAGGTTGGAGATCAATTGAAAAAGTGTGTGCAGACCTTTTACAAGGTGTTTGAAGCTTTGGAAGAGAAGGGGAGGCAAAGTTGAGTGTTTGGGAATGATGCCCTAGTTGACAATATTATGCATTTGAGTGAAAATTGGTGGTTATGAGAAGAAAAGTGTAGTAAATACTTGGGGCAGAAAATTTTTAAGGTTTTTTAAGCTTGTGCGGGTCATTTGGAGCATGTTTTATTCTTTTTCAAGCTAAGATAGGGTGTGGGAATAAAACTTTCATTAAACCCTATTTTGGGGTTTTGAGACACTAAAAATGCATTTCTTCTTATTATCTCTATTGTTTTTGCTTGGAACTAAGTGGAAAGAAGGATGTCACATAGTTTTCAATGTTTAAGAAGGATTCAAGAGTTGGGGAGATGATTGGAGTGATTTTGAGTTGCTTTCCTAGATGTTTCCTTATGAGTTTTGACCCAAAATGAAGGTTTGAAGTAAAAGTCTAATGAAATAACAATGGTAGAGGTTGGGATTTGGTTTTTAAAGCATGTGCAGGATATTTATAAGGTGTTACAAGTGTTGGTAGAGTGTGGGGTGTTGTGGAAGCCCGAGTTTCAATAAACCCTCCTTGGTTGCAAGCCTATTTGGCTTTAAAGCTGAGTTCTAAGCATTTGGTGAGTAAAATAATTGTAGCTCCGCCAAATATTGTGAGAATGGTCTTTAGGTAGTTGGTCTAGTGTTTTGGAATTTAAATTAGTGATGGGTAAAAAGATATGAAGGGTGTCTTTTTGGGAAAGTGGATTAAATGGACTTGTTGTCTTAACAGAGTAGTGCTAGTTTGAGTGTTTCTTCTAAAAGATTCTATAGTGGTTTTGACATATGTTTTAGATCTTGAAAAAGGGTATCCAAAAAGGCTTTTATAGTCTTGATTGGTGAACTGAGTCAAAAGATATGAACGGCAGTCCCTTGTGGAAGGACTACTAGCTTCTAGGTGGTTTGGGGTAGTGTTGTTACAAAATGGTGCTTCTCGGTAGTTTGAGTGGTCAAGTTGTGTATGGTTTATTGTCTTAATCTTTTTAGATGCCTTATAAGATTCATGCAAAGACTTTAAACCCTTGGTGTGGAGTGGAGACATTCAAAGCCTATTCCTTTGATGAGACTTTGTGAGTGTGTTAGGGAGTCAATCAAGCCCTAGTCTTTAATTCTTGTCAAAAAAATTGTGTAGTCGTTGATCCTCTGCATCAATTTCCATGCAAGAAATAGTGCCTATAGGTTAGGGTTTGGTGAAATGACAGTGGTAAGGGCTTGGAGGCATTTTGGTTACCATGTGTAGAGATATACAAACTGAGTGCAATAAGTTGTGAAACTGATGATATTACATTATCAAAAGGTGATGTTTCTTTTTTCCTATTAAGATGATGATGGTTAAGAAGAATTTGGGCATGGTAAATGGTGCAGGGGCACCATTTAAAAGCTTTTTGTCAATTCAAGGTCTTAAGGTCTAGGCTTTAGGATTTTGGGAGTTTTGCATAAAATAAGGTCTATGAGACCATTTGATATTGTAATTAATCATTTTAGATGAATATTAGGTGTTTAGAAGGTCAAGTTTGCAAAAAGTGCAAAATATTGAAAAGTTGTAAAGTTGTCATCAAAAATTGCAAAATTGCCTTTTAAGTGAATACCAAGAGTCATAAGCATTCAAAATTAGGTTTTTTGGAGTTGGATAGTTAGTTTGGAGGGAAAAATCATAACTAAGGTAAAATCCATTGATGTAACTTTTCTTTTGAAGATTTGGAAGAAGAAACAATTGAAATATTGCTGATTTTATCAATTTTTTTGTATTTTTCCCTCTTGTTCAGACTTGTATGACCCTGTATAGTAACTAATTGCTCAGAAAATTGTTGGAATACTTTTTATCACGAATTAACTTTTTTTTCAGGATGTTTGATAGCCTAATATCCCATTTGGAGGGAGTTTGAGTTGTTTTCCCAAAAATGTTTGTGTAAAGCATAGTTAAGGGTTTGAGGCATTAAAATGTCAAATTAGGCCATTCCACCCATTGTCCATTGTTGTATCTCAGTGGAATGGAAAAATAAAATGTGGGGCAGGTGTGGATAATGTATGTGAGTGTAAGGGAGGTCGAATAAGGTATTGAGCATGTTGCCCTGGAGGGAAAAATTGAGTTTTCCAAGTGAAATAGTGAGGTTTTGATATGGAAAAGTGATAATTATGTTGGGGCAATTTGATTTCTTAATGAATTGAGTTTTTTTAGGTCAATTGGGTCTTGTTTGAAGTGATTGCAGAGTTGTGAGAGGATTGGAAGCAAGACTTTCAATAAAGCCCTAGGTTTTTGCCTAGAAAAGAGGGTTTTGGGGTTTGGTACTTCGGTGGATGAGTTTCTAACAAGTAATTATGGAATCCTAGGTTTTGACACCTATAGATTGCTACCCAAGTGAATTTAGAGTGAAAGGGAAAGTTTAAGATTGATCCCCTTTGTAAAATAGGCCTAATTTGAGGCCTAGTTGGTATTAGATGCTTGATTTGAGTGAGTTGTGACAAAGCAACCTATTGTGTGTTTGAGATATGTTGAAAGGTGCCTTGATGGGTCTTTGAAATGATTCGATTTTTGGTCTGAAAGAAGGTCATTGGGAAGATTTACCCAATTGAGTTGATTTCCAATGCTACAAGGAAATTGTGAGAATTGGTTGAGATAATGTGAATTAGAGATTTTGGAGAACTGATATTTGTGATAAGTGTGTTGTAGGACATCCTCTGGTTACATCAGTAAAGGTTTGGAGTCAAGATTTATTGTTTTAGTGCTTTATAGCAATGTGGAAACAAGGTGCAAATTGGTGTCTTGGTGAGAATGTTTGATGAGTTAAGTGATTCAGAGTTTTCCAATGGTGTTTTTATTTTGAACTAGTCGAGATAATGATGTTCAAGGTGTTTTTAGGTTGAAATTTTAAGTGAATCTTGGTTGAAAGTTTTGTTGATCTTCTCAGTTTAGGATTAGGGTCAGAATTACCCTTGAAGTTTGTGGAATTGTGTACATGCTCTGCATTAGAAAGCTTTGTAGAGTGGTATGCACATCCACAATAAGGGATTGAGAGATGATTTTTTTTTCTACTTCCGTAAAACTTATGTGTATACAAAATGTGGAAGCATACACAAGGTAAGTCAATTGTTAAATAACAAAATTCCTCAAAGATATGTGGTTTCAAAATGTAATTAGAAAGTGTATATAATTTTGTAATTTAAAATGTGCACTGACAACCTAAGGTTATAATGACAAACAAAAAATGATCAACATGGAATATTCAAAATAACAAAAATGAAACCAAGCCATAATAGAATGAAAGAAAATGTGTAAAGACTTCACATACCTAAAAACCCAGAGTTTGAAATGGAGGAGTTCTACCCAATTATGTTCCCCTCCAAACTTCAATTGTATATCGCTTTTGAATGGAATTCAGACTTAAATTGATATTATATGCCTTTCAACATGAAAAGTATTCTATTTCATACAAAGGTGGTGGAAAGATCATGAAAAAGGTGGTAGAATGTGAAAAAACATGCATGCACACTTCACAACATCATCAAAAAGCTACTTTTTGTCGAAGCACGCACAAAACCAAAAGAATATGCAAAAAGTGGGCCTTGAGATCATATGTATATTGAGCTTTTTTACCATTTTTAGAGCAAGCCAAAATGCGCTCATGTTATAATGTGAGCACATTATTTCTTGCTAAAAATGGTCAAATTTTTACTTGTTCAAAACATGTTCGTGTTATGAAAAAGTTTTTTTATTTTATAGATTTCTTTTCTCTCTTTATCTATACCCTCTGTACCCTAATTCTATCTCTCTCCCCTCTATCCTCTATCCTCTATCTCTCTCCCACTCACTCTATCACTCTCTCTCTCTCTCTCTCTCTCTCAAGTCTCTCCCTCCTACCCCCTCTCCCTCTCTCAACTCTCTCTCTCATTAACTCACTCCTTATGTCTCTCTCCCCTCTACCCTCTACCCTTATACCCTCTATCTTCTACCCTCAAACCTTAAACCCTAATTCTATCTCTCTCCCCTCTATCTTTCTCCCACTACCTCCCTCTCTCTCTCTCTCTCTCTCAAGTCTCTCCCTCCTACCCCCTACACCTCCTCTCTAACCCTCTCTCACTCACTCACCATTTTGTTCCTCTCCCTCTACCCTCTAATTCTTAACCCTTATACCCCTAACCCCTATAAATTTAATTTATCTCTCTCCCTCTACCTCTACCCTCAACCCTTAAAACCCTAATTCTATCTCCTCTCTATCCTCTACTCCTCTATATTTTCTCCCACTCCCTCCCTCCCTCTCTCTCTCAAGTCTCTCCTCCTAACCCCTCTCTCTCTCTCTCACTCACTCACTCATTTTTTCTCTCTCCCCTCTACCCTCTACCATTAACCCTTATACCCTCAACCCCTATACCCTAATTCTATCTCTCTCCCCTCTCCCCTCTCCCCTTAACCATTATACCCTTTATCCTCTACCCTCAACCCTTAAACCTTGATTCTATCTCTCTCCCCTCTACCCTCTACCCTTAACCCTTATACCCTAAACCCCTATACCCTAATTCTATCTTTCTCCCATCTACCCTCTACCCTTAACCCTTAACGCTTATACCCTCTATCCTCTACCCTCTATCTCTCTCCCACCTCTCTCTCAAATCTATCCCTCCTACCCCCTCTCCCTCTCTCAACTCTCTCTCTCATTCACTCACTCCTTTTTTCTCTCTCCCCTCTACCCTCTACCCTTAACCCTTATACCCTATATCCTCTACCCTCAACTCTTAAACCATAATTCTATGTCTCTCCCCTCTCCCCTCTCCCCCCTACCCTTAACCCTTATACCCTCAACCCCTATACCCTAATTCTATGTCTCTCCCTTCTCCCTTCTACCCTTAAACCCTAATCCCTCAACCCCTATACCCTCTAACCTATACATTGGTCCCTCAACCCTAATCCCCCAGCCCTATACCCTCAACCCTCTACCCTCAACCCTAATCCCTCAACCCTTAAACCCACTTAGTAAACTCTCTACCCTAATCCCTCAACCCTTAAACCATAATCCCTCAACCCCTATACCCTCTACCCTATACATTGGGCCCTCAACCCTCATCCCCAAACCCTATACCCTCAATCCTCTACCCTCAACCTTAAACCCTCAACCCTTAAACCTTAAACCCTTAAACCCCTAACCCTCTACCTTCAATCGTCTTCCCTCTACTCTCAACCTTAATTCCTCAACCCATAAACCCTTAACCAAAATTAGTAAAATTTATAACCTAATCCCTCAACCCATATACCCTCTACCCTATACATTGGACCCTCAACCCTAATCCACCAACTCTATACTCTCAATCCTCTACCCTCAACCTTAAATCCTCAACCTTAAACCCTATACCCTCTACCCTCTACCCTATAAACACTTAAACACTCAACCCTAAACCCTAAATCCTCAACCCTTAAACCCTAAACCCTTAAATACTCTACCCTCTACCTTATAAAGCCTTAAACACTCAAATCTAAACCCTAAACCCTAAACCCTAAACCCTCTAACCTCTACCCTCTACCCTCAACCCTAATTCATCAACTCTTAAACCCTTAACCCCACTTAGTAAAATCTCTACCCTAATCCCTCAACCCTCTTGATCCTTAATACCTCAACCCTAATCCCTGAACCCCTATACATTGGACCCTCAACCCTAATCCCCCAACTCTATAATCTCAATCCTCTACCCTCAACCTTAAACCATCAACCCTTAAACCCTCTACCCTCTACCCTATAAAGCCTTAAACACTCAACCCTAAAACATAAACCATCAACCCTTAAACCATAAACCTTTAAACCCTCTACCCTCAATCCTCTACCCTCTACCCTCAACCCTAATCCCTCAACCCTTAAACCCACTTAGTAAACTCTCTACCCTAATCCCTCAACCCTCTTGACACTTAATCCCTTAACCCTTAAACCCTAATCCCTCAACCCATATACTTTCTACCCTATACATTGGACCCTCAACTCTAATCCCCCAACCCTATACCCTCAAACCTCTACCCTCAACCTTAAACTGCCAACCCTCAACCCTTAAACCATCTACCCTCTACCCAATACGCTCTACCCTCAAACCTAATCCCTCAACCCTTAAGCCCATTTAGTAAAATCTCTACCCTAATACCTCAACCCTCTTGACACTTAATCCCTCAACCATTAAACCCTAATCCCTCAACCCCTATACCCTCTACCCTATACATTGGACCCTCAACCCTAATCCCCCAACCCTATACCCTTAATCCTCTACCCTCAACCTTAAACCCTCAACCCTTAAAACCTAAACCCTTAAACCCTATACCCTCTACCCTCAATCATCTACCCTATACCATCAACCCTAATTCCTTAACCTTTAAACCCTTAACCCCACTTAGTAAAATATCTATCCTAGTCCCTCAACCCTTAAATCCTAATCTCTCAACCCCTATACCCTCTACCCTATACATTGAACCCTCAAACCTAATCCCCCAACCCTATACCCTCAAACTTCTACCCTCAACCTTAAACCCCCAACCCTCAACCTTTGAACCATCTACCCTCTACCCTCAACCCTTAAACCTTTTAACCCACTTAGTAAACTCTCTACCCTAATCCCCCAACCATCTTGACCCTTAATCCTTCAACCCTCAACCCTAATCCATCAACCCTATACCCTCAATCCTCAACTATCAACCTTAAACTCTCTACCCTCTACCCTCTACCCTATAAAGCCTTAAACACTCAACCCTAAACCCTCAGCCCTTTAACTCTAAACAATTAAACCCTCTACCCTCAACCCTGTTGATGTGGTTTTTTGTGCACTTCTCAACATAGGTAATGCATAGGTGCATCACCTCTCTTGAAAATAAATCTCCAACAACAAGTTGCTTAAAATCACCCCAAGGTCTCTCGGGTGTCAGGTCATGAATTGCATGGAATTCCTCAGTTGATGTTCAATGTGATTTTGTAGGTAATCATAGGGAAGACTTACGTGCTTAGCTAGATGTGAGGTGAATCATGAGGTGGAGTTTCTAAAATGGAAGTTAAAGTGAAATTTTCTATAGGTTCGAACAACAATCATAAACTCCTATTCTATCTTAAGATTTGGCTTTACAATGTGCAATGAACCTTAGCATAGGTCACTTGTTAAAAAAAAAGAAGGAAAAAAGAGCAGGGAAAAGAAGAGGTTCTTGGATTTGAAACTAACTATAAAGAGTGATCATGGAGGGTTCTACTATGGAAAAATTTCTCAAAACAAAATTTCACTTAACCAGATGTGTATACAGTATCATGAAATTTGTGTAAGCTTCTAAGGACTGTGAATATTCAACCATTCATCCACCATAAAAATGCATGAACAAACAATAGAAGTTGGGAGAAACTTCAAATTTATGCCCAGACTAACTTTGCACAGCTGTCCACCATCAGTAAACAACCAAAAGTATGGACAAGAAAGGCATCAACACAACAAAAAACTTCATAATCATTGAACAACATTACCAAATTTATCAAAGCAATCTAAGACTATGAAGAACAACAAATCAAATCTTACTAAATCATCTAACTATGGGAGATGAATCATGAAACATGCAAAGAAACTCAGAAATCCATCAAAGTCAATGTATTTATATTATAATTTCAGTAAAATGTCATTACAACAACTCAACTCTCCTTTGAAAATGAGAGGAGACCCCCTATTTATAGTGTCCAAAAATTAGAATGAATGGCCAAGATTGATTTACATTGTGTGGCCAAGATTCACTACAAACTAGGGTTCTACCTACCCCCCAAATATATTACATTTTAAAATACATTTTGTCCTTTTCCCTATTTTGTCTTCTAGTGGCAGCACTGTAGCATTTTGTATTTTTGTTGATTACCTTTGCTGTAGCTATTCTATAAGGAATTTGTCATCAATAATAGGGTTCCCTTCTTGCTTCTTCAAACCAACATACTCCATGAATTTTAGGATTAATGGTTGGAGCTTATCAACTTCCATAATCTTAGATTGCATCACCTGGTAACTCCATTGCCTGGACCTATCTGTGAGCTTTTCCCAATCTTCATTGTACTTGGTTGTGTGATATCTAAATTGTTCAGATTGGGTGAGGGCTCGGGCAGAAAAAATCAAGAAGTCTGTAGTGACCTCGCCTGACATTCCATCTTCCATCTTCTTATGGAAATGCGGCTTTACCTTTTTCGGATCAATTTGAATGACAGGCATATCAAATCTCATCATTAGCTTCACATATTGAATGCAATCTGCCCTAACATCCTTGGCCCAATCAATATCTAGATCCACCTTATAGAGTACCTATTCCAATCTTTCCTTTCAGTTCTCGAAGTCTAGCTTCCACATTTCTATGAGCCAATGATCATCCTCCTTGAATGCAAGCCCCTTTTCCCAAGTTTTCTTTGGCAACTTGAGGATGGCCCTAATTTTTGGGTAAGTAGACCCATATATCCTTGGGAAGTTCATATAAAACTTCCTTGTGCCTTCAAGGGAATTTTGTACCTTCACGAAATTGTTTTTTGTCCTAACAATATGACCGATGCCCATGTTTCCAGCATATAGGACCTGTCAGAACCAATCCTCTGTGGTCTTAGCCAAGTTCTTCCTTTTTTCGAGATTGTTGACCTGCTCCTTGGACAACAACTATGGTGGGGCCGAAGATGTCGTAGGTTCTTCTGCTAATGAGCATTTTTGGATATACATCGTCAAGTCAGCTAGCTACGCTTTGAGCTCATCCTTGGAGATCTTATCTTGTTGTATTAAATGCACCACTATGGCTACAAACTCTTGAAGATGATCCACTTTATGCTCCCTTGAAGCAGTTCTCAAGTCGATGGTGGAAACATTGTAGCTTATTCCTTCTTCTCCCACCACAGGTGTAGCTAATTGCACTATTCTAGATCCAGAGGCATCCATTGTCACCTTTGATCTAATTTTAGGCTTCTTCTCCTTCTTAGTGTTGATCTGAGCTCGGGCCAATATAGCCTCCAATCCTATTCTTGGATCCTTCAGAGTAGGAGCTTTCTTCTCTAGCTGTCTTTCCATACAATTGAGCATTAAGGACCCTTCCTTGGGTGATTCCTAGTCACCTTCCCTTTCATCTTTCCTGATTTCAATATCTTTATCACTAAGAGCCTCTTGCTCTGTCCTTGTATCTTCCTTTTCCTCATCGGAGTTCTGGATGAACACCATGCATTTGATGGGGGATTTAGTGGGCAGGCGTTCCTTGGGGTTGTCTTCCCCTTCAATATCTCTTTCTTCCTTTTCTTCATCATGCCCATGCTCCTCGGGTTGCTCAGTCTCCAAATTCTTGTGAGTTTTAGCCTCTTCTTCTTTATCTTCCTTTTCCTTGTGTGGAGGTGGCACATGTTCATGTTACTTCTTTTTGTGTTCTTACTGCCCCTCTGAGAAAGTGTCTCTTCATTGCACTTGGGGCTTTCTTTTTGTTCACCGGCTAGAATTTCAATGCCTTCTCCCATTCCGTCATCTTCGGGAGGTGGTCTTTCCATTTCTTCCCCAACATCCTTCTGTTGTTAGACCAACTCTTCCTCAAAATCAACATCAAATGTTTGTACAATGAATTTAGTGTTGGCATCCCTTTCTTCATCGCTCTCAGAAGCCTATGTCTCCTCTCCTTCACAAACTACATTATCAATTTGTAGATGTTGATGTTTTGGATGCTCGTGGTAGTCATTCGCTTCCTCCTCCAACACCTTTGTGGCTTCCCTCTCTCGTCGTTCCCATTCCTCATATATTTGCATCATGGCTTTCATCTTTGGTGGTTCAGATGGAGACTTTAAGATAGGAACGCTGGCAAGAACTTGTGCCAGGGCATCTTGGATGGTTGGATTCGATAACACTTCATAAATTTCGGAGGGGACATTCTGCATATGCCATGATAATGCCTCCAAAAGTGAGAGTGTCGGTATAGGTATTGTTGCCATTGCTAGTGAAAAAAATGTGGTTGGCATCATGGAAGCAGAAGAAAGTGGAGAAGTGGTGGTGGAAGAAGAATCAACCACCACGATCGGCCCAACAGGTGAAGAAGAGGGGAGGTGGACTGAGATGTCCACCGCAAGTGGGGAGGTAGCCACCATAGCTTGAGTAGTGGATGGAGGATCGATAGTAGTGGAGGTAGCCGATGGGGAATTTGGTTGATCAAACTCTATTTCCTCTCCCTCATGGAGTGGATCTTCTTGTATCACAGGCATTTCAATGACGTTGCCCGATTTCTTATGTCTCTTGGAAGGCTCACCTTCTGAGGCCTTTCTAGCATACACTTTTGGATTGGACTACTTCTCGTTAGTCTCTTTTCTTTTCCTTGAGTGAGTGAGTGGAGGGGACTTCAAAGTCTGTCCTATTGATGCAACAACTACCCCACCATCTATTCCACTTGGCCCACTTTTGAGCCCTTTATAAGTCAGGATGACCCCTTGTTGCTTCAATCAGGCAACTTGCCCATCAATCCATTCTTTTGTACAAGCTTCAACGGGATTGGTTAGAATATTGAGGTCATCAACCTCTTGCTCGTCCTAATCCATTAGTGGCAGTGGAAGATTGGCAACTGCATCATACCAGGGGTCTATCACTGTGCTCTCATCTTCTTCCACCTAATCAGGCACTGGGAATAGGTTCACCCTTTTCACAAAGTATGTGGTCATCCGTATATAATGCCTCATCTGCACCTCATAGTCATCCTTACAATTGGCCCAAAAATCTTCAATTCTATGAAGATGGGTGTATTCATGTCCAAGCACCCCCCTGATGCGGCCATTGGGATCCACTTGTGGTCAGGCTGTGTGGAGTCTGAAATGATACTCGACCAATTCCTTTTCTGAGTTTTGGGCACATTGGAAGGTATGGAGTTCATACATCCCCTAGCCAAAAGAAACGGGATAAGAAATCTACAATAGATGTTTGCTGCTTAAGAGGGTGTGCACATGTCATAGCTACCGAGAAAGTTCCAACAATATTATCTGGTCATTGGGATACTAGGGCATCTTGTTTGGTCTTTTCGAGAGGCCTTGAGCACATATGTATGTAAATTTTGGGTACTAAATGAACAAGAAAGCATATTGTTTGAGGAAATCCCGAGCACTATGGGAGACTCTCCTCTTGAAGTCACCCCTGAGCAACCTGATGATATAACCTATAAAAGTGTCATTTACCCTGCAGTAGTCCTTAAAATTCCTGAATTGTAGTTGAGGGTACCTATCATAGACCTTGAGCTCCCTACTAGGTTCTTCATCTAGAGCTCTAATCAAACCACTGTATTGCCTTCATTCGGCCAATGAGTACACCAAGTAATATGTCATGTAGAACTTGGAAGTCTTTTTGACAGCCATGAACTGCTCGTGAAAGCAATCGCTGATTATTCCACCCTAGTAAAATATGGTATCCTCCTCTCCACGGAGAATCTGTTCAACAAAGTAAACCATCCATTCTTGAAAGTAGGCCGCAGTAGGGAGGCCCATCACTTTGCTTAGTAGGGTTACCAGATCATGATAGTCTTTATAGAAGTCACTGCGAAAGAGCTCCTGGGGAACCTTTACAGCATTGCCCCTCCTCTCCTTGAGCCAATGTTGATTTATAAGCTTATTACATTTAATTGGGTTTTCGTCCCACATTGCCTTGCACTCCTCTGTGGTTGGAAATTCCATCTCCCCGAAGGTAGGGATATGAAAGGTCTTTGTTATCACTTTGGCTGACATGTCAACCAACACATTTCTATCCTTGTCCACTATTGTTCTAGTTTTTGGTTGGTATACCTCCCTGCAAGCCATCACTAGTTTGGGGACGACAAGAGAGGGAGGGAAACCTACAGCTTTGGCTATCCAGCTACTTCTGATCAATCTTGTGTTCTCTGTCTTAGAGTTGATCCTAACCCTTTGTGTGAATTCATCGATGTCCACATGTTGGTGTTGGAGACCTCTTTCCAATCTTTGGTGACTTTAGAATGCAACGGTACCCCTTGGAACTGGTATTCATTTGATCTTTGTCTTCTTTTCCATGTGGAGCTTTGCTTGTTTTCTTCCCTTTGTCTTTCTCTGCGACTCCCCCCGACGATTCTGCACCCGATTCCATATATTATGCACATAGAGGACAGGTGAGCATAATAAAGCATGAAAACACAAAAGGTTAGCCAAATTCCTACAAAAAAAGTTAGATTGGATAATTCATCATTCAAAATCTAATATTTAGTCTAAATTAACATTAGCAGTTTATTGGAGGGAGTTTGGACGGCTTGAGCTCGAGAGGCCAGATTTCTCTGGCCAGAATGTTGTTTTGAAAGGATGAACGGGGTAGGGCAATCCGTATGATTTCTTCCATCTTCATATTTAGAAAATTTGAAAAGTTCATGGGGAAGAGCATCCAATTTCGATGTGCAGGTCAAAGCTCATTTTCGGATTAGGAGGCATTCAGGTCATCTTCTAGGCGATCAGAGTCAAGAGGAGGGAAGGCAATCTGGAGTTTCCGTTTGGAACAACCATGGTGAGGCGGCATCTCGGGGATGGAGTTATAGGGTCAGAGACCCATGATGCTAGAATACGGTCCACATAACTCCTCTATCGCTCAAGTGTTTGGGTCAAGAGGGTTAGGAAGTTGTTTGAGGATGGTCGTTTAGAACAGTGAGCAATGAGTGGAAGTCTGGTAGGAGAAACCCGACTGACTGGACTCGGATCTAGACTTTGCCTCCATGTTTCTTTGTTAAGATTTCTAACAAAAATCGAAGTACCAAGCCCCAAAGATTGGAAGGATGGGCTAGGTTTTCCTTTTGCGATGAGCGAAATGAGACGGATTCCCCATGAAGGAAGTCCGGTGGAGGGGACTCAATGAAGGCTAAGGCACTAAAGTTTTATCGTTTGTTGTTCATGCGGTAGTGGGATGCACGAGATCTAGAGGGAAGAAGGCGATCATCTCATAGCCATGAGAAATGACAATGTTGCAATAGAATTCCACAGACAAAACTCCACGAACCGGGACCTAGAGGAAACCAAGGATGTGGCAGTTTGTTCTTTTAACTCGAGTGGCGAATTGCAAGGCAGGTCCCCAAGTTCAAGTGGACGAAGCCCGTTTGGGATGGCGGAAGAAATATGGCATCTTGGGGACGGAATCTCGCAGGAGTGGACCCATCAAACATGCCCAGAGGCAGGGAGTTCGATTTTGTTAGATTTCAACAACGAACCGTCAAAGGAGATCCAGGGTCATGGACCCGGGGAGACATCCTGCCATTTCAAAGTTATTTAAGTTTCAAGTTTTATTAAGCGGGGACGGGGAGGCTCTGGTCCAGAGAGCGCGAGTCCTCTTCATGAAGAACGATGTTGGGGCAGTGAAGTTCCAGATTCAATTTGGGGAGTGATGTGATGGTTGAATTGAAATTTCATCACATGGGTTTCTTAGTCGTCATCTTCCTCTACCGAATGGATGCATTTTTTATCCCCACTTAAAAATTATTTTAATGCGAAATCACTGAAAAACAAAGCGGAAGTAAGGATGACAAACTTACCATAAGAATACGATGAAGGGAGTTGTTAAATCCATGAGGAATCGGTAAATGAAGGTAGTGGGCATGAAGGCGGTGGGCGATGAAGGCTCTTGGTCTCTATAACTGCTCTGAACTTCTCTGGCCGATCCTGACATGTGAAAATGATAGGTTGAATCAGTCTATTTATACCCCTAAGTGCATTTAGTGTACCCCATAAATGCTTGTACGATGGGTGAGAAGTTGGTGAATTCAAATTTTAAGACAGAAGTGAGAGGTATGGAAGCCGAAGGCCAGAAGGACATGAGCCCAAGGTCATTTCAAACGTCAAGTGGAAAATTATCGACAAAGAGGGGCTTGGGGTCCGATGGGCGGAACTCCGGTGAGGGACGATAGTCTTGGAAGAGCAAATTCATAATGAAGTCTCAGGCAGGGAGATCCGATAGAGTGGTTCTGACACGATCAAAAGATGGCTGGTTGCAACATAAGTTATGAGGACGATGGGCAAGGAGCCGGGTCTCGGGGCATGGAAAGGTGAAACCTTTTGGATGTTTTGGAAGAGTAAATGTAGCTCAGAAACTTGACGAGGGAAACCTATCGTGATGGACCCAAAAGGTGCCAAAGACGCTAACAAAGGCAACTGCCAAAGGAACTCTATTAGGATATAGGACTTAGTAAATTTGGAGGGGCTGAAACATGGTCAACTTTAGATGAGACTTTGGAGTCAGACTGACCATCTAGGGCACCAAAATGGGGGCACGCAAAATGAGGCGACGACAAAATGACCCAGCAAGGTGAAGGAGAGAGAGGGTTCCCATTTCAAATGACGTGTGTGTGCTGAGGGAACAACAAATCCTAATCCCTCAACCTTAAACCCTTAAACCCACTTAGTGAACTCTCTACCCTAATCTCTCAACCCTCTTGACCCTTAATCCCTCAACCCTTAAACTCTAATCCCTCAACCCCTATACCCTCTACCCTATACATTGGACCCTCAACCTTAATTCCCCAACCCTATACCCTCAACCCTCTACCCTCAACCTTAAAACCCCAACCTTCAACCCTTCAACCATCTATCGTCCACCCTCAACCCAATACCCTTAACCCTCAACCCTAATCCCTCAACCCTTAAACCCTTAAACCCACTTAGTAAACTCTCTACCCTAATCCCTCAACCCTCTTGACTCTTAATCTCTCAATCCTCAACCCTCAACCCTTAAACCCTATTCCCTCAACCCCTATACCCTCTACCCTATACATTGGACCCTCAACCCTAATCCCCCAACCATATACCCTCAATCCTCTACCCTTAACCTTAAAACCCTCAACCCTCTACCCTCAATCCTCTTCCCTCTATCCTCTACCCTCAACCCTAATTCCTCAACCCTTAAACCCTTAACAAAACTTAGTAAAATTTCTGCCCTAATCCCTGAACCCTCTTGACCCTTAATCCCTCAACCCTTAAACCCTAATCCCTCAACCCCTATACCCTCTACCCTATACATTGGACCCTCAACCCTAATCCCCCAACTCTATACTCTCAATCCTCTATCCTCAACCTTAAACCCTCAACCCTTAAACCCTCTACCCTCTATGCTATAAACCCTTAAACATTCAACCCTACAACCTATACCATATACCCTCAACTCTTAAACCCTCTACCATCTACCCTCAATCCTCTACCCTCTACCCTCTACCCTCAACCCTCAACCCTAATCCCTAATCCCTTAAACCCTTAAACCCACTTAGTAAACTCTACCCTAATCCCTCAACCCTCTTGACCCTTAATCCCTCAACCCTTAAACCCTAATCCCTCAACCCCTATACCCTCTACCCTATATATTGGACCCTCAACCCTAATCCCCCAACCCTATACCCTCTACCCTCAACCTTAAACTCTCAACCCTCAACCCTTAAACCCTCTACCCTCTATCCTCTACCCTATACATTAAACCCTCAACCCTCAATTCTCAACCCTCAACCCTTAATCCCTTAATCCTCAACCCTCAAACCCTAAATCCTCAACCCCGATACTCTCTACCCTATACATTGGACTCTCAACCCCAATCCTTCAACCATGTGTACCCTCAACCCTAATCCCTCAACCCTATACCCTCAACCCAATACCCTAATCCCTCAACCCTACAGGTCGTCAACCCTACACCCTTTATTCTCAACCCTCTACCCTATACATTGGATCCTCAACCCTCATATATCTACGTCCCTCCCTCCTCTTCTCTCCTTCTCTCTATCTCACTTCTCCCTCCATCTCTCTATCCATCCATCCCTCCCTCTCTACCCTAATCCATCTACCCTAAACCCTCAACCCTTAAACCCTTAAACACTCAACCCTAAACCCTAAACCCTCAACCCTCAACCCTTTAACCTTAAACCCTCTACCCTTACCCTCAACCCTCAACCCAATACCCTCTACCCTAAACCATAATCCCTCAACCTTTAAACCCTTAAATCCAAGAAAACTCTCTACCTTAATCCCTAAACCCTCAACCCTCAACCCCTATACCCTTTACCATATAAATTGGAACCTCAACCCTAATCCCTCAACCATATACCCTATACCCTCAATCCTCTACCCTCAACCTTAAACCCTCAACCATCAAACCTTAAACCCTCTACCCTTTACCCTATACATTAAACCCTCAATCCTCAATTCTCAACCCTCAACCCTTAATCCCTCAACCCTCAATCCTTAAACCCTAAACCCTCAAACCCTATACCATCTACCCTTTACATTGGAACCTCAACCTAATCATTCAACCATATACCCTCAAACCTATACTCTAAACCCTCTAACCTCAACCCTAAACCCTAAACCCTTCAACCTTCTACCCTATACCCTTAACCCAATACCCTCTACCATTGACCCTAACCCCTCAACCCTCAACCCTTAAACCCTAATACCCTAGAAACCATTAACCCTATAGGTCCTCCACCCTAATCCATCAACCCTATACCCTCAACCCCTATCGCTTCCTCTCTATCTATACATCCCACCTCTCCCTCCCTCCCTCTCTCCTACCCACTCTAATTGTCTCTATCTACCCTATCCCTCTTTCTATGTACCTCTCATTTAACCAATCTCTACCACCCTCTATCGATCCCTCTATCTATCTCTCTCTATCTCCCTCCCTCTCTCTCCCACTCCCTCTCTCTCCCACTCCCTCTCTATCCCTCTCTCTTAGGACTCTCCCTCTGGAAACCTACCTAGGTAACTCTCTCCCCTCTCTCTATATATCCCTCCCACCCTACCTAGATAAGTCCCTCTCACTCCACCTCCTATTTCTCTCCCTCTCTCAGTTCACTCCCTCCCACACTCTCTCCCTCTCTCAAGTCTCACTCACACTCCCTCTCTTTCCCACTCCCTCTCTCTCACACTCCCTCTCACTACCTATCTCTCAAGTCTCTCCCTCTCACCCCCCTCACACTCTCAAGTCTCTCCCTTTGGCACCCTACCTGCATAACTCTCTCTTTCTCTCCATCTCTCTCTTTCTCCCTCTCTCTCAATTCTCTCTCTCCCACCTCCTCTCCCTCCCTCTATCCATCCCACCCTACCTAGCTAAGTCTCTCTCTCTCTCCCACTCCATCTCTATTAAACTCTCACTTCCACCCCCTCTCCCTCTCCTCCTCCCCCCTACCTAGATAGCTCTAGATCTCTCTCTCTCTTAAAATTCTCTCTCTCTAAAGACATACATACATACAAGCATAATACATATGTACATACAATCTTACATACATATAAGCATACATGTACATGTGTAGATACACTCTTACATACATTTAGACATGCATACATACATGACATACAAGCATACATATACATACACACATACAAATATATAAACATACATTCAATAGAGTAGTATTTAACATAAAGCAAGACATAACACGAGTGCGTTATACCGCGCTCGCGTTGTCTTGCTAGATATATGTTCCTCACAAACACAAAAAAACATGTCAAAATTGAGATATAACGCAAGCACATTATAATGCGAGTGTGTTATAACATGAGTGCGTTATAACAGGAGTGCATTATAACACGAGTGCATTATAATGCAAGCACATTATAACGCACCCACGTGTTATATGTTGCTTTGGGAATCCCCAAGCCTTGGGATTGGTGTTTGCTTTGGAATACCAAACCAAAGGCTTGGAGGGCATTCCCAACGACCAGAGACGTGTTTTTGCAAATTCTACAATATTTCACATAATCGTGTTCGTGTTAACCGTCAGGATTGCACATGGTTCAATATCAAACAAATTGAACATCTGGGTAATGTTAGGTTCTCTCTTAGCTATCCAACGATGTAATTTTTTTCACTTTCTAACATTTTTAAGCCTTTCATCCATAATTTATTTTGTTTGTATGTCTCTTTTTTGGCAAAAAATAATGTTTGGTGTTTTTTTCGTTATAAATTAACCATTCATCAAATTTTCAAATAAATTACATTTTTAGAAACTAGACTCCATTCTATAATTTTTATTTTTATTTTAAAATCAATTATTTTCCAAAATTTGTAGGGGTAGCATGACCAAAATTTTGTTTTTTAGGAAGTGTCTACTTTGAAAATTAGTAAAAAAATCAAATATTCATTAAAAATTTATCAAAAGAATCATCCATCAACTACATACTTTTAGCTAACTTTTGACCATTGAGATTTAAAAAATACTAAAAAAAATTCATTGTACGAGGGTCGTACAAGAGTTGTTATGTTATGTTTTTCTGACAAAAGCAACACCAATTTGTGTACATCCCTCTTTCAAACCCCTTAATCTCAACCATTTTCAAAATAAATTAGTAGTTTAGAAAGTAGCCTCAGAGCACTTCAATCCTTGTTTTTGTTCTATCTCAAAATTTTGAATATAACTATCTTCAATTTCACTTCCAAGATTAGTATTTACTGATTTCAGAAGAAAAAAAGTTTTCAGTTAAGCCCCTTTTTTGGGACCCATCTTTCTTCTCTTACCCGATTATAAGATTAGTCCTTTGATATTCCTTCTAAAACCAATGGGGATATGAGGTATTATTAAAATATCAACAAAACACATGAACTTGTGCAAAGAGAGGCTTTTACTTGTCAATTATTACAAGATCTGCAAGACGAAATTTCAATAAGAATAATTAAATCACCTTCAACCATAAGATTCTTGCAGCTTGCTTCCATAACTATATTTAGACCTTCAACAAAGTTATCCATTATACTTCATTATTTATTTTAAATCCAAAGAAAAAAACCTCCCATGAAAATTTCCCATAATAGTCAATATGATAATAATCCCAACACCTGCTTTTCCCTATATGCATAGGAATTTAACTTACCCTTTAATGGGGTTTTTAGTGAAATATATCTCTGATATTAAATTCAAAATTACACGACTATTCAATTGGATTGATACCGAAAGCCATTTTATAAACAAAAGGTGGTGATAATGCTAAGATTGGGATGGTGAAAATCTCTATGTAATTTTGAAGTTTAGCCAGTTGAAAAAAATAGCAACACGTTGAAGAAATTTACTAGAACTAGACAACAATTTGTACATTACAATTACGTTAGATTCAGTTAACAGTTTCTAAGCTTATTGAGATGTTGTTTCAAGAAAATGGCACCGGGAAAATAAACAAACCATCCTGTCATGTTCATCTGATCCATTTTCATTTTCTTGCGAAGAAAATTCAGACTCTTCCATATGATGGTCCTTCTTCCTCCCTACTTTAGCATTATGCACTTATTCCGAATGCAGGGATAATTTGATAACTTCTTTGAGCGAATTGGGTTGCTGGAGAATCAACCAATCTTGGCCATCTTCATTAAACCCATCCATATAAATTCCTTTGAGAATTGTGTCAGGGATTCCGTGGTAGGGTCATTTGGATAATATTCTCTGCAATCTTTTAGAATAAAGCACACACAGTTTCATGGGATTCTTGTCTAAATTTCGTAAGTCGTTGCCTTAGTCGTTCTGTGTGTTGGGGGGCTCCTGAAGGCCTCTATAAAGGCCTTCCGCAGCTCAGCCCATTCCACCACATTACCTTCGATCCAAGTGTTGTACCACATTGCAACTTTCCCTTATAAAGTGATGGGAAAGAGCAACATCCAAGTTGTCGGTATTATTGCATTGTTAACCCTGCAAACAATGTCAATTGCAATTATCGATCACACAACAATATTTTGGTTTAAATAATACATTTCAAGTTTTGTGTTTACGTGGTTGATTTGAAATCACATTAACAGTTGAGTTTTTTTTTTTTAAATTAATGTGATTTCACATGAGTCGTTTATATAAGTCAAAGTTTAAAATGTACTTTTAAGTTTTACAAACAACAAGTACTAAAAACTTTTGACGAAGGCTTAAGTATTTGGTTCAACACAAAATCAATATTTTTGTATGGAACATTGATGAAAAGTGTTTCTTCTAGTTTACTAATTAGAGTAAAAGAGTAGTCATACGATTGATGAGAGTAATGGTATTTTTTTTTATTACATTATCTATCAAGACTCAAATCTCTGAAGGTATGATATAAAAGATAAGGTTGGAATCATGTTCTACTATTTTGATAGAATGAATACCCTACCATCTTTGAATTTTCTCATGCCAAATAGCAAAATAAACTTATTCAAATAAGATTAAAATAACAAGCTTAAGGAAAAGACTAGCATATGGTGGTCCATATTAATATATTAACCTACAAGCTCTTAGAAACCTAGCAATATGGGTGTCCGGGTTTTCATCTTTTGAGCCATGGAATTATGGAAGAGGGGCTATCTAAACGTAGTCTGGTAAAACATAAGTGTCCATCTTATTATCAACATTTGCTTGGAATCCCTCATACCCCTTTCTCCCTTCTCTGTTAAAGTGTATTCTATTCATATTTGGATTGGTATTCAATTCAATCTTTTGGTTTGGTTGGTTAACAGAATCAATACTTCGTCTTTGGCTTACATGTCTTTTCACACAATTGTTATCCTTAGGCTTTGGATTGGTGCAATAGTTTAAACAATGTCTAGAAAATGAGTTCAGATTGTCCTGAAGGTTTGAATTTATAGAGTGTTTGGTTTTGGAATTCAAAGAGGAATTTGGATTTGATTTTGAAGATGACTTGAATGATGACGATTGAGTGGTGGAAGTTGCATTGGTGGTTTCATTGACAATAGATCCCCATGAGGTGACTTTTCCCATCTCCATCACTTTGGATCCAAGATGGTCCTTACATGAACATTAATTTATTAATTGACGATTGAGTGGTGGAAGTGGCATTGGATATCTCATTTAAGAGAGAGATCAAGATGGGAAAAGTCACACATCCATAGATTGGGTTTATTAATATAATGGTAAATTAATGTTCATGTAAGGACCATCTTGGATCCAAAGTGACGGAGATGGGAAAAGTTGCCTCATTAGGATATATCTTTATTTCATTTTTCCATCTCTTGATAATAGCATGATCTCTTTCTTGCATTCAATTTAATTTCTATCCACATTGCTTTCATATCCAAATTCAATAAATATTTTTAGTAAATTGTTTGACTTTAGAAATTTTAAATTTCTTAAATTAATTTTCTTTTTCCTCCTGAGGAATTCATTTTTAAGAGTAAAAACATTAATAAATGTTGTTTTCTCTTTAAAATGAAAATAGTATCTTATTCTAATTAAATAATTAAAATAATTAACCAACAATTAATTTAGATAAATGAGATGGGAATAATAAATAAAATTACTAAAAATTAAATTAAATATATGGCTATTTAGCTCTAAGTTTAGAGAAGATGTTTTTGATACAGTAAGTAGCATTTACAGGGTGTTGTACCCTTTACACAGAGAGCCCAAAGGGCCAAAAGGAACATAGTTCAGTTTAGAGAGGATGTTATTGTGCAAATGTTAGGAACTTATTTCTTATGGTGCTATAACTTTAGAGTCTCTCATGTGACTATTTTTGCCTTGTAAATCATTTCATTTATGTATGTATAAAGATGTTTTGCACATATGAAGACATAAAATTGATGTATATCTATATGAAGTTGTAACTCATGTGTAGACATAAACTTGATGTATATAGATATGAGATTTTAACTCATGGATAATATTTGACATAATTAAATGTTGTAAGAAATTTGTTCACCTCTATGTTTATTGCTCTATATTTTCATGAAGATTTGTGTTGTTTATAAACACCTTTAGAGGAATCTACTGAATTGTGAGGGTCACATTCTCCTTCGTGTTGATAAAGAACACAAGCATAAATTAATGCTAATGTAATCCTTTCTATCCATATGCAACTGAATTTTTTATTTACTCAATCCTAGATCATATCTTAGTCCTTGATGTTTTTTTAAGAATTAGGTTTAGTATTTAAATATACCACCCTTGATTATAATTTCAAATAAATTAGGCTTTAGTCAAATCATAATAGATAGTAAGGGAGGGAAACATGTGATTGATTAAAGAAATTCAAGTTTGTAGGTGTAAAGATGGCCTAGATCTAGTCAAAAATTGTTTAAACCATCCATTAGATCAAACTCTCATTTTTTCTTGGCATTTATGGACATGAATTTAATGCATAGTTAGAATCATATCCTTCTATCAAGAAATTTTTCTATTTAAAGTTACTTTGTAATAATCTAATTCTATATTTCTACTTATATAATGGATTCCTCTACTAGCTTGGACAATTTTACATTCTACATGAGGTAGAGGGATATATATTGATTCCTCAGGTTTATTTCAACAAATTTTCAAGACCTTTTGTAGTGAAGAATACCCTTTTGGTGCTATAAAAGTGTTTTTTTACCAAACCTCACGTTATATGTCGCCAAACACATCAGGTCTTATATTGCATGTGCAATTGCCAAGCTAGTCAAGAATAAGTTTGATTTATACACATCTTAACCAATTCCAAAGAGATTTCAGAATCTATTTCCATATACTTCCTCTTAGGCTTACCTACAACAAAATATGATAATGATTATGTTTTTGTAGTCATCGATGGATTCTAAAAGATGGTAATTTTGGTTCCTTGCATGAAAATAACCACAAATATGGAAAAAAATTAGGTATATTTTTAGTATTGTCTATATCCACTTTGGAATCCCAAAAAATCCATTTATATAGAGATACAAGATTATTTTATAATTTATTAAAATCAAATTTGTCTATGCTAAACACAAAGTTGAGTGAATTCACTACATTGAATCTCCAGATAAATGGAAGTAGTACATATAATGATAGTGCATATTCTTAAAGTGTAAAATTCAAAGAAGGATCCCACTTGGGATGAAATCCTACCTTTCATGTAACACAACTATAATATAGTTATACACAATTCTATCACATAATACTTTTCATGTTTGATTAGGTTTCCAGCCTTTGAAACCCATTTCCATGGCTTATCTTGTCCCCCCATCAATTACTTGTAGTATCTCCTTTAGTGCAAAAGAAATTTGAAAAGGCTTTTCAATTCATTGATTACATTCAATACATTTTTGTAGCAAGTTTAGACCATTCTAGAAATAAGCTGATGCAAGTTACAAGAATTGATTGAGGAGCATCCAGTGGTGTAAGGGCGATCCCACATCACCCAAAAATATATTTACTTTCATTTAGCTTTTTGTAGATGTTGTTGCATTTCTGGATACCCTTTTCGTCGAAGAAGTCCCAACTTTCAAAACTTATTTTCTGCTCAACTGTTATTTTTAGCGTGTGTGAATTTGAAGGCGTGAGGAGACAGAAATAAACACTTTGGTGAAAGAATCAGGCTAAGTTCATTCCTGGTTCAAAAGTTATTCAAGTTTCAGTTTCTACTTTTTGCCCTATAAAATCTTCGAAGCTAATTTTGAGGTACCTAAAGGCTCCGAATGGGCCCGAAAATTCGCGGAAAATGAAAGTGGTTAGCTTTTTGGCCCCACTTTTTGCCACTTCATTTTCACAAGAGCTTTCCGAAAAGGTATTATGATTGAAGATCCAATGGTCAGATCTTAAGTTAGGGCTTCTGAAAGTTGGTGCATAATTAGAATGCTATTTTTTGCTCCAAACGGGGAAAGGGGCTATTTATGGGCTAGTTTCTGATTTGTTTGGGTAGTTTTTGGAGAAAGAAGATCGTATATTGTAAAAAGGGAAATTTCTGTAATTTTCTATAATTTGCAAGTATTGCAGAACTCGAGGATTTGAGATCCTCTGCATGTAAGAATTTCATATTTGAAAATAATAAGATTCTCTGATTTTCTATGTGATTTTCTGTGTCTCGGGTTGCACCTTCATCAAGAATTAGGCATTATACACCTTTTAAGTTGATGACTAAGTTTGCTTACATCTACAAAAGGAAAGACCAACATGACCTTAACACAATATTTTTCCACTTTGATATGGGTCATACATCATCACCAAGTAAGTATGAGTTAACACATTTGAGCTTCACAGTATTTGTGCTTATCTTCATTTACATTTAATATTTAGTGAAAAACTCTTGTGTTCATGCTTTCCATGTCTAGTAGATATTCTAGATGTTATGAAGCCATTATAACAAACAAGATTGAATTAAAAAAGAAACATATCAATGACATTAGTGTTAAATGGACAAGAAAAAATACATCTATTTTAAATCATTGAATTTGGTCAAGTTCCTCCCTACGAATTTTTTTTTATACGAGTACAATTTTCTAATATATTTCCATATATTTTGTTACACTTGTCTATAATAGGGACTATTGAGGTCATGTAAAACCGAAAATTTGTGTCTAAAAGGATCTTTTACAATCTCCTAAATCTTAGCCTCTCATTTATAAAGGGATGAGATCTCTTCAAGTAAGAGTATCTATCTAGGAGGATATGAATCACTAGATCATTTCACAAATCTTGGGTGTTTCTCGATTACCTTTGTGGTTTCAATAGTAGTATATTCATCCTTATCAACACCTATATTCTAAATTGCAAGTAATAAATCAATGTTAGGGTTACTACACAACTTGACTTTCTGTTAGTGGTTGTGAGTAGTTGTGATAGTTGAGATGGGAAAAATAAACTTTCATATCCTAGCTAATACCTCATATTGGTCCCTCTTTGTATATTAATGTACTAGCCATCATTTATAATATGATGTTTAAAGAGGAGAAGATATACACCACACATTTGTTCACATAGATCTTGTATAGAACTAGCATACTAGAAATTTGTTGTTACAATAATAATATGGATCATGTCAATAATATTTTCTATTTTTTAGTGTTTAATTATTCTTTGCATGTTTTAATCCATACCATAAAATATAAACCTATTGCACATATAACCTAATTTAATCTCTTTGATGAGGTTATCCATTAGGCTTCACTTTGGGAACCTAGATAACTTCCTTTGAAGTAGTAAAATTAAAGCACATGATACATAAAAATATCAACTAGAGGAAGAACCTCCATCAAAAATAGTCTATATCCATGCAAACTAAAAACACAATCAATACTAAGAGCATAAAATACTAATCTAAAAAAGAGATCAAACCCAAAACCAAAGCTTTAGTAGCAAAGACCATTGAGAGCCAAAAATAATAGATAATATTTTTATTGTTCACCATACAAACAAAATATATTTAAGACATGGAAGAATTACTCAGGCCAATTTCTTGACACCATAGTTATCACCACATGAAGCACTATATTGAATCACGTAGGCCACCCAAGTATTTTTTCATGAGCTTGGATAAGGATTTTCTAGCTACAAAAATTGATCATGAATGACCTCCAACCTCCCAACAACTCAATGGAGAGTATAGTCACCTAAGAGAGGAAGAGAAAAATCATTGGAGACTTCCAAAATACCATTATTGTGTGTGAAGGAAGTTAGCCATTAACTTGTGCATGTCTTGGAAATAGGTATTAACATCTTGTGACTAATGGTTAACTACCAAAATTTATTTCTTAAGAACCCTAAATTCACCCTTGGAGAGTAAATTTGGATATACTTGATCCAAAATAGGAGACAACTAGGAAGAGGAGGGACATAGGGTGAAACCTTAGGGAAGAGGAGTGTACACAACCAATATTTGATTACCTCATTTGGAACAAGTTGGATTTCAAGTGAGCTAGAAACTCTACATGAATTAGTGCCTTTCATCAAAGCTTCCTAGTATCATTTACATATTATTCTCTCAATTTAACACTCTTCACCATCTCCATCATAACATGCCATGAGTAGTCAAAGGTTCCCCTTAATCTTGTATAAAAAATAAACTTGTGAAGGAGAGGACCAAGAGGGGCCCTCTTATATTCGTGGTCCATTATTAAGGAAACCTAATACAATCAACTATAGAGACCTTCCATTGGGACCAACCAAAGACCCAACTCAACTAGAAAGCTAAATAAATAGCACCACACTATAAGTGAAGGCAAAGCAAAATAATACCAATTAATAAAGCCTCTTGCATGGGCCATCAATACCATCCCAACAAAGAATAACATATGGCCACATGTCATCACCTTGTAAACTACATTAATGCCATAAATACTCCCAAAATGTACCAAAGAGAGGCCAAATTTGCATTTGCAAAGGAAATATTCCTAGAAGGCATCTTAGAGTATAGTCCCATGCAAACTTAAATCCAATCGAAAACCACCTACGATGGCTTCTCTTTTTGAATAATTCCTTCTTATTATCCAACACAATGGTATTGTCAAAAAAGAGACATGCCATAGGATCAATGTTTATCCTATGATTGACTATAAGATTAGTCCTTTGATATTCCTTCTAAAAACAATAGGGGTAGGAGGTATTATTAAAATCTCAACAAAGCAAATGAACTTGTGCAAAGAGAGGCTTTTGTTTGTCAATTATTACAAGATCCACAAAAATAACTTTCAATAAGAATATTTAAATTACCTTAAACCATAAAATTCTTACAACTTGCTTCTCTAACTATATTTAGATCTGCAACAACTATCCATTCTACTTCATTATTTGTTTTAAATCCAAAGAAAAAATTACCTCCCATGACAAATTTTATACTCATATTTGATAATAGTGCCAACACCTGCTTTCCCCTATATGCATTCGAAGTTAAATTACCTTTTAATGGGGCTTTAGTGTGAAATATATCTCTGATATTAATTTTTTTAAGCTATTGCAAATAATTGCAAAACTTACAATACTGTTCGATCAAATTTATATTGAAAACCATTTTATAAACAAAATGAGTATGTTGTAAGATTGGGATAGTAAAAATCTCTCGTGTAATTCTAAAATTTAGCTACTTCAGTTGAAAAAAAAATAGCAACACATTGAAGAAATTTGCTGGCATTAGACAACAATCTCAAAAATTAGAATGGCATTAAATTCAGTTTCCAGTTTCCGAATTTATCCAGTTTCTAAGCTTATTGAGATTTCGTTTCAGGAAAATGGCACCTGGCAGATGAACAGACCATCCCGTCGTGTTCATCTGATCCGTTTTCATTTTCTTGCGAAGAAAATTCGGACACTCTTCCATACGATGTCCTTTCCCCTCACATTCTTCACACCTCTCCACATAAACCTGCAAATTATTATTAAAAATCTTTCCTTTATTTTCCAAAGCCAAATTATTGCATTCCTTCTTCCTCCCTACTTTAGCATTCTGCGCTTCTTCCCAATGCAGGGATAATTTGATAGCTTCTTTGAGCGAACTGGGTTGTTGGAGAATCAACCAATCTTGGCCATCTTCATTAATCCCGTCCATATAAATTCCTTTGAGAATTGTGTCAGGGATTCCGTGAGCTGGCCATTTGGATAATATTCTCTGCAATCTTTCAGAATAAGCACACACAGTTTCATGGGATTCTTGTCTAAATTTCATAAGTTGTTTCCTGAGTCGTTCTGTGTGCTGGGGGCTCCTGAAGGCTTCTATAAAGGCCTTCTGGAGTTCAGCCCATTCCAACACATTACCTTCGATCTGAGTGTCATACCACATTGCAGCTTTCCCCTGTAAAGTGATGGGAAAGAGCAACATCCAAGCTGTTGGGATTATTGCATTGTTAACCCTACAAACAATGTCAATTGTCAATTGTCTCACACAATAATATTTTGGTTTGAATAACATATTTCAAGTTTTGATTTATTGATGTTGTTCATTTAAAATTATTGATTTTTGAAAAAATTAGTGTGTTTTCATGAGTCATTTAAACACGTCAAAGTTTAAAGTGTCTTGTTTAAGTTTTGCAAACAATAATAATTAAACTGGCACTTGCATCTAAAGAGGTTGAAGGATTATGCAGATAGAAAACTATATGTATGTTAATATGTTAGAGTACGTGTTTGTGCATGAGTGCGAATGAATGTCATGTGCTACAAATTCTAGTTGTATGTGACTGGATTAAACAATTAATAATAAGTGCTAATAATGCAATGAAATAAACTTACACAAATCTAGATTTTTATCTTAAAGAAATTGAGTATTTCTAATTTTGAAATATTTGCATATAGATTTAAAACATAAAACATTCCAAATGAAAAAGAAAGTTGCCATCAAATTGATAAAAAACAATGCAAATGGAAATAGAATGTTTCCATCTTGAAAAATAATATTTATCTGGATTTTATGTGATAAGTGAGATTTTGGAGGCTTTTACTATTAAATGGCAATTGGTTTACATTAAATGACAATTAAAACTTGTTTTTCGACGACTCAACAGTGGTTTGCAGGTGTGAGACTTGTTTCAAACTCAAATCTCACATTATATGTAGCCTATCTGCTAAACATACTAAACAAGTACTAAAAGCTTTTGACTAAGGCTTAAGTATTTGGTTTAACACAAAATCAATATTTTTGTACAGAACTATTTAATATTGGTGAAAGGTGTTTCTTCGGATTCTCTAATAAGAGTAAAAGAGTTGTAGCATCATTGATGAGAGTGAGTACATTCTTTGATTACACTATCTATAAAGGTTCAAACCTCTGGAATTATGATATAAAGGATAAAGTTGAAATCGTGTTCTTCAATTTTGATAAAGTGGATACCCCAGTCTTTGAATGTTTTCATATCAAATAGCAAAACAAACTTCGATATAAAATCTTTAAAAAAAATTAAAATAGAAAGCTTAAGAAAAAAACTGGCATATGCTGGTTCATATTAATATATCAACCTGCAAGCTCTTAGAAACCTGGCAATATGGGTGTCCGGGTTTTCGTCTTCTGAGCCGTGGAATTCTGGAAGAGGGGCTATCTGAACATAGTCCACTAAAACATAAGTGGCCGTATTATTATCAGCATTTGCTAGGAATCCCTCAGAGCCTTTTCTTCCTTCTCTTTCAAATTGTATTCCGTTCCTATTTGGATTGGTATTCAATTCAATCTTTCGATTTGGCTGGTTAACAGAATCAATACTCCGTCTTTGGCTTGCACGTCTTTTCATGCAATTGTCATCCTTAGGCTTTGGATTAGAGCAATAGTTTAAACAGTGTCTAGAAGTTGAGCTCACAGTGTCCTCATGGTCTAAATTTACAGAGTGTTTGGTTTTGGAATTCAGAGAGGAATTTGGATTTGTTTTTGAAGATGATTTGGATGATGACGATTGAGCGGTGGAAGTGGCATTGGTGGCTGTAGTCTGTTTGTAGCAGGAATCAGTTCCAGATTCGTATTCATCTTCACTGTTATCTTTGGGCGGAGGATTTAAGCATCTCTGAAGAAATTTTTTCATATCAACTAACATAGGAAAATCTGACTATTTTCACATTGTTTATGCTCATTTACAATTCAGTTTTGGTGCTTGGATATCTCATTTAAGAGAGAGAAATCGAGATGGGAAAAGTCACACCTCCACAGATGGGATTTTTACAATTCAGTTTATAGGTAATCTATGTAATTTATATGAATATGAAAAAGATCATATAACTAAGATAATGATCATAAACATAGAATTATATAAGATATAAGAATGATAAGGATCTTATGTAAGGAATTTAGGTGTAAGATATTACATGTAAAGATAAATATGATAATATAATATATAAGCGTGGTAACCATATCAAAACATGTTACAAATATCATAAATATATAAGATATGATGTAAAAATAAGAATCATCAAGATAATGGTGAAGATAAAAGTATTAATGGTATGTAAATTCAAAATCATAGAATATGAGAGATAGGTAACATCAAGAATCATCATGAATATGTAACATTAATATGGAGTAAGCATCTTAGAGAATTGAGTAGTTAACATCGATCAATTATTTTTCTATTTTATTTTTTTGACTATAATTATGAAAAATTATAATGTGATCTTTAATAATCTTTACAAAAATCCAAATTCAAATAACTTTCCCTCTCAAAATGGTGCCCAAGATATGTGTGACTCCACTTGCCACATAAGATAGTGACTAGCTATTTGAGCACTTGGAAAGAGGAGTCAATCTTGGGGGGAGTTACAAATCTTATGTTTCACCCTTATTTACATATCTTAATTCCAAATTTTTTTGATCATATGGAAGAATAATTATAACAAAGAGATACTCTTGCATGCTGTATTTGAGCCTTGCGTGTTCTCAATTAGTTGTTATATTGTGTCTTTAGAATCCTCTTAGAGAATGAAACCACTAAAGAATTAATTATTGATTTTTGATGTCATATTGATAGTGTTTCACTCCCAATTTCTCTCTTGATCCTTCTTGGAAATCTTCCATTTCTTGGTGCCACATCAAAGAAATTGATAAAAGGAGACGATTGATATGGAAGTAAGGTTATATCCTTCACATTAATTTCTAGATAAAGATGAAAACGATAATCTTGAAGTTCTATGTGTGGGTTGAATAACTAACAAAGAAGGATATTCCAAAATTGTCTACCTCTATCACATAGTGTACCAGTAGTTGTATTGTATTAGATTCTAGATTTATTATTGATTTTGGGAATGTTGTAGGGAGTTAGGAATATGAAAAATATTAGTTCTATATGGGAGGATTCTATCCAAATATTTTTAATAAAATCCAATGTTATCTTCTAATCATATTGATAAGGAAACCAATAATTTTCCCATACTTTGATGTGTTCAAATTATCTTAGATTGCTCCAATTTCTATGAATACTAAGTTGAGTTATTTTATATTAAAATTTATATGTTTTATCTCAAATTTATAATTTTTGTGAAAAAATACCAAGTTGGATGTGTAAAACCATAGTGGAAAATTATTAAATTTTACTCAAAAGTTTTACAATCTAAAGACTAGTTTCAACAATATTGTTCTCTTATTAAACCCAATTACTATTTTCAACAATTCAATACAGTTGAAGGTTAATTCAAAAATATGTGTGGGCAGGAGAAAGTCTGCTCTGCAACGGGTCGATGTTGGGAAGGCAACATCTGTGGACGCGAAGTTGGTCGCGACTGGCGTTCACGTGCTTCCTGTTGGGGATGTGGATGGGGGCTCCTCCTCTACTCCAGGTGTGTGTGATGGGGGTGTTGTCCATGTTCCTGCTATTCCGTGTTCTACTAAGGTTCTGAGCTCTGCAACGCCTCCTATGTTTCCGCACTCAGCTTTCGCTTCGGCTCCAATGGCGCCTTTTGTGCCTAGTACGGTTGGGCCTGCCGGGGGCTCCTCTACCCCGGTGCCTGTGGCTAAGCTTGTTGATGGGCTTACGGGCTCTGCTCCTGCTCCTCGGTTGTTTCCTCCTGCTGCTGTTGCGGGGAAGGCCAAATCTTTTTCTGAGGCTACTAGAGGGGGTGCTCGACCTCCTTCTCATGTTCGTAGGTCTCTACCCTATGCTCGAGATTCCCCTGTGGTGGTTTATGGTCCAAAGATTGTGGAGAATGAGGAATATTATTTGAAAATGAGTGTGGTCTGCTGATTCAATGGCCCATGCCCCTCCCTCCTGGACCTCCATGACTGGGTGATGGTTTCCTAGAAGCCTTTGGTTGTTGGGGAAATCGAGCTCTACCCTAGCACTAGGGGCTTCTTTATTGCTACCTTTGCCTCCCCACTTGAGCGAAATAGTGTTATGGACAAGGGGTGGATGTGGGGTGTTCATTCTTTGTCCATCAGGCCCTGGTCTCGTTCTTTCAACCCCCTTACGGAGCCGTTGAACACCATACCTGTATGGGTCCGTCTGCCTAATCTTCCTCTCTAGTTTTGGGAGGAATCATGCTTCGAGGCCATTGGCAATACCATTGGTCGATTCTTAATGGTGGATTCTACAATTAGGGATTTTGAGGATACTACATTCGCTTGGTTGCTAGTTGATCTGGACATCTCAAAACCTCTCCATGGGGATATTATTTTGTTGGTGGAGGATAGACCTTGGAAGGAGCTCTTGGACTATGAGGGCCTCCCCTTTCGGTGTCGGAGATGTTTTTATGTGGGTCATTTGGCCTCTGCCTGTCCTCATGTTCACCACAAGGGTGTTGTGACTTGGTGGAAGGATGATCTCTTGGACCACCTCACGATGGGCTCTCCTTCAGATACTTCTTCTGTGGGGGTTGATGAACATGTTTATGCTCCTCTCCTGGACATCCCTACTATGGAACCACTTCTAGATTGATCTGCTGACGCTGTTAAGACTGTTCCTGACCGAACTTCAGCTTTTGTTGTCGATGCTTTGTCTGTTTCTGTCTGCCCTTTGTTGAACGCCTCTATTGTTCCTTTGGTTGGCTTGATCTATGTTACTTCAATGTCGTCTCCATCATTGCTTGATGGATCCTCTCCTATGGTGTCTGCTATGGTATTTGGGGTGGAGCTGCTCCTTTCACCTTCCCCACTGGTTCCTAATTCTGAGCCTCCCTGGTCGGTTGTCCTACGAAAGAAGAAGGGACTCCCCCAATCTGTTGCTGCTTCTCAGCCCCAGATTTGTGGAGTCGGCCTTGACCCCTTTGTTTCTGGGGTTGCTTAATTTCTTTGTTTTTCTACAACTGTCAGTCAATTGTTTCTAGTTGTTCCTCTAGCTCAAGTTCTGCTTGAACTATGTTTTCTTTTGGCCCTTTGGGCCCTTTGTGAAGGGTACAACACCTTGTAAATGTTGCTTATATTTACAAAAGCAATATTGTTCTCTTAAGTTTGGTCTATGTGTTGGGATCATATATTTAGTTTATAAAATATTATGAATTTTTTAAAATCTTTAATAATGTTCTTTGTAATATTTTTCACAAGGGAAATATTACCATTCGTTTGACTCCTTATTGCTGATTTCATCAAATGATATTAGAGTTAGAGCAAGGTCTAAGTGACATGGAAAGTTGTGTGTGATTAATGTCCAATGCAAAATTTTAAACTATATTTTTAGGTTTAGGAGTGTATAAATATATTTTGGTAGCATCAAAACTCCAAGAAGACATGCCTAAACTAGAAAAAGTGAAAGAGATGTTTAATTAGCTCAAAAATAAATTAATTTTCTTTTAAATTAATAATGGAAGGAATCCAAAAAATTATGAAGAAGATAGTGGTGAAGAAGAAAGAATGATGGAAGAGAGAAATAATAAAATATCAACATTTGCTTGAAGGAAAAGAAAATTTCTCGAGTAAATATTGGTAGAGGGACAAATGTGGATGTACCTAACTTTCCTAGTAGTTTGAATCTAAAAGAGTTGATTGAATGGATTAGTGAATTTGATGAGTATTTTCAGTATGAGGATATGGGTGATCCCACAAAACTGGTTTACAATTTTTGGCCAAACTGGACACTGAACTGATTTTTTCCATCTAAATCTTCACTTTTAGACACCTATAGCGGCTAAACCGTGAGGAATTTGAAGATGATGCAAAATAGTGATTTGTGGCATTTTGTCTGTAAATTCTAAATATATTTTTTCAAAAAAATTGGAATCAAAATGCACTTCTTTTTCCATCTCCTTTGAAAACTAGTTTTTTTAAGTAAACACCATTTTTAAGGAGTGACGCTCATAGTATAACACATAACTTTTTTCCATGAAGGATAAAATTCTAATTTTTTAAAATTTAGATTTGTAATTATGATATACAGTGCTTCTAATTGGTTTCATATTGTTTTATTGAATGTTTTTCCTTAATCAAGTTTCGAAGTCAAACCAATTACAATTTAGACATAGGTGGACCGTATAACACAACTTCTTTTGTATGTATCAAAATTCAAAAAAAAAATTGTTGGATCAAGGACTTCAATATCTAGTGCACTCATTTTTATTTTTATTTTAAATTGATAATCTTCTATTTTTCCACATGTGCACAACAAAGAGCTTATAATAAGGAATAAATACTTACAAAACATATTTTTTAAATGAATTCATTTGATCCCCAAAAGGTAAATCAAAAGTGGTTTTTTATCAACATTTTGATAGGTGTAAAGGAGACTTCATTATAGGCATGGTTTAAAACTAGTGGGGTTCTATCCAAGGGGGTTTGATCTAAGGTGGTTTGATCAAACCCTCTTCAATTCAAATCCTTCAAATGGAACTTTTTAAAGCTTAATTCATTATATTTTCTAAAAATATGTGATTTCAGCAAAAATCAAAATCTCTCAGAAATTGTAAACCAGCATTGTGGGATCACCCATATCTATGATCCTCAAAAGGTTAAAATAGAACAAAAAAATAGATACATACAAAAATTTGGTGGAGAGAGTTATATAGAGAGGGTGTTGTCTAGTGGAGTGAGGATCACTTGATGGAACTAGATGGTTACCAAGTTGAAAGATAAAGTTCTTCACAAAGATTATTAGTTGAAGTTATCGAAGAAGATACAAAAGTTGAGGTAGAGAGATGAGTTGAAATATTGTATTGAATATTTATATAAATTTATGATTAGATATAGACACCATGACATAGATCAAGAAAAAATTATCCATATATATAAAGAGATTGAGGCTTCACATTTATGTTGATATGAGTATGTATATTGAGGGTGGATTTTGGAGGCATACTGGTTTTTAGTGGAAGGAGAGAATAAATTATCTAGGAGATGATAAAATGGAGGAAGAGGAAGATTCCCTAAAGGTAGAGGATAATGAAGTGGTACTAGAGAAAAAAATTGAACAAGAAGCAAAGAATATCACATCCTAAGAACCAAACTATAGTACCAAAGGAACTACATCATTTAGACCTATAGAGGTGGATAAATGGAAAAGGTGGTGGTAGATATTTTTGGGAATCTCTTTATATTATGGCCAAGCTAGTCATAGGGATTTCAAATGCCCATAACCATACAAAGGGCATGAAAACAATGAAGTGGATGTTCATTTTATAGAGGCTAAAGAAGAGTTCATTGTATCCCATACTAAATAACTATAAAATATTAATGCCTCTTGATGAAGAGGGTGTTACTAAAGATACCCAAAGTGAATACTAAAATCATTCAAATGAGGATCCTATTTATGAATATTTAAAAAACTAGGCACAAGTGTGGCAAGGTAATTCTTGATAGTGGGAGTACCAAATTGGAACTGAAGAAATCATCTCATCCCAACCCTATAGAGTTTCTTGGATTCTAAACAATCAACGTGCATGATGATGAAGGAGACATATATTGCAAGATTTAAGATTGAATCATATAGTGTTGAGGTAAGGTGCATGATGCCATGCCTAGGGATACATTAAATATGTTACTTGGAAGACCTTGGTAGTATTATAGAGTGATGTAGAGCAGGGTGGAAAATCTTGAAAATGTTTCAATGAATCAAACCTTTAAGGTTCAAATCATCAAATGATGGGTTTTTTCTCACTAATCCTCAATTCTCTAGTAGGACAACAAATGGGATTTTTCTGACATAACTTGCACACCAGACCTCATACCCAAAAAATAATCACAGATCTAGATACCCTTTATCCCCTTACACAACATATCTCAATTACAGGTGGGGTTGTTTTCGAACCTAATGGCCAAATTTGTGCTGCTACGCTTGATAATAGGCCTAATTAGGCTTGTTTGCATAGGTCACCATAAGGTTTTCAAAACCCAAACCTCAAAACTTCACACAAATGGCTCAGAAATGTCAAATTAGGTCTGCCTCAACCTTCCCAAGCATTACAAACACCTTCCAAATAGTTTCTCTACAAACCCCAACTTCTATGCAACTTAATTGCCCAAAACATGAGGTTTTCCACCTAGGGCATCACCAAACTTGAACTTATCACCATCCCCTACTCCTTCAATCTTGTGAACACTAAACCTACCCTATTCCCATCCATTCCACTGATTTAAAGGCCTATTCATCGGTGGAATGGAGAGGAATCCATTATTTCCTGTCAAAGCACACCCTAAATGAGGGTTTCAAACTGTTTTCAATAAAATTGCTCTAACTTACTCAAATCTTGATGAAATCAAGTGAAAAAAAAATAAAATTCATAGCATCATCAAATCCAATGTAGAAATTATCACTCCCAGTTCGTACTATCTCCTATAGTAGAAAAATTCAATGAAGAAACACAAAAAATAGAGTTTTATTTATTGTTTGATCACCAAAATTCACTCTAGAATATTTCCTCGACCAAGACAAAAAATATTTAACCATTAAAAACCATATCCAACCATTCCCAACTGAAACTTTAAATCCTAACTATTCAACTTCCCTCAGAAGCCAAAAATGCAAAAGTTGTTTATGCAACTTTGTAACTTTTTGCAAGATATACAAATTTCACCAACTTGACTCCAAAATGACTCAAGACACCCTAAAACATGAAACATGGTCTAAATGGACCTTATTACAAACAAAAACATGACTCAATCACAAAAATCTAATTTTGAACCTCCTTTTACATCATGAAGACTAGGTTCCCCTATACCATAGAGAATGTGTTTATGATGGTAGACATAATACCCACATATTGGTGAAAGGTAGAAAGAGGTACCACTTGAATCTAGAAATAAATAAAGGAGATGAGTATGCACCTAAAACTATATTGATGTTTGTTGTTGGGAAGGATTCCTTGGGTGAGTTAGATGAAAATAAGGGTGGATTAGCTTTCATTTATAAAATATTATACAAATATTCAAAAGGGGATGTTGAGACATTAAATAAGGTTAAGAAGTTGATAGAAAATATTGAGATATTATGACTAGTGGGCCCCTAGTGGACTTCCACCAAAGAGGATCATAGATCTTCATTTTGATCTACTAGTAGAGACTAGTTTTTCCAATAATACCATATAAAGGATGAAAACCCAATAAAATGATGATATGAATTAAAAGATCTCGGATTTTTAAAAGAAGGATTTGATTAGATATATTTTGAACCCATATGTAGTTTGAGTGGTTTTAGCACCCAAGAAAGGAGGGGAGACATATAAATTTATTTTAAATCCATTAACAAGATCACCATGTTACATATTGATTTTCTTTACCTAGGATGTATGAACTAGAATGATTGAGTGGAGCGAAATACATCACAAATATTAATATAAAAAGTGGCTACCACTAAATCATAATAAAAGAGGGATATGAATGGAAGATGTCCTTCAAAACTAAAGAGGGCTTGTATGAGTGTATTGTTATTCCATTTGGGTTGAAAAATAAAGTAAAAACCTTTATTATTTAGATGAATAAGGTGTTCAAACCCTTGCAAATTTTATTTCTATGTATCTTGATGATATTCTCATTTTAGTAGAACAAGGATGATTCATTTGGAGCATATTAGGATGGTTTTTTCGAATTTCAAAGAAGAATATTTTTTTGATTATTCTCATGAAATGTAAATCTTATTGAAGATAGAACTAGTATACCTTGGTTTTATGATCAATAGTGGGATTTGAAGATGGATCTAGATAAGATTATCTATCCATTGTTGAGTGGCCTAGACCCAGGAACATGTTTGAGGTTAGGAGTTTCTATGACTTAGCTAGTTTGTCTAGTAAAAATATTTAATCTTTTAGTGGCATCTATGTACCTATAATTGAAACCATGCGAAGGGATTTAAGAGAGTTAATTTTTTAAGTTTTTGAAAAAAAAAGACATCAAGCATCTAGTCCTTGAACTTATAGATTTTGATAAATTATTTCATATGGATTTTGATCCCAATGTGATAGCTATAGAGGTAGGTTTAAGCTAGTAAAGATAAATTATATCTTATTTTAGTGAGGAGTTGAATTAATATGATTAGTATTTCTATGCCATCATTTGGGAATTAAATAAATAGCGACACTAATTTCTTCCAAAATATTTTTCTTTGTATTCTAATAATCAAGCCTTAAAGTATCTCAACGGTCAAGATAACTTAAACTAGGGAATATAAAATGGGTAGAGATATTGCAAGAAAATTATTTTGTTACAAACAAGAAATTAGGAGCACTATAAATGTGGTTGATGCACATATATTAGGATGAGTTTATTTCTCATAGAGATAAGGGTACATGTGATGGGTTTTGATTCTATAAAAAATATATATCTAGAAGATGAATAATAGAGGGAAGCATGGGGGGATTTAATGGATTTCACATGTATGGATATGAATTTTTTTTAGACTATTTGGTCCAAGATAGAATATTATTTAGAAGGAAACAACTCTATATTCCATAAGGTTTAATGAGAGAGAACCCAATTCAAGAAAAGCATAGTAGAGGCCCCTAAGGAAATTTTGGAATATATAAGATTCAAAGAATTATCAAGGAATATTATGATCAACCCAAGATGGTGGCTAATATTTAGAGGCTTATTTATATATTTCACATTTTGCATCATGCCAAAAGATAAACTTTCAATATTGGGTTATATCAACCATTGTCTATTTCATAAAATCCTTCAGATGATAGCAACATGGACTTTTTTTTGGGATTTCTCAAAACTCAAAAGAGTTATGAATCCATGTTTGTAGTGGGTTAAGTTCAAAAATATAGGGAAACAATTGTCCAAAAGTATATTTGTAATATTAGGAAAGGTGTCTCAACCTTGCTCCTAATGTTAGGATTACAAAAAGTGTAATTTTTTTATATAAAATAGAAAAAAACTCAATTTTTGAGCTATAGAGTTGATTTTGGGCCAAAATAAATATTTTAATTATTTGATACTACCTACATTGGTAGCTATTGTGTATATATCTTTGAGTACTTCAATTTAAATAATGGGCTCAATTGGCCCACTTGATCAAGAGTTATGACCTCTAGAAGTTTGTATAGGAAATGTAAGAAATGTTAGATGCACAAAAAAGTTGTAAAGGGAAGTTACACCTATTGACCAATGTATGATACATGTTATGAAACATCATAAGAAATATTTTATTGGGGGACAATTTGGGTACCACTTTTTGGGCGTTTTTTATTATCATTTGATGTTTTCATGTATTTTATCTCCTATATATTAGGTGCTTGAGATGGAGGTTGTGTGGTGTGATTTTTTAATATATTGTTAAGATTTAAAAATCCCTCCAAATCTCTAGTTGGTGATACTCCTATGAAGGATTTCTTTGAAAGTTTATTGTAACAATGACTTATTGAATAATACATTGATCTACTTTGGAGTGTGGGGTTTTTCTTCTAAAATGGTTTTCCTGATATACACCTATGTTATGATATATTATTTATTTAATGTTTGAATGTGTTTCAACTTTTATTATTGTTAAAAGTTTAAAAATTTCACAAAATCTCCTTAAAGTATTAGTATATGAAGCATTTTTGTGTACCTCGCTTCTTTTCATTTGTATTAGAGCCTAATCAATTCAAATTCTAGATATTGGTAGAGGGTTTTTTGTACTAATATTCATTTGAGTGGGAGCTTATATAAAGAGGTTTTTGATATTATTACAAAAATATATGGAAATCCCGTGAAGGATAGCGGCAGAGAATTTCTTAGGCATAAAATTTGAGTTACAAAAGCTCAAGATGGAGGATATGCACATAGGTTGAGATCTATCGGCTATATTATTTGGATCTAAACCTACAACTACACCACTAGAATATTGGGAGAAGATGGATAGAAAATAAAAGGTTCTTATTAGACTCAATTTTGATAATTTAGTATTATTGAATGTGCATGAAGAGAATATCAAACAAACCTTTGGAAGAAGCTTGGATAAATTTATTAGGCTAAATCCCTAGTGAATTTAATTTTTATATAAGGATGAAGTTGTAGACCCTTAGGATGGAGAATGTTGGGTATATGGCCAAACATATAAATTCCTTCAATGTGGTAGTTATCTAGTTGGGCACCATGGGTGTGAAATGGAGGAGGATTGGTTTATAAATTTGTTGTGTTCTTTTCCAAATTCATGGGACCACCTTTCTATGGTCATTGGGAGCACTACCACCAAGTTCAATATGGACATGAAATGGTTTTATATTTAATTTATAAATAAATGAGAAGGAAGAGTCTTGATTCAACTAAAAAGGCCCTAGTATTTTGTGGATGATCCAATGAAAAAATAAATAAGGACACTTGAAGTAAGATAATTTTAGATCCAAATCTCATGGGAGATCCAAATATCTTGCTAGGTTTAAGATGAAATGTTGGATCTAAAACAAACCTAAACATCTAAGAAGATATTGTAAGGAGAAGAATACGAAGAAAAATGTATATTTTAATGATGAGTTTGAGAGATCCTCCTAGGATGAAGGTGATTCTTTTATCACTACCTTGGCTACTTATGCATCAACAAGTGCATGGTTGATAGAATCTAGTCTCTCTTTCCCAATGATCTCACATTGAGTTTGGTTTGAAAAATATGAAGAATATGATGGTGGGAAGGTCTACCTTGAAGATTATTCTCATCTGAAGACTGTTGGCCATGGTAGAGACCTAATTCTATTCCCAAATAGATGGGTGAAGGGGATAAATGGTGTACTACATATCCTTGGTTTGCATGGAACCCAATTTCTATAATTAAATGATGTAGGTGTGTAGGTTGAAATATGGTTAGAGGAGCTATGGTTATTTCTAAGGTTGTTTCAGTTGAAACCTTTTTTAGCTAGATGCATGCATGGTTTAGTATAATAGTTCTTCAATTCTTGGGATATGATATTTTACTTCACCATTAGAACTAGAAACAAAGTAGTGGGTTGTGTCTACTTTTTATGGTCATGCTTTGGAGACTAAGATGCTAACAAAGAAAAAAATGTTGTGACATGAAAGGATGGAGCATATAATTGAGAAGGGTTTAAGGTACCTAAAAAATAAAAACCTTGTTGAGGGGTTAAATTATTGTAATCTTGAATTTTATTTCTATGAACACTGCATAAATGGAAAATAAAACATGTTTAGTTTTACTCTAGTTCTCATAAATCTTCTAAGGTGTTAGATTTAATCCATTCATATGGATTTGGTCCTATTAATGTTCCTTTGATTTCCAAATATATATATATTATGTTTTTTCATTAATGATAATAGTAGAAGGATGTGAGTATATTTCCTTACAAGTAAATCTAAAATATTTGGTCATTTTACAGAGTTTAATATTCTTGTAGAGAATCAAACATGTAGAACTGATAATAGTGGTGAGTTTTTTTTAGGATATTTTGATAGATTCTATTATTATCATGGGATAGAAATACATAAAACAACTTTGTACACCTCTTAATAGAATGAATTTGTAGAAAGAATGAATAGGACATTGATGGAGAGGGATAGAAGTATGCTTAGTGGGGTTGGCTTGGATTAATTTTCTGGGTAGAAGAAGTTTCCACAACTTTTTACCTAGTTAACAGGTCTCCTACATTATCTCTTGTTAATAAGAAACTATAGAGGTGTGGTTAATGAAAACTCCCTCATTGAGACATCTTAAAGTCTTTGGTTGTGAGGCATATGCACATGTGCCTAGGGAGAAGTGGTAAAAGTTGGAGAACAAGTTTATAAAATATATCTTCATTAGATATGGTGTTGGCATGAAAGGATACAATATTTGGGATCTTATGTCTAAGAGAGTTTTGTATAGAAAAAATGTTATATCTTTAGATAAGTTAAGTCTTCTTCATGATATTGTAACTAGAGAAGAATGAAAAGAAATATGTAGTTCAAATAACCCCAAATAATGATAAGGTTAAATTAGAAGCCCACAAAGGAATTGAAGAGGAAGAGAGCATAGATAGTTCAATTTTTTCTAAAGAAGAAATATAATCTCCACCTAAGTCATTGAGGGGGTTCACTCGACAAAGACATCGACAAAAAACACATGCTAACTTTGATTGGAGATACATTTTTGTTGAACCTAGGACTAGAAAGGAGGCTATGGTTATGAATGATGCATAGTCCTAGAAGGTTTCCATGGATGAGGAAATGACTACTTTGAAGCAAAATAACATATGGGACCTAGTCATTGAACAAAATTTGAAGTTGTGTTCATCAACAACAAGTCTACGTTGTACATGGGCTACTACAAGCTATGGGTTGAGGGGGATTCTCTTAATACTGTTAATTTCTTACTTGGAATTCAGAAGCCAAGTTGGGTTTTTGAACAACTGATTGAGTATTTTATCATGATGTTAAGATCCTTTAATGAGATCTATGTCACACATATCTATAGAGAAGGCAATTTCCTAGTGGATTTTGTTACAAACAAGACTATTATAATTCATAATTTTAAGGCATGGTAGGAGTACTCTCTCCTTCTCGAGGAATCCAAGATTTTATTGTGAAATGATAGCTAATGTTGATCTTGTGATTTAGGGTGATCAAGAAATTATTGCCCTCCTTATTATCACATGCTTTGTGGGTTTTGATTCACCTAATTTTTATTTAGCAAGTGTGTTTTAGTTGGGGTATCAGTTAATGGTGAATATTGATATGGGGGGAGATAGGAGCAGGATTGAACCTCTTTCTTGTGAGAGATGGAGGAATAAGCACAAAATTTGGAGAATTTTGAAGTATGAGAATTTTACACCCTATTTGGAGAGGCTCCATGGCCATGATTCCAAAGCCTCTATAGATTTTGTCTACTGCTAGAATAATAGAAGTTTAAAGGTTAATGGTATGGAGTTTGTGATCAATGAAAACTTTATTGCCTCCATTATTGGGCTATTGATGGATGGACACAATTTTTTTAAGGAAGAACAAAGATGATGCTATGGACCGGTTCTTCAAAGAAAATGAGCAAGAGAAGCTGATAAAGATGCCCTCATGGGGTTATGAATGGGATTCCTTGAAGAAATTTGGGCTGAAGTGGTGGAGGTCATTATTCGATATCTTACTCTAGATGGTCATTATACTGCTATTTAGGGCACCAATTTTACCCTATTTAATCATTTTAGACACAGGTTGCATGTTTCATTCCTGTTCTTTCTTTTGTCATCTTTGGAAGTGTCATTTTATGCATATTTGAAGAATTGAAGGGTTCATGTTCTTCACAAAGGCCTCATATTTCTCATTATGGAGCATGTGAGAGCTCATACTCCTGCCAAGTCGGTTAAATGAAAGGAGAAGGCTATAAGTGAGGAGTCTTTTTTGACTGGCTCAGAGACCAATTCTAATGGTGAAGTTGAATGGTATCAGGAGGAGGGTGGTTCATCATCTCCTATGGAGGACCCCTCTAAAAAAGAAAGAAGGGGACTTTAAAGAGGAAGGGTGTTGCCAAGAAGCTCATCTTGCAGGAGTCAAGCTCCCATGGGTCCCCTTCTACTAGTAATGACATTGATATAATATTTGATGGTTCCTAGTCTAAGGAGAACACTGAGCCCCATGGCTAGGACTCTAATGTGGTTGGTCAGAAGGAGAAGGTCTTGTCTGATGAGGATAGGGATAAGGAGGTGAAGGAGATTCCATGAAGGGCTTCCAGAAGGATTACAAAGTTGAAAAAGAAGGATGTGAAAGGTGCTAAGAAGGCTCTGAATCAAGTAAAGGGTGTGGTGGAAAATGTCATTGAAATCAATGATTCCCCTATTTGACAATCGTGGAACAAGGAGGCGTCGGTTGAGAGGACTGCGCATGAGGAGGAGGGTGTGAATCTAAATCTTGGTAAGCTTGAGTTGCTAAAGGTTAATCCTCTTTTTGAGGATTTTTTCATATTTGAATGATGACAATACTTCCATGTTTGAGCTTTTGGATATGGCTCATTTGGGGTCCACGTGCACTTTCAAACTTGCCAAGTGGGTTTTTCATGAATTTATTAAGGTAAATTAAGATTAGGGGTATGAAGGAGAATATGTTAAACTAGTTGAAGGGCTCCTCTTTGGACATTTTGATTGAAAGGTTGATTGATTTAGAGTTATCTTTTGATGACTTCAATACCCATTGTGAGAACCGCCTTGGTGAAATGGAGGGAAAGATTAAGGAAACAAACAAAGACATCAAGAAATTATTGCAGGTTAGTCACAACTCAGTCAAGAATAGTGTGGAGCCCCTGAAGGTTTTATTCGGTAAGATTAGTCAGCTCAGGGAGGATTGGTTATACTTCACGGAGATGATTGAGAAGGACCAATCTTCTAAGGGTAAGGGGAAGAATATCGACAAAGATGAGGTAAAAGGATTGTTTACCAAAACTAGGGGAAACCTTAGGAAGATGTTTGATGAAGAAAAGCAAGAATTAATGGACATGGTCAATTTGCATTGCAACTAGGAGATCGAGGTGGGTAGAGCACCTTGAAAAATATGAAATAGTGTATTTTTTGTGATGTTTCCTATTTTTGTTTCTTTGCTATTGGGTTGCTATTTTTTGGTTGTTGGGCTACTTTTGGCTGCTGCTTATGCTTCAATGTCTACCTCTTTTAGCAACATTTTCTCTTTTATGATGTGAAGGGTTTCGAGTCCCTTAAAAACCTGTTTTTCCAATATAATTAAAACATATGGGACATAGTACCTTTGTTGATGGATTAAATCTTGTTGAATGCAAATGGGTGTCAAAATAAAAATAGGGTTTGATGATAGTTTTGAGAAGCACAAAGTGATATTAGTTATGAAGGGTTATTCCAAAGTTGAGGGAATAGATTATGGTGAGGTTTTCTCCCTAGTAACAAAGCTAAGACCCATTCAATTTCTATTGTATTTTGTTGTAGAATATGATCTTGACTACATACATGGGGGTTCTTATTTTATAGATCTCTTTTACTCCTTTTTTTTTTTAAATAGGCCTAATCAGCCCTTGATCAAAATTTTATAGCCTCCAGAAGTTTACATAGGAAATGCTAAAAGTTGTTGGATGCATAAAAGGGCTATAAAATGGAGTTACACTTGTTGACTAACTTATGATGCATGTTATGACACATCATAAGGAATATTTTATTAGGGTTTAATTTTGGAGCCACTTTTTTGGATGCTTTTAGCTCATGGTTTTCTATTTATTATTTGATGGTTTCATTTAAATTGTATCTCTTATATATTAGATTCCTAGGTTCTTGAGATGGAGGTTGTGTTGTGTGAGTTTTGTAGATATTTTTAAGCCATCAAAATTCTTCTAGATATTTGGTTGGTGATACTTCTGTGAAGGTCTAATCTACAAGTGTATTATAATTGTGAACTATTGAATAATACATTGAGCTGCTTTAAAGTGGGATCATTCTCTTGAAAAGGTTTACCCTATGTTCAATTGTGTTATGATATATTATCTATTTTATGTTTAAATGTGTTTCTACTTTTTATAATTTTTAAAATATTGAAATTTGTACAACACTCAAAATATTAGTGTAGGAAGCATTTTTGTGTACCTTGCTTCCTTTTAGAGGAACTTAGAGTATTGGGTTTAATCAACATTGGGATTCTCAAAAATCAAAATAATTATGAATCCGTTGTAGTGGGTTAAGTTCACAATGATGGGAAACAACTAGCCAAAAGTATATTTTTAATAGTAATGCATATGCACTTTGATAAATGTGGCCAAGCCTTAACATGTACATGATATCTATTGAAATTTACCAAAATATAGCTCATAAATGTTATGACATATGCATGTTACAACTTGTACACATTATAACACATACACACTATAAAAAATTTATGATCTATTTTGTCTTTGAAATAATGCATGCATGCTATACATGATATGATTCAAATTTATGAAAATCTCACCCATTGGGCTTGGATTTCTAAGATTGAGGATTGGAATTTCATTTTGGATTCCATGTGTATATTTTAAACATAAAATAACATATTTTAGCTTCATCCTCATCAAATTTACATGTTTTAGAATGAAATTCCATAAAACCACCACTAAATTTGCAAGCCACTTCTTAGCTTTTAATCCATTTTTTTGATATTTTAAATAAATTAGGGTTTTTTTTTTTTTTTTTTAACAATTCTTTGGTATTCCTTAAATGCATGCATTTATTTTTCATATTTCTAAATACATCCATCCAATTATATATATACAATTTTTCTATGCTTTATTTTGTACAAATAAAAAATGCAATTTTGACATTTTTTTATGAAAAATGCTTACGGAGTCAAATCCAAAAGCTTTGAAATTCAATAACATGGACAATGAAATTTTTATGGAATTCAAATGACACAAAATTAGTAAATAATATTTTAGGATATATCCACTTTAAAGATTTATAAAAAATATAGCTTTCATTACTCATTCTTAGCTATCTTTCCATAATTTCACTATGTTATATTTCAATAATAAAATAATGAATGATTTTGTGTACTTAGAATTTTACTCTCTTAATATTAACCATTATAAATCTTATTTAATAGTTTATATACTAGGTCTAAAGCATTACTATTATTGATCTCTATCACATCTCAATCTTTTAGTGAGGGATCTCAAATTCCTCATTGAAGATTAAGGTTTGTTGATTTCAAGAAAAAATCACCACTTTTGATTACCTTAGGTTGCCTATTTATATGAAGTTTCCTAGTGGTGGATAGGATGTATAATATGGATTAGTTCATTTCTTTCTAGAAGATTTGTAATGCACCTCATATTGCTAGCGTATTTTTCAAAGAGGGGTTGTAAGACTACATGGACTATTTAGAAGTATAGTAGTAAATAGAGAAGTGAAATTTGCGGGATATTTTTAGAGAATATTATGGATGAAGGTAGGGAATAAATTGAAATAAAATTCTTCTTACCATCCAAACATGGATAGAAACATTTAAGTAGTCAACAAAAGTCTAGGAAATTAATCGAGAAGTATAGTGAGGAAGAAACCCAAGAAGAGTTTCTACTTAATAATTTAGTAAATAAAAGCATTGGTAAGATACCATTTTATGTGGTATAGTTTAATGAGGTATTAGAGATATGTACAAGAATTGTAGATGTAGAAAATATAGCTAAACACATGTAAAAGGTTAACAAGCAAGTGAGAGACCATTCAAAGATTAATTTACAAGAATTTTTCTAATTAAAGGAGGGAAAAGGAGTTTCAAGAATAAATAATGTTGGATCATATTGAAGGGTAAGGTTTTTCAAAGGGGATCTAAAATAAGTTTTGTTAGAAAAATACTGGACTTCATAAGGTGGTGAAGAAAACTTCATTGAATGCATATGTGATAGTGAGTTATTTAGGGGCATTGAAATTATCTTATTTTCAATTTTGTTGGTCTTGTTAGAACATAATGTTTATTAAGTGTCCATGTCTATTTATAAATCTCTAATATAATTATAAAATATTATGATATAAACATGATTTTATCATATTATAAAGAATATTTAATTAATCAGTAAATTTATTAATACACATAGATATATCTTTAATATTAATTAATTTACTAATTAATATTAATTTTATTTGTAAATGGTATGGTAACTCTCAAAAAGTGGAAGTGTTTTTCTTGAAAATCAAATTTTGTGATAGTTGGAGTAAAAAATTGAAGCACTTACACATAGAATATTAATGAAGTCCAGCAATATGAAATGTAGGATTTTGAAATAAATTTTTAAATATGTAAATTATTCTAATACATAGATGATACAGGTTAATTTTGTATAGGATGTACAAAAATTACTTTTCTAGGGCCAAAACATGCATGTGTATGATCAACATAATTTCACCTAAATAAAATTATTTTATAATTTCTTTTGGGGAAAGATGTGTATTATGGTGAAGTTTGATCATGCTATTTTTTATTAAAAAAAATCTATATATTTTTTGATATATTTAATTGGCCTTAAATGCTATTTTTGAAAACCTCTCGTGTATGACATTTTAGTGTAAATAGTGTCTTTACATATCTAGTTAGGATATCACATTTCTAGGATTGACCTATTCACACTTAAATTAAGCTTACTTAGGATTTTTTATGCTTTTGTCTCACTTCATGTGGTTGAGAAATGTGTCCTCATCATTTGATACATCTAGTACATGTATTCTTGTCACTTGCTCACACACTTGTCAAGTGATCTCACAAGTGTTGCACCTTTGGAGTAGTTAGAGTTTTAATCCTACCTTCCCACCTCATCATCCTTGCCATATATACAAGAAATATTTGTACATTACTCACACTCTTATTGTATCTTCTTTTGGAGAAATCCTAATGTAATTATGTAATATTGACATTTGTATATCTCTCAGAATCATTGGTTTGCATTTACAATTTATAGCTTAGAATCTCTCTTACATTTTTTGGTTATACATATGTTTTCAAATTTATATCATGGTGAAACATAAAAATGTGGTGATGCCCTAAGATTAGTGTTCATAACCTAGGGTACACTACATTTCTATAATTTTATTAGGATACAAATCAACAAGGTGCATAGATTGACTTTCAATCTTTAAGGTGAGTCAATCAAATCTGGATCTGATCCTTTTTTAGAATAGGAATGATATTTAAATGATTAACCTAATTGAAATATATGACCTAATATGAAAAATGTAATATTTTTAAAATACATATACTAAAAAAATAATTTGCAGATGGATCTGGAGGTTGCAGACTGATGTGTACCTATCACTAAAAGTTGAATCTGGGTGTTGTAGCAAGATTGGGTCGCCCCTGAGTGACTGGATCTTTGTGAGGGTGTCTTCCTATTTTTTTGGGGTCCTCTGGAATTGGATATGAGCTTCTATTTTCAGTTGTCCCACTATCATAATTTTGTTATTAAATTCTACAATTGAGTTTTTGTCTCTTGGAAAGGTTGATGATAATAAATGTAACAATGGAAAAATTTCCTTCAAGATCTCTTTAATATTATTCAAACCTGTAACTTGCACATCCACAAAGAGGGGAAATTTTGTACCATATAGGGGCTTGCCTTAGTCAAACCCCATGTAAGTGTTCCCACTTCCATAATGATAATTTCAATGATAAAACCTTAATGAAAAGGAAGGGAATGATGAATGAATACAATGTTGCAACTCACCACCCTTCAATGGATTCCTGGAAGGACTGAAGACATGCACATCACCTCAAGGATTTGGACCTTTCTTGATACATTTTTATTGAATGTTTGAATACTTGGAGACCTACAACAATGTTAGCCTTCACAAGACAATAACATAAACACACATAAACTTTGACAAAATGTTGGATCCACAATTTCTATAATAATGCTATTAGAATTTTTCACTTGAATTGATCTTGATAATAGTATTTGATCTTGAATGCTAGAAAGTATGTTTTAATGTTTCTTAGATTTCATATGATCAAAAGATTAGGTGTTTATAGGTGTTTATCTAATTTCCCAAAAATTAGATTTCGAAAGCCAACACTTCATATTTAAATTTTGGATATTAAAATAACATCAACAACATATTTGAATTTGGTTCATGGCTAAGAAGGGGGACCCAACCGCCCTTGGGTGAATGGATCTTGGCCCAAATTTCTAGGAAACTCAAATTTGAGGACAATTTAATTATTGGATGCATTTGTTAAATGCTTGTCCTCCTTTAGAAATCGAAAAAAAATAGGCTTTGGAATGCATAATTTAGAAAATTAGAAGCTTAATTAAGTCCAATAAATTAGGGGGCCAAAACATCATGTAAAATTGTAAGCATATACAATTTTCTACACTACATTTAGCCCCCACTTTAGTGAGAGTATGAACTTACGCTCAGACTCACACTAAAGTAGAGAAATATATGTCAAGAGGGGTTCAATTGTATAAATGTTGAAAATATAGGATGACTAATGATCAAGGAGGTGATCAATCCTCCAAGATCCAATATCCCATAGAAAACCAACATAGGCACAAAGGAACACACATGATATGAAACAATACAAGATACACAAACATATAATATCAAAATAAATGCAAATAAAAGAAAAAAGGGGATGGACTAGCAAGTTGTATTATACTATGTGTCCATATAAATGTTTTCATGACTCAAACCATAGAAAATTATGATATTTTTATAGGTGAATCACAAACTATGAGACACACAAGCTAGTGAAGTTCAATATTCACTAGGTGAGCTCCCAAGACAAGGTAAAATGTGAGACACACACTAGGTCTACAATGTGTGTACTCATAGCTAAAATGGGAAGGATACACTAGGTCTACAGGTGTGTACCCATAAAAGGGTGGAAAAAATGGGAAGGATGCACCACGTCTATATGTTTGTACCCATTTATCAACCATACCAAGAGTTATACTCCCTAATAACCTTGATAAGTGCTACAAAATGATCAAAGTGTTATGCCATTTCTTACACTAAGTTCAAACCATGTGAGCAAAGTGAAGCCAAGAAAATTTCAAATGTCAAATGTCAATGCACCACTAAGCTCAACCCTTGTGAACAAAGTGGATAAAAAATGCCAAGTTTCAATGTCAACGCACCACTAAGTTCACCCTTTGTGAACAAAGTGAAGCCAAAAACTAATGCCAATGTAATTCCCCCACTTTAAATAAATTTCTAAACACCATGCTATGAGAAATTAATTTAAAGTAGAAAAATGATAAATGGAATACAACAAATAATCATAAGAGCTTATTTTTAAAATCTATGTCAATGATATGTTTCCAAATAAAATACATCATGATAAGGGGTTTCCCCCAAACACAATGCCATGAAAAACATAGAATAGGTACACTGAGGGATCCATCACTTTGGGGTCAATATACCTCTTTTCTATAGTGATATGATAGAGCTCGAAACTGAAATCATTCCCCAAATACTCATGGAACAACAAAAAAATGGAGGAATGACATATAGAGAGAAAACAAACAAAATTTTGGGTCAACATGGAAGAAACCTAAATGTCTCAACACCTTGCATTGTCCCCAAAAGGAAAACACAAGAAAAAAAGAAAGGATAAAGCTTATGATATATAGAAGAATTGAGATACAAATAGAATAATGTCATGATAGGCTTGTTTCCTTTGTATCCTTGCACCAAAATAGCAACAAGGGTCATCCAAAGAAAAATCCCGAACATAAAGACACGCCAAGAAGCACAACACGAGAGATCACATCACATGCAAGAAAACACAAAGAACACTTGAACAACATAAATGAGTACATCACATGTGAGCCGACCTAGAGTAGGTTGTCCACATACCAATCTCACTCATCATAAATGGAAGGTGGATAAATAGCTAAAGGCACTACAACAAGTGTCATACTAGTAGCATCACCAGGTTCAACATGTGGTGGGTCACTCTTATCAAGAGGATCATCATGATTAGCCCCATCTAAATTCAAAGAAGTGGAAAATAAAAAAATTCACTCATTATACACTTCTTCGTCAATCTTATAAATCTCATCATCATCATCTAAATTAATCACAATAGGATTTTTTATGATTATTGCATTTGAATTCTCTTTTTTCAGTTATATGTCTTGTTTTGGTGCAAGTTAGACTTCTTCTTGAGTTTTTTCCATGGGTGTGGGTGGTGTTGGTTTTTTATTTTCTTCCAATTGGTGTGCAATATCATGATGTCTATGCCTACACTCTTTAGCACTTTATTTTCATTTTACACATTTTTTAAGTTGTGACATCTATGTCTCTTTCCTTCCCTTAAGGGAGGAATTGAAGGAACCACCGAGGGTTGGGAAACCACTATCTCTTTAGGTTTATAGACTTGTGTTATCTTTGGAGGCACAAAAGGGGTCATTTATCTCTTGGTCTTTTGTAGGATATGGGTGGAAGAACTATGGTGTACAATTCTTGGTTATTTGGAAGATATTTTATTTCAATCATAGGTTCATCAATGATAGGGTGGGGAGAAGGAACAACCATGGAATTATCAAACTTGGGAATATTGCTAAGAGATAATTCAACTATGCACTTTTCTTTTAACTTTTGATATGACTTGGAAAAGAAATCTTCACAAGGCTTTATAGGTTCCATAGGTCTAGGCCAAAATAAATCCAATGAAAAATTCTCACGAGAAGACATGGGATTGAATCCACTATGGTGCAGTATAAATATCTCATTTTCAAAGGGAAACTTTATGCACTTATGAATAACCGATGGGACAAAATTCATGGAGTGTATCCATGGATAACCTGGCTTCACATAGAATTGTTCTAATGCTAGGATGATGATGAATGGCACATCTAATTGTTTTGGTCCAACTTTATAAATAAGAGTGATCAAACCTATCATAGGGAAAGCAAAACCATTATGTATTTTAATCCATTATTTCAATTGTTCATGTAATAACCCTGATAAAGGTCATGCACAAACAAGAATTCTTCGCAGTGATCACATTCTCTACACACATGAGATCAATAATTATGCCAATGGTGGGATTATCATTAATACTTTCAACGATATAAAGAGGACCATCAGGTGCACGTATAGAAGCATCAATATTTGTGAAAGTAATGTTAGGTAAAGTGGTTTGGCCCTTATGAGGTTGAACATCTATGAGACCAACCATATCATGTAGTTCATCCTCATTATCACTCTTATCATCATTATTATTATCAATTGTGTCCTCAATCTTATCAAAATTCATCATATAATTCTTGACTTTATTGGCTTTCACAAAGTTGGTTGAATGATTTGTCATTGGCCTGGTGAAAATTTGCAAATTTTAGTTGGGTGGAGCAACTGACTAATTACCTTTGTCATTAACACCTCCCAACTAGATATGATTGGAATTGATAAGGTCCTGAACTTGATGTTTAAGATGCATGCATTTTTTGGTGTCATGTCCACTTTTTCAGTGATATTGGAAAAAGGCATTTAGGTTGTGGTTTGGAGGTAAGGGTCTGGTTCTGTCGATAGTTTTTTTAGGAGGAAAAAAAAATAGATTCTTATTTAGAAGTTGCAACATGATTGAATGAAGATAATTGGGTAATAGAGTAAATTTCCTATCCCTAGGTCAAAATTGATATGGGGTAGAGTTTATGGCATCAAATTGAGGTTCAACATGGTTTATTTAAGATGGATTTATCTTTAAAAATTTATTGTTTGGTTTCTTAAATTGTTGGTAATTTTTTTGATGTGCGACTCAAACTTCTCAATATATTTAGATGAAGATGCCTCATATTTATTAATGGAATTCTGATAATCACAAAGCATCGTGCACAAACTTATAAAGGATGGAAATTTCTATAGTATGAATTTTTCTCCTATTTTTTCTTGTAAGTTGTCAATGAACATCCTTTGGATTTCCACATTAGAAAGAGTTAGATTAACTTGCGATAGTACCAGCTGATAGTGGCTAATAAAATGTAACTTTTTCACCTTGTCTTTGTTTACATCTCATTAAATCATTTATGTTGATCTTGGGACCAATTTGCACTTGGAAATGGTTGAGGAAAGCATCTATAAGCTCGTTAAATGAGTGAAATGAGTTATTCGATAATGAAAAAAACCACTCCAAGGCCATGTCCTTCAACGACTGAGGAAAACTCTTAGCCAAGAGCTTTTATTTGAAAATAAAGTCACTACGTAAGGTTGTGTATGTTGATATATTGTTGCTAGGATCTCCTTTACCATTGTATTTCTCAAAGCATGGTATCTCTATGTTTTATGGAATTTGTGCTTTCAATATCTCCAATGACAATGGGTTTCTCTTCACATATTGTGATGGTTGTCCATTTTGAATTTGGTTCAATGTTGATATTTGTTGTTGAAGGAATGTCACATTTTGCAAGAGTTGGTTTATGATGCAATCATTTCTTGTGTTTTGGGAATGAATTGAACATGGTGGAAGTGTGTATGTGTTAGGTGGAGAGCTATATTGTATGTTTGTGAGCGGTGACGAGTTTTGAGATATGATGTTTGAGTGCACAAAACTATAAGGATTCCTAGTGGAAATACCTAAGGCTGGAGCTATGTTATTGTTTTTTTGCATCATTGTGTCAACAATTTGGTTTTTGTATGTGGGAATAGAGGCTATAGTTGTAGGGAGAGAAACTTGAATTCCTCCTTGGCTTTGAGTATACCTCAAATCTTGAGTGCAACTAGCCATTGTAGGTACACTATTATCTATAATATGGGCTAAAATACACACTAACTTTAATCATTGACCATTATCAAGAATTTTCCTCATGTTATCTATGATGGGAGCTATTGTACCAGTGATATATTCCATGCTCACAAAGTTTTGAAGTTTTTCTAAGGCTTTGTTTAATTATTTCAATTTCTCTTGAGGGACATGAACCACCATGGTTTCAACATCAGTGATAGTGGTTGATGGTAATGTACGAGAATTATGGAGTTAGGGGTGGAATCCAAAATGGGTTGAGTATTGAAAAAACTTGGTGTGAAAGGGTTAGAGAACTCAAGATCCACAACGGATGTACTAGCAGTGCGAGACACCAGCTCTCTCTCCCTATCACTATATATATCTCTATATCTCTCCCTCTCCAATCTCACTCTCTCTATACCTACCTCTCCCTCCCTCCATCCCTATCTCTCTATTGGATGTTGTGGTTGCATTGCTGATATGTGTTTGTCATTATTGTCAACACTATTAGCATTGATGATTCTGAAGGTTGTATATGTTAAGGATATTGAGAAAATTGTAATAAATATATTGTAGGAAGCCAGTGAAGCTGAGAAGGTCAGAGTGATGAAAATTTGTGTAAGTTGATTTTCAGGTACCATGCATTAAAGGATTTTTTGCTAAGCCTATCTAGTATGTTTTCTGAAATTTTTAGTGGTACGTATCAATAATTGAGGAAGTTATGAAATTCGGTGTTCCTACACTCATTTTGCTACTGTAGCAGTTGTTCTTGGAGGAAGAGGATGGAATTATGGAAATTCCAATTGTTGTGCATGTCCCTATGGCATTCTTGGATGTTTCTAGATAATTCTCTATCAGTGTGGTATGTCCGCATTGATCGGCGTGTTCGCGATTGAAGATTTTTTCCTCATGTTTTTAAGGTTTTCATGTTCTTAGACGACATGATGGTGGTAGCATGATGTGGATCCTTACGGATTAATTTCTTGTTGATTGGCATGTTTTAGGATGTTGATTTGGGTCCTCTCTATGTTGTGAATGACTTGTGCTGGTGCACATTGATATTTATTCATGTATTGAGGCGGACAGTTGTAATTCATTTATTATTTGTGGTCGACGAATTTGTTGATGTAAATCCGTGTAGCAGATATATAAGAGCATTTTTTTTTCTTATTTTGAAGTATGCTCGTGTGTGCTCGATATATGTGTGAGTAAAGATCAAATCCTTCAAGTGCATAGCAGAGTATGCAGAATTTTTTATGTGCCTAACTGGAACTGTTATTGGGCTTTTGTAGAAGCTAATTTCTCAGTTCATCCCACTCAAATGGTTTTAGTCTAATTTTCTTATGTAAGGCAATGATCCTTCCTTTGAGCAGTGTGTGTGAATGCAAGTGCATTCCCTATTCATTTTTCATTATACTTTTAACAAGGTATAATTGTGGATTAACCTCCACCATGGTTTTTTCACTTAACAAAGTTTCCATGCAAAATATCGATGTTCATGTGTTTTTGATGTGTTTCTTAATTCTTTCTTTCACTATTAATCATCGGATCTGGTATTAAAGGTTAATAAGTTTGATTAAGTTGTAAATTCTATGACAACTGATTCACCCCCCTCTCAGTCGTCTCTTCTTGTTTTTCCAACAATTGGTATCAGAGCAGGTTCCTCTAAAGGTAAAGCTTAACAACTTGAGGTGATCTGAGATGGCATCTTACAAGAAGGATAGTTCTATATTTGATGGAACAAACTACTCTTTTTGGAAGGTCAGAATGGAATGTCATTTGAAGTGCATTGGTGAGCCTTTCTAGAAGATTACAAAGAATGCATATACTATTCTCAGAATGGTCCATCTACTGTTGATGAGATCAAAGAAGCTGAAACAAATACCAAGGCTATTGAAGCATTGGTGAGTGCTTTGATAGATTTAAAAATGGAAAAATTGATAGGTCTGAAGATTGCACATGAGATCTAGAAAATGTTTGAAACATTGTATGAAGGAGATCCACTAGTGAAAGTTGATAAGCTACAGAGTCTAAAAGGAAAGCGGGAGGGCGTGAAGATGAGTGAAGATGAGAACATCTTTTCTTTCTCTCAAAAGGTAAATGAACTAGTGATGAGCATTATATGTGTCATTGGAGTCTTGGATGAAGAAGAGATTGTGGCTAAAATACTTAGATTTGTGTCTCCTTCCTACAAAGAAAAATATCATGCTATTGATGAGATCAGGAAAGTGACAAATGGGACAAGAGACATGCTGATTGGAAAACTTGCTGCCTTTGAGTTGAGTGAATTTGGTGAGTCTACTCCTAAGATAAAATCTGCATTCAAAGCTATTGTATATGGGAAAAGAAAACAAAGATATGATCTAGGAGAAAGTTCTAAAAATACATTCAAGTATGAAGATGAGATGAAACAAATTGAAGATGAAGCAAGAGAATTAGAAGAACCAGAAGCACTGATTATGAAAAGAGAAGCCAGAGGACAAGGTAAGTACAAAGGAAAGTTGCCTATTAAATTTTTTTCTTGCAGTAAGATAGGTCATTTTGCATCAAGGTGTCTTGAAAGAACTTCTAAGTACAAACCTGATAAGACTATATTTCAAAAGAAATGTTATTATGTTGAAGAAGGTCTTACTGATGATGAATCTAATAAAGAAACTGGAAATGAAGATGAATGGGTATTTATTGCTATCAAAAAAAATAGCCAGGTGTCCACTGAATCTACTAGTATGTGAATGTTGAGAAATCTCTTGGAACAAAAATTGAAGGAAAGGATGAATGGGTAATTGGCAATGGGTTCTCACATCATATAACTGGTGACAAAAGTAAGTTTGTAAACATGGAAAACTATGATGGTGGTATTGTAAGATTTGGAGACAACACTTCTAGTGTGATTTGTGGTAGAGGCACTATTTATTTCGGTGGTAAACATAATAATGGTGATGTTATTATATGTAGAAGGCTTAAATAATAAGTTGTTGAGTGTTGGATAGATGGTAGACAAGGGATACGATCTTTAGTTCAAGGATGGTAAGTGTAGGATACTGGGAAGTTCAAGAAACATAATTGCTTTAGGTACAAAGACAAGAGGTAACATTTTTCACTTAAGTGTTGCTAGTTCAAGATTCTTAATTGCTCAAATTGATGTAAGTTGGTTATGGAATAGGAGGTTGTGTCATGTGAACTTTGATAACATTGTCAAAATATTTTTTTCTCAAGAATTCATAGATCTTCCTAAGATAGTGAATCCTACTAACACTATGTCCAAGGAATGTCACATGGGAAAACAGACTAGAAATTATTTTCAACGAAAATAGTATAACTCTAATGGAGTATTGGAATTGATACACAGATATCTATGTGGTCCCTCAAGAATCAGAAGTCTTCAAGGTGAAAGGTACTTTATGTTTCTTATTGATGATTACTCTAGAATGATATGGGTTGCTTTCTCAAGAGAAAAACATGAAGCACAAGAAAATTTCAAAAGCTTCAAAGCTATGGTAGAGAATGAGACAGGTCAAAAGATCAAATTTCTGAGGTTAGACAAAGGTAGAAAATTCACTTCTCAGGAATTCAGTTCTTTATGTGAAGAGCATGGAATTCAAAGACAACTATCTTCCCCCCCAGACCCCTCATCAAAATGGAGTTGTTGAAAGAAAGAACAAAACCATTCTAGACATTGCTAAAAATATGATGCTAGAAGCAAATGTTCCTCATTTCTATTGGAGAGAAGCTGTAAGCATTGTTGTGTACACTATCAACTGGGTAAATGTCAACACTAATTATGGTAAGACCCCTTCTGAGCTATGGTTTGGTTATAATCCTATAGTCAAGTACTTCAAAATATTTGGAGGTAAATGCTACATCAAGAAATATGATGATATAGGCAAGTTTGATGCTATAAGCGATGAAGGAATCTTTATAGGTTACTCTACTAAGAGAAAATATTAACGATGTTTTTATAAAAGGTTGAAGAAAATGGTTGAAAGTGAAAATTTCAAATTTGACGAAGATATTGATAGACCATCTATATGTAGTGGATATGATTCAGATGATCAACATGATAGTGCTAACAATGGAAATAATTTTTAAACATAGAGTCAACTTCAAATTATTTTGGTGAACCAAGGAAATCAAGAAGCAGAAACTAGCAAAAGTGCAGAAGAAAGAGCACAAGAACCAGAAGTCCGAGAAACTCCTAAAGTTCCAAGGTATGTGAGGTGAAATAATTCTGATAGTTAGATCATAGGGGATGAGAGCAAAGGTGTGCAAACTAGAAGAATAATTTTAGAAGAATCTTGTCTAATTTCCAAAACTGAGCCTAGCAATATCAATGAAGCATGCAAAGATGAATATTGGATGGAAGCCATGAAAGAAGAACTAATGAAAAGAGAAAAATGATACATGGGATCTTGTTCCTAGACCTTAGGACAAAAATTTAATTGGAACCAAATGGATGTTTTGGAATAAGCTGAATGAGCAAGGTGAAGTGATCAGAAATAGAGCAAGACCTGTTAGCAAAGGGTATTCACAAATGGAAGGCATCAACTTTGAAGAAACTTTTTCCCCTATTGCTATAATTGAACCTGTTAGATTATTTCTTGCTTATGTTGCTTTCAAGAATTACAAATTCTATCATATGGATGTGAAGTCATTATTCCTAAATGGTGAGCTAGAAGAAGAATTATATGTTGAGCAACCAGATAGATTTCAATTGACTGATGAAAAGGACATGGTGTGCCAATTGAAGAAATCTCTATATGGAATTAAGCAAGCTCCTAGAGCTTGGTATGCTAGATTGGAAAAATAGTTGTTGAAGCTTGGATTCAGTAAGGGTATTGATGACAACAATCTATATTTCAAGTTGGATCAGGATAAAGAGTTGATAATTGAAGTCTTTGTTGATGATATTGTTTTTGAAGGTGATAATGATTTATGTATGAAGTTTGTTGATGAAATGAAAAGTGGATTTTAAATTTCAATGATAGGAGAGCTGAAATTATTTTTAGGATTGCAAATAACTCAGTTAAAAGATGTAATTTTCATATCTCAGTCCAAATATGTAAAAGAGTTACTAAAAAAGTTTGGCATGGAAGATTCAAAGCCAGTTGATACACCTATGGTAACTAGATGCAAACTCACACAGAAGGATGATTCTCCTAAAGAAAATCAAACAAGATACAGGTCAATGATTGGTGGATTACTATATCTGACCTAGACTAGGCTAGACATAATCAATGTTGTATGCATGGTTGTTAGATTTCAAGCTGGTCCAAAATAATCACATGTGACTACAGTAAAAAGGATTTTCAGATACTTGAAAGGAATGGCTGATTTTGGATTATGGTATCCAAAGGATGATGATCTTACTTTAAATTATTTTACAGATGAAAATTGGGCAAGTGATATTAATGATAGGAAAACTACAAGTCATGGTGTGTTCTTCTTAGGGATGAAGTTGGTATCTTGGCTAAACAAAAAGAAGAATTTAGTTTCCTTATCTATTGTTGAAGCAGAATATATTACTGCTGCAAACAACTATAATAATGTTTTGTGGATGAAGCAGATGTTGAGAGATATCAAAATTGAGTATGAAGAACCCATTTATATATTCTATGATAGATCAAGTGCGATAAACATTTCTAAGAATCCAATGTTGCATTCAAAGACAAAGCAGATATCCATCAAATATTACTTCTTGAGAGATAAAGTAAGTGACAAAGAAGTTAGACAGGAGTATGTACCTACCAAGGAAAAAATTGTAGATATCTTTACTAAGCCATTGCCTAAGGATACTTTTGAGTACCTCAGAGGTAAGTTAGGGGTGATTTTCCCTCCTAATAAGAACTAAGTGATGCAGGTCTTTGCATCAGTCCGTGAATTCATAGCCATATCTTATTTTGGATTTATGTTGTGGTGGTTGCTACTTAGGGGGAGTAGTTAGATGTGCTAAATATGTGGTTCAGATCCTATTTACCTTTTCCATTGATGTCAAAGGGGGAGAAGTGTAATGTGAAAAACCTTTGTAGAACAAGGGAGAACTGCAATGTGTAAAAGGGAGATTGTTGGAAAGAGAGCTAGTTGGGTTGATGGTATTATTTTTCACATCATGTATTGTCATCAATGACAAAGGGGGAGATTGTTGGATGTTTTGGTTGCATTGATAATATGTGGTTTTCATTGATGTCAACACTATTAGCATTGATGATTCTAAAGGTTGTATATGTTGAGGATATTGAGAAAATTGTAATAAATATATTGCAAGTAGCTAGTGAAGTTGAGAAGGTCAAAGTGATGAAAAGTTTTGTACGTTAATTTTCAGGTGTTGCACATTAAAGGGTTTGTTGTTGAGCCTATCTAGTATTTTTCTAAAATTTTCATTGGTACGCATCAAGAATTGAGGAAGTTATGAAGTTTAGTGTTCCTACAATCATTTTGCTACTATAGTAGTTGTTCTTGGAAGAATAGGATGGATTCAGGTGATTCCAGTTGTTTTGCATGTCCCTATGACGTTCTTGGATGTTTCTAGATCATGCTCTATCAGTTTGGTACATCCGTATTAATCAGTGTGTTCACGATTGAAGATTTTTTCCTCGTGTGTTTAAATTTTTCATGTTCTTGGCTGACATGATGGTGGTAGCATGTTGTGGCTCCTTATGGATTAATTTCTTGTGGATTTGGGTCCTCTCTATGTTGTAACCGACTTGTGTTGATGCGCATTGAGATTTATTCATGTATTGAGGCTGAAAGTTGTAATTCGTTTATTATTTGTGGCTGACGGAGTTGTTGATGTAAATTTATGTAGCAAATATATAATACTGATTGTTTTTATTATTTTGAAGTATGCTCGAGTGTGCTCAATGTATATATGAAAATTTTATGTGTGAATAAAGATCAAATCATTCAATTGTAGAGCAGAGTGTGTAAAAGTTTTTTGGTGCCTACTTGGAACTATTATCAGGATTTTTGATACAGTCATGGTAGGAGGGTTTTCAAGGAAAATTGTCCAACCATGCAGTGAGAACAACACAATGAAAATAACACATTACAATGTGGAAACTAGAGTAGAATACACATGCCAACATTCTTATTATCTCAAAATTTGATTACATATAGTTGGCCACATCTGAGCATACAGGTTCAACTCATAGGCTTGCTTACAACATGCTCAAAATACAATGCTCAATCATGTAAGAAAAAAACACCATTACAATCTTCTCTATCTAATTCCTCTTGATTGATTTCTATTCTAATGATCTAATACAAGTTAAATATCACATTTGCGGGTCGAGAAACCTTCACGTCAGCCAAAGACTATTACAATCTCCAAAGAAGGAAACATAACGTGTGCAAGAACAAGTTGACCTCAAATTTGAAATACTTCCTCGATAGTTGTGCATGATGTAGTGTTGACCTATTTGCAAGGTCAAGGACACCCCATAGAATAAATCTAAACACACCATGAGGATCCATGTGTGACAGGCGAGATCTACAATCAATCCATCTAGTCATAAGGGTTTGAAATTATTTTGGGCCAGAACCAAAAACTGTCACTTAATTTGAAAGAGATAACTTGTCAGAAAAAGATCCAAATGAGCTAAAAACTTGGAATAAGCCAATTAAGCACGTCCAAAATGAAATCCTAGGTACGTGAGATTAGGTGAGAAAACATGCAGAAGCACCAGATCTACCAATACAAACAAGGACAAGAACAAAATAAGAACAAAACTGAATGGAAATATTTTTGGTTGATGCAAGATTTCCAAGAACCAAGGATGCTCCTGCATTAGACACCCCAGGTGAGAAAAGATGTTCCATGAGAGGGGATCATGAACATCTGACAAGATTTGGGATATAGATCCCATGTTCATTTCTGATCCAAATGTCTTCTTTGTCTATACCTTTCTTCTTCCTAACCTTTGTTCTTTCTTCTATCTGATTCATTAATCTTTGCTTCCCTTCACCTTCTTTTTCTTGTTTCATATCTAGTAGTAAGGGGAATTTTCCACCAATCAATTTCTTCTTCTTCTCTGATTTGTTTCTTCTGCAAGACCCCACCTTTCCTACAACCACAGGCTTCTGATGCACAACTCCACTCCTACACCCAACCGATGCCATGTTGCTTTTAGACTTAACCATGAAATATCTTTTCAAATCCATGCCATCTTCCAACACAACATTGAAAATGCATATTTTCATCGGACTCAAATTCCTCACTTCCTCCTTCTTATCTTTCAAAGAAGCCAAGGTAAACTTATTCACATCCTTATCTATAATAATCAAATTTCTTCTGCAATCATACATAGCTCCCCTATCAAACTACCAAGGTCTACCCAACAGAACATGGCATGCACTCATAGACAAAATATCACACAAAACTTCATCCCTGAAAGCTCCACTGTTAAAGTTCACCCAACACTGCTCTTTCACTTTCACAATATGGTCATCTTGTAACCAACTTATCCTATAGGTTCAATGATGTGGAGTCCTCTCCAAACCAATTTTCTCTACCATCTCCTTAGATACTAAGTTATCAATACTTCCACTATCCACAATAACCTTACAAAACTTACCTCTTGATTTTCACACAATTCAGAAAATACTCTTCCCAATTTCTTCCCTGCTCTACCTCATCAAGACTTTCCTAAGCATCAAGGATTCTCCTTGCTTAGGCTCTATCTCATCTACCTGCTCTTACTGCACCATGCAATTATTTTTACCAGTCCCTTTACTTGATCCCTCAGGACACTCAAAATATCAATGCCCAACTTCCCCACACTTGAAACATTTTCCAAGGAATTCTCTGCTGCCATTTCCTCTCCTTTGCACCCTTTGTTTAGATTCTCTATTACACTTAGGTCTCGATTCTTCTTCACTTGTCTGCTTCTCCATGTTACTACTCATCTATTTTTCTTTCCCTCTAGGGTTATGTTGTTGTATTTTCTTCACTTTATCTTCTACCCTTAGAGCATATTGGAAGGCATTCTCAACTCTGGAAGTCCTCAACATACTCATCTCATCTTGAATTTTAAATCTAATTCCATTTATATACCTAGCCACTTTCTCTCTAATCATCTCTCAGTGCCCATATTTGATTGTCATCTTGTAAAATTCCTCAGTATACTCTTTTACACTCATGTCCTTCTACTTCAGGTTCTACAACTTCTTGAACAATTCCATCTCATAGTCTCCTAGAATGAATTTAGCCTTTAACCTTGTAACCATCAGCCTCCACCGAGTGATCTTCATTTCACCATTTTCTACTCTTCCTTTCTAAAAATATTTCCACCATAAGGCAACATGCCCTTTCAACTTATTTTGTGCCAACCTAACCCTCAAGGGGTCTCTAATATCTTCAAGCTCAAAATAGTCTTCCAACTCTCCTATCCAGTCTATCAAGTCTTTTGGATTCAATGTACTAGATAATTAAGAAACCTCCACCCTATGTCTTTTACTTTCTTGTGCTACTATTCTCAACAATCTTTCTTCTCCCTCATCTATTTGTTCTTCAGCTTCTTCAATCTCAAATTATTTTGCGGCCTCTTCATATTCATCCTTCTGTGTAGGGTTTCTCCTCAGACCACCTAAGATATTTCAGATCTCATTCCTCATCTCACTCTTAAAGTACTCCATTATATGCTCCATTCTTCTAGGGTTCATCCTTCTCGGTGGAATCTCTTCCTCTACTCAGGTACAATTGCCTCAGTTAGGTGATCTAACTGCAAGGTTTCAATTGCCTCTCTCTCAGCGATCTAATGAACACACTCACAACCTGCCTCAAATTGGTGCTTTGTTCACCCCAGGAGTGCCACAAGGATTTTCAACCTACTCAAGATTCGTAACCATCCCTAATACCAATTGATATAGTCATGGCACAAGGGTTTTCAAGGAAAACTCTCTAGCCATGCATCGAGAACAACGTAGTGAAAATAACACATAACAATGTAGAAACTGGAGGAAAATAAACATGCCAACATTCTTATTATCTCAAAATTTGATTAACTATAGTCGGCCACATCCGGGCATACAGGTTCGGCTCATAGGCATGCTTACAACATGCGAGCAAAAATCCTATAGATTGACCCTTACAATATTCTTTATCTAATTCCTCTTGATTGATTTCTATTATAATGATCTAATACAAGTTAAATATCACATCCATGAGTTGAGAAACCTCTACGTCAACTAAATATTATTACAATCTCCAAAGAAGGAAACGTAATGTGTGCAAGAATAAGCCAGCCTCAAATCTGAAATACTTCCATAGTAAATGTGCATGAAGTGTGGACCTATTTGCAAGGTCAGGGACACCCCATAGAATAAATATAAACACACCATGAGGATCCATGAGTGATGGGCAAGATCTACGATTTATCCAACTAGTCGTAAGGGTTTGAAATTATTTCGGGCCAGAACCAAAAACTGTCACTTAATCTGAAAGCAATAACTTGTCGAAAAAAGATCCAAATGAGCTGAAAACTTGGAATAAGCCAATTGATCACGTCCACAATGAAATCCTAGGTACATGAGATCTAGTGAGAAAACATTAAAAAACACCGGATCTACCAATACAAACAAGGACAAGAACAAAATAAGAACAAAACTGAATAGAAATATTTTTGGTTGATACAAGGTTGCCAAGAACCAAGGATGCTCCTGCATCAGTTTTGTAGAAGCTAATTTCTTAGTTTATCCCACTTGGATGGTTTTAATTTGATTCTCTTATGTAAGGCAGTGAGCCTTCCTTTTAGCAATGAGCTCTAGGAAGTGTGTCTGAATGCAAGCACATTCCCTATTCATTTTTCATTATACTTTTAATAGGGTATAATTGTGGATTAACCTCCACTATGGTTTTTTCCCTTAACAGGGTTTCCACGAAAAAATATTGGTTTTCATGTGTTTCTGATGTGTTGCTTAATTCTTTCTTTTACTATTAATCATCAAATTTGGTATTAAAGGTTAATTATTTTGATTAAGTTGTAAATTTCATGACAATTGATTCACCCCCCTCTCAGTTTTCTCTTCTTTTTTTTCCAACACTCTCTACCTCTCTCTCCCCCAATATCTAGACCTATCTCTCTACCTCTCTCTCTATTTCCTCTCTCTTTGTCTCTAGTTAGAACTCTTTGTATTTTAGTGAACCCAATCAATCCTATACAACCTAGTATTCTTCTAGGGTTTCTTATTCATATTATGGTTTCTTATATCTATAATTTTATGATATTTACATATCAAAATTTATATTTGAAACTCTTTGCATGACCAATTCTTTATTCTTTTTATATTTTTATGTCTTTCTCTATTATCTTGATTATGAAATCCATTTTACTTACCCTACCCATCCTTGGAAACCACATTAGGATTTAATTTTCACATTTAATACATCATTTCTATTTCCACTTTTTCAATATGAAACTATACCTTTTTTATTTATTTTTATCTTCTCCCTCTCCTCTCTCTATATATTTAGCGATCTCTCCCTCCTCCCTCTCTCCCTCTCCCTCCTCCCTATCTCCCTCTCTCTCTACCTATCTCTCTCCCTATCTCTTCCCTCTTATATCTTTCCCAAGAAATATCTAACTCTATATGTCTACCCCCTTTATATCCCTCCTCTTTCCCTATCACCCTCTTTCTATAGCTCTCCACTTACCTTTCCTCTCTCTATTTCTCTCCCTCCCTTTTCCTCTATTTATATATATTATCCCTCTCTATCTCTAGCTTTATATCACTCATACACGCACTCCCTATTTATCCCTCCCTATCTTTGTCTTTGTATCTTGATATATCTCTCCCTCTTTCTATCATTATCTCTCCCTATCCCTTTATCACTCCATCTTTTTATATTTCTCTACTTCTCTCCCCTATCTCTATTACTCTCCCTCCCTCTCACTATGTATATATATATATATATATTACCCTCTATATATTTATCTCCATATCTATCTCTCATTCATACACACACACTCCATATTTAGCCCTCCCTCCTAGAAAAATAAGTAGGAGTGGCATGCCCCCCCATACCCCTAATTAAGAATTAATATCCAATATAGTTGAAACAAAAACCTTTGAATTAGGATGATAATAAATCTCAATTACCAACAAGGAGAGATATAGAGAGGAAACTAGAGATGGAGATGGATATAAAGATAAAGAAAGACAGGAGAGAGGGATAAAGAGAGATGGAAGAGATAAATATAGAGAGAGGGAGAGATATAAAAATAAATGTAGAGATATGGAGAGATAGAGATAAAGGGAGGGAGAGATACAAGGATAAATATGGAGAGATTGGGAATATGATGTCATTTAATTGCAATCCTAAACATATTTCATGTATCTCCTAAGTCCTTGGAAATTTTTCCCCAACACTAGGATTAGAAAGATATTAAATTCAAATGAAATGAACATGTAAATTGACATTTATAATTATTCCTAAATAATAGGAACATGTGGGGGAATACATTTTGAGTTCCTAAATAATAGGAGCATGATTACTTAATTAGATCTATAGTCACACAGTTTTACAAGTTTTAAGCTACAAATTTACCTTCATTTTCAACATTTGGTATCAGATCTAATGGTTGGGTAGAGTTTCGGATGCCTTTCTCTTAAAATTTTAAAGGTTTTTTGGCTATAGTGGGAGCTTTTACTATTGTGGTATTTCATATTTTTAAAATAAGTGTGTTGAAATGACTTCTACTTCTCATCTAGATATTGAGAGATTCAATGGATCTAGTTATGAGATGTGGAAACTAAAATTGGAGGATCTCCTTGAAGAGAGAGATCAGTGGTTAGTTGTTTGAAATGATAAATAGACACCTTCATCTATGTCAAATGGGGATTGGGGTAAGCTTGATAAGAAGTCAAGAGGAACCATAATTTTATGTCTTACTGATGTTGTTCTCTTGAATGTTTCAAATGAAACTACTGCATATAAATTATGGAAGAGAATAGGTGATATTTATCAAACCAAAAGTCTTACTAATAAGCTATATCTAAAAAGATACTTATATTATTTAAAGATGAAAGATGTTGATTATGTTGCACATCATTTAAATGCTTTCAATTAGATTTTGATTCAGTTAGCATATGTAGATGTAAAGGTAGAAGATGAAGATAAATGCATTTTGTTACTTTGTTCTTTACCAGAGTTTTCAGAAAATATAATTGTTGCTATCAGTGGTAGTGGTATAGATCCTAAGATGGACAATATAATTCCTACTCTCCTATTAGAGGATATGAGGAGGAAGTCTAAATTTGGTTCTTAAGATGACTTGTTCATAAGAGGTATGCCTAAGGAATAATAACCAAGGGAGACAAGAAAGGAAAGGGTAATTAAAAAGGATGGTCTAAAACCCTTGGTAAGAGTAAGGTAAAGTGTTGTAATTGTGGGAAACTGGGTCATATAAAGAAGGATTGTAAGAGTGAGAAAAAGAGATGATGCTTCTAAAAATAAATCCTCAGATGATGGTAATGATGCATTGATCATTTCATGTAAAATTTTTAGTGATGACTCTTGGCTTATTGATTAAGGTTGATCCTATCATATGACTCCTAACAAGGAGTGGTTCTCAAAGTATATTGAATATGATGGAGGCAATGGCTTCTTTGGATATAATAGCACAACAAAGAGTGTGGGCAAAGGAGAGGTAAAGTTGTGTTTCAGTGATGGTAGATTTAATACCCTTAATGATGTCTTACATATTCTAGGACTCACTAGAAATCTACTTTATGTATCTAAGTTTAATGATTCTGGAATGCATGTGACATTTGATAAAAGTGGTTGCAGATTGGTGAAAGGGAATATGGTTGTTGTAAAGGATCTCAGATTGGGACTTTGTTTAAGCTGAATACCTCCAATCTGAATAAATCGGCCAATGTAACTAAAGCTGAAAATACATGTATGTTGTGGAACCATAGATTGGGCCACATTGGTGAAAAAGGTCTTAGGACCATTCTTAATAAGAAATTGGTTGACAATATTCTTGATTATAATATTGGAAAAAATGAATTTTGTGAGCATTGTGTGTTTGGAAATCAATCTAGTTCTTCATTTCCTAAAGAAACAAATAAAGCAAAAAGATTATTAGAGATTATTCACTCATATGTTATGGGTCTTGTGGATATTGACTCTATTGGAGAATCTAGATATTATGTCACATTTATTGATGATGTCTCAAGATACACTTGGATCTATTTTATACATAACAAATCTGATGTGTTCAATAAGTTTAAAGAATTTAAGGCTTTAGTTGAGAAACAATCAGATCATAAGATAAAAGTGTTGAGATCAGATAATGGTGGCGAATATTGTTCTAAAGAATTTGATGATTATTGTAAGCATGCAGGAATTGTGAGACATAAAACTACTCCATATACACCTCAACAAAATGGAGTAGTAGAAAGGATGAACCGAACCTTAATGGAAAGAGCTAGGAGTATGTTAAGTGCTGCTAAGCTAGATCGGTACCTTTGGTTCAAGGTGGTATGTACTTCTTGTTATTTAATCAATAGATCACCTAGTTCATCTATTGAAGATAAAACCCCTTATGAAATGTGGTTAGGTAGGAAACCTAGAGTTGCACATTTAAGGATCTTTGGTTGTGAGGATTTTGTTCATGTGCCTAAAGAAAAGCAGTCTAAGTTGGATCCAAAAACACAAAAATGCATATTCATAGGTTATGATGAAAATGTAAAAGGTTACAAGCTTTGGAATCCTCTAACCTGAAAAATTAATTTATCTATAGATATGATTTTCAAGGAATTTAGAGCTTATACTGGAGAAGAACAACCAAAGGAGAAGGATACTTCTCAAACAGTGCATTTTGAGACAAAAATTAAGAAGCAAGAAGATGCACATGTTGAAGAACAATTGGATGGATTGAATGAAGAGATTTCACAAAGTTATTCTGAGATAAATGCTCATGATGAGCATATTGAGGAACAAGAAGAACCTTCTTTGAGAAGATCCACAAGACAACAAAATCACGTTGAAAGGTATAGCCCATCTGATTTGTGTTGTATTTTTTCTTTGATGAGTACTAATGATGAACCTAGTTCTTATAGGGAAGCTTTGTCTTCAGATGAGAACAATCTTTGGTCACAATCTATGCATGGGGAAATGGATTCATTATGCTTGTGACACATGGGATCTTGAGAGTTTTCCCAAAGAAATAAAGGCCATTGGTTGTAAATGGGTCTTTAAAAAGAAAATTAGAGCATATGGTAATCTAGAAATTTACAAGCCTAGATTAGTAGCCAAGGGCTACTCCCAAAGAGAGGGAGTTGACTTTAATGGAATTTTCTCTCCAATTGCTAAATTAACTTCTATTAGATTTATTTTATCTATTGTTGTTGCTTATGATTTTGAGATAGAGAAAATGGATGTGAAAACTGCTTTCTTGCATAGGGATCTTGGTGAGGAGATTTATATGAAGCAAACTAATGGTTTTGTTGTAAAAGGAAAATAATCTTTGGTTTTTAGGTTAAAGAGATCTTTGTATGGATTGAAATAGTCACCTAGAATGTGGTACCAGAAGTTTGATGCTTTTGCATTAAAAATTGGTTATGTTAGGAGTGAGAAAGATCATTGTGTTTACATGAAGTTTATTGATGATCAACTTTTAATTATTATCTTGTATATATGTTGATGGCATGGTTATTGGTAATAGAAAGATAATGATCAAAGAATTGAAAGAACAACTCTCTAACACATTTGAGATGAAAGATCTGGGGGCTGTAAAATATATCCTTGGTATGGAGATCTACAAAGATAGAGGTAACACAAAGCTTTGTTTAAGTCAAAGAAACTATGTTGATACTATTTTGAAATGGTTTAACATGAAGGATAGTAAACCAATTATATTCCTTTACCATTTGGTGTGATGTTAAGTTTAGACATGGGTCCTAAATCTGATTTTGATCATGAGGAAATGTCAGAAATTTCATATGCTAGTGCAGTTGGTAATTTGATGTATGCAATGGTTTGTACAAGACCAGATATAGCCCAAGCAGTGGGAGTTCTAAGTAGGTTTATATTTAACCCTGGTAAAGAATATTAGACTTATGTTAAGAGGGTTTTTAGATATGTACGAGGTACTTATTATTACTGTTTGGTTTATCTTGGTGCTAATAATATTTATATTATGCATAGATTATTGGACATACAAGGTTTTTTTTATTCGGATTAGGCATGAGACCTAGACAATCGGAGGTCGACAAGTGGCTATGTGTTTACTTTGTTTGGAGTTGTGGTTTGTTGGATGAGTAAGAGGCATACCATGGTTTCTTTTTCCACCACAGAAGCATAGTACATGGATGTTACACATGCCTTTAAAGAGGCATTTTGGTTACAGAGACTTTGGAAAGGTATTGGTTTTAATTGCAAGAAAATTAGACTTGAATGTGATAGTCAAAGTGCTATTTGTTTAGCCAAAAATCCTATGTATCATGATTTTACTAAGCATGTTGATGTTCAGTATCACTTTGTGTGATAAATGGTTGAGAGTGGGAAGGTATTAATTGATAAAGTTGACACTTTGATTAATGTTGTAGATTATCTTATGAAACCAGTTAATACAAATAAGTTATCTTGTTGCAGGAAGGCCATTGGCATTGAGTTCTGTACTTGATTTATAATAATGATTCCTTGTTTAGAATAATTTCAATGTATAATGTCAAGTGGGAGAATGTGGGAATAGGATGCCATTTAATTGAATTCCTAAACATATTTCATGGATCTCTTAAGTCCTTGGAAAGTGTTCCCCAACACTAGGATTAGAAAGAGATTAAATTTGAATGAAATGAGCATGTAAATTGGAATTTTTAATTATTCATAAATAATAGGAACATGTAGGGGGGTCCATTTTGAGTTCCTAAATAATAGGAGCACATGGGGAACTCACATGGAAGGTGGAACCCACCTTGTTTCAGTTCATTGTTTGGAGGATTGAAAACACTTCACTAAATTCATGTCTAGGTTCCTACAAAATAGGGATTGATATTTACAAGAGAGGAGTGACACTATCAGTTCAGTTCAGTTTAGTTTAGTTAAGTTATGTTTCAATTATCTTTAGTTGCATGTAGTTGACTTGACTTGCATGCTAGTTGCATGTAGTTATCTTGAGTTACATGAAGTTATTATGAGTTGTATACTAGTTGAATTAACTAATGACTTCAATTGCATTACAGATAACAAGTGATAATTTTAGTTAAGTGGAGATGATCAAGCATGCACATTGTTTGCATAAATTTATGGAGAGATATGTTTCAATTAAATTAGATTGACTTGGACCCACTTTGGGCACCCAAGTTGGCATCTTTCAATTAACACCTTTTGCATGAGAATATATTTACAAGGCTCTATTAAGCGAGGCCCATTCTTGGGCACCAACTTTGATGAGAAGCTTCCAAGATATCTTCAAGATCAGAGTTCAGTCAAGTGTTTAGTTTGGGGCACAAAATTTGAGGAAGAATTTGGTTTGACTTCTATTTAGGAGGTGGAACTTTACTTGCCAATTCTAGGCATAGGTTTTTGATAGAAACTTTAATGCTTTATAATTGTCAAATATTAGGAGTTTACAAAGCTCATAATTTCCTATTTATTGCAGCAAGTTGAAGAGAGTTTCATGTGAGTTTATTGTAGGTTGTGAAGAAGCATTGTTGAAGAAAAAGGAAGCATATCAATCAAGGATTGATACAGTTTTATTGTAATTTTATTCTAAGGTTAAATAATACAAGCAATATCGATTTTGGTGGATTTTTTTCCCAAAAGGGCTCCTCCATGTATATGTTGTTTCACTTCTATCTTCTGTCTACTTCTACAAAAAATAAAATTGATTAAAACAGAATAATCATTTACAAATAATTGATCTAAGTATATTAATCATGCACTATTAATTGTGACAAAGAATACTTAATTAGATCTAAAGTCACATAGTTTTACAAGTTTTAATCTATAAATTTACCTTCATTTTCAACAGATATATATATAGGGGGAGAGAGATAGTGAGGCATATATAGGTCTAGGAAGAGAGAGGGGGAGAGGGAAAGAGAGGGATGTATAGAAAGAGGGAGATACATATAGAGATAGAAAGGAGGAGGGGAAAATAGAGGGATATAGAGAGAAATAGATATAGAGAGAGGTGAAGAGAGAGATAAATATATAGAGAGATAGGAAATTACAAAGAGAGAGAGAGAGAGATAGAAAGAGAGGAAGAGATAGATAGATATTGAGGAAGAGGGAGAGATATAGAGAGATAGAGATGAAGAGGGAAAGATGAAGAGGGAGAGAGAAAGAGGGAGAGATAAAGATATAGAGAGGGGGGGATAGAGGAGGGAGGGGAATAGATATAGAGGGGGTAGATAGAGAGATAGAGGTAGAGAAATGGAGAGAGATAGGTAGATAGGTAGAGACAAAAAAGAGGGGGAGAAAGGGAGATATGTTGATAGAGGGAGATACATATAGATAGAGAAGGGTCGAGAGAGAGATAGAGAGACAGGGAGATAGAGGTAGAGAAATACATGGATATAAATGGATAGAGAGATAATGGATAAGAGAGATATAGGGAGATATATATAGAGTGGGCAAGAGTGAGAGAGAAAAGACGGGATAAAGACAAGTAATAGAGATGTGTATAGAGAGATAGGGATATATATGGAGAGATGAGGAGAGATAGAGGGATAGAGATAGGGATGGATAAATAGGGAGTGTGTGTGTGTATGAGTGAGAGAGATATGGAGATAACTTGATAGAGAGCTATATTATATAAATATATAGAGGGATGAAGAGGGAGTTAGAGAAATAAAGAGATGAGAGAGAATTAGTGAAATATAGAAAGAGGGAGTGATAGGGATAAAGTGAGAGAGGGAGATATAGGGATAGAAAGAGGGAGAGATATGTAGAGATATATATAACTTGGGAAAGATAGAGGGGAAGAAAAAGGGAGAGAGCTAGGAAGAGAGGGAGAGAGAGTGGAGAGAGAGATATAGATAAAGGTAGAGTAAGGGAAAGGGGGAGATAGCTAAATAGATAGAGAGGGAGAGATAGCTAAATAAATAGAGGGAGAGAGGAAGAGACATGTTCTCCTAGGTCAACTTGGGAAAAGGTGTTTAGGATCAAAGAAACCAAGGAGGATTTCTATGATGATTTATGCAATTATTTTACTCTCCTTAATACAAAAAATATAAATGTTTCATTATTTATTACTTTTAAATATTTCAAGTTTTTTGGGATGATTATTGCAAAAACAACACGAGAAAGGACTTTATATGTAAGAGTTGTGAGAATTTAAAATTTCAAAAATGGAGGAAATTCAAATGATTATAATTAAATTTTGGTGTATAATATATCAAAATTATCTTATCCATTGTGCAAATTTCTGAAATACCTTTCCAACACTTGTAAAAATTAAAATTTTAATTAGTAATACAAAAGTTCTCCATTTTACTGAAGTGTTTTTTTTTTAGGATTTTCAAAATGAATATATGTTTTGAAAACATAAAACTAATGAAAATATTTGTAGGAAATAAATATCCATTAGTAATGGATATTATTTACTAAAGTATATCCATTTTGGTTTGGTATTACCAAACCCAAATCAACTTTTATTCGACCCATACAAAAGGTCAAATATTTATTTCACGATTTTGGCTAAGTAAAAATGTGTGTTTTCATATTGCTGCTATTTGGACCATCATGATACTAAACTCACCCAATTTTTGCACACACTTTACTATATCATACTTCTAGAGCCATACTTTTTGATCCTACATTGTCATATTCCACTTCTAGAGTCACACTTACTTTAGGGAAACATTGTAACTTTCCCATGGAAAGTTAAACTTACTTTACCATATCTTTACACCAATGGAAATTATACCTTTCACCTTATATGTTTTAATTTCATTACCACATCCTTATACTTGAGGGGCATAATTCCTTCTTCTCATGCCTTGTATCTTCATGTTGCATTTACATTGGGGGTATTGTGCTATTCCTTTTCCTCTCTCTCCCATTTTGGGGGAACCATATTTCCATTCTATACATCTCATACCTTTATTACTATACCTTTATATTGGGGACATCACACTTTCCTTGCATCCTTTATTACCTTCATTACACTATTCTTCTCATTGAATCATATCTATCTTTGATCACATCCTTAAATATCACTTATTTATAACTTCAAAATTATATAGGCATTATTACACATCAATCTATAACATCTATATATACACATTGACATACTCTAAGGCCACATGTGCCAATTTATCATTTATTTTATAAATTTTGTCATGTACCATGTGCATTTATTGCTTTATCATTCTCCAATTGTTATAGTTTCTTCACACACACATACTCAATTTCACATATGCTTCATTAATAATGTCTTATTGACATGATACACATTATTACTTATTACATAATTTTATGAAGCCAATATTCAGGGCTATGCTTATTTTTTTATTATTATTTGACCACATGCTTACACCAATATAGTTGGGAAAATGTTTCTCAACCTTGTAATTATATAAGGTTTACTATTGATAGGATGTATTTAATATATCTATGCTAGTTACATTGATAGGTGTAATTTCTATAGTGGAAATGCAAGGTGGAGTGAAATGCGTGTTAACAAAAACATTTTAAAATATATTAAATTGTTGACATACATTAAATTAATGATATATTGTAAATCTAGACCATTCATAATTAGGTCTCAAATATGAAGGTAGATATTTTGTTGGCTTATCTTTCCCTAGAGGGTAACCCTATTTTATGAGGGAATTATATATATATATATATATATTAGATAAAAGGCACAAGGGCCTATATATATTATATATTATAAAATAAGAAGATTACATCTGTATCTACAAAATATAGGAAAAAATGACAAAAAATTTTTTCCAAACTATCTGCTATCTTAAACTATCCTTTCTACTGGTTGTCGATAGTTCCAAGCTAACTAAATATGAAATATACAATAGTTATATCTGGATATTATTGAAAGTGTATATTTTCCCTTGCATATAACAGCTACAAACTTCTTGAACTATTTAACTATCAAGCAAACTAATTGAAGAAAACAAAGCATAAATAGTCATTTTGAACAAAACTGATAACTGAGATAATTGAACTACTACTCCTCCATACAATCACCTCCATGTAATGAGTTCTCATCTTGGCCTTCAAATTCTCCTGCAAATGCATTTCATGAGAAAAAAATTTAAAACCAACTAATGGTTACTTTCCTTCAAAATATTCAGGAACATTGTGTGCCCTCGCTACAATAGGATGTTGTTCACCGATTGAAGAACCAACCACATTTCCATCTAGTATTGGCTCCATTTCCTTAATAACTAGCACAGGCATTAGGGCACCTTCATCTAATCCAATGGAATATGAATTCCAGGGAGGATTAGTAGTATGTTCACAAAGAAAATAAATTGCATAGTACTTCTCCTTGATGTCGAAACTTGTAGTGACACATGCACGCCTGCAATTATTCATTAGCGCCTTAAAAATTATAGTATCATTTCTATATTACAAAGCCAACCTAATTGCTTCATAGATTTCATTAAAACCCAAATGATTTTTAACATACTCCCTAGGAAACAAACCTCTTATATACCCTTCTTCCAGAAAAGACATTATACCCTTGTATAGCTTGCAAAAGTGCATCGACATCAAGCAATTGGGGTTTGGAAAACTTATTGACAATTGACTCCAATTTTGCTAAATATCGAAGGAGATCCAAGATATTTGACAAGAATAAAGATAGTACCTACAAAGGTAAAATTAGTCACTTAGCTCTAGGGCTTGTAATCTCAAAACCAAGAACTGAACGCACTGATTCTTCTACCCTAGGTCATTCCACTTGAAAGACCAAAGCCAAATCTTCATGAGTGAGATGATCTTCAAAAGGATGCTCCCAAGGTTTCACTGGACAACATACCCTAAAATTCCATGGCCAAGACATCATTTTGATATAATTCAACACATTAAACTTATATTCCTTATTTCTCCGACAACCTTCAATAATTTTGGATGAAATGGTACATTGAACACCACCTTTTAAAGCTAGAATCAACATGTAATAGCTGATCATGATGATCAATGATGAAAAAATTGATAAGCACTAGTGGAGCATGTTGGCTCATGTGAAACCACCTCCTATGCAGAGCTAATTAATGTGCAATACATTGAAAACATTATAAGGTACCTACAAAATAAGAAACACATTAGAATAACAAGGAATTTTGAACATGTGTCCCACTAAGGTAATTCATGGCGATAGAGAATCTCATCCTTCATCCAAATAAGGTAGCACAATCTGGGAGTTTAAAATGATAATCATCATTACACATTAATCTTTGCAACTAGGATGGATATCTACATGATACGAGAAAGGTGATAAGACATCTCAAGAAAAAAAAAGAATAATTCCCACCGTGATATGCCATAATAATTTAACAAAACACCATCATTCGTCTAGGTCAAAACCTTTCAACCATGTGTTAAAAAACCATGGATGACTATTACCATGTCAAATAATTTCCACCAAGACAACTAGTCACCAATGCAAAACCAATACTTGGAAGGCAATATGATGATTGAAAAGGACATATACAATTCCCATTACAATTACAATTATTACTTAGCAAACACCACTAGCCTTTTCAAATTGGATAATACTTTAAATGAGACTTTGGTGGATAACATATTTTTTGAAAAAACCTGCCATGCACCACATTCGGAGCAATAAAAGAATTGCTAAGTCGAGATATTTTTCTATCAAAACTATCTCTTGGAGGTAAGGAAACCTTGAAAAATCTTCACTATTTTGTATGATTATCGATTCTTGTTGATCACAAGCCAAATTGGCAATACCATCTTCTAATTTGTTACCCTCTCGATATGTATGGGAAAGGTGAATTTCTTCAAAAGATGATAGAAAATACCAAATTTTATGAAGAACATATCTTATTTTCCAATTACAGATACTCTTTGATTTTCATGCATTGATTATCAGAAGTGAATCACCCCCCACTTGAATTCTATTAATATTGAGGTCCTTTTCCAAAGATACTTCTGCTAATAGTGCTTGTACTTCTTCCATGTTATTTGTGCAAAAATTTTACTAAACTAGTTTGGTTGCAATAAAATAACCCCTCAAATCTCGAATGCAACAACCAACACCTAATATACCAAGATTTCCTCATGAAGATCCATAAAAATTAAGTTTAAAGAAAGATGGACTTGGAGGTATTTGCTTCACCTTATTTCTATCCACTTTAATAAAATCTGGATGCATTAAAGCCCCTTGAAGTGGAAAAATGTTATGTTTCCAATTGTTTAAGATAAAATTATCCCAATTGGAGTATAAGGAGGAAACTGAATTGAAGTTGCCAACATAAGAATTACAAACTTCTAAAATTGCCTTCTCTAGCTTCTCTTTAATTATTTGAAATGAGACAATCAGGTTTTTGAAAATACATTTGTTTCTTTCCAACCAAATTGACCAGATTAACAAAGTAGGGGTAACTAACCAAATACATGCAAACAGAGAAAATTTATGAAGAATTGGCTAGCTAGTAAACATGTCCCAAAGAGAATTAGGCAGTGGGAAAAAAGAATTCATCTTCCCCATAATGAATGTCCATACCTCATATGCCACTGGGCAAGAAACAAAAATATGGTCAACTGTTTCCTCTTCTTCTTTACACAAAACACATTTGAAAGCTCTTTTTATTCAATTTTTTTCCAAACAGTCACTTTTGAGAATCCTTTTCTTCAAGGCCAACCAAGCAAAATTGCCTGCCTTTGGCAACTGAATTGAATTCCAACAAAAGGAAAAATCTCTTTGAGACTAAAACTAAGATGCTTGAGCAATGGTTGAATTATACCCTTGTTTAAATATGTAAAAACCATTCTTGGAGGGCACCCAAAATAACTTATCCAGAGAGTGGGAAAGATAGACAGACCTATTCTTCAAAATATTTTTCGGTATATTCTTTTGAGTATTTGGTATAGTAATGGTTGTTAAATCCTTCCAGTTAACAAGGCATGCCATAGGGTCAGAAGAAGAAACATAATCCTTTAAGGACTCTCCCCAAGTTTCTGAAAGAATATTTTTAGCTAACTGCAAATCTTGATTCAAATTAAGTGGTGATAGACCATTCCAAGAGTCTCTCCAAAACAATACTTGATCACCACTATTAACCTCCCATGAAAGAAAGGGGCTAATAACATCTCGACAAGCCAAAATGAATTTCCACATAACTGAGCCTCCTATGGGATTAGAAATTGTAAATATCCTGGATGGGTTATCATTATCCAAATATTTTCTATGCAGCAACTTACACCATTTAAGATTCAACCTAGCATTCATTATCCAAGCCAATTTAGCCCCTAAGGCCATATTCTTTTCAAATAAATTATGAAATCCCACTCCACCACTTGATTTGTCATAACACATATTTTCCAAAGAAACTAGAGGAAGCTTCCTTTCATCATCTAAATTTCCTTTCCACATAAATTATTTTATGAGCTTTTCAATTTGATGAATAACACCCTTTGGGACTTGCAATACATCCATAAAATAGTTTGGAATAGATGTTAGGATAGACTTAAACAACAAAATTCTTCTAGATAATGTAAGCTATCTTGCTTTCCAAGCAAGTATTCTTGCTCTTATTCTTTCTACAACCTTATTCCAAAACAAAGACTTTATTGGATCCCATAAAAAATGGTATGCCCAGATAAGAACAAGGAAGTTCTTCTTTTTGAAAACCTATAATTGTAACCAACTTTTTTTCTATAGCTGCTTTGGTATTAAAAACATTTACCTTTGACTTAGCTGCATTATTTTTTTGTCCTGATGTTGAGGAGTACTTTTCCAACAATGATTTAACCTGATTTTATTCTTTCAAAGATGCCTTACCAATCAACAATGTGACATCTGCAAAAAGAGAGTGGGTAGCTAATATTTTTATATTGGGTATTGAAACCCCCTACCATAAATAAACCTTGCAAATGAGCCTTTTGAATTGATTTGATTAGTTCTTCTGCCATCAAAATGAATAACACATGGTATAATGGATCTCCTTGCCTCACTCCTTGAGAGGATCCAAAAAATCCAACAAGAGAGCCATTGATAATCATTAATAATTTTTCTCCTAAAATAAAAGAAATAATCCACTTGCACCATTTATTACTAAATCCAAACTTTTTAAGCACCCGAATCAGAAATTCCCAACACACTCTATCATATGCTTTCATCATGTCCAATTTAATGATGAAAGACAGAATGTTGGAAATTTTAATAGAATTTAGTACTTCATGGGCTGCTATAGCACCTTTTTTTATTTCCCTTCTAGGTACGAAGCCACCTTGTTCTGGTGACACTAATTTGGAGATGAGTGGTTGAACCCTCAGATAGATAGCTTTAGTGAAAATTTTATATACTATATTACATAAGGAGGTTGGCCTAAACTCAGAAAAATACTTTGGATCCTTTACTTTTGGTATTAAGGCAATGTGAGTTGTATTAAACTCTTTTAGAACTTTCCATGTCCTCCTTGATTCTTCTAGTGCAAGGAGAACATCAATACCAACAAAATCCCAACACTTTTGGAAGAACAGAGTTGTAAACCCATTCGAGATAGGAGCTTTATTTGGTTGCATATAAAATATTACACTTCTTACTTCATCCAAAGTAAAAGGTTTCAAAATATTGTCATTATCCTCCCTAGTGATCAAAGTTGGAATGGATTCCAATGAGGGCATTTATTATGAATATGTATTGTGATGTATTTTGAGAGTCTGATAGTGGTTCTATTGTCTCTAGATCTTTGGTTGATAATACTCTTCTAAGAAGCTTTCTCTACAAATATATTGTAATCTTTATGATTTATGAATAACATATTGGGTGAATTTTGGAGTGTGGGGTTTTTCTCTCGAAAGGGTTTTCTCCACGTAAATCATTGTGTTGTGGTATGCATCATATGTATGTTTATTTCTATTTAAATTTCTATAACTATTGAAAGATATGTAATTTTTTGCATTATTATCCTCTTAAGATTAGTGTAGAAATTTGTTCCACTGCCCTAGATTCCTTACAAGTGGTATTAGAGCTTGATCACCTTTGGTTTCAATTGTGGGTTTTTGGGATTTTTGAACTAATCTAGAGTTGAGTGGGAGCTTTTGAAAAAGATACTTTGTGATCCTGTTGCAAGAATTTTTAGATGACAATTTCATCAGGGAGAATAGAGGTGGATACATTTTCTAGAAATAATTTTGAGATGTGGAAATTGAAGATGAAGGATCTTTTGATAGATTGAAATCTATGGGATGTTGTTGGTGAGAATGTTTTAAGGCCTATAGATCCTACTTTGGCTACTCAATATGATGTTATCGAATGTAAATACAAGGGTCTAATTAGGTTTTTCTAGTAGACTCTATTTTAATCAATGTCCATGAGGAGGCCTCTACATAGAAACTATGGAAGAAACTTGGTGAGATGTATCAAGCCAAATATTTAGTGAACAAGATTTTCTTGAGGAAGAAATTTTATTCCTTGAGAATAGAAGATGGTAGACGAATTAAAAACCACTTCGAAGCATTCAATATGTTGGTGGCTCAATTGGAATCAATTGGTTTCAAAAAGGATGAGGAGGAGGAATGTCATATCTTTCTTTGTTCTTTGTTTGATTCATGGGATTCTCTTGTAATGGGTATTGGGAGTAATTTTGTTATCTTGAAGACTAATTATGTGGTGGGTTATATTCTTTCTAAAGAGATGAGGAGGAAGGTATCCATCACTACCAAGAAGGCCCTAAATTTTTCATGAAATACCTAAATAAAAAGGCAAGAATAATGAGAAGCATGATAAATCAAAGTCCAAGGGGAGATGCAAATTTCCTAGAATTTCCAAAGTTATTTGTTGGAACTGCGATAATCTTGGACATATCTATAAGGAATGCAAAGAAGAAAAAAAGAAGAAAAAGAAGAGATTTGATTATGATTCCAAGTTTGAGAAGGAAGATGGTGATGCACTCATTGCAACTTTGGCAACTTGTGTAGGTAATGATGCATGGTTAATTGACTCAAGTGTATCTTTCCATACGACCTTTAATAGAGATTGGTTTTTTGTATATGAAGAATTTGATGGAAGAAAGGTGTACTTGGGTGATTATTTTTATTTAAATATTGTTGGTCATAGTAAATTTAGAATAAGGTTTCTTGATGGTAGAATAAAAAAATTTAATGGTGTGTTGCATGTCCATGGAATAGCACAAAAAAATTTATCAATGAGAAAACTAGTAGATGCAAGTGTGTAGGTAGTATTTTCTAATGGAGGATGCAATATGGTTAGAGGTGCCATGGTGATTGCTAGAGGTGTCATATATGACACATTGTATAATCTTGATGCATGCATTGTTCAGTGCAATAGTACTTCTGTGAAAAACAAGTTTGTGGCTACTCCATTGGAAGAGATGAGGGTTTCATCTTCAGCAAATGGTCATGGATTTTGGGTACCCAAGGGTGATCTTTCTTATAAATCAAAGTTACCTATAGAGAAAACTATGTTATGATACCAAAGACCTGGTAATATTGGAGAAAAGGGTCTAAAGACCTTGAAAAGTAAAAACCTTATTGAAGGGTTGTCTGATTGTAATCTTGAATTTCATTTTTGTGAGCATTGCATTTATGGAAAATAAAACCATGTTTAGTTATACTCGATTTCTCATAAATATTTTGGTGTATTGGATCTTATTCATTTCAATGTGTGTGGTCCTATAGATTTTCCTTCAAATGGAAATTGTACATATTATGATTTATTTATTGATGATTATAGTAGAAGGACATGGGTATATTTTCTAAAGAGTAAATCTGAAGCTTTCAGTTGATTTAAAGAATTTAAAGCAATGGTTGAGTTACATAGTGGAAGGAAAATACAATGTTTGAGGAATAATAATGGTGCTAAATTTTTCTCTAATAATTTTGTAAATATTGTGGTATTCATAGAAAAAAGACAACCATGTGTTCTCCATAATATAATGGATTTATAGAAAGAATGAATAGGAAACTGATGGAGAAGGCTAGGAGTATGTTGAGTGGTACTTGTCTAGAACAAAGGTTTTGGGCTGAAGTTGTTGCCACTACTTGTTACCTAATTAACAGGTCTCCTACATCAGTCCTTATTGATAAGACGCCTATAGAGGCATGGTCGAGTTACAAGCCTTCATTAAGACAACTTAGAGTTTTTGTTTGTGAGGCATATGCACATGTGCCAAAGGAGAAGAAAATATATTTGGAGAGAAAGGCTGTGAAATATATCTTCATCGGATATAGTTATGGTGTGAAAGGATACAAGCTTTGGGATCCTATTGCATATAAGGTAATATATAGTAGAAGTGTTAATTTTAGGGAAATTAAGAATTCTTTTGTTACATTGAAACCATAACAAAGTAAACTAGAAGATGTGATTCAACTTCATTCTACACCTGAGAAAGTTGAATCAAGACCACTAGACAAATAAGAAGTTGAGAATATTTCATGTAGCTTTGAATATTCAGAAGAGAAGGAAGAACCTCCAACTTAGCTTTTTCATAGGTTTACAAGGTATAGACAACCACTTGAAAGGTATTCACTTGATGATTGGAGATGTATTTTTTCTTTGAATACTAACATGGTTGAACATAGATCTGTAGAAGAGGCATTAGGTATGAATGATGGAGAATTCCGAAAGATTTCTATGGATGAAAAAATGATAGCTTTGAAAAATAATGATACATGGGAGCCTGTACCATTTCCTAAAGGAAAAAAACCTATTGGTTGCAAATTGGTGTTCAAGAAAAATATTGGTTTAGATGGAGGTATTGATAATTACAAATCAAGGTTAGTTGTGGAAGAATACTCTCAAGTTGAGGGTGTTGACTATAGTGAGATATTTTCTCCTATTTTAAAAATGGAATCCATTAGATTTTTGTTTTCTATTGTTGTTGCTTATGATTTATAGGTTGAGCAAATGGATATGAAAAATAATTTCCTTCATGGTGGTTTGGATGAGGATATTTATATGACATAGTCAAAGCACTACGTGGTAAAACATAAAATTAAATTAGTTTGCAAATTGAAGAAATATTTGTATGGCCTAATAAAAATTCCTAGGATGTGGTACCAAAAATTTGATACATATGTGTTGAGTTTGGAATTTGAGCATTCTAAATCAGATCATTGTGTTTATTATAGAGTTGAGGGTGATCATTTGTTGTTTATTGAATTATATGTTGATGATATGTTATTTATTGGCAAAGGGAAATGTATGATTTTAGAACTCAAGTCTCAACTTGCAACTAAATTTGAAATGAAAGATCTTGGTGTAGCTACATATATTCTTGGGATAGAAATTAGAAGAGATAGAGTGAGCAAATATTTTTTCCTAATTATTGCATTATATGTTGATGATATGTTTTTTATTACAAAAGAGAAATGTATGATTTCATAATTAATGTCTCGAATTGCAACTAAATTTGAAATAAAAGATCTTGGGACAAATAGACACATTATTGAGATGGAAATTATAAGAGATAGAGTGAAAAAATCTATGGCTTGGCCAAACTAAGTGCACCAACTCAATTTTACAAAGGTTGAACATGCATGATTGTAGACCATTGTGTGTTACTTTTTCAGCTGGAACAATGTTATCTATTTTATATTTTCCAACATCCCTATTAGAGATGGAAGAGATGAGAAAATTTCCTTACCAAAGTGTAGTTGGATTTTTGATGTATGTTATGGTTTGTACTAGACTAGACATTGCCCAAGCAATGGGAGTTCTTTCCAAATATATGTCTCATCATGGAAGATTTAATTGGGATGCAGTTAAAAGAGTCTTCAGATATTTGTGCAGTACCTCATAGTATTCCTTGTGTTATCATAGTAATTTTATTGAAGACGATATTTCCCTTAATATTCATGGTTATGTGGGTTTAGACTGGGTAGGTGATGTTGATAGCAGACAATCAATTAGTGCTTACATTCTTACTTTATTTGATGGTGCAATTAGTTGGATGAGTAAGAGAAAAATTGTGGTTACTTTCTCTACTATTGAAGTTAAGTATATGGAATCTACTCATACTTGTAAAGAAGCCATTTGGCTTAAGATACTATATTCAAGTGTTGGAATAAAACAAGGTTTAGTGACAATTTATTGCGATAGTTAGAGTGTGATATATCTATCTAAGAACATGACATTTCATGCTAGGTGATGGGTTCAGTTTCTGGCTATTTTCTTTATTAATTTTATGTATTTAATCATTTCAATCTACCAAAGTTCATAGACAATCCTAATACATACATATTTTATGTCTTTTATGCATCTTAAACTAGACTTTAGCATGTGGCAATAAAATTATGGTATGATGACATTTGTATGTGTGAATGTATGAATTTTCATGAATTTCAGTATGATTCTATGCTTAATTTATGGTTATTAATGATGTGTGTACTCTGGAATGAAACTAAACTCTTGAAACTAGAAGAACTATAACCCAAAACAACTAAAATTTCCAACCCACAACATAAGGACCGCAAGTAGTTACAAGAGAGAATCCAGAATAATTCAAGTGCGACAACTCCAGAGAAGAACAGAGGTGACCATTGAATGGTCATCTGCGAGTCATTACAAGAACACTAAATAAGATGTTTGAAAGAAAAAGGAGTCTATTTTGAATAGGAGTAACCTATGATGTGACATCAATCATGTCTTTGTCATTATGGTTAATCGTTAGGGCAGAGTTCTAATTTAGTTTGTCTTCTTCTAATTTTCAATTATGGTTTTTTGTTACAAGACTAAGTCATCTTCTTATTCTTGAGGGAGAGTGGAAAAAAACATTATGGCTTTGTTTTTATTCCTAGGATGAATAAGACTCCTCATGGACCCTATATAGTGGGATCTACTATGAAGGGAAAATATAGTTAGTTATCTAGTTTTCTTTTTATCATAGTTAGTTTATTGTCATCAGTTGAATAATGAACATGTATTGCTAAATAAGAAATCTTCATTAGATTCTTGTTAGAGTTCAGAGTTTCCATGCAATAAAGGAATTAATTCAGCATGATGATTTGTTGATTAAGTAGTAAGTGTAGATATCTATTGTGGAAGAAAAAACTCAAGCAAGGGCCACTTGAGGTATTATTATCCACTCTACTTTCATGTTATTAGATTAGTTCATGCATTATTAAAATAAGATATTTTATAGTTATATGCATGTAGAGTTCATAGATGTAATTCTATAATTGAATTAGATTATGTAGCTTAAATATTTCTCATACTCCTAAAGTGATTAGTTGTAGTTCAGTCTTATAAGTTAATAGTCACAGTCCTAAGTAGTAAGTACCCATAGCATAAGTAACAACTTATGTTATTTCACCTATTTTGCTAGTTAATATTTTATTTCTTTTTTCAGTATTTATCATTTTTTATACATATGTGAATCACCTATACTCATTGTTATTAGTTGTGCTAGAATCCATGAATGCACATATAGTGCTAGAAATGTAAAAATCTAATGAATTCTTGGTTGATAATTAAATTAAGCCTCTCATAGAAGATGAATTGTTTAGTTAGGAAGCCATCCTCTAAATTACCTATCTACTTGTAGCACCGAGTTAAACAAATAATAGGTGGCCCTACATTTTTGGCTCCATTATCGAGGATGGTGCTAAGTTCAGGATTCTCCTATGTATTTCCAATTATTTTCAAGCTTTCCTAGAGTAGCGAATTCATTTTCAGCATTATGGTAAATAGGTTTTCACCATCAGCACAACACGAGTTACAAACAATGTGTAAAAAATGTTAAACCACACAGTTACAAACATTTTATGTGGAGGAAAAGAGACACTCTAGGAAGATTTATCCCTTCAGCACAAAAGCACTGTAGGATACTAGTGGAAAAAATGAATAGAGTGAGGGTATTCCTAAAGAAGAATTGTCCCTGACACCAATACCTACACCAAAAATAGAGGAGACTTCCCACATAAACATCAACATCATGGTTGATGCACCAATAAAAGACCTACTAGAGCATGTAATGTTTGAGTTCCCTATAACCAACCAAGAGAGAGTTACTTCCTTGAATAATATACCTCCTTCAGCACTACTTTTCTTCTATGGGTTGGTTACAAAGAACCCAAACACCTTTCTTTATGAGTTTGATGTGTTATGTTGAAGTTATGACTATACAACATATGCTCGGAAACTCAAATTATTTCTATAAAAACTAAAATATGCTTCTCTAAGATGGTTTATGGGGTTTGGAAGAGATGTAGTTCCCAATTTGAACACAATGAAGATAAATTTCCTAGAGAAATACCAAGATTACTATAGAGGCATAGATAGAAAGAGGGGTGACATATTCAAGATGCCATAGAAGGAAGATGAATCTTTGGAAGATTATTTTGAGAGGTTTTAGTTATGCCTCAAGAAATATCATCAAAATAGACTCTCTCATGAATCTCTTAGGAAGACCCTAGATTCATTCTTTGAGGACAATTACTTCTACTTTGCATTGTTCCCTAAATTTTGTCTCAAATAATGAAGTAATCATGATCAAGTTCAATCCTGACATTGTCCATCTTTGTGAAATGGTAGTTGTTGGATGTTCCTTAGTTGTATCTACTCTTAAGAATGTTATCCCTTAGTTGTCTTCTAATGTGTTGACTCCTTCTTTGGTAGTGCCTATTTTGTAGGTTGCTCCTAAGACAAATGTCCCAAATGAAGATTATCCTAGAGTGGGAAATCCTAAGTCTTCCCCTTCCTCTTCTTCTAAATAAAATGCATGGCTTGGTGATGATTGGGGATCCTTAGACTTTTCTAAATTATTCATTGAGGAGTATAAGGTTGATCCGATCCACCTTGATCTTCCAATTGTTTCATACACCTTTGCCAAGAAATCTTATTATCTTCTTGTTCAGGAAAGCTATCAAGATCTTGTTAAGGGGAATGATTGTAACTATATTGAGGAAGATAATCATGCTTCTAGTACTAAAGAGGATAATATTTTTAGTTCTATCAAGAAATATGATTTTGATCCCATAGTAGAGTATGATCCCAATTTCTAGAATGATGCTCTTTACATTGATCCTCCTCCTACTCGAGACTTGAAAACACATTATGACCATAGCTTTACGCTTATTTCTAAGTATGGTTATAAGCGCAAAGGTCTTGGACATAATGAACAAGGAATTCAAGTCCCTATACAATTTATACCTTGTAAGCATAACTTGGGGTTTGGTTTCTCTCTTGAAAAATCTAGGTGGAAACCATGGTGGAGTGCCAACATGATTTCCATTGAACCTCTTAGTCTAGTTCATCCAAAAATTATTGAGAGTAAGGTAGAATCTAACAAAGTTCCTCTAGATGTTTTATCTTCAAAAGAAGCATTGGAATAATTTGTAGGTCTCTATTCCCATTTGCCTCTTTATCACCATAAACAATGATTATTGTATCACTTTCATAAACAAGCATACTTTGGAGAATCCATTTTGAATTATGATAAGGAGGCCCCTTTGTCTAATGTGGATTATTATGTTCTTGTTCCCCATCTTGGAAACTATAGTTATCTCCTTAAATGGGATACTACTAATCTTTTCATGGATCTAAAGCCTTCTGAAAAGATAATTAAGATTGGGAAATTTCTTTCCTTAGAAGAATCTAAAAAAAGCTGATTTATTACATTCTCATCTTGATATCTTTGCTTGGACTATGAGGACATGCTCGGTATTGATGAATCCATACTAGTCCCTAATATTGTTCTATGTCCTAATGCTAATCCTGTTAAACAAAAGATCTGAAAAATGAATCCCAAGGTTGCACTTTTGGTTAAGACCGAGATAGAGAAGCTTCTAAAAGTAGGCTTTATCCATTCTATCGACTACTTACCTTGGATATCGAATATATTGTCGATGTTAGTAATCTCCATGGTTGTATTCGTATCTGCATTGACTTTTTTGATCTCAATAAGGCTTCCCTTAAGGATAATTTTTTGTTACCTAATATTAATATGATTGTATATTCAATCAGAGGCCATGCCTTTTTATCCTTCATGGATGGCTTCTCAGGCTATAATCAAATATGTATTAACATGAAAGATCAGTATAAGACAACTTTCACTACCCCTTGGGTACCCTCTATTATGTGGTCATTTCATTTGGGTTAAAGAATGTAGGTGCAACTTAACAAATGGTGATGACCCTTATCTTTCATGATTTCATTCATAAAATTCTACAAGATTATGTCAATGACATCTTGGATATGTCTATAACTCATCAAGATCATGGTGAAAATCTTCGCCTTATTTTTGAAATGCTTCAAATCTATAAAATGAGACTAAATCCTCTTAAGTGTGTCTTTTGTGTCGATGTTGGCAAGATTTTTGGAATTTATCATATCTCATTGTGGAATCGACATCGACATGAACAAGATTGATGTGATTGTAAACATGCCTCAACCTAAGAATATATCCCAACTACATAGTTTGCAAGGTAAGATTTAGGTGATTTGTAGATTTGTATCTCAGTTGGTTGATCATACCCTTCCCTTCACATGTTTTTTGAAGAAATATTTTTGGTTTCAATATGATGATGAGTGCAAGAAAGCTTTTGAATCTATCAAAAGTTACTTGGCTAATCCACTCATCTTAATGTCGACTAAACAAGATAGAATCTTTTTGCTTTATATTTTTGCATCACCTAATGTCTTAGTAGTTTTGTTAGCTCAACATGATGATGATGGTAAAGAAAGAGTGATCTATTACATCACTCATATCTTAATCGATTATGAAACTTGATATTTTCTATGGAGAAACAATGTATTTCTCTCATTTTTGTAATGTAGAAGTTATGACAGTATCTTCTTCATGTTGAAACTCATGTCATAACAAAAAGTGATCTCCTTAAACATTTTTTACTAGGACCAATCTCTCAAGAAGGTTAGAAAAATAGGTCATGTTTCTTTCCATGTTCGACATCAAATTCATAACTTAGAAATCAATCAAGGGTCAAGCTATCATTGATCAGTTGGTGGAAGCTCCCTCATCTCACTCTTTTTTTAGTCAATTTATTTCCAAATGAAAATATTTTTGTAGTGAATCATGAACCTATGTGGGAGATGTACTTCAATGGATCAAGATATCAGACTAGCTCTTGAGCATGTTTAGTTTTAATCTCACCCGAAGTCAAGCTAGCTCCTCTTTCTTTTCAATTGTAATTCCATTTCACTAACAACATTTATGAAACAAAGCCCTTATTGTTGGCTTGCATGCTACGATTGCTTTAAATATTAAACATCTTCACATTCATGATGATTCTAAACTTATCATAAATTAAATTAGAGGGGTGTATCAATCCAAGCAGAATAAGCTATCTCAGTATAGGATTGTCCTTATCCTTTCTTAATCATTTCTCCTCTTTCACAATAGACAATATTCCTAGATGATACAATTGACACACAGATGCAATGGTGAGTGTGGCCTCCCTAGTGTCTTTGGATGATAGTATAGAAGAATTCCACTTTTTGATTTATTTTCTCCACTCTCTTGTTGTCTCCAATCAACCTGAATCAGATGATCTACTGTGTGTTCACATGGACTTGGAGGAATGGTATTCTCACATTTATAATTATCTGAAGACCAAAAAAAATTTTGATGATGTGATAAAAAATGCTTGCACTCGAGTACAAAAAATTTCAGTTTGATACATTATATTATCTGATGTCCTTTATCATAAATATTATAATGGTCTTGTTCTTCAATTTCTCGCTAAGAAAAAAATACTCATTGTCCTTCACGAATCCCATTAAAGCTCTAGGGGTGGTCATTTTAGTGGTAAATCCTTGGTGCGTAAACTGATTCACATGGGATACTTTTGGAAAATAATGGAGCAAGACTCCTTTTCCTTTCTCAAGAAGTTCCCACAATGTCAACAACACAGTAACCTTATTCGGGCTCCTTCTCAAGAGCTTCAAAATCACACCTCTACTTGGCCTTTTACAAAATGGGGTTGGATATTATTGGAAAAGTATCACCTCCTTCTTCTAAAGGGAATATATTCATCATTACTACTAATTACTTTAAAAAATGATTTGAAGCTATTCCACTTCAATCCAAAAATGTTGAAGCAATTTGTAGCTTTCTTCTAAACAATATCATTGCTTGTTTCAAGTTTCCTTTCAGCCATGTTTTTTAAAATGGTACTCCATTTAAAAACAAATAGGTGAAGAAATTCCTAGAAAATGTTCACATTTAGCATCACTTTTCTACATCATAATTTCTTGAATCTAACTGCCAAGATGGAGCATCTAATAAAACTCTTGAGTTGATTCTCTGAAAGACAGTAAACAAACATGATAAAGATTGACATGCTCAGTTAATATACACCTTGTAGGCCTTCTACATGATTTTTCATACAAAAATTGGTACAACATCGTGTAACCTCATCTATGGTGTTGAGGCTATCATACCTTTAGAGTTGGAAATTTTGTCTCTACAAGTTTCCCTCAAAGGGTTAATCAATGATGACACATACCATGATAATCATTTGCATCCATTTGAGTTTCTCAATGAGCACCAATTTTAGGCCCTCGATCATCTCTAGGATTATTAATGATTGCTTTATAAACATTATAATCAAGGTGTTCATTCTAGAACTTTCAAGGTAGGTGATTTGGCTCTCTACGAGAATTAGAGAACTATAAATGTGTCACATGATCAAAAATAAAATTTCAACCCTAATTGATTAGGCCCTTACATTATCATTTTCGTGTATGGTTCTAGTGCTTATGGGTTGTCATCTATGGATGGAACACCTCTAAAAGATCTTATCAATGTGATGCATCTTTTTTGATACTATGAATAGTATCTATATGTCATACATGTAACACTCACCCCTCGTAGATTGTAGTTTGTTATGTTATGAAATTCCTTCATCAACATATTATCTTTGTGTTTTGTCTTATGATGTGAACATGTGTTTGAAATTAATTTATTTAATTAGGAATTATACGTGTATTTGTTTTATTATGCAGTGTATCTATGCATTGCATTTGATTAAATATTTTAGTTAGGAAATTAGATCATCATTGTATTTAATAAACATACATCCATTTTTGTTTATTAAATCATGATGGCATATAATCTAAACATCCATGAAAGTAAAATCATACACATAAATAACACCATGATGTTGGAACCAAAATCTCATATATATATATCATGTACACATATCGCACCACTAGGCCAAAATTTGGTGCCTGTATATCTATATATGTCTATAAATCAAAATAATGCTTCACAAAATAATATCATCGATACAAAAATGGAACATATATATGGGCTTCTATCCCTTGGCATATGGTTCCCCAAGCTCTCTAGTCTTGGAGGTGATGGAGGTCTAAGCTGGATGAACGCGATAAAAAGTGATTGGTGTGACTGTGACACTAATAAACCTAATTGCAGTCCTCATATCTCTCCACACAACTCTACAACTTCTAGCTATGCTCATGCCTCTCACTCTCGAGTTTGCCTTAGATCCTCCTGAAGTTGTTACAGCTGGGGATTTTCAGCCGACCTCATAGTTGTTGCTTTCCCATTGAGTTAATTTATTTAGCTCTGCAATGCATCATGTGCTCTCTCAACACTCTTTGCTTGTATCACAACTTGGTATCACTCGGTGAGAGTATTCTACAACTCATATGCTCACTAATCTCTCTACCTATTCATAGTGGAAACATCAGTGATCCTTTGCATGACCTCCACATGTGCCTCCTTGTATACGGTCCTCAGGCGTGCAACATGCTCAAATAGGTGGGTGTGTTGCCTCGTTGAAGTTGGCATGTATGCCTCAAGGATGATACCCTGGACTAGAATGGTTAGGGCCACCTTGGAGATACATTGATTGATGAATGCAATCCACTCATATGTGTCCATTGCAACCACATAGTAGTAGACTCTATCAATACTAGATGATATATAAATAAAATCATGTATATATGTATGAGATAAGGCTAAAATATGAAGTACTAAAAGGAAACAAAATAAAATACATCCATACCCAAATCTCCAGCCTACCAATATAGATCCAGGTGAGGTGTGATGGTAGGACCTGCACCTATGCCTCTTGCTGCTAATATTTCCATGGGAGGGATTTTGGCTATTGGTGACACTTCCAATGAGACTGGGATGGCTCCAAGAAGTGATGAAAGCCTTCATCTCTACCTAGGTATCTCTGTTGTTGCACTCACCAGCTCTTCCCTCCCACCATCACCACCACTACCTTGGTCCTCTCCTCCTCCTACTCTAGCCTACCCCTGTGCACCAACACCTCCCCTAGGGACATCTTCCAGGAAAATTGGGGTAGGACCTGTGTAGCCCACTAAGTCCAGAAGTCGTGAGAAACCCCTACATCATCAATGTACAACATTGAGGGTTGATAATCATTATCCAACCTTTCATCACTAATAACAACATCTACTATGGTCAGAAAATGACAATTTCCTAGTCTAACTGCACTCCTAGCTTCTCACTCATATGTCAACGGGGTTAGGGGAATGGTCTACAAAATTTTGAACTAGCAAGTGACCCTATGCTATTAATATGGCATGATGACGTAATTAGTGTACCCAACTAGGAATAAATCACATTGCATACTTTGTAGATACTGCCTATTCGAGGCCCACTGCATGTTCATGTATGGTCATCATCTAACATCATGTGACCACAAGGTATCAAACTGTAACTACCAAAACTGTAGATCTTTGTATCTCCACTCATGTACCAAGGGTTATCCCTTGAGGATACCCAACTGGTTGGGTGCAAGTAATGTGTGAAAAATCCCACACCTATAGGATCATGTAAGTGGTGAGGTTTGAGTACTCGTAATGTACATATCTGCCCAACTTATGGTATAAGTGGGTGAGCATGCTATGACCCTAGGTGAAAATAGTTTGATGTTCCTCCATCTCTCTGATAGTATGGGTGAGGGCCTTATGCAGGTGCAAGCCTCGCCCACCCATGGGGACTTGAAGGGTGATTATAACTACCATCACTCTCCTCAATAGTGGGACCTCCACTCATCCATACTCAAACCATCATATGTAGATGTGTCTAGTGGTGTCATCAAGATTTATGTGCTTGATGAAATACTGTTATCCCTCTAATACATCTTGGGGTGAGCATGTATTATATATGGCCACCTACCATCTATGGATTGGTAGGCTTGTAATATGATACACATCCTCCAAAGTAGCATTCATCTCTCCTAATGACAGGTGGAAGGATGATGTGTCTTCATCCCACCAATCCGTAAGATCCATGAGAATGGAGGCATGATATTACATCTTAGGCGGTGCATAAGCCAACGATATCCCTACATTTCATGTGTGCTCGATATCATTAGGGTGCATCTATAGAGCCTGGTCTCTCAACATGGTCAACACTCAACCTTCTTTATGCTCACGTATCTCAAGCCAATCCTTTAAAAAGATAACATGTTTGTTGGATGCCTTTGCACCGTTGAGACACATGCACTATGCTAAAATTGAAAAACCTAGAAAAATGTTGCAAATGACAAGTGTCAATTTGGACATACCTTATCAACCTCGCCACCCTTGACTATTGCTTAGCACAATTGCACAATCCTAGGCTCCTTGAACTCTCATCTATGAGGCCTTTTATTGACTTTTCTGTCACAAAATTCAACAAATCGCTCACGATGAATAGTGAAAATGAACCTTCTAGGGGCCCATCTGGGTATATATAGGTCCCCTCGGGGCTCATTTTTCTTGACGATCGTGGTCCTATCATTTTTCCTATTTTCACCCCACTTGGATAGGGAAAAAAAAAAGAGGGGGCATATACTCACCTATTCATCATATTTTTCCTCTAAATCATAATATTTTTCTTAAGCATTCTTCTCGTCATTGTAGCTTCTTTTGACTTTTGAACTAACACAAATTTGAGTTTTACAGAATGGAACTTCACATTTGATGTTGTAGTATCTCATTGAGATTCATCCTTGGGGACATCTTCACTATTCATTTGATCAATCTCTATGGCCTCTAACTATCCTTTTTGGCATGCAAATCTATAAAAAAATTCAAATTTCCAAGTTTGTACTAATGTTCTCTTTTCTACTTTAGTGTAGCTGATTTTTTTCAAAAATCAGTTCACTAAAGTGGGGGAAAAATGTAATATTGTAAAATTGCACCCCGTGAAAATTTCATATTTGTGCATTTTCCCCTCGCATTTATGGAATCTAGCCACATTTATGATAATGACCTTATGAGTTATAATTTTACAATTTCAACTCCATAAGGATAAATGATGAAGTGACAACAATTTTCCACCTCATTTCTTGCAAAGATGTGAGTTGGATGCCCATGTGATGTGTAGACGTCTTCACGGCATATTAGTGTCCACATGATTTGCAAGTTCAACTGAGGGAATATCAGGAGTCTTTTCCCATGACACGTGTTGTCATGGTAGAATCTCGAGTGCAATAGATCCTCCCACCCATGCAACCTCAAAAAAATTCTTTTCACTCTCATTTGGCAGGTCATTCTCTCTCTTTCTCTCTCAATTCCAAATTCCCCTCTTCTTTCTCTTCTCTTCTACATTACATTTCTAAAATGAAGCTCTGTTGGATTGGTGTCTTATCAACAACCAAATCTTTCTTGCAATGGTCAAGTCTCAAATTTATCAAACCAAGAGGGAGCCACAAACTATTGATATTGCTTTCTTTCTCTCTTATCTATTTGTTAGCATTTCTATCATGTCTATATATTGTGGTAAGAGTTCTCCTTCATGGTAGGATTTACCTTATCACCATTGTTTCTAATCTACTTTGTGTCTACTTTATTTGGTGTCTATTATTCTCTCTATCTATCTAGAAATATATAGAGGTGGGAACAAAAAAATGGGGGTTTGACTACAGAAAGCCCCAAAATCCCCCCAACATTTTTCTTTGTTCTTCTTGCATATAGGTTGTTCGTGAGGAGATCGATGGATTTTTTGTGAGAATAGGACCTCTTGTGAGTTGACATCTCTCTTTTCTTGTAAAGTATTCTTCTTGTTGTATTTTTTGCATATTCTTATTCTTTGTTTAGTTTTCAAAATAACTAGACCTCAAGATTTGAATAGTTAGTGGATTCCTTGAGTACTATGCGAGGGTTTACTCTCTATTTGTACAAGATTCCAACACGTCCTCGAGACAATAATGTGTCACACTGACATCCTTGGCTGAGAGCTTATCCTCTGGTCCCAAAATTCTCTGTAATATGCTATGTCAGTCACCAAATTTTGCTAGCTATAATCACATCTAGAACTCTCTTTTAATCATTTTTTGAATCCTCTTTCATTTATAACTCATATTACTTGGGGGTGGTGTCATCAAGGTGACTAAGGTAAATTTGTTCCTTGTTGACTCTTCTTTTTCCTAGAGATAGGGGAGTAGAAAATCCCCTTCTTCACACTACTATAGTGTGCTTGTATGCTTAGATGTGTAGTAATGTAACCTTGCATCCCAAGCTCTTTTCCAAGAAACATGAACCCCATGTATATACAATTCCATTTGACAACATTCGATCAAGTAAACTCGCCCATCCAATAGGAAAACCATGAGACCTTCAATCTAGAAATAGGACCCCTAAAATAAATGTTTCTCCATACAAGGATAAATGTGGTAGCACACCCATCCCATAATTTGAATCAATCTCAATGCCCCTGATTGGTAGTTCATATGTCATGAATACCTATTTCAAAGCCAACTTGGCATGCATCAATTCATACTCTACCAGATCTTCCCAAATCTAGAGATGTGAAATCCTTCACACATCCTCAAGTGTCATAATAGACTCACATGTTGAAAGGTGAAAGTTGTTGGTGTTGCTATGCCATCACTCCAATAGTACAGTTATCATCACCTAATGTGTTGTAAGTCAAGGTGTCCTCAAAATTTACAATAATCCCATCAGCTCCAACCACTCCTCATTTATCTCAACTAGTTGGTACCTCAATTGAGTCATCACCCTCAACCCCATCACATGACTATAATTTCAGCAAGGTATCATGAATCCATCCAATATTTGACATCAACATCACCCAAAATAAGCTTCTTTTACCCTGATTCCTAAGGGTGCAACTATTATTTTGATAGAAGCACAAGTTTACTTAGTGCAAGTGCATCTTGACCCTTTTACAATGCATTTTAATGTACAAATGCATATTTATCTTGTGAATCCATAATTTTTAGGCATAGGCACATCCTTTCCTTACACAAGCACCTTTTTAGGCACAAGTGCATCCCTACCCTACATGGGAATTTACTTTCCTTGTGTAGGCTTCATTTTAGGCACAATAATAGTTCTACTTGACACAAGGGTTGAATCCCTAAAGACAAGTGCATCTTTCCTCAAAGGCATTAAATGGTGGCACATAGACACAGTGTCACAATGTAGACAACACCTAATTAATAGGCACAAAAATCATGCCCTTAAGTGTGGTTTTATGAAACCACACCTTGTATCCCTCTCCTTTATACTTTATTCTACCCACGTTTATCGCCCCCTAGCTACCCTCAAAGACCTTGGATGGGGTACTCACCAACTCTCATGCCTCCACCGATCACTAGAACTCACAAACTCACTATGAAAGATGGAAATTAATGGTACTTGCACCATCTTTTTCTCCTCTACTTTTATTCTACTCTCCAAATTAACAAATGAAAATGACTTTTCATGGGCCTCCTATGCCTATCTATAGCCCCTAATATTAATTACCCCCTTGTGTGTTGGAGGAACCTTCATAACTAGTTGCATTCATTCTTACCTTCCATAAACCCTCATCTCTTCATATTTTCTCATAATTTCCATCCATATTCACCTAATTTACCCTTCTAAGCTAAAATTTTCGATATACCATCCAAAAAAAAATTTAAAATATTTTTTCTCTCAAGCAATTTTTCAAAAGGGAATTACATTTGTTAGAACATAGATATACTAATATGGGGGGTTTAATTAGTATATCCCTCAATTTTTTCCAATTCAAAACTTACCAATCAAAACTTATAACTTACTTAACTTGAGAAAACATTCAAAGAAAAAGCACACAACCGCAACACCAAATTTACGTGGAAAACCCAACAAGAGAAAAACCATGGTGATAAAGCTTCCTAGAGCTACTATCCAAATCCAACCTCACAAAATAAAAAAATAGTTACAATAGGTTTTATGGCATCAACCAATGGAATTTCACTAATCTTTTCCAAATACAACACTTATAGAAAATAGGTTGCAACCTCATATTATAACACTTGATGAATCGAATAAGAAACTACCTCTACAAAACCTTTGTTGCCTCTGGCTCAATACCTTCAACACTAACACTCCTTTTATTTTGGCTCGCTGCCTCCAACACTTAAACTTGCACTTATGCCTTTGGATCTCTTCCTCCAGCATACACTTATTCTTCTTCCTTCGGCTCACTACCTCCAACATACAATTACACACTTTTGATGGATAACTGCCTTTATCATACATCAAATACTTCTTTGAAAATTCATACTCATTCTTCGATCTTTAGCATATTGCTTCTAGAATTTACATTGATCATAAAACACATACCATACACATCCTCCAAAAAGAAAGACCACAACATCCACATTTTTCTAAAGCTTCAATGATTGCAATAGAGAAACCTTCACTTTGCTAACCTAGGAGACTTTTGAAGTGACTTTTAAGTTCTGGAAATAGGAACACACATGCTTCACACTTGATTCTATCTATCCTTCAAATTGTAGGAGCATATCTACAAATGCAGAGGAATGTGGAGCATTATTCATAGCTTTTTCGGTACAACTTCCTAAGCCATTGACTGCATTAGATTCTTTTGTACATTTTACATCAATAGGTAGTGAATACGGTATTCACATAATCATTCACTTATTCATGAGAAACAAGAAACAACTATGATATTGCTATCAAGATTCAACTGTGTAGTTTATCTAGTCAAACTCATTGACCCATGTTTTATGAGTAGTGGTTCACAAGAACCCATCTCTCATGATAATAAATGGTCCACTGAGAACTCATTGCATCTATTTGGTGCTCATAGAGGTGAAGCATTGGACCATCTCAGGAGGTCACCCATCATAGTACTACTCCAACTCAAGTACACTTAACCATGGAGATCTCCCCAAGGTTAAGCTTGCTTAGCTTGCAACCCCATTTGCAAAATCTTCAGCAAGTGTTGTGCCTTATGAACCTTGGGGATAACTCCATGGTTAAGAGTGCTTGAGTTGGAGCGGTACTATGATGGGTGACCTCTAGGGATGGCCCAATGCTTCACCTCTATGATCATCACCTAGATGCAATGAGTTCTTATTGGACCATTTATTATCATGAGAGATGGGTTCTTGTGAACCACTTCTCATGAAACATGGGTCAATGAGTTTGACTCAAGAAACTACATGGTTGAATCCTGATAGCAATATCATAATTTGACACGCTATGGAAAAATACCTCATACTTATCAAGAAACAACTATTATAGAAACTCATGAAATCTAACATCATGGATAATGATTTTTGACCAACATCCTAATTGCATCATATGAAACCATCCACACACTACCACTTTGTTGACAATAGAGACAACATCATCAACAAACTTTATTATGCTAAGATCAATGACAATGCTTGCAACATACTTGCAACAACATCCCCCTTTGGCATTGATGGCAACACCAACCGGATATGTAATATCTCACCCTTACTCTATCTCTCCCCCTTTAATATCAAGGGAAAATTGCTAATGGTCTTCAATTGAACTGTAGCAACATACAAGCCCCACTATCTACGCAAACCACAACATTCTTCTACCTACTCCCTCTAAGAGATAGCCACCATCAATCCAGTGATAAAGATGTGTCCTAAATTTCTTCCCCTAGGAAGATGCACCAACTATGCATCTAGATAGAAGGAGCAGCAACAACCCCTAGATTTTGTTTAAGATACTCAAATGTATCTTTTGAAAGTGCCTTTGTAAGGATATTTGTAACTTGTTCTTGTGTGGGCACATATTCCAATCTCACTTCCTGATCTGTATCTTTCTCTCTTAAGTTATACTTGATATATATATATTTGGTTCTAGCATTCATCACTAGATTCTTTGAAATATTGATGGCGCTTGTATTGTCACACAAAATTATAATGAGCTCATCATACATTACCTTGATGTCCTTCAAGGTTTGCTTCATCCACGACACTTGGGTGTAGCAAGATGATGCAACAATATACTCTGCTTCTGCTATTGATAAGGACATTGAGTCTTGCTTCATATTGAACCAAAAGACCAATCTGTCTCCTAGAAAGAAAGCTTAATTGTCGGTACTTCTTATGTCATCAATACTACTATTCCAATCAATATCAGTATATGCGTTCAAAGAGAATTCATAACCCTTTTGATACCACAATCCATAGTTTGGAGTGCTCTTTAAATATCTAAAAATCCTCTTGACAACCTTTACATGAGTTTCTTTTGGATTATCTTTAAACCTTGCAACTAGGAAAACAACTTGCATGATATCAGGCCTTGAACAAGTTAAGTGTAGTAGGCCCCCAATCATAGACCTATACAGAGTCTGATTAGCCTTAGGTGACACATCATCCTTACTCAAATTTCAACCAATTGCTATTGTATTAATCAATAGTTTATAATATTTCGTGCCAAATTTCTTTAGCATTTCCTTAACATACTTTTCTTGAGAGATAAAAATACCATTATTTGATTATGAAATTTGAAGTCCAAGTCACCTAACATAGACATTTCAAACTCTTTCTGCATATTTTTCAGATAGTCTCTTTCACATTTCATCATTGCCACCAAATATTATATCATCAACATACACAAAAATTAGAATCTTTTCATCCTCTATTTTGATGTACAAATTACTATCTAAGGTACCTTTCTTGACGTGTTTGTAGAATAGGTACTTATCCAACCTTTCATACCAAGCCCTAGGGGCTTGTTTGAAACCATACAATGCCTTCCTAAAGTCTGCATACCATTTTTGGGTCTGTTGAGAGCTAAAATCCATCAGGTTGCTTTATGTAAACTTCTTCTTCTAATTCACCATTCAGGAAAGTAGATTTCACATCCATTTGATAAACTTTGACATTCTTGTGGACATAAAAAGTAAGAAACATTCTTATTGCCTCCATTCTTTCCATTAGGGAAAAAATTCCTCAAATTCAATTCCTTCCACTTGTGAATTTATCCTTTGCATACTATTTTTGCTTTATTTCTCACAATCTCTCCATCTTCATTCATTTTGTTCGTATTGCATTCTTGTCTACAGGCCTTGGAACCAATTCCCAAGTCTTATTTTCCTCAATCTAATTTAGCTCATCTTCCATTTCTTGTATCCATCCTTCATCTTTTCTAGCATCAACAAAAATATTTGGTTCTATTCTTGACAATAGAGACAATTTCAGCTATTCATTTATTTTTTGAAAATCCTCTTCTTATCTACACTCCTTCATTCTTATACTCAATGATCTAATCTTTTGAATGATTTCTCTAAAAATACTTGGTCGGAGTCTTGGGGAATTTGTCACGTGCTTCTTCTTTTTCTACAATTTTTTCTTCCTCTTCCTCTGTACAAGTAGATTAATCAAACCAATAGTCTTCTTTCTCATGTGTTCTTTGATTTGACTCTTCATCCACTCTGACATTTGCACTTTCAATAACCTTCCTCAATATTTTATTGTAGAATTTGTAGGCTTTTCTCCTAGTTGAGCACCCAATAAATATTCCTTCATTTTATCTTGAATCAAACTTTCCTAGACCTTGTTCATCTCTTTTGATAAATCATATGCTTCTAAAAAAATTGAAATATTTGATAGTTATTGATCTCCCATACCAAAGCTCATAGATCTTTTTGGTGCTATCCACCCTTCACTAACCTTTGTTGAGAATATATACCATAGTATGGATTTCTTCCTTCCAATATACATCGAGAAACTTGGCTTCATTAAACATTGTTCTTTCTATCTCTTGAATAGTTATATTATTTCTTTCTACTACTCCATTGTGTTGAGGAGTTCTAGCAACAAAATAGTGTCTTTTTATCCCATGCTCTTCACAAAATTATTCAAACTCACTTGATGTGAACTCACTACCTCTATCAGACCTTTAAAAATTGATTCTAGCATTCATTTCATTCTCAAACATTTACTTGAATATCTTAAATCTATTGAAATCTTTTTATTTTTATTTTAAGGAGACCCATGTCATTCTAGAGAAATCATCAATGAGTAACAAGAAATACCATTCACCTTGAAGAATATTTGTCTTGGTCAATTTACATAGATCAATATCAATTAGTTCTAAAGTTCTTGTGGAAGAATAATCATTTTTCTTGAACCTTATTAATCTAACATTATCTACACATGGTGTTTGTAGGTTTGACTACCTTAGGCATATCTCTCACAGCTTGCATGGAGCTGATCTTTACCAGGTTATAAAATTTGTTATGCCCCATCCTCTTGTGCCACAACCACAATTCACCTTCATGTCCTAGAACCTTCTACCACTAATCTATTGTATAAGTTTCCTTTAGACCTTGAACCTTCTACCACTAATCTACCAGACATTATTTTTCTGATTTCACATTCTTTATCATTAAATAAGATATTTATTCTTTGTTGCACATCTGACTTACATTGAAAATATTATGCTTGAGCCCTTCAACATAGAGAACATATTTAGTCTTGGATTTTCCATCAATACTTACACTGCCCTTTCCATAGATCCTTGATGAAGAATTATCTCCAATATTTACTAATTTGTCATTCCATTTGACCAATTTGATGAATTTTCTTTTGACACCATTCATGTGAATTGAACACCCATTGTCTATTACCCAGAGATTTATTTTTCCATGAGCATGAAATGTTGTTTGGAAAACCATTGAGTTTTCATTGCCTATTTCCTTGACTTTCTCAACACCATCTTCTTTTTGAATTTATGATTTTACAAAATCACTTTTGTAATATTTTTATATATGCCCAACATTGTTGTAGATAAGACATGTCACATTGACATCCACCATAGAAGCAAGAGAATTTCTACTTGCAAAATTTATTCTGTTCATTTCATATTTAAGATCTATAGCCTTATATGCATACTTATTGCAAATGAAACAAAAACCAAAAAATGGATGATTGAACCTATTTGTTGAGGATCTTCTTACATGATGAGATATTTCTTTAGGTGCAATATCAGCTTTATGTCTTCCAGGCATAGATTTCTCCAAATCCCTTTTGAGTAAAAGGATATCCTTCTGCAAAGAGCAGAACTCTTTAAAACAACATCGACAAATACTTTAAATAACATCAATTATATTCAAAATATAGTCATCATCCCATTCATTTAGACATCAAATAAACCAGTCGATTACAAAACAACAACATAAAGTTGATAAGATAAATTCATATTCAATCCAATATGAATACATACAAGTGTCATATTACACAATTTAGAATTCTAAATATAGTAGATGATAATAATATCAGTTACAAATCGAGACTTAGGCATTTAGTCGCCTTAAGCTCTTCAATACATAATAAAGAATATATAAAGCATAAAATAAGATGTCATTCGTTGATCTTCCATCCATAAGAAAATCTTAAACAAAGAATATGAGAACAAGGATCAGGCGCTTTTTCTGCCCAACCTCAAAGCTTACGCTTCCCCAAAATTCCTTAGTCAATCAAAAAATACCCAACCCTGCACGAATCGCTTAGCAAGAAGCAATCTACGAGAAAGATGGAATCTGGTGCATGCCTAGTATAACTACTAAAACCACAAGCATTTTTCATTTTTCTAAATCATTTAAGAAATAAGCAAGATCTATACTAGGATATGGTAGAGAGTTCAATAAATTCATCTATTTCAATGGTCCTTAAGTTACTAATGTCATGCATGACAAATAAAGCAGTTTTCGAAAAGCAAAACTACACTCTCTATTTACCCATATTCGGCACCCGTCCCGGAAGGTAACTTTCCCAAATCATAACATGCAGAGTCATTTATCAGTCATGCATGGTCTAAACAATCAAATACAATCTTTTAAAAACAATAAAACTGAAAACTTTGTTTGAAGTGAAAACAGTTTTAAAAGTCATTTCTTTTCATTGTTTAAATCCATAAAAGACATAAAATTAATAATTTAAATTGAGTAAATTAAATAATCAAGATTAATGAAGGTGTATCTCTAGTATGCATCTAAATACATATAAAAATAGTCACACAAGAGCACACATTCATTCGTTTTTGTACTCATCTATTTAACACTATTCAAGTTTGTTTTTGTTGTTTCTAAGTAAATCATATTTAAATTTAAATGTTTTATTTTTTGTTTTACATATTTTCATAAAATAAATAAATAATCTTTCAACAGATTTAAAGTAACTCATTTTTTATTTATGTTTTGACTGTTTTGTGTTTTGTTTGCAATTTTTGTTGAGTTCAATCTCTATCTTGAAATTTCATTCTAAAATTTAAAAGATATTTCATCTAAAATATTTTGCATGGAACATTTTTAAAGTGCTATTAAATTGGAATAAAAACATTCGTTTTCTACTTAAGATGTTTTCAAATCTAAATTTAATAGATGTTTTCTGGTTTTTAAATTTTATTCCTATATTTTAATCAACTGTTTTATTTCATGATCTCAATCAAAAATTTCCTAAAATATTTTGTTTCTAAGTTCAACACTATTCTGGAAAAAAAAACAGTATGATTTGTTTGAAAGTTTCTATGAAATGAACTAAAACATTAATTCTTTAATTGATTTACCATTTCAATATGAAGATTATTCTTTTCTTTAAGATTTGCTAAGAACAGAAGTTCTCTTTTCAATTCCAAAACTAAATACAAAAATTTAATAAAAATAATAAAATTTATGAATTATTTCTCAAATCCTACCTTGTAAAATTCGAATTCTAGAATTGATTATTGTGTCTGTGTGCTGATCTTTCTTTTTAGCTCTATCTCTTATTGTCTTTCTTCCTATTGGATACTCTCCTCTCCTATTCTTTCCACCCTACCACATTCTACCTTCCTCTGTGAATTAAGGAAAACAAATTTAATTTATGTTTTGCTTGAGTTCCCTATGGTCGTGCCTATCCTTCTGTGTGAGTGAGGAGGAGTACATGAATCATGGCTTGTGTATTCCTTCCCCCTGGATGCACCCTCTTCCTATCCCCTAATACGCGTGGGTGAAGGGAATCTCCTTTCCTGGCTGTGTGGAGTGTGTTGAGAGGTGGGAAGGCTTCTTCTCTTTGTGTGCCTCCTATGTTGGCCACTCCTAACTCCCCCTGGCTGTGTGGCAAGGCAGATCTAGTGGCTGCGTTGAGTTTAGGGAGATTCTCTCCCTTAGTGTGCCCTTACCTACTATGGTTGGTGCCAATCTCCACCTTCGGTCTCTTGTGCGTGAGCAGAACAGAGATGAGTCTCTCGACCGCATATCTTTGAGAGACCAGTGCGCATATGATTGTTCTCAATTTTTCCAGACCTCCCTTTCTCTAGGCCATGGGTGAGAGTAGGTGAGTGGGAGCTAAAAGAAATCAGAATTTCCTCTATTACTAGTCGCCTCTCAAAATTATGTGGTTCTAGATGAATCCATTCACTTTTCTCTACAATCCTTAGTTCAATTTTTGTTCTTTAATGCTCATAAACGGATTTATTTTTGTGTCCTCCTCTAATTTCCAAAATCTCCAGAATGCTTCCTCTTTACCATGCATTGATAGAGTTATCAAGATAACTAGATCCACAATTTGAGATTGATCTCAAGATCAATTTCTAACTCCATGTTTTAAAAATCTGATTGCTCTTTCAAATTAATTGAAGATATTTCTTCAACTTGTTTAACTGAAGTGTTAATTTTGAATGCAAAATTCAATGAGTACATGATTTTGTTTTCCTTTTTCAAATTTTATTTTCAATAACTCTATTTGAAATATTTGTTCAATTTCATCATTTAAATATTTTCCTATTTTATAATTTTCAAATTAAAAACAAATAGCTTTAAAACACAATTTTTTTTATTATTTTTTATTAAATTTTGAAATAAACTCTATTTCATTATATTTTAAAATACAAGCAACAATATTTCAAACAATGATAAAATATAGACTTACATAATTCAATTATTTAAATAAGATCTATTTTCTCACAATTTTGAGAAATAAAATTTAAAACTAGATTAAAAACTTGCAAACACAATAAACACAAAAAGCATTAAAAATATTATCTAAGTGAGTGTGTGAGATTCCATCTACTCATAAATGTCAATCGGCTAAATGACTCTACCTAATCGTTGGTCTCGCCTTCAATCGCGTTCACCTATTCTTGTGTTCACTTGCACTTGATTTTACATTAGCAATGACAAACCCCAAAATTAAATATAAATGCATTTCAAATCATAATAATTGCATTTCAATTTGAATCTCAATTTAACTTTCATTAAAATAATCGTTTAATTTCAATTTAAACAGTGACATAATGATTAATAACTGCATTTAGTAAATCAAATTAAATATATACTTGACACCTTCTCAATATTTTTGCATTCACCTATTTTGGATTCAATTAGAGCCTTTTATCATTTGTTCTCTTTCCTTGCACATTCCACATCTTCAAGAGTAGAGATAAGTTCACCTTCAAAGTTAACTTCACCTTCTTCTTCATCCATAATTTTTCTTGAACTTTTGAGAGATCACAGTGGCCATAAATAGGGATTCATCTCCATCATATTCAGAAGTGCAGTGGTCTCGTTCATCTGAGGAGCAGTATTCTTCTTTGGAGAGGAGATTGCTCTTGAAACCATTGCTACTTCTTTCATTTTCTTCAAAGGGACATTTAAAAGAATAATGACCAATTCTACCAAAATTAAATCATTTGAATGGTAATTTACCTTTGTACTTGTCTTCTCCTTTCTTCATCTTTCTCACAAATTTTTCTTCTTCTTACTTAGAATCACTATGTGAACCGAATGCTTCTTATTTTTGTAGACACCTAAAAATGTCCTAGCTCATGAATTAGCATTTTGGCTCTCATATTCATCTATTAATTAAGTGATTTAACATCGTTTAATTAATTCATCATTAAACATCTTTGAACAACATCAAATAGCCTTGAATCAAATGATATTGAACATCATCTCTCATCATCCCATAACATCTAAATGACTCAGAATCGTCCTATAACATATCAGAATGACTCATAATCATCTCATAACATCTCAGAATGACTTGGAATCATCCTATAACATCTCGAAATGGCTCACAATCATCCTGTAACATCTCAGAATGACTCACAATCATCCTGTAACATCTCAGAATGACTCAAAATCATCCCATAACATCTTGAATCATCTCAAAATCACCCTGAAACAGCTCCAAATCATCTCGTAATGTCTCAGATCATCTCAAAATCACCCCAAAACATCTTAGAATTATCTCATAATGTCTCGGATCATCTCGAAATCATATCACAACGTTCCCACATCGCACCACATCAAAACGACATGAAAAACCTGAATTTTTTATTAATTGAATAATACAACATTATTTAATTAATTCACTTTTTCATCATTTCAGACATATTAAATAAATTTCATTTATTTAATAAAGTCCCAAAAACCCTAATTCCTCTATTAATTGAATAATACAACATTTATTTAATTAATTCATCATTTCGGATAAATTAAATAAATGAAATTTATTTAATAAAGTCCTAAAAACTCTAATTTTTCTATTAATTAAATAAAACAACATTGTTTGATTAATTCATGTTTCATCATTTCAACCAATTAAATAAATCACATTTATTTAATAGATTCCTAATCCCACTTTATTTTGTCCTGATTGATTAAATAACATCAAATATTTAATTACGTCACTAAATCACCTTATTCCTCTAAGTTGATTAAATCATTAAATAATAATTTAAATACAACACTTTCCCTCCAAAAATTTAAATAATTAAATCAAACTAATGCAACTTTGTTTGCAAAAGTCAAACTTGATTTACAAATTCAACTCCAAAAAGGAATTAATTAATTAAATCAATTAATTTAGATTCCTCGCCCAGTTTTTGATTGACCAAATTATGATTGTTGAGTGAGCAATCTAATTTGTTAACTAATCAATCCAAATTTTTAACTAAACAATCTATGATGTTAACTAATCAATCATAAATCCTAACTAAGCCATCACATTCCTAACTAGGCCATCACAATCTTGACTGATCAATCTATATATGTTGAATGATCAATCACATCCTTGACTAGCCAATCTATTTCTCAATCACACAAATTGTGCAATCAACTTTGCATAATTCTCTCATATCTAAATCCTCTCATCACACTCCGACCATTGATCTGGATATTCTTCAAAACAATCTTGATTGTCCATTTCAAATCACATCTTCTATATAACAAACCCCTTTCCTCACAAATAAGGATCGAAGAATCAACATATATTGAGCAACGAAGTGTTGTCAAGATCATCCTTGAGAGAGATTCATTCCTTCCTTCGATCAACCAAGCATTCATCAACAATTTTCACATGAAATTTGGAGTCTTCATTGTGATAAGAGCAATCCAACATCAAGCAAATACACTCTGCTATGGGATGGTGAAAATTTATTTTGTTTTCATTTCATTTGGTAATCAGTAGGTTCATCATCATGTTTGCAATAGTATACTTCAATCTCATATGTCTAGGAGTTTTAGATTTTAGATTTGTGCATTTTGGTTGTAGAGTAGATTCCTTTGTTAAATTTCTTTCATGTTCTTCTTGAATCTGAATCTAGCGTCCTTTCTCACCCTCACGTAATTTCTTCAAAAAATTGAATACTGCTTCTCTTTTGTGTGTACTTTGAACTTCATTCCTCATCTCATAGGTTGTGAGGGACCCAAACAATTCTTCCATGGTAAGCTTTGTCAAATCCTTGGCTTCTTCAATTGCAAAAACTTTTGAATCAAACTGGTAAGGGAGAGTTCTCAAAACTTTCTTCACCACCATAGAGTTAGTTATATCTTCTCCAAGACCTTTGATTCCATTCATATCTTCATCTACTCAGAGTAGATAACTAGCTATGTTCTCCTCTTCTTTCATCTTTATACTTTCAAACAATATTTTATAGGATTACAACTTTTCTTACTTCACACTATCATTTCCTTCATAGAGATTCTTGATCTTATCCCATATCTCGTTTGCATTCTTGCATTGCACTACCTTAACAAATTCAGAATTTGCCAACCCACTTAGGATAGCATTGTTCTCATGAGCCCTTTTTTCATTTGGATTAGTGATAGGATGAGTGGGTTCAATATAATCATCCTTGGTAGCTCTCCAAACATCATAAACTAGCGATGAGAGATAGGCATCCATCCCCACACTCTATAAGGCATAGTTGTTTCCATCAAACTATGGTGCCTTGGAAGAGGACTCCTTTTGAGCTATGTGTTCTAAACCAAGATCTACCTTTAGCTGTTAGGTTGCACCAAGGAACTCAACTCTAATACCAATTGTTAGAACACATAGATATACTAAGAGGGGGGATGAATCCATATATCCCTTAAATTAATCTGATTCAAAACTTATCAATCAAAACTCATAATTGTCTTAGCTTGATAAAATATTCAAAGAAAAATCACACAACGACAACACTAGACATGGAAAACCCAACAAGGGAAAAACTAGGGTGAGAAATTTGCTTGGAGCTACTGTCCAAATCCAGCCTCACAAAATGAAAAAATAGTTACAATAGATTTTATGGCATCAACCAATGGAATTTCACAACTCCTTGTCATATGTAACACTTAAAAACAAAGAGGCTACAACCTCATATTACAACACTTGATGAATCAAATAAACAACTTCCTTTGTTGCCTCTGACTCACTACCTTAAGCACTTACACTCCTTTCCTTTTTGATCACTACCTCTAGCACTTAAACTTGCACTTCTTCATTCGGCTCATTGCCTCTATCAGACACTTACAATTTTTCCTTTGTAAAACTGCCTCTAGCATACACTTACACACTTTTGACGACTCGCTCTCTTCAGTATACATCAAATACTTCTCTACAAATTCACACTCATCCCTCTACCTTTGGCATGTTGCTTCTATAATTTACATTGATCATACAATGCATACCATACATCTTGATCACACACTTGATATTTCATTTATACCTTCTGCAAACATCAAAAACTCTCCTTTTTAACCACATTGAAACATATAAACATGAAACATGCAATGACTACAAAGAGTTGGCTCCAAAACATCCATGGGAAAGGAAAACTCAATGTGATCCAAGCTAGGAGATAAGAAAAACCTATTTTAATTTTTCACACATTCCCAAGTTGACACACTCCACAAAATATTGGTACAAACAACTTGATGTACCAAGTCAGCCTAGTAAACACATAACCCATAAAATATTAACTCTAGACCATAAGCGATACCAGAGAGAAAATATAACATCACGCGGATTACATCACAAGCATCAAATGATATTAAAAAAAAAAATCATTCTCTCCTTTCACAACTTCATGCAACATTATGTTGGTGCAAGAAAACAGACACAAAACCAATATCTCTTGCAAACCTAGACAACATAGTCTTGAGATAGAACAATGATACCCTGACTTGCAATACAATTCAAAAACTGAAACTCGAAGGGAGAAGATAGATAGTCATGTTAAACTTATCCTCCAAACCACAAGACCATAATAGAAACTATAGACAAATGTTGATCATTTCTCTAAACCTTCCATGACTGCAATAGCGTAGTCTTCACTCTGCTAACCTAGGAGACTTTTGTAGTGACTTTTATGTTCTAGAAACAAGTACACACATGCTTCACACTTGATTCTATCTATCCTTAAATCTGCAAGATCATATCTACAAATTCAAAGGAATGCAAAGCATTCTCTAGAGCTTTTTCAGTGCAACTTCTCTATAAGCCACTTACTGTAAGAGATTCTTTTATATATTTTACATCAATAGATAGTGAATACAACATTCATAGAATCATTCACTTATTCATGAGAAATAGAAAAGTATTATTATAGCAACTCATGACATCCAACATCATACATAATAATTTCTAATCAGCATCCCGATTGTAGCATATGCAAACATCCACACACTACCACTTTGCTGACAATAGAGACATCATCAACAAACTTCATTTTTTGACATCAATTACATCACCTGCAACATACTTACATCAACTTCCTATTCTTCTAATCTTATTGGTGCATGTTTATTCTTCTTTGGTGCAACATCACCTTGAATTTTGCATCAAAGAGGGGGATGTAGACACCCCAAATTTGACTTTCCTTCTTAAATTAATTAAAGTTGTAAATTTTAATTAATTTATCCCATTATCTCATAATTAATTAAGTATTTTAGTATTTAATTAATTATCCACTCATTCCTTTAAATTAATTAATTTTCCTTTTTCCCTTCTTCTAAAGGTTAATTAATTTAATTAATTCAACCTTAGTCTTTTGTTATTTGATTCCTCTGAGCCTATTAATTAATTAATCCTAAATTGATTCATTAATTAATCTTCTTCTAATCCTCACTTAACCTTTTTTCTAATATGAAATCCCTCAAAAACCCAAACTTTTCATCATCAGCCATGTGTCATCCCCTTCACATTTGCATGGCTACACATTAACCCAATAATTCTTCACCCCTTCTTCCTTAAATCTAGCAAGGACAAATGTCACCGTTTTAGTTGAGTTTGATGGGTTCATCTCTCTCCTATCAATAACATCCAATTTTGAATTCCCACCTCCCTAGAGATGGGAAAGATTCAAAGATTTTCCTATTTTTTGTAATCCTATATTCTTAATATTCCACAATATTATCCAATATCCATCATTTAGCCTTCAATATTCTTAACCCTCACATGAAATTTTTCCATGAAGCTTGTCCTTTATTTCTTTCTTAAGAGTGCCTCTTAACATGATCCCTTGATCTTGTGGCAAGATCTCATCCATCCATCCATTTGAGCCTCTTTCAATAAATAGAAGCTTTCACCCTTTATTTTCATCAAGTATATTTCAAGTAAGTTCATACTTCCATTTTTCTTCCATAATTTCCATTGCAACAAGATTATGCTTAAATATCTCTAAATTAATTCACATTTTATCTACTTAGAACACATCAATAGGCTTAGCGTGCATCCTATTTAGTTCAATCATGGAGTTTGAAGGTGTTTTAGGTAAATATTTATTTGATTTATTCACTTAGCTTATTCCATTTTACTTCAATGAATTTTATTATCCTCAAACTAATTTTTTGAAGTTTCCAAAATGACTAATAGGAGAATGAACACTTTGCAACGAAAAAAACTTTCCACATAAAAGAGAAGCAATAAAAATGATTTATGCTAATGATCATATAATGCATATAAAATTAACAATATACAAGAGAACCCTTATTTATATATAAAAGGGTGAAAAATAAGATAAAATAGGATTATGACACTTGACATAATCATAAAATTGAATTCCCTAAGTAAACTAACTAGGTGTGAATATTACACAAAAGGGAACTAGTTACGTAATGTACCATTTTCACAATGACACCTTCCTTAAGTGGAACTCAAGAATAAAAATAAGAGAAAGAAATACTCAAAGATGTGTTTTGAAAACAAGGATTTTTAGGGTGTCCATGTACAAAGTATCTCTCACAAATAAATAAAATTAAAAAATTCTTCCCTAAAAGAGAATTAAAATAGAAACAAAAAATGTGTACAAGTGAAGAACTCAAGATGGCCTCTAGAATATAACTTCCTTCACCCCAATCATAAATCACAAGTTAATATAATTATTTGTTGCCAAAGGCTTAGTGAAGGTATTTGCAACTTATTCCGTAGTAGGAAAATACTCCAAGAAAATAAAACCACCATGAGTCCAAATGGATCTCAATATTCTTATTCTATTGATGCTCAACTACATTGCATGAAATGTGTACATGACTATGACAATCACATCAAATATGAGTGGGGTGATTAGAAGGGAATTTAAACTCAATAATCAATTTTCAAAGCCAAAGAACCTCCTAGCAAGCCAACATTGCATCACAATAATCAAAATTTTTAGATGATAATATAATATTTATCTACTTCTTGCAAGACCATGGGATCAAAATAGAACCAAGGAAAAATATAAAACCAAAAGTAGACTTTCAATCATTAACATCACCAATGCAATATGAGCTAGAGAATCCCACAATTCAAGAAGCTCCTAATCTATTGTGAATGCCAATATAATTTTCCTTGAATATACCTCAAAATATGTTTAATTTCCTTCCAATGACTCATAATGATCCTAAGATAAATTAGAGATAAGTCCACCTATAAAGGAAATATTTGATGATTATGTGTCAATTATAAAATATTTTCAGCCAATTATTTGATACAATGTAGCATTGAATCTTTGTGTAGTACAATTAGTAGCTAGTTAAATAGTAACTAAAATGGCGTGGAGTCAAGCTTGCAATAAACCATGTCATTTTTTTTGCAAACATGCTTGTCATTGTGCCAAATGATTGACTTGTTAATGCTTGATACAACCATCAGAGTTAATGAATCCATGAGAGGTAGTTAAGCCATGTCATGAACCTAAGTGCTACACTGCACAACATAAGGAGACGAAGGTTGCACACCTTGCAACAATCCCCCTAGCACAAGCTTGGGTTTTGAACTCATGACCCAGGCTGTAATATCAATTGTTGCAAAGACAGTTGCCATTGCACCAAAATATCATAATATTAATGTCCAATGCAACTGACAAATTTAATGAATCCACAAGAGATGGTTAAGCCATGTCATGAACCTGAGCACTACATTACACAACACAAGGAGACCAAGGGTGCACACCTTGCAACAAAATTTCTAAAGAATATAAAGAGCATAATTCTACTTAAAATTAAAAATCCCCTTAGAAGAATAAAAAACTTTGAGATAAAGTTAGAAATGTAGAATCCAAAAATCTACCACATCAAACTAAACTAACAATTCTTTATAACATCATAAATCATGGAGGTGGAAACACCTATAAAAATCATCATCCATATACAAAACAAGAATAAAAATATCTTCCCCATATCTTTGAGTGTAAACTATGAAATGTAAATTACAATGAGAGAAACTAGATGAAATAAAGAAGATATCTATATCATATAAATCTCAAGGGGCTTGTTTAGACCATATAATAAATGATTAAAACTAAAAACAAGTGAAAATTTATGTATAAAAATTGGAGGTTTCTCTATATAGATACCATTATGAATATCATCATACAAGAAATAAATATTCACATCCATCTAATAAAATGACAATCCTTGTGATGCAAGACAAATTATAAGGCAATTAGAATCTAAAGGTCTCAAAATAATCAATGCCCTCATTTTTTGAAAACCTCTTATCCTTAAGATGTACATTATACTTGTCTATTGTATATTTAGGTATGTACACCCAAGTGTATTAAACCAAACTTTTACCCTCAAGAAGAGGTACAAGATCCCACAAGTGATTATTTATCAACGAATAATGTTGTTTGTTCATAACTCTATCCTAATATAGAATACATGTGGAACCTTGAAACATATGATTATAATATTAAAGTGCATCAATAAAATTATTTTTACTTGATATATGTGAGAAAGTTCAATGAAAATCAATGGGATCATTTACTAAAGGTCCAACCTCCTCAAGATTAGTGTGGACCTAAAAGGGTAAAGACTATGTACCAAAAAGTAGTGGATAAAGACCATCATCACCATCATCCTCACAATAAAACAATCCTCAAAATGATTAATATGGTAGTGGTTAGTGATGAAGAATTAGATTATAGTGTATCCATTTGTGTTAAGTTCTCATCAAACTAGATATATCACCAAAAGAGGACATATTAAGTGACATGATCAAATAACTTGTAATCTTTCACATCTTCACAATAATTAATATAATCAAAGGTAGACTCTTCTTCTCCATATCCTTACATTTACCATCTAAAATGAATACAAAATTCTCACTACCAAATACTCTAAAGAAGTAAATATCAAATTTGACATGGAACCAAGCCTCCTTGAGATTTATATTCTAAATTACCTTGTGGAGCATATACTTCTAAATGTACTTAACAAAAATAATTGCTCTATCCCAAAAAGTGGGTGTTATAGAACTAGAATAAATCATATAGGTGGTCATCTCTCATAAATTATTACTCTTCCTCTTTGATAAATAATTTTTTTGAGTGTAAATAACTATGTGTTGATGCTAAATACCATGATCACTATATAAAGACCTATTTTTTGGATTTTTTGGTTGTGTTTCTGATAAGTGGTTGTCATTGATGTCAACACTATTAGCATTGGTGATTTTGAAGGTTGTAAATGTCGAGGAAATTGAGAAAATTAGAATAAATATGTTGCAGGCAATCTGTGAAGTTGTGAAGATTAGAGTGGTGGAAAGTTCAGTAAATTTGTAATCAAAAGGTGCACATTAATGGGTTTTTTGCTTAGCCTATCTAGTATGTTCTCCAGAAGTTTCAGAGGTGCGCATCAAGATTCATGGAAGTTATGAGTTTTTGAGTTTCTACAATCATTATGTTACTATAGCAGATGTTTCTAGAAGAAGAGATTGCAATTTTGATGAATTGAGTTGTTGCATACATTTTTGATATGTTCATAGATGTTTCTAGATTGTGTTCTATCATTGTGGTATATTTGCATTGATCGAGGTGATAGTGATCGAAGATTTTTTTCTTTGTGTGTTTGATTCTTCATGTTCTTTGCCGACATGATGGTGGTAGCGTGTTGTGGATCCTTATGGATCATTTTTGAATGCTTGGCATGTTTGAGGATGTTGATTTAGGTCTTCATTATGTTGTGACTAACTTAGGTTGGTGCGCATTGAGATTTGTTCATGTATTGAGGCTGACAGTTTGTAAATTTTTTATTCCTTATTTGTGGCCGATAGAGTTGTTGTTGTAATTCCATGTAGCAGATATATAAGAGTGATTGTTTCCTCATTTTGATATAATTCTCGATGTATGTATGCAAAGTGTATGCAATATTTGTGCATATAAAGATCAGATCATTCGATTTTAGAGAAGAGTGTAAAGAAGTTTGAGCAAAGTGTGAAGAAGTATTTTTGTGCCTAACCGAAACTATCATCAGGATTTTAAAGAAGCTAATTTCTTAGTTCAACCTCATGAGATGGATTTAATATGATTGTTTATGTAAGGCAGTGAGCCTTCCCTTCTGAGCAGTGAGCTCTAGGCAGTGTGCCTGAATGCATGTGCATTCCTTATTCATTTTCTATTATACTTTTAACAGGGTATAATTGTGGATTAACCTCCACCGTGACTTTTTCCCTTAACAGGGTTTCCATGCAAAAATATTGTTGTGTATTTTTGTTGTGTTCTTTCTTTCACTAATTATTATCAAATATGAGATTAAAGGTTGATAAAGTAAGATATGTTTTAAATTCTGTAACAACTAATTCACCCCCCCTCTCAGTTGTCTATCCTTGTTTTTCCAACAATTGGTATCAAAGCTAGTTCCTCTAAAGAATTTTAATAGCTTGAGGTGATCCGAGATGGAATCATACAAGAAGGATAGTCCCAAATTCAATGGTACAAATTACTCTTTGTGGAAAGTTAGAATGGAGTGTCATTTAAGGTGCATTGGTGAACCCTTCTGGAGAATTATAAAGTATGCATATACTATTCCTCAAAATGGTCCCTCTACTGAGGATGAGATCAAAAAGGTTGAAGCTAATATCAGGGCTATTGAAGCTTTATTAAGTGCTTTGATAGATTCACAGATGACAAATGTGATAGGATTGAAGACAACACATGAGATCTAGAAGAAGTTGGAAACATTTTATGAAGGAGATGCTCCAGTGAAGGGTGCTAAGCTGCAAAGTCTGAAAGGTAAGTGGGAAAATATGAGAATGAGTGAAGATTAAAACATTATTTCTTTCATGCAGAAATCAAATGAGCTCATAATGGGTATTAGATGTGCCGGTGGAATATTGGAAGAAGATGAGATTGTGGGTAAAGTGCTCAGATCAGTTTCTGCCTCTTACAAAATAAAAGCTCATGCTATTGAAGAGCTCGGGATAGTAACAAATGTGACAAGAGACATGTTGATTGGAAAACTTATTGCCTTTGAGTTGAGTGAATTTGGTGAGTCTACTCCTAAGATAGAATCTGCATTCAAAGCTACTATATCCAAAAGAATTCAACAGAGATATGATCCATGAGAAAGTTCCAAAAAGACATTCAAGTATGAAGATGAGATGAAAAATATTGAAGATGAAGAAAGAGAGCTAGAAGAGGTAGAAGCATTGATTGTGAAAAGAGAAGACAAAGGACATGGTAAGTACAAAGTAAAGTTTCCTATTAAATGTTTCTCTTGCAATAAGATAGGTCATTCTACATCAAGGTGTCCTGAGAGTTTCTAAGTACAAACCTGACAAGTCTAAATTTTATAAGAAATGTTATTATGTTGAACAATGTGTTAATGATGATGAATATGATAAAGAAAATGGAAATGAATATGGATGGGTATTCATTGCTATCAAGGAGAATGGTACAGTGTCCACTAAATCTACTGAAAACCAAAATGTAGAGAAAGCTCTTGCAGGAAAAATTGATGAAAAGGATGAGTGGGTGATTGACAGTGAATGCTCACATCATATGACTGGTGACAAAAGCAAGTTTATAAGCTTGGAGAAGTATGACGGTGGTGTTGTAATATTTGGAGATAACAATTCTGGTGTGTTTTGTGGCAGAGGCACTATTTCTCTTGGTGGTAAAAATAATATTGATGATGTCTTATATGTTGAATGATTGAAGAATAATTTGTTGAGTGTTGGAAAAATGGTAGACAAGGGATACAATCTTCAGTTCAAAGATGGAAAATGCAGGATTTTGGGAAGCTCTGGAAATATAATTGCTTCAAGTACAAAGATAAGAGGTAATATTTTTCACCTGAATGGTGCTAGTGAAAGTTGTTTAATTTCTCAAGTTGATGTAAGTTGGTTATGGCATAGGAGGTTGTTTCATGTTAATTTTGATAACATTGTCAAAGTAATCTCCACACAAGTAGTTAGATATCTACCTAAGTTAGGAAAGCCTACTAACACCATATGTAAGGAATGTAAGATGGGAAAATAGACAAGAATTTCCTTTCGGAGAAAAAAACATCATTCTAGTGGAGTTCTATAGTTTATACATATTGATCTATGTGGTCCATCCAAAATCAGAAATCTACAAGGAGAAAGGTACTTTATGTTACTTATTGATGATTATTCTAGGATGATATGGGTTGCTTTCTTGAGAGAAAAATGTGAAGCACTAGAGAAGTTCAAAATTTTCAAAGCTATGGCAAAGAATGAGATAGGTCTGAAGATCAAATGATTAAGATCAAACAGAGGTGGTGAATTAACTTCCTGGGAGTTCAATTCATTTTGTGAAGAACATGGAATCAAAAGACAGTTATCTACTCCCCAGACTCCTCAACAGAACAGAGTGGTCGAGAGAAAGAATGGAACAATTTTAGATGTTTCCAGAACTATGATGTTGGAAGGAAATGTTCCTCATATCTACTGGAGAGAAGTTGTAAACGTTGCTATATATATTATCAACCAAGTAAATTTCAATGGTAATTTTGGCAAGACTCCTTTTGATTTTTGGTTTGGTCATAAGCCTATTGTTAAATATTTCAAGATCTTTGGAAGTAGATGTTATATCAAAAGAGATGAAGACATTGGAAAGTTTGATGCTAGAAGTGATGAAAAAATATTTTTGGGTTACTCTACAAAGAGAAAAGCTTACCGGTGCTACAATAGAAGATTGAATAAAATGGTTGAAAGAGAAAATTTCAGAGTTAATGAAGATACTGATAGGTCATCTAAATATTGTGGATATGACTCAGATGATCAACAAGATAGTACAGATAAAGAAAAGACTACTCAGACATAGATTCAAGTCCAAATTGTTTTGGTAAATCAAGAGAATCATGAAGGAAAACCTAGTGGAAGTACAGAATAGAGAAAAAAAGAACCAAAAGTTAGAGAGAATCCCAAAGTGCCAAGGTATGTAAGGATAAATCATTCTGATAGTTAGATTATAGGAGACAAGAACAAAGGAGTGCAGACTAGAAGTAAAATTGCAAAAGGGTATTGTCTAATTTCCAAGACTGAACCTAGCAATGTCAATGAAGCATGCAAAGATGAATATTGGATGAAATCAATGGAGGAAGAATTGATGCAGATAGAGAAAAATGATACATGGGTTCTTGTTCCTAGACCTCAAAATAAAAATGTGATTGGAACCAAATGGGTCTTTTAGAATAAGTTGAATGAACAAGGTGAAGTGATCAGAAATAAAGCAAGACTGGTATGTAAAGGACACTCATAGATGGAAGGTATTGATTTTGAAAAAACCTTTTCCCCTGTTGCTAGAATTGAAGCTATAAGGTTGTTTCTTGCTTATGTTTCTTTCAAGAATTACAAAGTCTATCAAATGGATGTGAAGTCGACATTTCTAAATGGAGAATTAGAAGAAGAATTTTATGTTGAGCAACCAGATGGATTTCAACTAACTGATGAAAAATACATGGTGTGTCGGTTGAAGAAATCACTATATGGACTAAAACAAGCCCCCAGAGCTTGGTATGCCAGATTGGATAAATACTTGATGAAGCTTGGATTCAATAAAGGTACTGCTAACAACAATATGTATTTCAAGATGGATCAAGATAAAGAGTTGATTATTGAAGTCTTTGTTGATGACATTATCTTTGAAGGTGATATTGACTTATGCATGAATCTTGTTGATGAAATGAAAAGTGAGTTTGAAATGTCAATGATAGGAGAGCTAAAATTATTTTTAGGATTGCAAATTACTCAACTAAATGATGGAATATTTATATCTCAATCCAAATATGTGACAAAGTTACTGAAAAAATATGGCATGGAAGATTCAAAGCCTATAGGTACACCCATGGTGACCGAATGCAAATTAACACAAAATGATGATTCTTTTAAGACTGACCAAACAAGGTACATGTCAATGATTGGTGGATTGCTATATTTGACTTAGACTAGACCAGACATCATGAATGATATATGCATGGTTACCAGATATCAAGTTGATCCAAAGGAATCACCTGTGACTGTAATAAAGAGAATTTTCAGATACTTGAAAGGTATAGTTGATTTTGTTCTATGGTATCCTAAGGATGATGATCTTACTCAGAATGCCTTTACAGATGTAGATTGGGTAGGAGATGTGAATGATAGGAAAAGTACAAGTGGTGGTGTATTTTTCTTGGGGAAGAAGTTGGTATCTTGGCTAAGAAAAAATAATAATTCCATTTCCTTATCTACTGTTGAGGCAGAGTATATTGTTGCTGCAAACAATTATACTCAAGTGTTGTGGATGAAGCAGATGCTGAGAGATATCAGAGTTGAGTATGAAGAGCCTATTGTTATATTTTGTGATAATTCGAGTGCCATAAAAATTTCTAAGAATCCAGTGCTACATTCAAAAACAAAGCATATATCTATCAAGTATCACTTTCTAAGAGACAAAGTGAATGATAAAGAAGTCAGACTGGAGTATGTGCCTACCAAGGAACAAATTGTAGATGTCTTCATCAAGACGTTGTCTAAGGATACTTTTGAGTATCTTAGAGGCAATTTAGGGGTGATTTCTCCTCCTAATCTAAAATAAGATGTGAGTCTTTGCATCAATCTGTGCACTTATATTCAAATCTTGTTTCAGATTGATGTTATGGTGGCTGCTACTCAAGGGGAGTAGTCAGATGATTCAAATATGTGGTTCAAAGCTTGTGTACCTTTGCCATTGATTTCAAAGGGGGAGAAGAGTAATGTGAAAAATGCTTGAAGAAGAAAAGGGGGGAAGAGTCATGAGAGAAGTGTAATGTAAGAGGAAGAAGAGAAGGATGATATTTTTGAATAAGAGCTAGTTGTGTTGATGGTATTTTTCACATCATGTGTTTCCATCAATGCCAAAGGGGGATATTTTTGGATATTGTGGTTGTTTTGGTGATATGTGGCTGTCATTGATGTCAACACTATTAGCATTAGTGATTCTAAAGGTTGTATATGTCAAGGAAATTGAGAAAATTAGAATAAATATGTTGCAAGCAGTCTGTGAAGTTATGAAGATCAGACTAGTGAAAAGTTCAGTAATTTTGTAATTAGAAGGCATGCATTAATGGGTTTGTTTCTAAGCCTATCTATTATGTTCTCTAAAATTTTCATAGGTGTGCATCAATATTTGTGGAAGTTATGAGTTTATGAGTTTCTACAGTCATTTTGTTATTGTAGCAGATGCTTCTAGAAGAAGAGATTGCAATTCTGATGAATTGAGTTTTTGTGTACATTTCTGAGATGTTCATATATGTTTCTATATTATGTTCTATCATTGTGGTGCATCCACGTTGATCGGGGTGATCATGATCAAAGATTTTTTCCTTTGTGTGTTTGAGTCTTCATGTTCTTAACCGACATGATGGTGGTAGCATGTTGCAGATCCTTATGGATAAATTTTTGAATTCTTGGCATGTTCGAGGATGTTGATTTTCTTCATTATGTTGTGATTGACTTAGGTTGGTGCACTTTGAGATTTTTTCATGGATTAAGGCCAACAGATTTTAATTCTTTTATTCCTTATTTGTGGCCAATAGAGTTGTTGTTGTAAATCCATGTAACGGATACATAAGAGTGATTGTTTCCTCATTTAATGTAATGCAAAGTGTATGTGATATTTGTGTGAATAAAGGTCATATCATTCGATTACAGATCAAAGTGTGAAGAAGTATTTTTGTGCCTAACTGAAACTACCATCAGGCTTTTGAAGAAGCTAATTTCTTGATTCAACCTCATTAGATGGATTTAATATGATTGTGTATTTAAGGAAGTGAGCCTTCCCTTCTGAGCAGTGAGCTCTAGGCAGTGTGCCTGAATGCATGTGCATTCCTTATTCATTTTCTATTATACTTTTAACAGGGTATAATTGTGGATTAAGCTCCACCATGGTTTTTTCCTTAACATGGTTTCCAAACAAAAATATTGGTGTTTAGTTTTTTTGTCATGTTTATGCTTTCACTGTTAATTATCAGATCTGAGATTAAAATTTGATAAAGTAAGATAAGTTTTAAATTTTGTAACAACTTATCCACCACCCCCCCCCCCTCTCAGTTGTCTATCCTTGTTTTTCCAACACTAACTCCCCCTTGTTCATAAATTACCCCTTATCTATATGTGGTTTCCAAATATAAATCCATGATTTCTTCTCAAAAAATGCTTTAAAGTATGCTAAAAGTGGTGAAATCCTTTCTTTTGTACTTGATAAATTGTGCCCATACATGTCATAAAAAGGCATTGATAAAAAGTGAGAACATACTTGGCCCCTAATAATGAATGATTCAAAATGACATAAGATCACTAACTTAATGGTTTTCTTAGCATTAGATGTCTTACCCTTGAAAATGGGTTCCTAGTGGTATTTTCCAAGTGTGTAATCTTGACAAACTTCCTCACTGCATGAAATCCTAGGAAGATCAATCACCAAATTATATGTGATCAAATGTTGAATATATCTATAATAAAAATGAACAAACCATTTATTCTGAATCCCACTCATATAATCAACATGTGTAATTAGGAATAATCCTAAAGAAGAATCAAAACCATCAAACATGTATAAAAAATATATGTGATCAACACTCTTTATAGAAACAACAATATTATGCTCTTTTAACTCTTGAATGACTACATCATGTGGTGTGTGTTGAATGAACAAAAAAATTGAGAGGGGGGTGAATGAGTTGTACCTTAAATGTTCAAAAGCCTTATTAAAATTCAAATCCATAAACATTTATTAAACCCTTAATTTGTTATGATGAGTTAACATGAAAGGAAAATAACTTAAACTGAAACAACTTAACACCATGCACAAGAGGACACTAGATTTACGTGGAAAACCCGAGGAGGGAAAAACCATAGTGGGGATTAGCTCACAATATAAGTAATTAAAAAATTGATTATAAAGGCTCATTGCTAGAAGGGGCACACTATCTGGAAAGGCTCACAGCCAAGGCTCACTACTGGAATAGAAAAAGAAGATAGAGAAAAAATATTACACCAAGAACATGATCTCAATGCAACAAATAATCCACCACAATAGCTCCAACACCTTCGCAGTCTATTTGAATGATTACATACACCTTTTGCTCACTGCATCCAGTAATCTATCATTTCAAATTTTGCACTGCACTTCTCAATTTATCACTTAAAAATACTTCAATTTGCATCATTCACATCACAGTCTATTCAAACTTCATCTCTCAAAAACTCGACTCATATTTATACCTACTTCAACCTTGAAACCTTTCTCCAAGGTTGTCTACACACCGCAATCGTGCAAATTCAAATTAGGTTGGCACCCACACATTCCCATGATGGAAAGGAATGAAGTCAAACCACACAATTTTTTAGATAGCACCACAATTACTATCTATAGTGCCTTTATTAAATCCTTGTTATATCAAATACTTGTCCAACCTTGCATACCAAGATCTAGGAGCTTGCTTCAATCCATATAATGTCTTCTTCAATATGTAAACTATATTCAACTTATTTGACAATTGAAATCCTTCTAATTGTTCCATGTAGACTTATTCTTCCAATTCTCCATTTAGAAAAGAAGACTTCACATCAATCTAATAAACTTTAAAGTCCTTATGTGCCGCAAATTCCAAAAACATCTTGATTTCTTCTATTCTATCCATTAGAGCAAATGTCTCCTCAAATTATACTCCTTCAACTCGTGAGTAACCCTTACACACAAGCCTTTAATTATTTCTTACCACTTCTCCATTCTCATTCAATTTTTTTATGAATACCCACTTAGTACCAATTATGTTCTTGTTTGTAGGTATTGGGACAAGTTCCCAGGTCTAATTTTTCTCAATCTATAGAAGCTCTTCTTCCATATCCTTTATCCAATGTTCATCATTGCATACCTCGGTAACAGTTTTAGGTTCAAATTTAGAAAGTAAACACAAATTTACCTCTTCTTTAGAAGATCTCCTTCTTGTCAATACACTTTTTCTTTTGTCTCCAATAATTTGTTCTTCAAAATTATTTCTCTACACATACTTAGGGGTTCTAGGGGTCTTTTCTGAATCTTCTTCCTCTTCATTCTGCACTTCTTGGTCCTTATCTTTTTATTCTTCTTCTCTACAAGAAGGTTCATTTGATTCATATCCATCTATCACCATTGAATTATGCAAATCTTCATCAAATTTGACACTCGCACTCTCAACAATCCTTCTTATTCTTTTGTTGTAGCATCTATAAGATTTTCTTATAGTAGAATATCCAAGCAATATACCTTCATCAAACCTTGCATCAAACTTTCCTATGTTTTCATCATCTCTTCTAATATAACACTTGCTTCCAAACACTCTAAAGTACTTGACAATAGAGATCCTTCCATACAACAACTCATAGGTAATCTTTGTGTTATTTCCTTTTGCTTCAACTTTGTTAAGTATGTAAACAATAGTATGTATTGCTTCTCTCCAATAGAATTTTGGTAGGTTAGCCTCTTTCATCATAGTCCTTAAAGCTTTTGGAATAGTCTTATTATTCTTTTCAACCACTCCACTTTGTTGAGGAGTCCTAAGGGTAGAAAAATGCCTCTTTATCCCATGATTCTCACAAAAAATATTAAACTCATTGGAGGTGAACTCTCCACATATATCAAACCTCAAAAAATTTATATTCATATCCATCTCATTCTTAACCATGACTTTAAATTCTTTGAATCTATCTAGGGATTCAAATTTTTCTCTAAGAAAAGTAACCCATGTCATTCTAGAATTATCATGAATCAAAAACATGAAATAAATGTCACCTTGAAGACTGCTTACTCTTGTAGGACCGCATAGATCTGTATGCACCAAATCCAACAATTTGGTAGAAGATTATTGTTACCCTTGAAACTTTTTTTTTTGCTTTCCAAATTGACAATATCTACGGATAACATTGATGGGATTTGTAATCTTTGGTTGATCTCTCTTTGCTTGAACTAAACTGATTCTTAACAGGTTATCAAAATTGATGTGACACATCCTCCTATGCCATAACCAACTTTCATTAATCTGAGGCATAAAATAATAACCATTAGCACCGTTGAGCTGATAAGCATTTCCATCTATCCTTTTTCCAACAACAATGATAGTACCAAACCATTTTCTGATCTCACATCCATTATCTTGAAACATAAGATTATATTCTTTGCTAAACATTTTTCCAACATGCCTTAAACCCTTAACATAGTAAACATCATCAATATTATACTTCCCATCAAAACTTATTGAACTTATTCCAAAGATATTAGCACCTAAATCATCACCAAATCTAACAAGTCCTCCATCATACTTTTCAAGTTTAAAAAACTTAATATTGTCTTTGATCATATGATTAGAACATCCACTATCAATTATCCAATAGTTCTTATCCTATCTAGTATGAAAAGAAGATACCAAAGTACCTCCAGTCTTATCCTTTCTCTTTGAAGCATTTTCCTTCACACATCTTTCAGAGTTAGCAAAAACATATTCATCTTTCAAATCCATGAACAAGTATTCATTATCATCATCTCCATAATCAGATCCGTCATTAGAAATACTTGCATCTTCTCTAACATAATATCTTTTCTTGATCATCTTACCTCTACTCTCCTTATTTTTGTCATTCACAACTTTGTTTGGACATCTTGAAGCATAGTGACCTATCTTTCTACAAGTAAAACATTTAAATCTTAATTTACCTTTGTACTTACCGATGCCCTTTTTCATCCTTCTCACAAAGTTAGCTTCCACATCATCAAGATCATCTTGATCTGGATATTCAATTTTTTCTTATTTTCCAGCCTTAAAAGAAGTCTCAACTTTTGTACTGTTATTTGGACCAAACTCTCTCATTTCAAATTTAGTTAGTGTACCATACAATTGATCTCTTATATAGGTATTGTAATCTACAACTTTTTCAAGAGAATAAAATTTTTTACCATAAGCTTTAGGAAGAGTTCTGAGATTTTTTTACCACTTTTGATCCTTTGACTTTTCCACCAAGACCTTTGATGGAGATGACCACTTCATCTACCCTTTACATGTAGCTTGTAATGTTTTCATCTTTAGAAATTCACAGGTTCTCAAATATAGTCTTCATATTTTGCATCTTATCTTTTTTAACCTTTTCATCTCCTTCATAAATACTTTCTAGCTTTTCCCAAATATGTTTAGCAAATTTAAATCCATAACTCACTAATTCAGAATTTGCAACACCACTCAAAAGAACAAACCTTTCGTTACAATTGGTTTCATAGGACTTGATCTCATCACTTGTGCTTAGTCCACTTGCAAGCTCAGCATATACATCCTTCACTGACTTACAAACATCATATCCAAGGTAAACCAAATAGCCTTCCATCTTAGTCTTCCAAAATGCATAGTTTGTTTCATCAAATATAGAGATCTCCTTCTTGTTCACCATACTAGATCTACCTCAAGTGGTTAATATTTTCTCCAAGGAACCTCACTCTGATACCAATTTTTGAATGAACAAGACAACTGAGAGGGGGGTGAATTAGTTGTACCTTAAACCTTTAAAAACTTGATTAACATTTAGATCCACAAACATTTATTAAACCCTTAATTTGTTATGATGATTTAACATGAAAGGAAAATGACATAAATTGAGACAACTTAACACCATGCACAAGAGAATGCCATATTTACATGGAAAACTCAAGGAGTGAAAAACCACGGTGAGGATTAGCTCACAATATAGGTAGTTGCAAAGCCAATTACAAATGCTCACTACCAAAAGGGGCACATTGCCTAGAAAGGATCATGACCAAGGTTCACTATCAAAATAGAAAAATAAGATAGAGAATAAATGTTACAAAAATAACATGATCTCAATGCAATAGAGAATCCACCATAATAGCTCCAACACCTTTGCAGTTTTTTTGAATGATTGCAGACACCTTCTACTCACTACATCTAGTAATCTAGCACTTGAAAGTGTGTACTGCACTTCTCAATTTCACACTTCACAACACTATAATTCATATTATTCACATCAAAATCTAAGCACACTTCATCTCTCAACAACTCAACTCATATTTATACCTACTTCAACTTTGAAACCTTTCTCCAAGGTCAGTTATGCACCTTAATCGTACAAATTCAAATTAGTCTGACAACCAAATATTCTCGTGGTGGAAAGGAATAAAGGCAGACCACACAATTTCTTAGCTAGGAAGTAAATCCTTGTTCACACACCATGCCATTCTTCCACAAACACCTAAGCACCTTCACATGTAGTGTAAACACCAAGTCAGTCATTACCTATGTATACACCATTAATATTTTAAGTACATGCTTCCTTTGATCCACCCATAACTTACAAACAACAGATTTCTCTTGATCGCACTCTAGAATAATCCACAAACACCTTCAAATCCATCCAACTCCTTCGCAACATCTTTAACCTAAATAATGTACATGTGTGTACACTCAAACAACTTTGTTATATATTATAACTCAAAAAAAAATCTTTCAAAGCACCAAACCATAAATCATCTCGATAGAAGCAAGATACCAAACCATTCAACACTCCTTCAAATCCACAAGACTTGAAACACAACTATGGAGAAACGGGAAGCAAAGGAATTTCTCCCAGAGACCCCTTAGACACTTCTATACTGCATAGTTCACAACTCCTTTTTTACAATGACCCAACACAAGAAATCCTGGATATAACACCTTTGACCACTTCTCACCAACATATCCAAATTGCACAAGTAGATCTTCAACCTAGAATAAATCCAAAGCAAAATCAGAACACCTCTCTACAACCCAAAACAACATTGCAATACATTGTTTCCTCTTTTTATCAAATTCTCTTAAAATCACTTGGAAACCAAGCACTAGAAACACATGCACACCATCTTCAACACTACTACATCCATAGATAGAAGCTTATCAAAGCAACACCAAATTTTGACACTAGCATCTTAACTGATGACAACATAATGCAACTAATCAAATCATAGACAACACCAACTATTCATATTTAACAACAATCGCTCTCAACATATACAGTTGACATCAATGACAATACAAGCTTTTTGACATCTATGAAAACACCAACTTCTCATACTTTCAACCATGTGGACACAAGTGTTCCCCTCACTATAATGATGAATCTAAAATACATAAAATAGGTTAGAGAAAAACACTAGAACAAAGAGCACATCATTGATGTGACCACCAACTAATTGTAATGTACCTAATCCAAAAATAATAATCTATGAAGAGCCTCCCACTATAATCTAAGAATCATTTTTATTATAAAGTTAAAAAAAAGTAGATCATGTGAATGTGTCATATGGTGAGAAGCACTTGAATAAAATATCCAATCATGTCAAGATGAACCTTGCAAAGCCCATGCAGAAAAAAAATCAATTAACCAATGGAAGAAGTCATGGAAATAAAAATATATTTTGTCGTGGCTTCCTCAAAAGCCTCTATTTTTTTCCAACATTAGATCCATCATGACCAAGCTTTTCATAAAAAGAGCAAGAATCCCCTAGCTTCTTCATTTTGTAGGTAGACTCATCAAAATTAGAAGAATTAGAGGGAGGTGTGGCATCTTGATTTTTCTTATGATTGGGTTTGAAGGGATGCTCACCACATAGAGTAGAATCTATCTTAGGTTTCATCTTAATCGTATAATTTCCTATGGATATTTAAGCCATCGATGTTTGGCTCTAAGAACTAAGAAGTACATACAGCTAATGTAGCTTGGCATATTCCTTAATAAGATGCTCATAAAACAACTCAAAGATGGTAATATTAAATCAATCCCTAATATACCCATGGTAGAATTTAAATTATATGAAACACCTTAAATGAACTATTCAATGTAAAAAAAAATCAAGAAGATACATTTCTATTTATTGTATCTCGTCCACAACCTTTCAATTGTGACAATATCAACTTAAACTTTGCAAGAAAGTTCTCAATGGAATAAAAACCATCTAGAGAAAGTAATTTTAATTTTTTCTCTAGTTGCAAAATATGAAACTCGTTAATGGTTTCAAACAAATAATCAAAGTTGTCGTGTGTGTAGGTGTAGTATAGTCAACAATATGAAATAACAAATTATTAGATACGTGCAATCCTATCAGTCTCATGGCTTCACCTAATTTGTTCCTATTAAAATAAAATTATAATATTAAATGAATCTAGATGGTTATTCATTAAAAAATTCTAAAATACCTTAAACTGCAATAGTTATCTCATTTTTAGTTTCTATATATGGTAGTTTTGCAGAGTGAAAAGTTTAACAATCCTATTTTCTAGCATGATTAGAAAAAAACAATAAGAGAGAAAATGAGTACCTAAATAATTCCTCACACACCTCCCCCCCAAAAAAAAAAAATATAATGGTTTTAATTACAACCCTCCAACAAATAAAAATGAACACTTGAGTAAAAATTATACAATGATCAAGCCTAAAAGGACTATTTGCAACACAATGATATTTACATTTTTCAAATATTTTTTAAATAGAAAAGTGGAAGTTACAAACATATTATGATTTTCTAATCAATTTCAAAAAAATATTTTCCCAATTTTGACTTCGTGGACAAGATTTACGACTTATCAAAAAAGAAAAGAAAAATGACTTCAAACAAAAAATGTGTGTACATACACCAAAATATTAAAAATAAAAATGGTCGATTATGTAGCGATCCAAAAATCATTTCTAGTGCCTATAAGAAATTTAAAAAATAATTTCATGGTTAAAAGTTGTGGCCTAGTGAAAATAAAGCCATCTAAGGACTAAACAAATTCCCTTAGGATGTTATTATGATGGTACACTAGTGGAGGATTGCTTAGGGTAGAGTGTGAGCTATAAAAAGAGTACCATTATTGAAGTGATTTGTAGTAGTGCATGTCACTATTATAGTGGTGGAATAATTGGTGGAGAGTTTGTTTCCTAAGTGATGCCAACAAAGCTTAGGTAATCATTGTGTTAAATTCTTAAGTGTTAGGCCTAAGTGATGAAGAAACCTACAACCTTAGTTTTCAAGAGGGCTAATAGCACCCTTGTTGCATAGCAGATTTGTAGTCCACAATGCTTACACGAGCACTTATCCTAAAATTCTACTAAAGAATTCAATGCTTCCAAAAAAAAGTGAGGTGTTGAAGGCCCAATCCAATGGGCTCCCATCATACAAATTATGACAAATATGGAGTCTATAACACATATTTATAGACCTAATTCTCTTCGATAAAACTTGATATTTTAATTAAAATAAAATCTTAATATCTGAAAAATGATCCACATACCTTTGATTACACTAGAAAATGTGCCAAATGATGAGATGAATTCCAAATTCCTACATAGTGTATTACATTAGGGAATATGTTGAAAAATTTAAAAGTTGTATGACAAGGTAGGGGACCCAAATAAAATTTTCTAGGGGATATAAAAACTCAATCATGTTTATAATTGATCTATATAGATTTGGTTTTTTGGACTCAAACATAATGTCAAATTTGGATAGGGATGCATTAAATTAAAATTATTTGATAAAATATTTTTAAAAAGGTATCTTATAGATTCAAATCTATGATACATGCTTAATTCATCAATAGGACTCATAAGAGAAAAAACACTCTACAACACCAAAAAAATTTCCATGAAAGAGAGAAGTAATGAAAAATATTATATATCAATAATGGTACAATGTATACAAGATAAATAATATGCAAGAGAACCCTTACATATATATATAAGAAAGAGTGGGACATAAGACAACATGGATTATGACACTTTTCAAAATCATATGGCTTGACACATAAAAAGGAAATTATTTAAGTAAACTTAATAAACTAAATTGAATAACACTTAAAACGGAACCAATTAGGTAATGTACTCCATTCGCTCTAACATTGTAAGAATGAGAGTGACAAGTTTTAAGACTTGCGTTCCTAAACATTTGTACAAATGTAAATAATAGATTAATATTTTAATTGTAAATATTTCCTTCATTTTGTTTTATATTTTGAATATTTTTATCCTTATTAAATTGTGTCATTGATGGGAAATTATATTAATTGTTAATACTCTCACATCCTCCCACCTCATTTAGTTTGCTTTTTTGTTGTTTTTGTTATTTTTCTCAAGTGTCCCTTGGAAATGCTTTAAGTAGACCTAATATATCATTTTTTTTTTCCAAACAAAATAAATATTTGTCAAAAAGTACTAGTTGGGTCATAACATATGAAGATTCCTTTTTCATCATACCAATTTACAAAATATTATTTGTTCATACATTTCCATCTTAATTTTATAGTTTTATATGGGGTGAATATCCTTCTTAAGTTTAATTCATAAAAAAGTTATGATTCTACAAGTTCCATATAGTTTTGTAAGTGGGTTGCATATAGATTTTGATCATAGTAATGATTTTTTAGTCATACCCATCTCTTTGATAGGTTGTACAATTTCAAGCCAGTTGTAACAATTGAGGGTGAATCATAGACTTCGGAGCAAGTGAAATATTAACTTATTATTATCTCAAACCTTTAGTACAACCTACTTGAATAATGTACCATTTTATGATGAGTTGTAGTCATTGTTGGGTGTTTAAGAGGTTATGTATTCTCTATTTAGGTTGTACAACTTGGTACTGTTAGAATTTTTTGTAGCATGAGTAGTTATGTAGAGTTTCAACAATAGTATATCATATTGAGGTTTGCATTGTTCTATTTTATTCACTTCAAATGAAATATCACTAATATTTTTTTTTCTAGCTAATTGTTCATGCTTGAAAATGTCATTTCTACATCATTAATAAGAGTATTTCATGCTTATTATTTATATTGTGATAATTTGGAAGTTATTACCACTAGGTAGAAATTATACTTGATATTGTAAGAAGAGCATGGATGATTTACCATTGGATCCATATTAAATTGTATATCATTATTTCCAATTCGACATTGATGTATGATCTACTTGTTATCTATCAATTTGGCATTAATTGGTCCTATCGTAGTCCATCCATTTAGCATTGATTAGATATTATTATTATCTACCATTTTGGCATTTGTCAACTATTCTTGTTATCTATAAATGGTATTTGATCATATATACATATTTATATTTGATTATAAATTGGATAACTTTCCACCAATAAGTTCAAAATTAATTGATTCTTATCCACATTATATTTATTATATTCTCACCTTGACCTCATTGAAATCTTGGTGATGAAAAATATCTTGGATTTGTGTTGATTTCAAAATTTGATTAAATTATACTAACATTCTTGCTAAGGACATTATAGTGGTATCAAAGCTACTAATATGGACAACATGTTTATAAAGCTAATCACTTTTATGCAAAAAAATCCACATGCATGGTAGTGATTGAGAGTTTCATTATTACCCAAGAGAAAAATAATAGAATCCAAAGATTGTGATAGAAAGAGAAAAAGGAACAATGGAAAAAGATGGCTCATCTAAGGCATGGTACAACAAACGTACACAAGGGAAATAGTACCTTATAAATATACTAGCTTAGTTAATTCATACAATGCAAAATAATATGAATGTGGAAAGAAAATTAGAATGGTTAAGGGAGCACTTTAGAATCTAACATTGATAACAGCATCCAAAGAACCATTATTGATTTTTTCGTTGGACCATTCCACTCTACTTTCCTTCATAGGGAGGAAGAAGTTCTAGAGATTGCATTTCAAAATCCTTTGATAGATGACATTACTAATTATTATATTGAATATAAATCTCTACCAGCATATATTTAGGTTGAAATGACTCTTACAAAGTTTATTAATTTAAAGTAAAAAATAAATTGGTCAAGACCTCAACCTAGGCCACAAGCAAATCAAAAATATCTTCAGCATGCATTGGGAAATTTGACACTTTTACCTTTAATGGATCTAATAAGTGTAAAACTTGGGTTTGTATACAAAATCTTAAAACATACTTATCTCTTAGGCCAATATGGTGAATGAAGCCATCAAGTTTGCTACTCTTTACCTTGAAGGTGTAGCACATATATGGTTGTACCATGGATTGATTACTCAAGGAAACAACATAATCAATTCTTATAATGAATTTAGTAAGAGGTCGGTTGAGATATTTGATTAAAAATACCCTAGTGTTCATTCCCAGGAATTAGCATAGATCAAATTAAATGAAATTATGGATAATTATGTAGATAATTTTTTAAGCCTTTTGTAATGCTTATTGTTGTTACTAGAGGAGGTTAATTATGCTATTTATGGAAAGCTTATTTGAAACTCCCAAGTTTTAGTCAAATATTTTGAACCTCCATCATTATACAAGGCTATTAAGAAACCCTTGGCACTTGAGACTTTTATTCCAAAGAGAAAATTCCAAACGAGGGCTTTTCCTCAAAAAAACCCTCTATAGAAAAATGTTTAACTAGCATAAAAGATTTTCTTAGAGAAAGGAAGAAAAAAAAATTGAGGAAGAAACCTTGCTTCACTTGTAAAGAACCATGGGCACTAAGTAATATTTCTTGGAAAGGGACAAGTGCATTATATTGGAGTGGTTTTAGATTAAGAATTAGGAGTTGAAGAACTTGAACAAGAAAATGAAGAAGAGATAATGAAAGTGTTAAACACCCAAAATACTAAGAGGGGAGTGACTTAGTATTCTATTAATCCATTCAAGCATTAAACATCTAATCACAAAAATATATTCAACTACAGTAAGGAAAGAAAGAATGAAACTTTAACAACATCACACAACACATGAACACCAAGATTTTTACGTGGAAAACCCAGAAAGGTAAAAACCACATTGAGGGTTAGCTCACAATATATTATAACCAGTTATAGTATATTTATAGAAATTCTCACTACAGGTGAAATCACTATCCAAGTGGACTCATTGTCCATAGAGAAAAAGATAGAAGAGAGATGGTGGCTCACAACATATTTTGAATTGTTACAATTTGCATCTTACATATGCATGAATATATTTCCAATGAAGCACAATAACAATCTTTATTTGATTTTGATTCAAAACTCTGCCTTACTCTTCATTCGCACAACTTTGATCTTCAACTCAACATTCAAAACTTAGCTTCACACTACTCTGATCAAATTCGTATCATACATGTATAACATTTACAATACCTATCATTAAAATATCAAAATACCAAAAATAATCCAACATATATATCTGCATCAAGTATAACATCAATTAGGCCGGTCTTATTGGATGTAATACCCAAAAATAAACTTGTCAACTTCAAAAAAATTCATCCATAACTCACACAACAATTCAAAACTCAAAAAATCTTAAGATAGATCGACATGAACCTATAATAGATCCTACATAAGTCAAAAAAACTTATTTATCCTTCACATAACATCAACTCTGTTAGGTCGGCACCTCATGAGACCTAAACCAAAATCCTTCATCTATGTATCCACATCTCAACATGTGGACCTCAAAACTCGATGCCATCTATAATCCATGCTCTACTAACATCTGGAAACTTATCTTAAAAACCACAAGGCCAAAAACTCATCAATGGAGAAGTGTGGAATCTCCCACACATCTGTACTATACAAAAAACAACTATAATATGCCAAGTCAAACACTGTTACTCATATCTCTCAATCTAATTGACCAAACCTGATGAAATCTTGGAATTAGATACATCTAACATCTAAAAAACTGATGTTAGAAGAATAGAGTGATATCTTCATTTGTGAGGTGGTGCAAACCCAAAAATTGATGCATTGTTACACTAAACTGGCAAATTTGACACTTAGTCAAATTTCCATATGCCTAATCTTTTTGGACCAAATCAACTTGCACAAATGTCTTCCATTTCAACTCCAAAACCTATTGGGACTAATCAAAATAGTCCGCAACAATTTTGACATCAATGACAACACGGTAACACTTTGTTATGTACCTTCCATGCTCATGTTGCCAAACAACATCATCAATGACAAACTTCCTCAACCTTCCAAAAATGTCCCTCTTTTTCATTGATGGAAACATGCCAAAAATCTCCAAAAATTCTCCAAAATACTCTCTCCATTTGACATCAAGGACAAAGGGCGCCTATAAAAGTCTTTTGGATATACACCTCGAAACTCCCCCTTGATAAATGTAAGCATATATACAACTTGAAAAGAATAGATTGACTCCTCCTGTGTCATATACCAAAGAAAAAACCCAAAATTTACACCGAAAAACTATTCTATATGGTTCACATGTGTACAAGAAATCTGAAGAAAAATATTGGAAATGCATAAAAACATAGGAAATAGGTCAATCAAAGGTGGTTGATGCCTGCAACTTCTTCAAGTGATCGTCCCATGCTTGGCCTCTACAAGCAATCTATTTTGTGTTTCAAACTCCATTAATATTTCTTCTCCTTCTTCCAGAGTAGCAAGTACCAGATTCATCTTCTTGGCTTTATCTGAACTGAGAAGAGATTTTGAAACAAGTAGAAATTTAGGATTGACCAAATCCCTTACCTCTCCAAACTGCAAAATAATATGTTCTCTTTGTGCTTGCAGCTGGAATAATTTCTTGTGAAGATCCTTTATGGAATTCCTTATCACACCGATGAGGTCAGCTGTCAAGTCATAACTTTAGGCAGCATCAACTTGAGACTCAATAGAGTCCATCTCTTTCATTATGCTCTGAGGCTTTGGGCTACCTCATGCTATACTAATATAATTCCTTTGTCTCATCAACACATCCTTCAACATCCTTCAACAATTCAAAAAAAAAATTATGTGTAGAGGCACACTTCTCAGTTATCTCTAACATCCTTTTATCATTTATTCTTTTTTTTACTTCCTCCTCTACTTCTTCCTTTAGACTGAATGCATATACTTTGAAAGAATCAATTAGCAGTTTGAAATTTTTCATACTAGAGAGTTTAGTGTCAACATTTGATTTGAGTATGGTCTCTTGAAATTCTTTAACTACTTCTTCTATCAATTCACCACTCTTCTGAAGTGTTTCAATGATTTACTTTCTTGTGGATGCATGAAACATGTCTCCCAATGTTAATCTATGAAGGGGAGGGATCTTCTCCATATCTACATTTCCTTGAATCATTGGAAAATGTAGCAATTGGGATGATACAAAAAGTTGAAATTTAGGTTACATGCTCAAAATATTCTTCAAGGAATCTCCAGAGGAGCCAAAAGATTCACCAAAAGCCTTAACATTTTTCACTGCAATACCAGAGTCTATTAGTCTTTTTGTTTGTGTTAGTGTATCTTCGGATGCATCCTTAACTTCGTCTTTATTTTCTTTCTCTCCTTCTTTTTCATCAACATTGTCATTCTTTTTTGTATCTTTTTCCTTCTCAAATTCTTTTTCTCTTTCTGCAACAACCTTTTCTTCTTCATTCTTATCATCATCAACCTTGTTTTTTTTCTCTTCCTTTGTAGTGTTTTTAGTATTTTCTATCATTGTCAAAGGATTGGTTTCTTCTTGTGTCAGAGGAGTGATGGTACTCTCCTTTTCAATGTCTTCTCTGACCATTGCATCCTTATCATCTTCATTTGTCATGTCCTCCACTTCTAGAGGAGTATTATCTTGTGCTACTTCCTCATTTGTATCATGCTCATGTTGAGCATCATCTATTTGCACTTCTTCCTCTACATTAGGTTCTAGAGTAGTGGTCTCAATATTCACTTCTTCCTCAACCACTTGATTCAATCATATCTTTTGTGCAATCTCCTATGCTTTATCATTACTTTCCTTTATGATTCTTTCCAAATCATCTTGATCCTTTCCCATAAGGGTTGTAACCCTTTGCTTAGTCCTCAGCTCCTTGTTATATATAGTGGCCAATGTGGCTCTATCCTCTTTAGAAATTGGAACACAAACTCTTTGCTAGGCTCCATCTCTCATCTTAGCCTCTTCTTTTATTGCCTCTTGTCTCCTTTCTAGAAAAATATTCCATACATCATCAAGAATATCCTTCTTGATATTTTGCATATCAGCTTCAAGTACAACAATATACTTGACTATGGCTTCAATAATGGTGGCCTTGTCCACCTCATTTTCATATTTATATAGAGCTATAGTCTCCTTCAACATCTAATTTTGCAGAATTCTATTAAAAAATGCCTCTAACTTCATGGGGGAATGAGGCCTTACTAGTTCAGATTGTTTTCTTTTTTTCCTTTAACTAGATTCTTCTTTGATTCTTCATTCTTCTTTTTCTCTGATCAAACCTTCTTGGATTCCTTCTTCTTCTCCTATGATCCTTTCTTAGCAACTTATTTTCTCATATGTATTTTGAATGTTTCTTTTTCTTTTTCTATCTCCTCTTCACTTTCAGTATCAATGATATCATATCTTTTCCTCTTGGCACTAGCTTCACCTTGTGAAGCATCACTTCTTCTTTGGACCAACTATGGTCCCCCTTCTTCCAATTCTTCCTCTCCTTCAACAACATTAATACCTATATATTTCTCTCTTTTTTATTTTTGTTTCACTCTCTTCTTAGCAAGGGCAGCAGTGGATGCAGTGGTAGAAATATTCTTATTTTTTCCCCTAGTAGCATGCATAATCAGAGGGGATTTCTCCCTTATCAAAGGAATGGAAGTAGTCTTCCTCTTCTATCCAATAGAATGAAAATTCTCGAAGGACTTCTAGATAAAAGGAGTGGTATAAATACTGCTAGATCTCATTGAGCTTCCAAATGCTTCTTTAGCACTTGCATCTGCATTGGCTCTCTCCCTAGAATATTGCACTCTTTCCTTAGAAAGACCATATTCTTGTGCATACACATCAACCATTTTATCAATATTCTTTTTCATTTGCGGTTTCCTCTTTTCCAAGTGAACTTCCAAAGACTTTTCCTCATAAGTCCCATACCTTGGTTTTGTGTTATCTTTGGGGATTTTCAACAAAATATGTGCATAGCCATTAAGATCTACCTCTATCACCTCATAGCCCATTTCAAGAACCCAAACAGTTCTTGATTTCATTGCCTCCATTATACATTGGTCTATAGATACAAAGAATGTGATATCATTTTTATACCTTTCAACAATACTCCTTGGAATTATCTCTCTCTCATGCATTCTTTTCTAAAATACTACAAAGAAAGAAGTAAGGGAATTATCTTTTGCATTGGCATCTCCAAGGTTCCTCATATGCTCTGTAATTTGGTGTTCAACTTGTCTTCCTCTTATCCAAGTTACTTTTCCAATTATGGGAATCTCCCTCAAGAAATAAAAGAGTAAGCACATGACCAAGGTGCCATACTTGAATACATATTTCTTTTCTTTGGTCTGCTTCAGATTCTCCATCAATTATTGCTTGAGCAACTCACATATATCATAATCTACACCATTTTCTACCATCTCATGTGCCACATGAATTGCAATGGAAGATACTGAATTTTCTATGTTTGTATAATATATTTGTAGCCAATAACCATAGTAGCATACATAATAGCTAGATTTCTAATGGGATTTACTACAAGGGCTCTCTGGTCAAATGTAGCACCTATTTTCTCCATCACCTCATTATTTTTAACGGATTTCAGAATAGGAACGAGTCTAGTGGAGGATAGACCAGTGACTTCTCTTATCACTTCCTTTGTTGTCATATCATACATATCGGTCCAAGAAAACTGGCCATGAATTCTACTCGGCCATTCTAATCCACTTGATATCATAAAAGAAATTAGGGAACCATTGTCATACATCTAGTTTCTTCTCAACTAGGTTTTTATATTATGGATTTAGGTTGAAATCTTCTCCAGACAACTCATTTTCCCATACATCACTTAACTTAGCGAGATAATTCTCTTCCATTTTTCCATGAATGTATTCCCTAATATCTTCAATTGGTAAAAATTCATATGGAATATGTGAAAATGCACCCAACGAGTCATCATCTATGGCTTTCGCAAGATACCATTTGAATTTTGGTTTTGGTTTCTTTGTAACCTGTATAACCCTTGGTGTAGCCATTGCAATATAGATTCAAACTATTCTTAAACAAATATTTCTAAAAAGTAGGGCACACAAGATTCACAAAATACCTTTTTACTTCATTCGTCAAACTAGGTTTTTGATGCTTTGAGACTCAATCACCTTATGCACTTCAAATTCTCTTCTCATTGCTCTACTCCTTCTCGAATGCATTTATGAAATGAATTTTTTCTAGTGAATTTTCTTATAGCCCTTAGATTTACCCAAATTTTACATCAAATGCTTCAATTCATAAAGTTGGCAAACCTTTATCTATATTCACAGACAACTTTTGAAGCTCCGCAATCTTCTATATTACCATATTTTCTTCCACAATCTTCACCAGTAGATAAATCATGTTGATCTACACCACATATATTTGTGTTGGAGCCTCAACACCTTTTCTTTGGTGGGGAACAAATGATATCCATTAAAACTCCCCCTAAACCAGAGCATTTAGCTTAGTTTCCAGAGGAAACATCTGCACCAAAGGATGGTATAGATTCTTCCTTGACCCTTGTCTCTTCTTTCTTTCTCAATCTATTTTTCATTTCCTTCTTTGTTTCTACTAGATCCACATTTTTAACTAGTTCATTCCTCTATACTAGATTATCCTTCCTTGTATTTATAATTTTATAAAACTTAGCAATATGTCCAGGTCTAATACAACTGTGACATACAACATTCTTCTAAATAGTATTCGGCCCATTGATTCTAGATTTGCATTGATTAACTTTGTGTCCAAATCCATAGCATGTATAACAATAACCATTAAAAGATTTAATATTCTACCATTGTTATATGCGTTCATCATTTAACTTCTACATTCACTTGTTATATGACCAATTCTTTTCATGTAAAGAATTGAAAAGTAAAGGATGGAGCATTCTAATTCATTCTACTTCTACATTCCATTGCCTTATGTCCAAATTTATTGCAAGAATAATATAAACCATTGAAATATGGGTACCTAATTTGAGCATTTGGTTTTCTTACTAGTGGTCTTCTAGCTTCATTTCTTTAATTTTGGATCTGCTTGCCATTGTTCTTGTCTTCAGATTTCTTTTCTACATTGGGTGTCTAATCTACTTTTGAGCTTTCACCTTTTTCAAATCCTAAACCACCTTTGTCTTTGGATGCTTTATGATTTTTAATCATTTCATCAAGTATTGTATAGAACTCATCTTGAATTCGTCCTCATGACTCCTTGCTTTTTCCAAATCTAATCTCAGGTTTACCACTTATTGTTCAAGCCTTGTACATTCATCATATTTTACCATTGCATTTAGGCATTCCTCAACTCTTTTCTTTTCTTCAACTCGTACTTTCAATCTGGTGATAGTTTTATTTTCTTATTTCAACTGCTCACTGACTTCCTTATGCCTTTCTCTAAAATTATTGATTTTCTCTCTCAATTTTCTAATGCATTCATTTGCTTCTTTGACATTTTCTTTTAGATCTCTATTCTCACCTTCAATTTCTTCTAGATCTTCAAGAGCAACTTTGAGTTCTCCATCTTTGTCAAGCATGCAATCTTCTTCTATAAAATCAACTACAAAAATCTCTTCTGAAGGAATAGGAAATTTTCTATCAACCATGTGTTCAATATTCAAGACCTTCCCAAATCAGTTAAGCTCTAATACCAATTGTTGAACACCCAGAATACTGAGAGGGGATGAATCAATATCCTTTTAAACCACAAGCATTGAACATCCAATCACAAAAACATATTCAACTGCAATAAGGAAAGAAAGGGTGAAACTTTAACATCACACAATACATCAACACCAAGATTTTTACGTGGAAAACTCACAAAGGGAAAAATCACAGGAATGGTTAGCTCACAATATATTATAAACTATTATAATATATTTACAGAAATTCTCATTGCAAGTGGACTCACTATCCACAAAGAAAAATATAGAAGAGAGATGGTGGCTCATAACCTATTTTGAACTATTACATTTTTCATCTTACATATGCATGAATACAGTTCCAATGAAGCACAATAACAATCTTTATCTGATTCTAATTCAACACTATGCCTTAGTCTTTATTCACACAACTTAGCTTCACACTACTTTGATCAAATTCACATCACATACATGTAAAAAATTCACAATACCTATCATCAAAATATAAAAATACCAAAAACAATCTAATATATATATCTACATCAAGTATAACATCAATTAGGTCGGCCTAATTAGATGTAATACCCAAAAAGAAACTTGTTGGCTTCAAAAAAATTCATCCATAACTCGTGCCACAATTCAAAACTCTAAACATCTTAAGATAGGTCGACATGGAACTATAATAGATCCTCCATAAGTCATCAACACTTATTTATCCTTCACATAACATCAACTATGTTAGGTCGACACCTCATGAGACGTAAACCAAAATATTTCATATGTGTATCCACATTTTGACACGTGGACCTCAAAACTTGATACCATCTAGAATCCATGCTCTGCTGACATCTAAAAACTTATCTTCAAAACCGCAAGGTCAAAAACTCATCCGTAGAGAAGTGTGAAATCTCTCACACAATTGTACTACATAGAAAACAATTGTAATATGCTAGTTCAAACACTGTTACTCATATCTTTCAATCTACTTGACCAGACCTGATGAAATATTGATATTAGATACACCTAACATCTAGAAAAATGATGTTAGAAGCGTAGAGTGATATCTTCATTTTTTACATGGTGTAGACCCAAAAATTGATGCACTATTACATTGAACTGGCAAAATTGACACTTAGTCAAATTTCCACACACCTGATCTCTCTAAACCAAATCAACTTACACAAATGTCTTACATTTCAACTCCAAAACTTGTTGGGACTAATCAAAATGATCTACAACAATGTTGAGATCAATGAAAACATTGTAACACTTCATTATGTACCTTCCATGCTCATGTTGCCAAAAAACATCATCAATCACAAACTTCCTCAACCTTCCAACAAAAAGAGGTTCAAAAATAAAATAAAAATTTCAAGAGGTACCCTTTTAGAGTCCATGCAAACTTGCACAGATAAAGAATCATTGTTCTCATTGATTCTAGAGAAGCTCACAACTTTATTGATAAGGAGTTGGTGGAAAAAAAAGGTCTAAACACAAAAGACTTTGAAGGTTTCAACATGATGGTTGATTATGGATTTATGATGTAGGAGCATCCTTGGTGTAAGGGCAATCTTGCATCAACCACAAAAAAAATCAACTAAGTTTTGTTTTGTTTTGTTTTGTTAGTTTTTGGATTATTGCTTCAAGAGGATTTTTCAAAGACAATTTGGCCAATTAATGAAAGTACCTTGTAGAGGAGCTTAATGGTTATTTGTAAATCTAATTTGGTGAGAATTGGACATAAATTGACTAAATTATGCCCATGTGGGTTTTTTTTATCTACTATCAGCCTTTTGTGGGTTTTTGGTCTACTATCGACCTTCCTAGTTTTTAGTCTACTATGGACCTTGCGTATTTTCTATTTTCCTATGGATTTTATGGAGAATTTATATCAAACTAACTCATTTATAATCGGTTCCAATGTATTTTCCCAAACAAGTGCCATTGATGCGTTCTTCTACATTTTTGGAAACTTCGAAGTCATCTAGATTTGTGAAAATTTCTTGCTAACTCTTTTAAGAAAACTCAAGTGAGTTGAACATTGAAAAATTCAATCAACTATTTTAGATGAACAATTCCACTGATGACATCAACATGGGGTAAGAAAGATGTAATGACGATTTCACCATTTACGAATTGCATAGTTTTTCTAACCAACTGAACATGTGGAATTTCTCGTTTGAGTCAATCGTTTGCAGAAAAAATTCTTGCTACTATATTTGGAGAGTTTCTACTTGGTAATGCATTTGTGGGCTTCTAGCTTGTTGTTGCATTTAAAAACTTTAAGCTTGCACCTGTATTGTTCGTTTCTTGAATGATTCAGTTGTAATCACCAAGATTTGAATCAATACAAATTCCTAAATGTCAAAGGAGTAAAGGATAGATTGATACACACATGGAGGGGTATGTAATGGGAGGAAGGGGAAATATGGTTCACCAATAGAGAAAGGGTGATGGAGGGATATAGAGAGAGAGAATGCCAAAATTGTGAAGTTTTATTTAATGTCTTGAATTAGAACTTTTGTTTTTGATAAAAATATTGTATTCATTCAAAGATTTAACAAAATAAATATGTGTGTGTTGTGTTATTGGGTTGCCTAATAAGGCCTCGTGACCAAATGGTATCTAAGTGATTTTTTTTCACTAGGAGGTGTTAAGATTGAGGCCATTATACCATCCTGACTAAACCATTTGGTATTGAAGTGAGGTTCATGTTAGGATGTATTGGGGAGAGTGTGGAGGGATTTTTTTGGCTGGGATTGAGTGTGGTGAGATGAGTTGGAAAAAAATTTGGGTGGCTTTTGTTGAAGAGATCTAACATTTTTTTGTAGGTATGAAAGATTCATGTAACTCCGAAGAGCTTGAAGGGATGAGATTGTGTTGGATATCCACAAATAGGGATTGACGTTGGGTAGAAGGTTAATACCCCTCCATTTTGATCTATTGTGCGAACTATTTTGTTTCCTCTTTATGCTTTAGTTTTGTGTTGTACTTGATTACAGTGGATTGTTGTTTTATCGTGATGTATCTTGATGTGATGATACTATATTTTGAGGTGATTATATGGCATGTTGGAATCAACATAAGTGGTTATTTAATTTATGATGTTTCATGCTTTTGATTATGCTGCTATATTAGATGCATCAGTTATTACTCATGTATTGGTGAAGAGGACGGTATCGCATCACTCGCTTGCGAGTGCCCTGCGATCTTGTGATTTCCTCTTCATGGTGTGCCTTATTTATGACATATTATACCATGTGGATGTATTCTCTGTTTGCAGGTTGACAAGTATAGGACATCGACTCCACCTGGTTTCACGGATTCGAGCGTGTCCATTGCCAATGGCATTTGATTGGGAGATAGTAGCTAGGATTTCCGTGTTGAGTTGTCACCCTAATTGTAGGGTGTCATCGGACCTAGTGTGATCTAGTTGTTCTTTTTTGTTTAGTTTGACTGGTTTCAGTCTATTTGGGGAGTTAGAATAATGTTGGAATTGTGATTTAATTATTGAGTAATTTAATTTAATTAATTTAATATTAATCTTGTGGTAGATTTATTTATTAATTGATGAAGTTAATTATGTGGAAATGAATTACTTTATTCATTTTGGAAATGCATGCAAACTTGAGTTGGAATTGAAAACTAAGAAAATGGATTAAAAATCAATTTAGAGATTCAAAAATTCAAAAAAAATCAAAAGAAAGACTTTTGCTATTCTGTTTTCAAAAATTTATGAGGGTTGTAGGATTTTGGAAGAATTTTTTGCATTATCTTAAAAATTTCTTCACAAAATCAAAAATGGAGTTTTTGGAGCAAAATTGAAAAGAGAAGAGGAAGATTGCTTAATTTTGTGGGTTTGGAGGAAAAGCTTGTGGAATCTGAAGTGCTCAAGAGGGTTTCAAAGCAGCAGTAGGATCTTCAACATATTTCAAGGGAATTAGGTTCTCATCTTGTTTTGATTGGATTTTGTTTGATTCAAAAGCTCATATGTGGTAGGGAAAATAGTTGAACATGTAGAACTTGTGGAACTCCACTCCTTGGAAAGTTGTGCGAAATTAAATAGAATCATGTTTATAGAATTAGTTTTTCTTCAATTCTATGTTCTTCTTTTTGGTTGAAAATATCATTTGGGAGAAAGCTTGTATGTATTCATATATATATATATGTCTAGTCCCATGTTTATTATGTATTTAAATTTTTCTCTTCCTTCCCATAGTAGGGTTATGTTGGCCATTTTTTTTTTAAAAAAGGCCAATAGAAAAATAAATAAAAATTCTTTGTTTAAAAAGAAAAGAGTTTTGTTTTTTTTAAATAAAAAAAAAGAATGCAAAAATGACAGTGAAAAAAAAGAAAAAAAAGAGAAGGATTAAATCAAAAAAACTAGGTGAGTTGGGGGCTCACCCCACCGCTGCTCCCATGAAGGCGGAGTGGGGGAGCCGCGCCCACTCCCCACCATCCATGGCCCGCACGGACTATGCAGGCAATGGCCACCACAGTGGTGGCGACGCTGTCAACGACGTTGTCGGTGCCGCCCGCGTGGTAACGGCGGCAGCTCCTACGTCTATGATGCCTCCACAACAACTTTGCGCCCTGCGCGGGTTCTTTCGCCTCCTCCTCTATCCGATGGTGTTGCCTCCTGCGGCCGCCACAACCAATTCCACCGCCGCCTAGTAAAAACCGCAATCAGGCCGACCTCCGAACCACCTTCCAGAACTTGGCACGGGTCCTGAGGTCGCGCGACCCAACCCTAGGGTTGGCGCATGAACAGAGGATGTCCAGATGGGTTTTTAATTTTAAAAAGAAATATATATAACATATACAAATATAATATTATATTTTATTATAACTTAATATTATAATTTTTATAATATGTTAAATATTATATTATTATAATATTTCATTATTAGGATATAGAATTATATATATTAATGTTATAATTTAGGGTATTATGAAATGATTTTATATTAGGAGTTAACATAATATTCAATGATGTTAATATTATGATTTAATTTAATATTAAATGCCTTTAATAGGCTTAATATTATGTTTTGTATAATAATTTGTGAGATTTAAATCATAATAATCTTTATAATGTTTTAACATTAGCATTTTGAAAAGGATTATTTCATTGTATTAATAAATATTTTATTTTAAAATGAGATTATGCTCTTATCTGAATTATTAGGAATTAGATTAATGTTTCATATATCTAAATGCTGCATGGGAATAAAAATGATTTTTTTTAAATGGCATAATTAATTCCCTTTATTTAAATGCACTGTTTACTGAATGCTAGTGAGGAAATGGGTTTAGTGAACCCAAAGTAGAATTTGATTCTTGTCTTGGCATTGATCTACGTGCATATCATTGGGAAGTGTGGGTCTTAATATTTAACAATTCTTCCAGTTGGGATTTTAGTTTGTGGGTTGTTGTACTATGTAGTCAACCATAGATAGCCTTGGGTAGTGCATTAAACCAGTTTGTTCCCCGATTATCACGAATAGGATTGTAATGACTGTATGTCATGGGTAGGTATGTGGTACCTTATGTTGCACTTGTGTACCCTTGGGTTGTGGAGTTGTTCCATGTGTCATCTTAGAGGAGTGGCTTGTAATGAGGTCTGGCACACAAAGTGGTGCCAGGATAACTCGTTGTAAGTTAGTTAATCCAGTGATAACTAAATTAAATGATTAGAGTATCACGTAGTATCAAACATTTAATAAGATAATTATGCCTCGCTCATGATCACAAGGGCTTGTAAAGACTTGGGTTGAGATGGGAAGGCCTGGAATGGCAAGATCGTTATCTTGTCTCTATGAAAGATAATTGATTCTGCATTGGTTTACACGAGGGGCCGGAAGTCGTTAGAGGTTACTAGGATAACCCGAGATGGGGGGCGAGACCTCGGAAGACTCACCAGGATAACCTATGTAACAATGTAATGACACTTCTCCTAGGTCGACAATATGTTCGCATCGGTGATGTAATTGATTATGTAATTTTTGGAAGCATTTTAACCCTATGATTAAGTGTTGTTACTATATTTATTTCAGTATGGTTATATTAGCCTATGTCTAGAGGTAGCCGTCCTTGGTTAGAAATTCTGGTTACTATCTCCTAGCATGGGGGGTGGACCTTTGGGTTCCACTTGGTTGGGTGGAATGTGCACCTTACTCCGTTGGGTTTTCTCCTTGTTCGTGTGGACGCGACTTCTAGTTGGAGAGCTCGTGGTTGTTTTTGTTGCAGTTCTTTCTTGTTATCTTTTCAGTCATTCTAGTAATTATTACCCCTCTTGTTATCGAGGTGGAATTTGTATTTGTAACCCTATTTTATTGAACTTGCCTCATTCGGGGAATGAGTGATTGTAACCTTATGGTTTAATGAAAGGATTAATGAAATCGAAAGTCTTATCTTATGTTTGTTGTTATTTCACCTTACTTGGAATGTATGCCTTAATTTATTAATTAAATAATTTTCATAGTTTATATTCATGTTTTTTGTTGAGGTTCTATATAACCTATGTCTCGTAACCTTAGAGGTTGTTGGCATTAGTTAGTGAAATTACTTATTATTTATCCTTTTTTTTTTTTTTAAATATTTCGTTTAAGTAGTTAAATGCAACTTCCTCTAGGGTTGTGTGGTGGGGTGTTACACATGGTATCAGAGCCAAGGTTTAAACATTGGGTACTCTGGGATTATGATGGAACCATTAAGCTTTAGTTGTTTAAGATTTTGAGTTGTGTACCTTTCTTAATACCTTGATGTGTTTGTGTAGGATTATGCCGCCCAAATGTGGAAGAGGTAGAGGGCATGTTCATGGCCGTCTAGGCGGTCGTGGTGAGATTCATCATGACTCTCCTCCTTTAGTTCCTCTTATTCCTGATCAGGAGGAACAACAGGCATCGCAGAATGCACCTGGGGTTGGTAATCTGCAGTAGGATCCAGTAGGGATCGAGGCAGCGCGTAGAGCGCTAGAGGAGGCTTTGGCACTCCTTGGACCTAGGTAGGTAGAGGTTCAGGTCAAGCCTATGGTGAGGGAAGATCCACCCCATTCTAAGGCTCACATGAGGGACTTGCTTAGGGGACACCCTCCATTATATGATGGATCTGGTATGGGTTTAGACGCCGAGACCTGGCTGATAGATCTAGATAGGTGTTTTGCCTTGCATCTATATGGTAGCAACACTAGAGCTCGTTATGCCATTATGCAATTGAGAGGATTTGAATCCACTTGGTGGAGATTAGAGGAGCAGAAGCTCCATATTGACATTCACACTGCATCATGGGAGATCTTTTTAGAGAGATTCAGAGCTCGGTTTTTATCTGAGCATTGGCGTCAACGTCGAGGCGACGAGTTCCATGTCTTGCGTCAGTTAGCATTATTTTTTGAGTAGTATGAGCGTTGTTTTTACGAGCTCAATCTGTATGCAGGGAATGGTGATGACGAGAGCATGTTAGTTCACCATTTTTTCAAGGGCTTAAATGCCTATCTCAGTGGTGGTGTGAGGGTTTTCAAAACCAAGACCATGGAAGTGGCAGTAGAGAAAGCACGCCTGGTTGAGGAGAATCTAAGTATGGCACTTGGAGGACACATGAGTGTTCCAGTTGGCAATAGTGCAGCGGTAGGATCTAGTGCTAGAGGAGGGCAGTCTCAGGGAGGGTTACCTCCTAGGTCTCAGCAGGGGCCATATCAAGGTGGTCAGCAACAACAACAGGTATCATAGGGGAAACGTAAAGGTTTCCAGCCGAGACAAGGAGACAATAATTGGAGGTGTGTGAAACGCTCCAACTTTGAGTAGCTAGCACAGGGTTTGCAGTCTATGTTCAGGGATAGTGTGCAGTAGACTAGCACACCATCTAGAGGTAGAGGTTTTGGTAGAGGCATTGATTGTTTTGCATGTGGTTAGCAGGGTCACATGGCTAGAGGTTGTCCCAACAGGGGCACAGTTGGGTTTTCTCAAGGACCAGCGACATTTGAGCCAATAGTTGGTGATGCAGGTAGAGGGCATCGAGTTTTTGCAACGGTTGATAACCGCCAGGCAGAGCATCATGGCATGGTCATTGAGACATATGGTATGTTGATGGGTAACCCAGTTACCATTTTATTTGATTTAGGAGCAACAGACTCCTTCATTTATTCTTCAGTTGTATCGTGATGTAGACTGGGTGCGGTAAGGCAAGGCGATAGATGGCAGGTAGAGCTAGCTTCAAGTGCGAAATTCGCATCGCATTCCCTTGTGCCAGAGTGTAGGTTGGAGGTTGGACCTCTTCTGACTATGTTGGACCTTCATGTTATTCCTTTGGGTTCTTATGACATCGTCATTGGGATGGATTGGTTGGAGGCGCATAGTGCGGTCTTAGATTGTCGATGCAAGTCGATTCGATGCATTAAGGCATTTGGTAGATAGATAGAGATAGTGGGAGTCCTAAGGCCGATTTCTTTTAGGGTCATCTCAACTATGCAGTTGAGAAGGTGTGTACGTCAGGGATGCCAATTGTTTGTTGTTACAATGGATGACTTGGATCTAGGTAGTGGAGAAGAGAAAGTCTCTCTTGATAGTCACCCCGTCCTTCAAGAGTATTCTAATGTCTTTCCAGATGAGATTCCAGGGATGCCACCTCAGATGGATATTAACTTCAAGATTGATCTTATACCTGGTTCACAACCCATCTCTCGATCTCCCTATCATATGACTACCCAGGAGTTGAAAGAGCTTCGTTTGCAACTTGAGGAGTTGTTAGAGAAGGGCTTCATTCGCCCTAGTGTTTCACCTTGGGGAGCACCAGTCATCTTCGTGAAAAAGAAGGATGGTTCACTTTAGTTATGTATTGATTATCAACAGTTGAACAAAGTGACCATCAGGAACCGATGTTCCCTTCCTAGGATCGATGATCTCTTTGATTAGGTCAAGGGTGCCACCATCTTTTCGAAGATTGATCTTAAGTCAGGATATCATCAGCTTCGGATCTTTGACTCTGATATTCATAAGATAGTGTTTCGAATGCGGTATGGTCACTACGAGTTCACAGTAGTACCATTCAAGTTGACAAATGCACCTTCTGTGTTCATGAGTCTGATGAACGGTTTATTTCATACATACCTAGATAGGTTTGTCCTTGTGTTCTTTGATGACATTCTGATTTATTCCAGGACTATGGTAGAGCATGAGGAACATTTGTTGCAGGTATTGTAGTGCTTGCAAGATAATCAGTTGTTTGCTAACCTGTCGAAGTGTGAGTTCTTCAAATCTAAGGTACAGTTACTTGGGCATGTCATCTCAGGGAAGGGTATTTCAGTGGATCTGGCAAAGATCCAAGCGATCTCAGATTGGCCTGCACCCACGAATGTGGCAGAGATACATAGCTTTATGGGGCTAGTAGGTTATTACAGACACTTTGTGCAGGGTTTTTCGAGGATAGGGTATCCTATCACTACCCTTCAGAGGAAAGGGAAGAGGTTTGAGTGGTCAAAGAAGTGTGAGGCAGCGTTTCAGAACCTTAAGGATATGTTGACTAGTGCACCAATACTTGTGATACCAGATCTGACTGGGGACTTTGTAGTTTGTACATATGCATACTTGGAGGGTCTTGGTGCAATGTTGATGCAAGATGGTCGAGTCATTAAATATGAGTCATGGAAACTCAAGGACCATGAGTTGAACTATCCCACCCATGATCTTGAGTTAGCGGAAGTTGTGCATGCATTGACAAGATGGAGGCATTTCCTTCTTCGCCATAGGTTTGAGTTGCATAGTGATCATAGGAGTCTTCAATATATCTTCACACAGCCCAACCTTAATACTAGGTAGAGGCATTGGATGGAGTCCCTTTGTGAGTACGACTTTGAGGTGAAGTACATCCAGGGGAAGGAGAATGTTGTAGCGGATGCACTCAGGCGATGGAGATATGAGATATTTGAGTTGACTCTATTTGTGGATCTACAGAGTCGGATTCTTTCTGCCCTTCCAGCAGATAATTGGTACTAGGAGGTCAAGGCAGTGATAGAGGCAGGTAGACCTCTTGAGGGCAGGAGTTCACGATATACTCTGGATTCAAATGAGCTATTGAGACACATGGGACGCATATACGTTCCTCCTTCAGATGGTCTTCGCACCTTGGTCATGACTGAGGCACATCGTGCACCTTATTCAGCCCATCCTGGGGTGAAGAAGATGCATGCAGATTTATGACAGTTGTACTTTTGGCCAAGGATGAAGCGAGATATCGCGGATTTTGTGTCACGATGTCTAGAGTGTCAATGAGTTAAGGCTAAGCACCAACATCCAGCAGGGCTCCTGCAACCGCATTTAGTACCAAAGTGGAAGTGGGATATAATCTCATTGGATTTCATTGTTGGTTTACCCAAATCTTCGAGATAGCATGATGCGATAATGGTGACAGTTGATAGGTTGACAAAGGTGGCACACTTCTCACCTATGCGCTCATCCTACACCGCATCGTCCGTAGCTAGAGTGTTCATGGAGGATATTGTGAGGTTACATGGAATTCCACACTGGATTATCTCCGACAAGGATCCATTGTTTACCTCAACTCTTTGGACATCATTGCAACATGCGATGGGGACACAGTTGAACTTCAGTTCAGCTTATCACCCTGAGACAAATGGACAGACCGAGAGGGTTAATCAAATCCTTGAGGATATGTTACATATGTATGTGATGGACCAGCAGATGTGATGGGAGGATTATCTCTATTTGGTAGAGTTTGCCTATAATAATGGTTTCCATAGTTCCATTGGTATGCCTCCATTCCAGGCATTATATTGGAGACCGTGTCGTGCCCCTTTGAGTTGGGATCGACTGGAGGACATAATAGTGTTGGGTCCTGAGATGTTGCAAGATATGGAGCAGCAGGTGGATAGGATTAGAGAGCACTTGGTAGCAGTGCAGGATAGGCAGAAGAAGTATGCGGATGCGCATAGAGTGGATCGGCAGTTTGTTGTAGGCGATAGAGTCTTCTTGCAGGTGCATCCGCGAAAGAGTCCCATCCATTATGGAAAGGGCTCTAAGTTGGCACCTCGCTTTGTTGGACCTTTTGAGATACTCAAGAAGATTGTTCATGTTGCTTACCATCTTGTTTTATCGCCCAGCCTCTCGCACATTCATGATGTGTTTCATGTTTCAGTTCATCGGCCGTACCATCCAAACATTTCTCATGTCCTTGATTGGAATGCATTGCAAGTAAAGGACAGGCAGTTGGCTTTGGAGCCCGTGGCCATCGTGGAGCGCAGGACGCTCGCCCTTTGAGGGCGAGATATTGATCAAGTTAGGATTCAGTGGGATCCTAGGGATGACACGTCATCCACATGGGAAGATGTAGTTAGAATGAGGGAACTTTATCCCTATTTGTTCGCAGGCTTCCAAGAGTAAGCCTGACCCTAGGGGGGGAGGATGTAATACCCCTCTGTTTTGATCTATTGTACGAACTATTTTGTTTCCTCTTTATGCTTTAGTTTTGTTTATACTTGGTCTATGTACTTGATTACAGTGGATCGTTGTTTTATCATGATGTATCTTGATGTGATGATATTATATTTTGAGGTGATTATATGGCATGTTGGAATAGCATAAGTGGTTATTTAATTTATGATGTTTCATGCTTTCAATTATGCTGCTATGTTAGATGCGTCAGTTATTACTCCTGTATTGGTGAAGAGGATGGTATCGCATCACTCGCTTTCGAGTGCCCTTTGATCTCTTGATTTCCTCTTCACGATGTGCCTTATTTATGGCATATTATTGCATGTGGATGTTTCTATGTTTGCAGGTTGATAGGTACAGGACATCGACTCCACCTGGTTTCATAGGTTCAAGTGTGTCCATTGCCAACAACATTCGATTGGGAGATAGTAGCTAGGCTTTCCATGCCGAGTCGTCACCCTAGTTGTAGTGTGTCGTTGGACCTAGTGTGATCCAGTTGTTCTTTTTTGTTCAATTTGACTGGTTTCAGTCTATTTGGGGAGTTAGAATAATGTTGGAATTATGATTTAATTATTGAGTAATTTAATTTAATTAATTTAATATTAATCTTGTGGTAGATTTATTTATTAATTGATGAAGTTAATTATGTGGAAATGAATTACTTTATTCATTTTGGAAATGCATGCAAATTTGAGTTGGAATTGAAAATTAAGAAAATGGATTAAAAATCAATTTAGAAATTCAAAAATTGAAAAAAATTCAAAAGAAAGACTTTTGCTATTCTGTTTTCAAAAATTTATGAGGGTTGTTGTAGGATTTGGAAGAAATTTTTGCATTATCTTAAAAATTTCTTCACAAAATCAAAAATGGAATTTTTGGAGCAAACTTGAAAAGAGTAGAGGAAGATTGCTTAATTTTGTGGGTTTGGAGGAAAAGCCTGGGGAATCTGAAGTGCTCAAGAGGGTTTCAAAGCAGCAGCAGGATTTTCAGCATACTTCAAGGGAATCAGGTTCTCATCTTGTTTTGATTGGATTTTGTTTGATTCAAAGGCTCGTATGTGGTAGGGAAAATAGTTGAACATGTAGAACTTGTGGAACTCCACTCCTTGGAAAGTTGTGCAAAATTAAATAGAATCATGTTTATAGAATTAGTTTTTCTTCAATTTTATGTTCTTTTTGGTTGAAAATCTCATTTGGGAGAAAGCTTGTATGTATTCATATATATATATATATATGAGATATCTATATATATGTCTAGTCCCATGTTTATTATGTATTTAAATTTTTCTCTTCCTTCCCATAGTAGGGTTATGCTAGCCATTTTTTTTTTAAAAGGCCAATAGAAAAAAAATAAATTATTTGTTTAAAAAGAAAAGAGTTCTATTTTTTTTAAATTAAAAAAAAAATGCAAAAATGATAGTTGAAAGAAAAAAGAAAAAAAGAGAAGGATTAAATAAAAAAAAACTAGGTGAGATGGGGGCTCACCCCACCGCCGCTCCCATGGGGGTGGAGTGGGGGAGTCGCGCCCACTGTGGTGGCGACGCTATCGGCGCTGCCCGCGTGGTAACCGCGGCAGCTCCTCCATCTGCGGTGCCTCCACAACAATTTTGCGCCTTGGGTAGGTTCTTCTGCCTCCTCCTCTGTTTGGTGGTGCTGCCTCCTTCAGCCACCACAACCAATTCCGCTGCCGCCTGGTAAAAACCACGGTCGGGCCGACCTCTGAACCACCTTCCAAAACTTGGCACGAGTCCCGAAGTCGTGCGACCCAACCCTAGGGTTGGTGCATAAACCGAGGTCGTCCAGTTGGGTTTTTAATTTTAAAAAGAAATATATATAACATATAAAGATATAATATTATATTTTATTATAATTTTTATAATATGTTAAATATTATATTATTATAATATTTCGTTATTAGGATATAATATTATATATATTAATGTTATAATTTAGGGTATTATGAAATGATTTTAATATTAGGAGTTAACATAATATTAAATGGTGTTAATATTATGATTTAATTTAATATTAAATGCCTTTAATAGGCTTAATATTATGTTTTGTATAATAATTTGTGAGATTTAAATAATAATAATCTTTATAATGTTTTAACATTAGCATTTTGAAAAGAATTATTTCATTGTATTAATAAATATTTTATTTTAAAATGAGATTATGCTCTTATCTGAATTATTAGGAATCGGATTAATGTTTCATATATCTAAATGCTGCGTGGGAATAAAAAAGATTTTTTTTAAATGGTGTAATTAATTCCCTTTATTTAAATGCACTGTTTACTGAATGCTAGTGAGGAAATGGGTTTAGTGAACCCAAAGTAGAATTTGATTTTTGTCTTGGCATTGACCTACGTGCGTATCATTGGGAATTGTGGGTCTTAATATTTAAGAAGTCTTCCAGTTGGGATTTCAGTCTGTGGGTTGTCGTACTATGTAGTCAACCATAGATGGCCTTAGGTAGTGCGTTAAACCAGTTTGTTCCCCGGTTATCACGAACGGGAGTGTAATGATTGTATGTCATGGGTAGGTATGTGGTACCTTATGTCGCACTTGTGTACCCTTGGGTTGTGGATTTGTTCCACGTGTCGTCTTAGAGGAGTGGCTTGTAACGAGGGTCGGCACACAAAGTGGTGCTAGGATAACTCATTGTAAGTTAGTTAATCCAGTGATAACTAAATTAAATGATTAGAGTATCGCGTAGTATCAAACATTTAATAAGATAATTATGCCTCGCTCATGATCACAAGGGCTTGTAAAGACTTGGGTTGAGATGGGAAGGCATGGAATGGCAAGATCGGTATCTTGTCTCTATGAAAGATAATTGATTCTGCATTGGTTTACATGAGGGGTCGGAAGTCGTTAGAGGTTACTAGGATAACCCAAGACGGGGGTCGGGACCTAGGAAGACTCACCAGGATAACCTATGTAACAATGTGATGACACTTCTCCTAGGTCGACAGTATGTTCGTATCAGTGATGCAATTGATTATGTAATTTCTAGAAGCGTTGTAACCCTGTGAGTAAGTGTTGTTACTGAATTTATTTCAGTATGGTTATATTAGCCTATGTCTAGAGGTAGCCGTCCTTGGTTAGAAATTTTGGTTACTATCTCCTAGCATGGGGGGTGGACCTTTGGCTTCCACTTGGTTGGGTGGAATGTGCACCTTACTCCGTTGGGTTTTCTCTTTGTTCGTGTGGATGAGACTTTCAGTTGGAGAGCTCGTGGTTGTTTCTGTTGCAGTTCTTTCTTGTTATCTTTTCGGTCATTTTGGTAATTATTACCCCTCTTGTTATCGAGGTGGAATTTGTATTTGTAACCCTATTTTATTGAACTTGCCTCATTTGGGGAATGAGTGATTGTAACCTTATGGTTTAATGAAATCAAAAGTCTTATCTTATGTTTGTTGTTATTTCACCTTACTTGGAATGTATGTGTTAATTTATTAATTAAATAATTGTCATAGTTTATATTCATGTTTTTTGTTGAGGTTCTATATAACCTCTGTCTCGTAACCTTAGAGGTTGTTGGCATTAGTTAGTGAACTTACTTATTATTTATCCTTTAAAAAAAATAAAAATTATTCCATTTAAGTAGTTAAATGCAACTTCCTCTTTGTTTGTGTGGTGGGGCGTTACAGAAGGTGCACATGTGCATCCTCCATAGTGGAAAGTGGGTAGAGGAAACATAAGAGGTGCATCTTCCAATATTCCTATTGGGTAGAGGATAGGTGTGTGAGAGTTTGGTTGCAAGTGGAGGAATCCTATAACTGCAAAGAGCATAGGCTCTGAGAGGAAATTGTTAAGTTGCAGATTGTGTGAAGTTGTGTGTGTGGACGAATATGGTAAGGAGAAAGAGTACAAGGTTTTTTTTGGCAAAAGATTCAAGAATTTCATTCCTTGTGTGAAGAAAGAGATGATTTAGAGTTGAGATTAATAAGATGCAACAGACACTGCAAATTTTGAAAAAGAGTAGAATAGATATGGAGAACAATATGGGTAAGGTTGAGTCCCATTATTTTTGTAATGATGATTTGTTTGTATTTAAACCTATGTGTGCAGGAAAGGATGAAGAAAAAATTTAAGGATAAATAATATGGTGGAGTTGCAACATGTCTTCGTGAAGGCATGGAGGTTTTGATGGCTGAAGATGTTGCAATAAATAATAATGAAGAAGGAAAAATTGTAGAGACAAGGAAGAGTGAGGTTACAATAAGGATTTGTCCTTTAAAGGACATGATGGTAAAAGTGTAGATTAGTGAAGATGTTGTAGCAGTGGAGAAGTAAAAGCTAAAGTAGAGATAATAGTTAATATTTTTCATTTTTATAATGATGAGTCCGAGTTGTATGTAGATGAGATGGTGAGAATAGAAGAAGATGAGGATGTAGATGAGTGTGAAGAATAAAATGAGGTGAGTGCAGATGAGTAGATGAAAATATTTAATTTACATGATCTTGTTCATGTAAATTTGCATGCAGGTGGTGTGGAGGATGATATAAAGGAGGTTGCAAAAAACTTTTGTTGGTGGAGGCTAGATTGTGATGAGATGAATCCCACAAGAAAAGAAAATAGGATATTTATGTGCAATTGGTGGAGGATGTTTAATGGTGGAAATAGGTCCACAAGAGGAAGGAAAAGTGAGGATCAATTTTGGCAAAGGAAGAGGGGAGTTGTTCTAGTCAAATGCTAGAAAAGGAGAAGGAAAAAGAAATTCAGAAAACTTGTTGGAATACTAGAATTTGATACAGGTTGTTTACAACCTTAAAGGGTAGTTCTATTATCCAACTCCATCTTTTTAGCCTATACTCACAAAATTTTCTTACCTCAAGTGTCTGAGGTAGGAGCATTCTAGATGCAAAGGTAGTCTTGCATCAAGCAAAAAAAAAATAGCTATTTTATTTTGTTTATGTAGGTTTTCAGGTTGTTGCTTCGGGAGGTTCAAAGAAAAATATTCCAATTAATGAAATCATCTTAAAGAGGAGACTAATGGGTACGTGCAAATCAAATTTGATGAGAATTGGGCAAAAATTGACTAAGTTATGCACATGCAAATTTTTGGTCTACTACCAACCTTATAGGTTTTTGGTCTACTACCAGCCATACAATTTTTTGGTCTACTACTAAACTTTACGAAGAGTTGTTGAACTAACCCATTTGCAATCGGTTAAAATGTATTTTCCCACACAAGTACTAATCTAGGTTCTTCCGCATTTGCAAGAAATATTGAGTCATCTAGCTTTGTGGAAATTCCTTGCCCATCTAACTCTTTCAAGAATTCCACATCCAGCTAGAGTTTGTGGATTTCTCATGGCCATCAAGATTTTTGAGTAAAATCAAGTGAATTAAACATTGCAAAGTTTAATCAACTAGTTTAGATGAACAATTATGACGATAACATCGAAATGGGGTAAGCAAGATGTAATTATCACATCACCATGTATGAATTGTGGAATTTTGTTGGATATTTGAACATGTGAAATTTCCTATTTGAATTGGCCATTTACAAATCTTTTGCTTGCTACTACATTTGAAAACTTTTTGCTCGCTACCATATTTACGAACTTTCAGTTTGTGATTGCATTTTTCATGTTTGGAAAGATTCAATTGTTGAAACATCTAAGATTTTAATTGGTACTTCCTAATTGCCTGAGGAATAAAAGGGAAATCAAAACATGCATGGAGGATTAGGCCATAGGAGGAATGGGCAAGATGGTTTTCCATTAGAGAAAGGGCGACATAGAGAGAGAGAGGGGTCATGAAGAGGATAATTTTGTAATGTGAGCAAAGATATTTTTAGTGTCTTGAAGTTGAACTTTTGTTTTTGATGAACATATCATATTTATTCATAAATTTAATAAAATAAAGTAGTTTTTCCTGTTTCGATTGGTTTTTGTTACGCTAACAGTTGTGTGGCTTGCATGATCAGGTTGCCTAATAAGGCCCCCTAGTCACGACTACATCACTTCACCACCTAATGCATGAGGAAGATTCCCCAAATGATTATCACCTTGAGAAATTATGAAATGAAAAATGACTTCTATGTTGTCAACCTGAGATATGTATGTAGTTTTTGGAGTACAATGGTTATATTATTTTGGAGAAATCACTCATAACCTCCAAACCATGGAACTTAAGTTCTAATCAAATGGGAAAATGGTTTTGTTTCACAAAACGTTGAATGGAGCCCCGTGGATTGTTCTAGACAAGCATATAGAAAGGAATTTCTTCCATGGATAGGTTGCTTAGATATCCCAATGCTTGATTGTTGGGTAAATCCACAAAAGTGGTTTACAATTCGAGTGAGGAAGGAAAAGTTGAAAAAAATGACCCCATGCAAAAAAATTGCTTTTAGGGGTTTGAACAAACTATTTGGTTTGAGCGAGCCAAAATAGGGTTTACTAGAACCTGGGTTCGAACGAACCCATTAAATGTTGGCCCCACATTTCCTGTTCAAAAAAACCAAGGAAAATGCAAAAGGAAAGGGGGTTCGCTCGAACCCCCTTTTCCCCACTTCTCCCCCTCAGGCACCAAAAAAGTCCAAAATTTTGTGCTTTGAAGCTCATGTTGAGCATGAAAATGGAGGAGACTTCACAAACCCAATTGGATGATGGTAGTCCTCGGAACAAACTATCCAACGAATATAATTTTAATATGTTTTGGTTTTATTATGTATTTTATTTTTTAGTTTTATTAAACATAGGTTTTTCACTGAAAATCAAGCTCTTTGTTTTGCACATGTGGAAAAATAGCAGATTATCAAATATATATATATATATATATGAGCACCAAATATTGAAGTCCTTGATCCAATAAAAAAATTGAATTTCGATATATACAAAAAAAGTTACGTTGTATATGGTCTGCCTATGTCTGAATTGTAATTGGTTTGACTTCGAAACTTGATTAAAGAAAAAATGTTCAATAAACATCTATGAGACAAATTGGAAGCACTAGATATCGTAGTTACACATATAAATTCGAAAGAATTAGAATTTGATCCTTCATGGAAAAAAAATTATGTTGTATACGGTGAGCGTCACTCTTTAAAAATGTTGTTTGCTGAAAAAAATTAGTTTTCGAAGGAGATGGGAAAGAAGTGCAATCTTATTCTAAATTTTTTGAAAAAAATATATTTAGAATCAACAGACAAAATGTCACAAATCACTAGTTTGCATCATCTTCAAATTTCTCAAGGTTTAGCCACTATAAGTGTCTGAAAGTAAAGATTTGGTTAGAAAAAATTATTTCAGTGTCCAGTTTGGCCAAAAATTGTAAACTAGAATATTGTGGGATCACCCTGCTCCTAATATTTCTTCAAATGTCAAGAAGTCATACCATGTGGATATTCAATCTCTTTTGGATAAACATAGTAAGGTTGTCATCAATGTATCTCCATGAAGGTCACTTGACAAGGGATTTGAGCATGTCATAGAATTAGAAATGGGTTCCTTGTCACTATCATAGAGGGAAGAAGGTAGAGATAGAGAAGGTCGTTAAGGATTTTTTGATATGGGTCACATTAGACCTAGTTCAAGCCTATTTTATTTCTTAGTAGTCTTGGTCAAGAAAAAAATGGTACCTTAAGAATGTGCATCAAATACAAGGCTCTAAACAAAAAATACTATCAAGAATAGGTATTCAATTCCTAGGATTCACAAATTGATTGATGAGTTACATGGTGTAGTCAATTTATCTAAAATAGACTCAAATTAGGATGCCATCATATTAAAGTTCATGATGAGAATATTCGTAAAATAATTTTTAGGTGTCATTATGGACACTTTGAATTTCTAGTCATTCCATTTGGCTTAACTAATGCTCCAACCAACTCCCAATCTCATATAAACCAAGTGTTTAATAAGTATCTAAATAAATTTGTTCTAATTTTCCAATTATATTGTCATGTACAACAAGACTTGGGAGGATCATTTGGGACATTTTGGGAATTTTGAAAGCATGACACTATTGCAGTGTGAAATCAGCCCATAAATAATAAATTGAAGTTGATTTAATGTGAAATTGAAGTGTGAAATCAGCCCTTAAAACATCTCTTAAACTCCTCATCAATGAATGATAACATAAACTCAAATGCATGGTAACTCTTGTAAGTGCATGTATTGTTTATTTTTTGATTAATAGATGGAGTATGGATGCTTTTGGAGACTGGGTTTTTCCCAAAGTATATCGTCTGTTATCTTGTGGCTTGTTTATTTTGATCTATGCATTATGGTTACTTGTATGCATTCTTTTCTCTCATGGAGTTATGTAGGAAATGAATTAAGAATGTGGGCATTATGCATTATTTACTAACAATAAGTAAACTTCAAGCTTATGACTTTGTCATTTGAATATATTAAAAAGTAAAAATAACATAGGTTAAAATGCTTTGTTGAGAAAGCTCACTCTATGTTTTATGATGGATATTTCCACTAGCTCTAATGTTCACATCCTAGCTAAATACTCTAAGAATTCTTTTGCCACTAATATTTTTGAAGGTTGCAAGATGATAGGTATTAGGTGGTTAATGAACTCATCTTCTACAAGAATAGAAGAAGTCTTGTGCCTAAATCTAAGATATAATGTAACATTTAAAGAGAAATCAATGACACGCCTTTAGTTGGTCATCATGCACTTCAAGATGAGCAAACTGGAGAGAGATTTTCACTTAAGGGACTTATCAATGATGTCATTAAGCACATCAAGGGATGTCTTGCTTGTCAACAGAACAAGATGAAATAGACATTTCCAATAGGATTGTTGTAACCCCTACTTATTCCTAATTACAAATAGGAAAGCATTTCCAAGGACTTCATTATTGTGTTTCCAAAGTGCAAGTTAAGGACTACATCTATGTTGTGGTTGATAGACACAAAATATGCTTACTTATTTGTGATTTCTTCATATTACAAGGCACTTCAAGTTCCTCATTTGTTTTTCAAAGAAGTGTTTATGCACCATGGTTTACCTAAAATGTAGTGAGTGATAAAGATAGTAGGTTCCTAAGCTTGTTTTGGAAAGATTTTTTTCATTTGACAAGATCAAACTCACCCTCGACACTAGCTACCACCCCCAAATGGATGGACAAACTAAAATTGCGAATAAATGGATGAAAATCTACTTGACAAATTATGTGGCATCATTAAAGGACAGATCAAATGGCTCTATCTAGGGAAACATTGTTATAACATCACCAATCGCATGTCTATCAGTATGACTTTGTTTATGGATTTGTATGGGTATGAGGCTCAAACCTTTATTGACCTTGTTATTTCCAATAGCATGGTTGCAAGAGCAAAAGATTTGGTTCAACAAAGTCAAGATATGTTTAAAACTCTTAAGAATAACATCCATCATGCACAAAATCGATAGAAAATATATGCAAATCAACATCATATAGAGCACACTTTTGAGGTTGGTGGCAATGGTCTTCTTGAGATTGCAACCATACAAGCATTCATCTCTTAAGAGAAATGGAGCATAGAGAGTCAATCCATGTTTCTATGGATTGCACATAATCAAGCAAAGAGTTTGGGAAGTTGCATGAGTTAAAATGACCTAAGCATAGTAGAATTCACAATGTGTTTCATGTTTCTTACCTCAAGAAGGCACTTGGGTATCATACTACTTCATCAACTAAATTACCCCCCTTGGGTGATGAAAGGATGCTAATATTGGTTCTTGAAGAAATTGTTACACATGGAACAAAAACTAAAAATTAGGAGCATAAAAGAGTATTTGATCTATTGGAAGGATCTTCCACTAGAAGATGCCACATGGGAAGGTGAGCAAACTTTGAAGCATCTCAATTTTCAATTGTTTGTCGGCAAGCAATTTTGGGTAGGAAGGATTCTCATGTCCCCTTCACAAGCATAAGTTTAACAAAGACCCTTAGCTTATTTCATATGCTAATGGGGTGGTAAAAAATAAAAATATAAAATGATAAAATTTAAGTTCTTGAAAAGTAACTTCACATTATATTTTAAAAGGTAACTTATGTTGAATACCTAGAAATGTTGTTATAAGTGTGGTTAAATATCACTAGGACAAAGGTCCTAAAAGTGACTATCAAAAAGATATTTTTATAATTTTGACTTTTAATGAAAATATTAAAAGACAAAATAAACATATTATATTTTCTCAAGAATATAAGGAATATTGGACACAAAAGAATCTTCTTGCTCATTTTATCAATTTTCTCTTACAAAGAATGAATGTGAGTTATTATTATGCCCAAGGATAGAAACCCTTTGACAAGATGTGAACGTGAATTATTCTTATGTCTAAGGATAGAAACCATTTGACAAGATAGTCTCTAGGACGAAAATCCTCCTAGCCATTAAGGTAATTCCACACAAGCATTACCATTGTAATAATATGTGTTGAAGATTTCTAATTTTCAACTGTTTGATTTTAGTGTGAGATTTTTACGAAACAAGATTAATATTGGGGTGTTCCAATTTATTTTGGTGTGTTAATGGTGTTTTCAAGCTAAAGGAAGTTGATATCATTATTTTTTGCCAAGACAAATCAAATTGTTGTCAAAAAGTACTAGTTGGGCCATACCATTTGAAGATTCTCTACTGATCAAAACCAAATTGTAAACTAATGTGTGGCTATACATTTCCATCCTAGCCATACAGTTTTGTATGGGGTGAATATCCTTCCAATACTTCCTATTGAAGGTTAATTCACAACAAAATTACAAGTCTCTAAGGCTCGTACCAATTTGTAAGTGGGTTGCATAGAAATTTTAATCATAACTTTATGCAAATTTACTAGTCAAACCTTTCTCTTTGACAAGTTGTACAATTCCAAGCTAGAGATACCAATTGAGAGTGAATTACAACCTTTGGAGGAAGTGAAATTACTGTATTGCTATCACAGACCTTTGATACAACCTACTATAGTAGCATACCATTTTGTGCATGAATCACAATCATTGATGGTTGTTTCAAAGTTCCATACTATCCATTCAAACCATACAATTTGGCATTTCCAAAAGTTTGTGAACCATTTCCAACAATCATGTGGAGTTTCATCGATGGTATATCTTATTGAGATTTGCATCATTCTATTTGCATTATCACTTTGAGATTTGCATTATTCTATTTTGTTGATGTTATTTTCTATGGGTAATTGCTCACACCTAGAACTATCACTTCTATATCATTAATTAAAGTATGTCACGCTTATTATTTACATTGTGATTATGTAGAAGGCATTACTGCTAGATAGAAATTATAATTGATATTGCAAGATCCTAAATAATTTCCTATCAAATCCAATTTAAATTTCATATCATTATCTACCAATTTGGTGTTGATCCAAATTTTGCTTATTTTCTATCAATTTGGAATTGAATGCTCTATAGTAATCTATTTGTTTGGCATTGATCAAATATGCTCATCATCTATCGACTCAACATTGTTTAGATTTGCTTGTATCTTCCAATGGTATTGATCATATATGTATATGTATCTTTGATTGTAAATTGGACAGCTTGTCGCCAATAAGTTTAAAATTAATTGCCTATTGGCCACATCTCAATTTCTATATGCTCTCACCTTATCCTCATTGGGATTTTGGTGATAAAAAAATAATTGTTGATCTTAAAATTCAATGAAATCAAACTTATATTCCTACCAAGGACATTACATAACTTTGAAAAGGGAAACAAAAACATGAGCACGTTTTGTTTGACCAAGTGAAATCTAGTATATCCTCGAACAATGTTAAACACCAAGTTTAATTAAAGTTGGTTGTAAGATCATTTTTATTTTATTTTTTATTTTTTATTTCTAAACATTCAAAGACATTTTCTTTTAGAGGTCAAAATTTATACAAGGTTAATTTTTTATTTTATTTTGGCATTAGTATTTATCTCTAATAGCTTTGAAAACAAATACGAGTACATGATACATCAAATGATACTTCACACATTCCTAAATAATGTTGGATTTTTTCAAATTTAATTAACATTTATCGTAAAGTGGTTTTTTAAGTCACAACATAGAAATCAAACAATTGGTGGGGAAGAAGGATAGATGGACAAGGAAAATTAATCAAGCAACATATATCATTATTAGTAATATTTACAAGTCTGCTAAGACATTTAAAAAAAAAATAGAAACATGATATACAATAAAAATTGAAGGTGGACCTGAAATACCTTCACTCTATTTCATTTAACTTTATCTAAAATTGCAAAGATATATAAAAATGATCTAAGTAAAAACATTGTTAAAAACTCAAACCTCATTCAATAGAAATAGCGTTAAGCTACATCACATAAGATTCAATATTGCCCAAATGCCCTCTTCTATCTCACTAAGAAATAAATGGCACTAACAAAATATTAAATAAAATTTACTTAAGATTAAATAGAATAAAGTGAAAAAATATGTGCTATCTAATGCGGTCTACGCTATTAACTTATCCAAAGGAATTATATTGAAAGGAAAATAGGTTGTGAATAAAAGGTAGAATAATTAGTGTTCCGCGGGGATACATGCCCATGAGTATGTGACACCTTAGGTATGGGGAATACAGGCAAGAAAATGAAACATTCTACCCCTCCCTCTTCATCTCCCGCATTAGCTTAACAATCCCTCTCTAAATGTGTGAACTGTTTTGATCTTTTTTCCAAAAAGACAACCAAAAAATGATTAATAACTTGACCCACTTCATTTTCTGACCGTGTAGAATGTTTCATGTAGAGTATAAATTTATTACCTGTATGCATCAAACTATTGAGCAAATTTTTGCTGCATGGGAGATTTTTTGCTTCCAATGATAGTAGTTAGGATTCGAAGTTGTGTCTTGTCGTTTGCGAACTCTTTTTAACTATTCTTTTACGAGTTAAATGAGTTCTAGCGCAGCCTATCCAATGATGATGGTAATAATAAAAACAACTAGACGCATAGCAATGGTTGTAAACTTATTTGATCAAGTTTTAAAAAAACAGATTAGTTCGGTAATCCTTTATTCTATACTGCATCAACAATCTATATACTGAAAACTCGAAAATAAACTTTTACATAGCCATGAGTAGCATTATAACAATTGAAATAAAACCCAATGTAATCTTAGAATATATTTCATTTATTTAATTGATTGTATTTTATTTTTCTATATTATTTCACTAACTATTCCTATTTCTGAAAATATTTGCAGTCCCCCAGATTGCCCCTGCCTCCCCCATTCCTCCTTAGACCCACCCGCCTTCCTTGCCGTCACCGTCAGTAAAACTCAAAGAAACACTTATTTAGTATGAAATGCTTACTAGAAAGAGTTGTACTAAAGCACAGGCTGACCAGTGGTAACAATAAGAATTGAAGATGGATCAAAGATACATTTCTATATTGGTAAATTATATACCACGGTTATATGAAAGATAACTAGCAGAACATGCTCATTGTTGGAAATATGAAATCGCAAGCTCTTTGAAAACAAGAATTGACACTCAAAGTAGCTAATTTAAAAAGAGAAATAAATAAAACCAGTGCCCTATCCAGTTTCGCCCATTCGGCTATTGAGGGTATTACTATTAACCCCAATTCATTCAATTAGTTCAGTTCACCCAATCTCCAAATGCTTGTCAGATCATAACATGGAGCAAATCTAATGTCATTCGGCTCCTTAAATTCAAGAACAAACCATGGGATGGGTGCTATGAGCTTTTTAGAACTACGTATAGCGTTTCCATTTATATCCCACAACATTACATAACTTATAAGAGATTTATCTGTGATGATATAACAACTGCAGTGTCATCTAGGAAAAGCCTCACCATCAAATAAAATGTCGATTTCACAAGCCTAAATTTGCAGTGAAATACAAGCTGGATATGAGCATATATTGAGGAAAGAATAGAGTGAGCAAATGCAAAATTAAATAATACTAGAGCACACTCGTATCATACAATAGTATAGCGCGACGGAATTTTGACAGCAACAGTCTAAACCTCATCACAGCATCCTAACATTCAAGTAATATACCTTAATAAATAAGTTATCAGCTACCAAATAGATGATAAAAATATTTGAATATGATTCACATAATTCTCAAATAAAAAATAAACACAGAATTTCAGATATTTTGTCAAATCAGAAAGTCTTAACAATTTCAAAGTAAATTGGGTACCATAAAATTGAAAGAAAACGTCCTGAATTCTTCCTGGGATACCAAAAATGGCCTAACAACAGGTCAGAAACATCTCCAGCAAAGTCTCCATTTTGATAAACATTTCCATAAGAGTTTTCAGCAATACCTGAACCTGGAAACATGTGCTGGACCAGAGTTTCCTGCTACTTAGTTACATACATTACCTGAAGAGAGATAATTCTTCATATAGCAGCAACATTAACCATCAGTTATCCAAAAATTGAATCTTGACTAAGATTGTAAGGTCGGCCTTTCTCCATTTCAGTCAAGGAAGATTAGTCAAAGAGTTCCTTCATGTAAATAAGTAAGTTTTTATCAATTTTGGAGCATCGTGAGCTTGTGTGCAGGGTTATTTAAGACTTGGGGTGATCTGGAGCATCCTGTGGAGGAAGACAGACTTGTGGGCAGGTTTGAAAACTTGCTCTTTTCCACTTTTGGTGAGTTCACCGTTCACGCAGGTGTTTAACAAGAAAAAAGCGCAAGCAAACATGTAAACTTCAATGGCTAACAACATTTGCCCCAGCAAATTTTGTCTGAAATGGCAAATATTGCTCTAAGAACCAACAAGCTTATTTCTCTGCATGCAAAACAACAATGTTGAAGGGTTTTGTCTGTTCATTTTCATTTATAAGCATTGGAATGCATGTCTTAACTCTTGGGAAGTGTGTAGGAGGATACTTAAACATATTTTTGGTCAGTGCATACAGGTTGGGACTAATGTTTGACCTTAGAAGCAAGAGAATTTGCATATGCGGGCAGCATTGGAGCAGGATTTTTGGAACGAACAGCATATTGATGTACACTGGAGCTCCTGAAATTTCTGTTGAGCTTTATAGGTTGTGTTCAGATGTTTACATATTTCACTTAATGTACTTGGCTGATTACATAGTGACTGAGTGATTTTCACCTCAACTAGAGTTTTCTCCCCATTTAGGGTTTCTCCAAGTCAAAATACTTGTCTCAGTCATTGTCAAATGTTCTTTACTTTTGTTTCTTGATTTCTGTTATTTCTTAGTGATGTTTGGATGCATATGTATGACCATCCCATGGATTGACAACTTTTAACACCTACTTTTGCTTGTTTGAGGCTGTTTTTGAGTAGTCACTCTGCAAGAATATATAATTGGTGAGCTGATTTGGAGTATATGGATCAGTTTATTGATCAGCAGTTTCTTTTTGGGAAATTTTATTGGGAAATAAAATAAGCACAGTTTTAATTGATTTTGTCCATTAATAGCTAATGTGTTGTACACTGAAAATGTTCCAAATACTAGCACTTAAAGCCCTTGAAAAATAATAAAATCCGTAATGGTCTCATTAAGGGAACTTTCTTTTGCTTCTCATCTGCGGATGCTAAACATTTGTATCGTACATAGAGTGTTGAACATTTGTATTACTCATGGCTAAAGAGCCCAAGATACACTGAAGATAATATCTCTGTTGATTTTGTCCTGATTATTGTACATGCAAATATTAGCAAATTTAGCATATTAACAATCATGCAACATGCTTACAAAGAGTCGTCAGTATACCTAACAAGATAATCTAAAATAGCATGAAATGGCATGGATAAATGACAACCAGAGTAGATTTCTTGATTAGATTATAAAAAATGCATAATTCCTCCAAATTTTGTTTGGAACTAGTAGACGTAATGCTAGTAAAAGGAAACAAGTCCATAGACTGATCAATCCAATGCCCTACAAAAACGTCGCCACTTCAAATGTTAGATCCAAACCTGGGACAGATGTTACTAGCATAGTGATTGCTCAAAAGTTATAAGCTCTGGTCTTTCTTCTGAGTTTTCTTTCACCTCCATGGAGATCCAAAATGTATGGCAGATGCCCCACAGAACTATCAAGCTATTCTTCAGGAAATTGACTTCTTACTGTGCTGTATGATATCAATCTCATTAATCACTGTTTTGAAAAGAAATAGGAATTCAAAGAACTTCAAGGAATAAAAATTGGGAGGAATGCAGAGTATGGTCGACATGCCTGCTGTCGGAGCATTTTCCATTTGTAGGATGTCTCGCATTTTGTCCTCTATATTCCCCCATAATTTTTGCCAAAATAGATCTCATAAAGATAAAATTTCACAAAGCAGTGATGTCTTCACAAAAGTTACATCCCAAGGTTCACATTCATTTTGCTAGCGCAGCTGCTTGTAATTTTTGAATTTCAGCCAAAAGCAATGGATCTCCTTCACATGCTTCTGACAGCAGTTTGGACCTCCTTGTTGTCTCCTCCATACTCACAGATGGTCCATTTTTAAGATTACCATGTTCTTGGAAATGATTGGAGAAATCATACTGAATTAAATGAAGCAATCTTGCCTGAAATATAAGGTTTGAATCAATTTAATTCTCAATCCATCTTATAAACTATTTGTTTCAGTTCAAATCCCATTAAATGAACACTGGAAAAACAGAATACCTGATGGTGTGGCTTTCGAGAAGAATCAAGTATGAGATTTCTGGCTAGCTTTTTCCTTAATAATAGCTTTTCATCTCCACTAATTTCTGAGAAAATAAAAGCTGCAATATGATGCAAGGCCAAAGAGAATGTAACAGCCATACGAGCTGCAGCTTTATCAAGATTACCAGAAACCCATGACAACACGTATGCTTCAATTATCTTCTCATGCTCCTGCAGATGAAATAATTTATCAATCAGAAATATTGTTCATATTAGACCCAAGTTACAAAGTGTGTGGTCTTGCAATACACAAAAAATAATGATATGCAAATTCTCACCATATTAAACTGTGATGTTGCACATGTAAGTCTAATAAAATATCAAACACTGCTTATGGTAGAATACTAATAAGAGCAAAGCTAGTGAAATTTACTTGGCATCATAATCTAGTTTGATTAGATGAATTGGATGAGTAGCTTTTTGAGCAATGAACACAAAACGTACACAAGATTGTAAACTACTAATTTGGGTCTTGCCGAGGTACATCCAGGGTGTGTCCCCAAGTCCGGATTTATCCCAAGTACAGCTAAGATGATCCCACAGTCCTAGGGACGCACCTTGATTGTACCCAAGGCCAACCCAATTATACCTGAAATATCCCACCCTAAATTATCATGCAAAAAAATTTCAATTTTTGTATTTAGTGTGAGCAAGCATTCCATCAAACACTTGGCAGTGAACTGAACTAGGTTTGTGTTTGTACTGGGTTTTGATTGTGATGGACACACTTGAAAAGGTATTGCATTTTTCCATTCACTCATATTAAAATCATTCATTCACAGTCATGAATTTTGCAAAAACAAATATCCAGCAATCAAAAGTCTGAAAGTGATATTTGACTTCTAGAAAACTTATACAGAATTTTCTCAGGTCTGCACATTGACTGAAATAAATAATTATAAATTCCTACAATAATATTTCTGACCTGCAGTCCAAAAGATATTAATCTTTAATTGCCAGCTCCTCCAATGGTACAGCACTCTTCTTCCTTGCAGGCATTGACCCAGCTGCGTTGGCTGAAGAAGACTTAAATATAATATTTTAAGCTGCCCAAAGAAATGCAGGCCCACTAGAAAATTTGACCTCCTTTACTGAATTGGGCGACCCATTTACCTCCGCTGATTGCTTTGATAGGAAAGAATAAGCAGATATCAAAATATTAACTTAGTCTAAGCTGCGCCCTGGTTAATAGACGTGGCCTCTTCTATGTGGGAGGCGTGGGCTTTAATCACCTCCCATGGCTCTTTAATCACCCATGTCAAACTTCACATACACCCAGCTATGAAGGTCAAACCTTTTCCACAAAATGTACCTCTTCTTAAACAATGATCACTTCACTACAGTGGCAGTCAGACAAAGGAATTATGCAGAGATTAATACTCAAGGACCCAGGTAGTAAGTGGCAGCCAGGATATTAGTACTAGTGTTATCGCAGAAACTCGCCTAGACTCAGCGAGTTGCAAGGCGGGTGACCCTAAATGAGGCCAAGAGACTCGGCAACCGGATACTCGCTGGACTCGCCGAGACTCACCAGACTTGCCAGAACCAATGAGCTCGCCAGACTTGCTAGAACCAATGAGTCTTGTGCCTCAAAATCGACCATTTTAATTAATTTTTTTTGAAAAAATTGCAATCTTTCATTTACAATTTTTTTAATTCAATGGTGTGTGCCATGAAGGCCTGTGTGGTTTTGAAGGTCTTCATTTGGGCTTGGTGGCAGGGGATCCACCCCTTGACCCCGCCCTGTATCACGACAGTGAGCGTGCCCAGGGTGCTTCCTTGGGACCCCACTGGGATTGCTGCCCCTTGACCCCGCTAGGGGCGCTGCCCGCAGACCCCGTTGGGGTGTTTCCCCCAAATCCTCATTAAACTATAGGTCTAAGGAGAACCAAAAGCCAAGCATACCTTCAAATGCTAAGAATGACATGGTCGGGAAGCCCTTTCCATCAAGGCAAACTCATATGCCCAGGTTCTATCATTCCTTCTTTGGTTATTGTTTTTAACTTTTTTGTGCAATCAATTTGGTCATAAGGCAATAGTTGTAGAATGCATGCATGAAATAACTTTACGCATAAAGCAATGGATTATGGAGCATGGAACAAGAATAGAAGTCGTGGGTTCATAAACATAAACTTTAACTCTTTTGCTCCTCATATGGATTACAACGTCATATGTTACAAGTGCAACAGTTTTGAGCATACAGCAAAATTTTGTAGAAGTGGCCTTGTAGAACCTTCCAAGCAAAGTAAAAAAGAAGAAACAACAATCAAACAAATAGAGGAAAATTCAAAAATATAGAGAAAGAAGGAAGAAAAGAAAGAAAAATTTTTGCTTGTTCAAACAACCCTACATGCACGAAATGAAGGAGATCAATGGTATATTGATAGCAATTGTTCAAAGCACGTGACAAGTGATAAGAGTAAATTTCTTACTTTCAGACAAGTGAATGGTGGATTAGTGAAGGTTGGAGATAATGCTTCTGCAAAATCATCAGATAAAGGCACGCTTAGCCTTGATAATGGTAAAACAAAAACTGAGATTGTGCTATATGTTGAGGGGCTGAAACATAATCTTCTAAGTGTAAGTCAAATGTGTGACCAAGGGCACACTCTTACATTTCATGCAGAAGGATGTGAAATTAGCAAAGCAAGGAAGCAAGTGGCAAAAGCCAAAAGAGCAACCGACAATCTCTATGTTCTTAGTGAGATCGGAGGAAAAAGATGTTGTATGGGCCAAGAAGATGTTGGATTGGTGTCTCCTTTGGGTTGGTTCCTATGAAAGAAGCTTTGTTAATGAAGTTGGTTGGTGCCTACAAGAAGATCTATATATGCAATATTTTGCCATGGTTTTTCCCCGCAAGGGTTTCCACGTAAATTGTGTGTTCGTCTTGTGTTCCTTATTGCTAGATCTTGCATGTGTGTTATTTTTGTGGATGATTAAGTTTTGAAGTATTACTATTGTGGTTAATTAAGTTTTTGAAAAAGTAAAAAATTGTTATACTAATTCAACCCCCCTTCTTAGTATAACTGGGTGCTCTTCAAGAGGAAAATAACTTGATGGAGCTTCACAATCGCCTCTTGGGGATGAATGAAATATTCTAGACGCAAACATCCAAAGTAAAAAAATTTAAGGAGGGAGATCAAATCACAAATTTCTTTCATTTTTCAACCAATATTTGCAATCAGTATGATAAGATTGATAAAATCATCACTCCAAATGAAAGAATGCTTGAGATTATGGAGCCAACTCGATTTAAAGGATGTTGTTCTTTAAGAAGCTATTGTCTCATTCCCTAATTGAGAATATGAAAGTGCAGTATCTTCTTTTGGCCAATATCCCAAACATTATCTCAAGAGAACAAAATGAGGTCTTGGTGATGTCATTATTGTTTGAGGAGATTAGGAAAGCAACCTTCTTGTTGGGGGTTAGGAGAGCCCCACAACTTAATAGTTTCCAAGCTAGTTTCTTCCAATGGTTTTGGCACATTGTTGGCCAAGATGTTTGGTTAGTGGCAAAGGAGTGGAGAAGTTGTATCTATTGCTCTCCATGATGACTATGATGACACTGTAGCAATCTAGGAGGCCATGGTGAAGATGATTATAGACCCTAGTTAGTCTATGGGCAAAAGGAATATCTTTGACACCACACAATTGTTATCCTATGCTACCACGTTATCACTAGCAGTCAGCACCTATGTGTTGCACGAAGATTATGAGAGACTCAATAACCAGGCAGAGGTCCATATTGATTGTGTGGTGGAACACCACAACACAATTAAGACTGGGCTAAACCACTCAGGTGTCTATCTATGTTGGGTGATGTTCTGCACATGAGATTCCCAAAAGAAGAGAAAATGGATGATGTAAAATGCTGGGAGGAGGATTTAGGGGCCAGAAGGCCTCCTGTTTAGTCCCTGCCAAATGGTAGCAAGCATTATAAATATGTTAAGCTTGCATCTGTTCAGAAGTACAAATCTGTGTGCCGGTGATCACATTTTTTGGCTCTTCTTTGTCGAAACTGATATTTTTTATTTACACAAGCTTCATGTTTTGTGATATGAGGCAGCTTATAGATTGCACAGTCGGAAGGGTTATGTAAATCCCGGTCTTCTCTTGCATGTATGGAAAATTGACAGGTTAATCTGTCTCTTATTTGGATGGATCTAGTGAACTCCTTGTTACCAGAATCTGAGCTCCAAAACTCTTTTTTCTGGCTCCTAGGTACCTAACTCAGGTTTATTAAGCAAAAAACAATAATAATTTTAATTAACATTGAATTCAAATAAAAATTATTAAACAATTTTAATTGAAAGTTGAAAACTAAACTGATGTTTTTATTGAAAAGACCTTGACATGCAGCACTGACAACATTCAACAGTGGCAAATGGCATGGCAGCGACCTTCAACAACAGCAACACACAGCAACCTTCTGAGCAGCTTTTAATCAACACATACGCATAAAATTCAGACACCAGCAATACACAGCAGCAAATTGTCAGATTATGGCAGCTATGCAAACAACAGCAAATCTTCAAAAGAGGGCTGAGGTTACAGCATATAAACTTACAACAAATCTTCTTTGATGTTCCATACGGATGCATCCCCAAGGCTCTAGTTGATATTTCCAACATCCCAAATGTTTTAGGGACTTGAGGATATGGGGACTTGAAGGGGGCATCCTCTTTTCTCTATAACTCGACAGTCTGAAGGAAGAAAAAATGGTTTCAAATCCCTAATGAGCTAGAGGGGGGAAATTGTAATTGTAAATTCAACACATCGTATTTATTTTTTTAAATTTCAGTTGCTTTTAGTTTGTTTCAGTTATTTTAATACACATCCCCCTGCTTTCCCCAAAATTCAAGAAATATTTTGCTGTCCCAGGAAACTGCATCCTGGCATCCCCCCATTTACTATTTTTTGAAGAGCCATACCCAAGCCAACCAACCACAAAGCACCAATAAAATGGTGAACCACCAGATCAGAAAATTAGCTATCTACGATACAATTGAAACTCCGTCCAAAATGGTTCTCATCGATTTGAGAATTTATGTTGCCCACTGTCATCTTCATCTAGATCCAAGACTTCTTAAGGCCTTCAACCTTTTGAGTGTGAATGTTGATCATGAAAATTGTGACTAATCAGGAATCTTCAAACCAGAACAGGAAAATCATTAAAATTCAAGCTACACTCCAGATTCATACCAGTCAAGATTTGGTTGTCAATGACATCAAGAAAACTTCACCTACAAAATAGGTGAGAACATGACAGAAACCAGTAACATGAGGATGTTCTATGAACCATAAAATATCTGCATTAAGAAAAAAAAGTAAAAAGTAAAAGATAAAGGCACAGCTTTCATCCATCCTTGATAAAAAATTCAAAAGAAACTCCTTAATCAGTGTCTTGGATAAACTGGTAAAAATACATCACAACATTTGAGGTCCCGAATCTGTATGGGAACATGATAGAATAGAATATCATTGAACATATTTCCATATATATGTTATGTATGTATTCTCATAATCCTAACAAAATTACAAATTGAAGACTAAATCTATTGTTTCCAAGAAGAATGATTGGTGATGCATTCTCTACGTAAATTTAGCAGGATGTAGCGGAAGAACACCTTTGTTTGAAATTAACTTGCATATATAACTCAAATAGATAATCCTTCTGTGAACACACATGTATTAAAATCAAAGGCATACAAAAGGATACAAACTGTTCAACCAAAGTTCTTAAGTACCGTTCTCAATAAACTACCTCAGGAGGGCAGAGATATCCTTTGGGATGACCACAGCAATCCTCCAATGTAGGTAAGAGCTCCAAAAGATGACCACTGGCTAATGCATTCCATGCTGCAAGCCTAATTGCAGCTTCAACATCCCTACGTAAGTAAATGGCCACCTGACGCCCATAGACCACATCACCATAAGATGTGGCACCAAAATGTTCAATGAATGTTTCCATAAATGTTTGATAGCTATCATCAATGTCCCTTTGAAAGTTGAGAGAATGAAAAGTGACACTTTCTATAGATCTTCCTGAATCCTTTTGATCTACCATAAGATGTTTGTACTCCTTGGAAATTAGTAGCCTTTCTTTTGTGCCCTGTTGAACCTGTGCCATGTTATTTGTTTCACCATTTTCATCAAGAGCTTCACCATACAACTGTTGCAATGTTCCAAGTAAATCATTAACTGAAGCTTCTAAGAACACATCACCATCAAGAATGAACACCATTGATAATGCATGTATTTTTCTAACCAATGGTATGCATGAAACCAAAGAGAACATCAACTTATTGCAAGAGTGCATAGCTTCCAAGCCAATAAGAAAGAAAAGTCCACTTCTGACACTGTTAAAGACTTTTTCTTTTACTATAATATCATCAAGGAATGCATCATCAGGCTTGTCAATAGACGTTGACAATGGACTCAATAGCCACTGTACTGGAACTGGCAATCTCTGGTGGGCCCATTCTATTCCCAAAGACATGTTTTCATTTGAAGTGATGCTTCCCAGTTCTGCACTTTCTTCACATATTGTACCAAGAGGAGATTTTTTATGGGAATTTCTAATGCCAGTAGATTTTTTGGGTTCTATTTGTATCTCTCTGCTTGAGATTTTTCTCTTTGTTGTTAACCATTGATTTCTAAAATGTACAAGTAACACTTTGCTAAAGGTTTCAAAATCTGTTTTGCAAAACTCTGTGACATTTGCACTTGATTTTTTAATTGTTTTTTCCTTTAATACTTTATTTACAAAAATACTAAGAAACTCCATAACTGGAACAGTAAGTAATATATTCAAAGTTTTCTCCAAATAAAGCATATCTTTGGGCCCTGTAATCAGTACAATGCCTAAAGCAGCATTAATTTTTTGAACAGTGTTACTCAAAAATGCACATGTCCTCTCACTCTGTACACATTCTGACACAGGACTTGGGAATAAATCAAGTAAACTAACAGTTAATCTAGCATCTGCTTGAGCTAAAAGAGATTTTCTTGACCACCATCCTCCATTGGTAGCACCCCATCCTATTCCTATACCAGGAGCAGGACCTCCTCTACCTTGTACTTCACTGCATTGTATGTAATGCCACTCCGAGGTCACAAGATCCATAAACATATTCAATGTATACTTCAGCTCATCTTGACAGGATAGTACTATACCCAATTTAAGTATTTTATGACACTTAGATATATCCTTATCCATGCATTCGGTGCCAGGATCCTCAATTTGTGCAGTATTTATGGCTTTGTCAACTGAAGTAATAAGTCGAATTAGACCATGAATGCAACTCACAGCCAATAATGATGTATCATGGTCAGTTTCTTCTCTTAGAAGGCACAAATACTTGAGGAGAGAAGGAACTTCCATTTTAGATGGTATAGTTTCATCTAATTTAATTTCTGGAAAATGCAGCAACCTACTTTTAATAATTTCCAGACCAACTTGTGGAAAAAACGCAGGTAGCCATTTATGAGAACCCTGTTCTTTGGAACTTGAATAATGACATGCACCTTCTGCTGGTACAATCTTTTCTATTATACATGAAAGTAGATGCAGCACAGCTGAAATCACCCCAAGTGAGCTTATTCTGTAAGAATCATGCTCAGCAGATTTTGTGACACATTTATCTGACTTGCATACTGTTGAAAGGAATGTATTTTCTTTGAAATTCAACCATTTAAGAGCAACCTCAACCATTGGAACCGCTTGACTCCAGGACCAATTTTCATAGGCTGTGACATCTGCTGTATCTTCTCCATTCCCATATAAATGGAGATTTGGTAGAGTCCTTGACAGGGCCTCTAAAACAATAAATGATTCCCTTGCCAAATTTAGAACTTCACTGACTATGTTTTTCTGTATAATTATATTGAATGATGGGGGGCTTAGCCAAAAGCAGAGTGCTGGATAAAAATCAGCAAAACATGAAACACATAGACCATACTTGATGCACACCTTCCACAGGCGAAGTTCCTCAACCAGTATAGCACAAGTAGATCTGAAAGATTCTTCACCCATAACTAACCGATCACCAAGATTATGATGGCAAAACAAATGCCTTACAGCAGATTGAAAAACTCCAGATGCTATAAGATCTACACAATTTGATTTATTTGCTTCACATAAAACCTGCACATTTCAAAGATCCTGATGCCATTAATATACAAAAGTTGAGAACACAATACTAAAACAAGTTTAACTTCCATAATTTCTTCAGGATTACAGATTCCTTAATTGATACATTTGAATCTCTACAAATTTTGATATATCTTTCAAACCAAAGAATTGATATGAAAGTAGCAACAGAGCAATACTAAAAGGAAGACAATACCAGATCAAAAAGTCAATCAATAAATTCAGACAGGGAGGAAAAATAAGGATTATAATACTTAGAAGTTAAAATCATATGATTCCTCAATTTACAAAAACCAAATCTTCTTGAAATGAGAATAATTAAAGGATGGATGAATGTGTGACAGGAGCAGTGCCCCCAAATTTGCATAGCAGACATTTGGAAAAATAGATATTTTCAAGAACATACATCAAATTTCAGCTTGTGTATATATAACAGGGTCTACAAATTTAGGATGATATTGATGAGTGCAAGGAAAGAACAAAAATTGAAAAACAAAAGATGCAAAATTGTGGAATAACAGAATTAATTGAACAAATGAAAACAAAACAATGATAAGCAGCATTTATAATTTATAACTGTCATGATCAAAATCAATGCTGGATAAGACATGAAAATTTAATCTTAAATGAAACAATATGCTCACCTAGTGATGTTTTAATATTTTTTGGCACGATATTTACTATATACATGATGCAGCTTTTGTGGTATTGAATATATGCTAGAGATGTGCAAATGTTTATTTGCAACCACCACACATTGCATGCACTATTCGGACCTTCTCCAAGAAGGAATTTCTGGAACTTGTAGAGACCAGATATTTGTCATACTTTATTCTCTTGGAGAGAATGTTTGAGTTGTAAAAGGCAATGCAACTAATGGTCATGACACAAGTGGAATTGTGGCCCAATTCTAATTCAAAGCAAAGGTTGAGGATGAAGGAACTGGTGAACAAAGACATTTTTGGGGTTGATGCCAGATACCTTGTCGCAATCATTCCTCCAATTTTCATAGTCATTAGATATAGGGACACTAATACTCCAAACCTTGGAGAGCTATGTGAGTTCATTGATAACATTCTTAGCCAAATGAAGGCCAATGTAAAAGTGAAAGACTCCATCTTGCAATTCTATCATGAACACCCCCTTGCACGAATAGGAAGTAGTACGTGCAAAGTCCTAACAAATTTTCCCCTATTGCAGATGTTGAGGTGTAATGTCCCCTTCTCAAGCCTAGTCAGTTCGGAGACCATTAGCCTATTTTTTGAGTTCCCATAGGCTCAATGATAAGGCGAGGGGACTCCAAAATTGTTGGAGGACACAGTTTCGGCGATACAAGGTTTCTATTGTTGGCAATGGTGGTCTTAATGACACTCTTCGTAGTAATTTCGCACTTTTGGGGTGTTCTTCAAACTTCTTGGAGAGCACATCTATTTATAGTAAGTCACCAAATTGTCTTCTAGCATTCATCCAATGTCTCGGTATCATATTGTCGTAGTCAAAATTGGATTTTGGCATGTTTCAAGATTTTCCATAACTTGGGGTGATATATTTTAATTATTCACTTAAGTTTATAATTTATTATTATTATTTTTATGACTCAAGTGTAATAACTTTACGGAAAAGTAATTTTGTCTCCAAATTGGACACCAAGGAGGAATAAGGGCATTTATGCACATGAAAAAGATTATTATTATTTTAAAAGGGCATTTGGATGGAAAAAGTGAATTATTTTATTATTTCAAATTGAGGATTTTCCCTCCCAAAAGCTATATAAGGAGGCATTGGGAGCATATTAGATATATATTTAAGATTGATAACGAAGTGTTGTCGGATTGTTTCTGGATTCTCTAAATATTTGAGGACGGTAACTATTGAACACACCCGGAGACTAAAAGGGGGTGGGCTCAGGGGTGGGAGTGGGGAGGGAGGGTGAATCAATCTCAACAAAAACTTAACCCCTTCTAGAACTTAACTCTTTCAGCACAATCCAACCTTTTTATCAAATCGAAACCTTAAAACATAACAATAACAGAGAATGATATGTTAGATGTCTTATATTGTCATTGATGTCACCATGTTGGACTAATACCTTGTACCGGTGTGTATCCCATCCGGTATTTGATCCGGTAATTCTGGTATTTTTGGTCTGCATATGCTCTTCGGTAATCTGTATGATCTAAGGTTTTGTGAAAAGGCTTATAATGGTTGGAAGCATGTATGTATGAATTCTCAGATGTTTGGGTGATGCACTGGCATCGGTTTTGTGTAATTGCATTTCGGTATTAGGTTAATCTTGGCCGACCTAATATCCAGTCTAATGGATTGCAAATTATATGTGAGACCTAGTCTTGGTCCCGGCCGACATGATGTTGCATAACACGGTTGAATTATTTTTTGAAGCTGACCTAAACATTGCATACGGGTATATATTCAAGATGTTTAAGAAGATCCGATGATACATGAGCAAGAAGTAAGTGTGGTGCAATGTGAATGTGAAGAAGAGAAGAAGCATAAGTGTGTAAACTAGAGATTGATCTGCGAGCGAATACTCTAAGCATATAAGGAACTAAATCTGTACTTGTGGTGCGACTTTATCAATTCAACCTTGGCATTTAGCCAATTTCAGTTTATACATTTTTGTAGGCAGTGAGCCTCCATTTTGGACAGCAAGTCCTTGTAAGCAGTGAGCTTTTGTATCTGGCAGTGAGCTGGTTTCTGATATAACTATATATATTGTGAGTTAATCCTCACCGTGGTTTTTCCCTTATTGGGTTTTCCACGTAAAATCTAGTGTTTCTGTGTTGTGGAATGTCATACTCTGTTATTGCTTTTATTTGCTCTGTGATATAAAGATTTAATTGTGTTTGTTCAATAAGTTTTAGTGGATACTAATTGCCTCCCCCCCCCTCGCCCCCCCCATCTTAGTATCCGGTTTATTCAACAATTGGTATCAGAGCTTTGGTTCCTCCTAAAAAGTCTAACAGCTTGAGGGAGATCTTGCAAATTGAACAATGGATAAAGAAGAGCTATGGACTGCCCTTGAAGATCTTGACAAAGCTGAAATTGAAAACAAAGATTTGAAGGAGAATCTTGATGAAGCAAATGAGTGTGTCCGAAAATTGAAAGAGCAGTTAAAGAAATTCAAAGAAAGATAAAGAGAAGTGAGTGAAGAATTGAAGCTAGCAAATGATGAGAATACCGGACTGAAATTGAAGATAGATGAAAAGATAGAAGTTGAAGAAAGCTTGAAAACAGTGATACAAAGCAAGGTTGATGTTTGCTCTAGGCTTGAACAGGAAGTGATGAATCTGAAAGTAGAACTTGAGAAAGCAAAACTCTGTGAAGATGACTTTAAGACAAGCTCCTTAATAGCTAGACAAAAAACCTTCTAAAGACAAAAGTGGCTTAGGTAATGAAGCTGATGGAAAAATGCAAAACTCAAATCCAGTGGATAATCAGAAGACTCGGGATAAAGGAAAGCAGAAAATAAATTTTGGAAGGAAACCACCTGTCAGACAACCGAATGCACAAAGGTACTCATCATTCAATGATGTAAGTTTTTCATGTAACAAATTTGGACATAAAGCAACTGAGTGTAGGATTAGGTTGAATCAATTCTCTGGTCCCTTCTCCGGACAATGTTATACATGCAAGAAGATAGGACATAAAGCTACTGAATGCAGATCACAAGTAAGGATGGTAATGATCAACAGATTCAATAGAGGAAGGATAAATCAATCTTTTGATGGTTATTGTTATACCTGTAACATGTTTGGACATAAATCTAATCAATGCAGAACAGGGATGAATGAAAATCAAATTGGACAAAGAAACATTGTGTTATTATTGCAAGAAACCAGGACATATTTCAAAATTTTGTAGAAGTAAAAAGGGGAAACAATCTGCTTCGGTGAAAGATGATGAACCTGTGAAAAAGGTTGACAAGGAAGAAGTTAAGCAGGAAATCAGCAAGATATGGAAAAAGAAAGAAGAATCAAAGACTATTGATGCATCTGTACCCTCATCTGGTGTAGATGATTCCTCTGGGAACTAGACCTAGCATGGTCTTAGGGGGAGCTTTATCAGAAAATCAATTAAACACCCGGAAGTATGGCGTGTCAAGTTCTGGCACGTGGATATATTGTGAAGAATGACTAGACAGAGGTGTTGCAAAAGAAACCAAAAGAAAAGAAGCGAGCATGTTCATTTGCAGAGTGAATTAGGGTTTCTCAGTCGAATGGAAGAAAAGTTGTCAGCTTTTTGCAATTAATGTGAGTTAGGGCATAATGTTGGAATATAAAGGAAGTTTCTCAAATCATTTTGATCATCAAATACATTCAAAGGATTTGTAGAGCAATTTGGAACTCTCTCGAAGCATTTCTGAAGTGATTCGAAAGCAGGTGTCAGAAGTTTCCCTACCTCGCGGCTACAGAAGGTAACAAAAGAATTCCCTTGTTGAATTTTAAGAGCTATAATGTAAAGTTCTATCAGAGGATTATATAGGAATACTCCTCTGAAATTGAAAAGAGTCAAGCTGGATGAATTCGATAATCGAAAAATAAAGAAACTGGAATTATGGTTGGAACCGAGAGAATTTCAGAACTTGCAAACCCTAGGTTTGGATATATGAGGAGAATTCCCTTGGTTTGCTGATACATAATTTATTTTATTCCTGCAGAGCAAATTCAAGGATGATAGCATTACATTGGATAAATCCTATCTTATCTCAAAGGAAGCGATCGAAGCGGTTATGGATCTGTGCAGTGTTGGAGAACTCCCTGGACAAAAGACTATTAAATACAAGGAAGTAGAGGAAATGACGAGAGTCGACAAAGATCCCCATGCATTGTTGATCGATACTATTGTCGATTCTTCGGTTAGGTATGTTGCATACAACATTTCGTATAATAATCTTTTTCAGAAATAGAGAAAGTTCTACTTCGGCTATTGCAGTATATTTGGTGCATAAAATGGTTAAAGAGAACATTAAATTTGATCTGTGTAAGAGAGCGAGACAAACCAATGCAAGGCCCCAGGTCATGAAAGGCCAAGAGCAGTATGGCTGCCCTAGCTTACCTCAGTTTGAAAGGAAGGTTAGGATAGACAAGATGAGAATGATGAGGATTATAAAGTCCTTCGATCACTCTACAAACCTGAGAGTTGAAGGAGACTAGGCGAGTCGATCTTTAGAGTCAACTTTGTGTCTCAGATAGCTCTTTGTCGAAGGATAGGAGAGCGGTTCTGGAACGATAGCGCAACGCATTGGCGTCTCACAGGTGCGTTGGCGTCCGTATGGCCAGAAAACCAGAAAGACAAGGTTTAACTTCTAAAAGGTAAACTATCGGCCTAGTTTAAGAGTTTCGAGAATGGTAGAATAAGATTAAGAAATATGAAATGTATAGATGAACGTGATAAAGGAAATAGATTACCGCAAGGGTGACAAAGACGATTTCGCACAACCTTCTCACCAGCTTGCTCCAAGATCTCTCCACCTACACACAGAAAAGCGGGAAAATGTTGGGGGGCTATTTAGGGGTCTGCCTTAATCAGACCCCTGTTTTGGTGTTTCCACCTCCACAGGCAGCCAAGTTTGCAACAATAGGAAAAATATGATAAAGAAGAGAATACAAGCAAAGTGTACAAAAGACACTACAAAGTAGTACATGCTTACTCAACCAAAACGATAGAGAAGATAAGAGGAGCTTACCACCTCCATCCAAAGCGCTCAAGGCTAGTGGAGGAGAAGATGAGAGGAACTCAAGCCTCTGCTGCAATGGTGTTTGTCCTACGCTCGCACTATCTAAGTGATGGAGTGGTAGAATGTTGCAAATGAAGTGTGAAGTGCTACTACAAAGCTTGAAGTGAATGCTTGAAAGTGTGGAGAGAGTGTCTAAACTTGTGAAGATGTCTAGAGATGTTGAAGAGATGAAAATGGATGAAGGAATGAAGAATATGAAGGAAGAATGTAAGAAAACGGCCATATTCGAGTCGGCCAGCCGAAGGGAGGCGTTACACTTTGACTTCCAATAGGAAGTGTAACGTCTCTACAGACTCTAGCCACAAGAATCCGCACGGACGTCTGTGCGCCGCTCGAGCATCCTTGACAAAAACGCCTCAACCGACACACAAAGCAGGCGCCAAGTGTAATGTGGACTGCGGGCTTAAGTGGAATTAAGCCTCCGCTTAGGTTTTCTAAAGTGTAAGGGGGTAAAGGGGAATTTTGCATTAGGGGTGCAAATTCATGCCTATACATTTTCCCTCACTTTAGCAAGCATGAATATTGATGAGTGCTTCGGTAAAGTAGATTAGTAAGGAGTAACAAGGTAAGAGATGTAGACCTGAACCGACGAGGAAGCAGAGCACGGTCTCGCGAACTCGAAAGTGCAGGAAAGGACTTCATAGTTTTGTGAAACTAGAAAGTTGAAGAACGAAAGCGCCTTACAGGTTCACGGTACTGCAAGGGAGGTATCCTTCAAGAACTCTCACATGAAGGAGACCGAGAAAAGGGGACTCCGTAGAGTCAGAGATAGCGACATGTTTACCCGCAGATAAAACACGTCAGAAAGCGGTCGCGCAGGCTAGTGAACGAACAATCACGCAAACCATCACTAAGTTGTAAGACTTTCAAAGGGGTCCCTCGGGAACCCTTCAAAAGGAAAGAGGGTCCACTCAAGGGATGCCTTGTTTGAAAAGTAAGGTCTAGTCGAGCTGGTCCCAAGCTAGACGTAAGGATGTGAAGTAGGTCTAGTCAGGCTGCCCCCAGACTAGACGCGAAGATGCGAAACCGGTCCAATCGGGCTGCCCTTGAGCTAGACGCCATAGAACTTGTTGAAAATTTTCGAAAGGGTCCCTTGGGAACCCAACGTGAAGGGAAAAGGTCCACTCAAGGGACACACTGTTCAAAAGCTAATGCCTTCTTTTCAAATCAATTCATCATCAAGGAATCCTTCCGAAAGGTCTTCACTTCATCAAGGAATTTGAAAGGAAGGATATGCGCCCACGCGAGGGGAAGATCAAGACTGTTCCCGCTTCGGAGGAAAGGTTCCCAAGTCCTTTCTTTACGAACCCATGATGAAGGAAACATGTTCCATTAGGGTTTCAAATCGAGAATACAACTCTAGAGAAGTGTGTGAGGGGTCTTGAGAAAGGATTCATTTTGCAACGAATGTGTTTTCTAAAGACCAAGTAATGTAGAAGTGGCATTGTCACACATGAAAGGGACAACTCAAGCAAAGAAGAGAGAAAGATCAAGAGCAAGCAAAAGAAAAGAGAACATAAACAAAGGGCACAAGGGGATCTGGTTTCGCGGGGTCAGATCTGCATTTATTTATAAATAGTAGATAACCGCGGTGCGAGGCGAAAGGTCATCGATCCCAACCCAGATCAGGAAGAATGCACGGAAGACAAAGTAAAATAAAAAATTGGGTCAACATGGATGGAAGCTAAATGCTCCCGACGCTTTGCATCATCCCCAATTTATCGAAAATCAATCATAAACATGGAAGAAAGATGATACATATAGAGGAAGGTTTACAACATAAACACCACGCCTGTATCCAAGCACCAACAAGGGTGACGAGGGTCATCCAGGGACATATAGCATGATCACGGAGGAACACATCACACACACACATCCAATCTAAAGATCAAGAAGAGGGTCTCCCCCTAACACTGGTTAACCAAGGGGTCGTCAGCTTCCCACTCTAGATCATCGTAGGGGGGAGGATGACAAGCCTGTAGTAGTGTAATGTTAAGGGGAGGAGCTTCCGATCCTCCCGCAATAAGGGCCAAGGCAGAGGGACCTGTTAGGTCTCCATCACTCAACTCTTGTGGGTCCAAGGTCAACGAATTCGCGAAGATCGCTAACAAGGTCGAAACTTCCTCTACCGAGTTAAACATACACTTAACGGGAGTGCCATGTTTCACCTCAGCGGATGGAGGAGTTTGCACCCGAGGTTCACCGCTAGATTCACCGAGAGACTCGGGAGCGGTGACAAACTCAGGGGAGGTTGGGACTGGTTTCGTTACTAGGATAGAACAAGTCAACACGGGGCCACCTTTCAGAGAAGGTGGGCTCCTCTTACGTCCTCCATTGCTGGAGGGACCACGCTCTACCTTCTTCGTCGGACGAGGTGAACTCCCCACAGACGTAGCGAGGAGGGTCAAGGGAGAGGAGGAAAGAACCGTAGTGGATACCACCGAAGTATTAACCATATCCACGGGCTTCGAGAAAGGCGAGACATCCGAGATGGAAGTCAACAAAGGCTGCTCCACAGAAGGAGCGATAAACACCTGCACCTTTCCAGGCGCATGCACGCTCGCAGCGGAAGCCGAAAGAGATTCAGAACTAGTTTAGATAGAGGCAGAAGGGGGGAGAGAGGAGGACACAGTAGGAGGTGTTGTCGTCTCCTCTTCCTTCTTCTCTAAGGAGGCTTGCTCAACCAAAAGAGCCTTTTGTCGACGCTTGCACTCATGCGCAAGGCGGTTTCTATGGCTCTTCGAACCAAAAGTCGGAGCTTGCAAAGGGTAGGAAGGCTCTTGCTCAGCCATGGGAGTGTCCTCCACAGTTGTTTCCAACAGAAGGACAAACTCCTGAATGGGAAAAGGAGGAGCAAGTTCGGAAACGGTAGGAGGAATCGACTCCAACGCCTCGGCAACGGGCCTCTTCCCGTTCACTGTTTTTGGAACAGGAACAATAGGAGGCCACAGAGTCCGAGACAAAGAGGACTCTCCACAAGGGGCTTTTTGTCTACCGTACCAGACGGGCCTAGGCTTCGTGTGTAAGACAAGAAGCTCAAACACAGGACGCTTGGCCTTTCGCCAAGCGGACACCATGGGATTCTCTCACAAATGCGAGACAGAAGCAGATGGTACCACGACAGGGCGAGAGGAAGCATCGGGCTAAACAGCGGAAGAGGAAGGAGGATCTCGGGACCGCTTCTCTTCTATGTGCCTTGGCAGCATCACTGTCAGCTTTCAAGCAAGCCCTATGTGAAACAACATAAGGCGAAGGAGGATATAGAAGGTCCTTCCTAGGTGGGAGAGGACCAAGAGGTGTAGGCCAAAAGTAATCTAAGGTATAGCTGCCACATGCAACTGGTGGTCTATAACCAATGACATGGACAATGTGTACTGAACCTCCATTAACAAATTTCAAAAACTTGTGCACAACTGAGGGAACTGCATTCATAGCTACCAGCCATGGGATGCCTAGCTTCACTCTGAAGAGTTCAGACCCCGGGATGATATCAAAATTAAGGCTCACAGATTTAGGTCCTATGAGGACTGATAGAACAATACTCCTTATAGGAGGTACGAAAAATCCGTCGTGTGTGCGGACGGTACTTTCAGGTGCATCATATCCATTCTTATGCAGGAAGTTAATCAGCATGATCTCCTCAGTTATGATATTCACTTGAGATGTCGGATCAACGAGAACACCCGCTACAGTATTTCCATTTATCCTCGCAGGAATGTAAAGAGGAGATGGTTCCCTATTAAAGCCCATCGGCAGGTCCTGTGAAGTGAAGGTTATGCTAGTACCACTATTCACAGTCTGTGTAGAGGGAATAGGTTGATTCAAGAAAGAGGCCATCACGCACACAAAACAGTACTTCTACAAAGCCTCCTAAGGTTTACAGGATAGGACAATGACCCAATTAAGGTTTCATTACACAACACTGTCGGAACCTTCCAGCTACGCCTACTAGGGGTCGCACGTTGGGTTGCAAGGCAAAAGCCTCACAACACTCACACCTTCAACGCTCCTAGGACACAAGGAAAGGGACTTTTAGCATCGCACAACGGAACCAAAACAGTTCACGTTGGGTTCACCAAAAATGAAACAGAGCGGGACCAACCACTGCAAGGCCCTAGGTCATGAAAGGCCAAGAGCAATATGGCTTCCCTAACTTACCTCAGTTTGAAAGGAAGGTTAGGATAGACAGGATGAGAATGATGAGGATTATAGAGTCCTTCTATCACTCTACAAACCTGAGAATTGAAGGAGACAACGCGAGTCGATCTTTAGAGTCAGCTTTGTGTCTCAGATAGCTCTCTGTCGGAGGACAGAAGCACGGTTCTGGGATGACAGCATGGCGCATTGACGTCTCACAAGTGTGCTGGTGTCCGTACAGCCAAAAAACTAGAAAGACAAGGTTTAACTTCTAAAAGGTAGACTATCGGCCTAGTTTAAGAGTTTCAAGAATGATAGAATGAGATTAAGAAATATGAAATGTATAGACGAACGTGAGAAAGGAAATAGATTACCACAAGGGTGACGAAGAGGATTTCGCACAACCACCTTCTCGCCAGCTTGCTCCAAGATCTCTCCACCTGCACATAGAAAAGCGGGAAAATGTTGTGGGGTTGTTTAGGGGTCTGCCTCAGTCAAACCCCCGTTTTGGTGTTTCCATGGCCACGGGCAGCCAAGTTTGCAATGATAGGGAAAATATGATAAAGAAGAGAATACAAGCAAAGTGTACAAAAGACACTACAAAGCAGTATGTGCTTACTCAACCAAAATGATAGAGAAGATAAGAGGAGCTTACCACCTTCGTCCAAAGCGCTCAAGGCTAGTGGAGGAGAAGATGAGAGGAACAGAAGCCTATGCTGCAATGGTGTTTGTCCTACACTCGCACTATCGAAGTGATGGAGTGGTAGAATGCTGCAAATGAAGTGTGAAGTGTTGCTACAAAGCTTGAAGTGAATGCTTGAAAGTGTGGAGAGAGTGTCTAAACTTGTGAAGATGTCTAGAGATGCTGAAGAGATGAAAATGGATGAAGGAATGAAGAATATGAAGGAAGAATGGAAGAAAACGGCCATATTCGGGTCGGCCAGCCGAAGGGAGGCGTTACACTTCGACTTCCAATAGGAAGTGTAACGTCTCTGCATACTCCAGCCATAGGAATCTACCAGGGACGTAAGCATGCCGCGCAGGCGTCCCCGACAAAAACACCTCCACCAACACACAAAGCAGGCACCAAGTGTAATGTGGACAACGAGCTTAAGTGGAATTAAGCCTCTGCCTTAGGTTTTCTAAAGTGTAAGGGGGTAAAAGGGAATTTTGCGTTAGGGGTGCAAATTCACGCCTATACAATAAGCTAATTCTTGAAAATCTTACCGAAAACATACAATTGTCACTAAGAGAAGGATATCCATTTCGTTTTGGAT